>CM076577.1:89476476-90076476 GCA_034641835.2 Pinus albicaulis
TGCGTCAGCCTCACTGTGGTTTCTCTGCCCCTCTCTGCAAATGCACTCACCAGATCTGGAATGCCTCCTCCAACTTCACTGTCTCTGCCCCTCTCTCACTGCTTCTACTTCACTGAATCTCTCTCCAACAACAAAATGTTGCTACTTCGGAAATCGATTTCCCAATAAAATCGAACTACTCAAGTGTTTCTTCTCCAAGCCCCATCGACTTCTCTTATAATCCTTCATTAAGACTTCAACAGCCAAGATTATATCTTAAACAATGGCTAGGATTAACTTGAAATCGGTCCATGTGAGTCTCTAGACATTCACACCATGGCTTAATTAATTCTGATTAATTAATCATATTCCCTAAGTTTAGACTTAGGAAATATTTAAAAACTGACTAATAATCTAATTAAGTCGTCTCTAGGTGGAATTGCTAGAAACGATTTATGGGTTTTGGAGATCTCATGTATTCTAGCCTCTCCACAAAATCTCAAGGCTAAAACACATTCGGTGCTACAAAAACTAACACTCCCTCTTAGCGAGGAATGTGTTCTAGTACTGTTGCACCTCTCTAGTAGCAATACTATTGCTTATGCACATCTCTTGTCACGTCGTTGATGTCGGCTAGTGCTTCCCACCAACTACGCAACTCTGATATGCGTTGCATCTATGATGTTGCTGACCCTGCTGAACTACTGCCAACACTGCATCTACACTGCAACTCCCTCTCATTTGTTGCTGCTGCAACTGCAACATCTACAACTTAGAAGCATCTGAAATATTGAACCAATTGCGCTTAGTATGATGCATATGTCACCCGAGTCCCGACTGCAACTAGTATTTGCGTTGTCACTAAAGGCTCTACGTTGCTGCTGGCTCTAGACTGTGCCAACTGCACTGCTGCCAACTTTGCACTGTGCTCCCCAGCATCTGACTGCAACTAGTCTCTACAACTGCCACTCTAGCATCTGACTGCATCAACTGCAACTGGTCCATCCTGCTACTGAAGAATGTGGGCTCCCGTAGCAAGGTACTGATTCAAGAGGTGGACCTCCTCAAGAATCCTGCCCAGTTGTAGAGCTCTGGGCTACAAAACCAAGTCACCCCACCTCACTCCTGCAGGTATGGCTGCCATCATAGCGAAGTCTTCCTCCAACCTGGAGGGCAGCCTATCAATCTCGGTAGAAGCTTCATGTTGGTCCTGCTTCTCCTCCTTGTCCTTCTTCCTAAGAGGACATTGGGAACTATAGTGGCCTAGCTCGCCACACCTAAAGCACTTGACCTTCGACAGGTCCTTCTTCCTACGCTGCTCCCCCTGTCCCTAACTCGTACCCTTTGATGCGAGGACCACATTTTCCTCCTTTATCTGCTTCGATTCACTGCTGCTGTGGCTGCCACTGATGGTGCTCTTCATCAAATATCGCCTCAACTCCTCCTACTGCATGTCTGCCCACGTCTTGTCCCATCTTGGCAAGGTTTCTCTACCCAAAATACTTTGAACAAATACCTGCCACTCCTCGAAGACAGAGTTGAGAGCTACTCGCACTAGCTCTAACAGCTGCAAGATCATCTCGGATCTCCTTAATCCTGGTAAGGAAAGGGTCTATGCGCTCCCCTTTCTGCATCCTCGTGCATCTCAGCTTCTCCTCTAAGTACATCTTCCGTTGCTCGGAAGATCCCTGGTATAGCGTGGAAAGAGAGTCCCACATCTCTTTGGTCATTCCCAAAGCCGCTATGTGTGATACCACATGATCCCGACCTCCATCAAGGATCAATCTCTTTGCCTTTGCTATCTCCTTGTACAACTTAAGTTGACCTAGATCCGTGGGGATAGCTACCACGTTATCGATATATGCTTTGAGATCATATTCATCTCATATTCATTTAGAAGGAAGGAAATCCTTGCCTTCCAGATCACATAGTTGGAGGCTCCATCCAACCTGTCCTGATCTTGAAGCCCGGCAGTAGCCATCTCAACAAAAAATGTTGAAAATATCCTCTTCCCTTTTGCTCAGCTCTACGCACTCCCATCTGGAGTGAGATACTCTGCCCACAACTACTGTTGATCTGCAAGGGAAATCGAACTTCTTGAGACTAGAAGTTCCCGGAGGAAAATTTTCCCTCAGTGTGTGCTTTTCTTCCTCCCGACGCTAGTTTTGCTCTGGAAAACTGCCGCAAAACTACGACGTCCCACTGGGATCTGCTCTGCAAGAAAATATTGGATGCTCCCTCTGTCTCTGGAATTACTCAATCTGGAGAAATCGATTTTTTCTGACTCTCTCTCAGAAAAACTGATTTTCCTCAAGAAATACGGCCTCTTGGCCAAGGAACTGCGCAGCCCTCTAGTTTTTCAAATTGCTGCTCAAGTTGAGCAACAAAACTCTTTTTTTCTTCTGCTACTGAGCTCTCCAGTTGATCATCTACGCTCTGATACCATGTGAAAATTCGGCAAACCTCGAATCCTATTGCAGCAACTGGAATTAATTCTCCTAATTGTTAAATTAATTCTTAACAATTTATTTAGTGTTAGCTACAGCAAATATTGAATCAATCACACTGCAACCTACACAAATAAACTACGGAAGAAAAATAAACCCTGGAAGAAATATGTGCACACACAAAATAACACCGTTATTTTTGGACCAATGTCCCCGGAAAAACCCAACTCGGGAAAACCGGTGCAGCAGCTAAGGGTTTTATTATTATGCAGCAGTGAAATAATCTTAGTACAACTAGATGCCCAAACTAGCAATCCTACAGAGAAAAACTGGCAAAAATCTCAAGTGAGGAATTTCCTCACTCCACAGGTGAATCTGAGCACTGACCTCAGCTCGAAATGGAGCCATCCAAACTGCCTCTGCGCAGTCTCTACGTCACCCTCACGTGGTCTCTGCGTCACCCAGCGTGGAACTGTGTCACCTCAAGTTGTCTCGTCGGTTGTTGTCTGAGAAACTGACCCTCTTGGCCTCTAGAAACTTTGCCCAGCTTCTGGCACTGAATCACTGCTTCTTCCCCAGCAAATACGAATTTCCCACTGAAGCTACTGCGCTGCCACTGCATCAGCCTCACTGTGGCTTCTTTGCCCTTCTTTACAAATGCACTAACCGGATCTGGAATGCCTCCTCCAACTTCACTGTCTTTGCCCCTCTCTCACTGCTTCAACCTCACTGAATCTCTCTCCAGCAACAAAATGTTGCTACTCTGGAAATCGATTTCCTAGTAAAATCGAATTGCTCGAGTGTTTCTTCTCCAAGCCCCATCGACTTCTCTTATAATCCTTCGTTGAGACTTCAACGATCACGATTAGATCTTAATCAATGGCTAGGATTAACTTGAAATCGATCCATGCGAGTCTCTAGAACATTCACACCACAACTTAATTAATTCTGATTAATCAATCATATTCCCTAAGTTTAGACTTAGGGAATATTTAAAAACTGACTAATAATCTAATTAAGTCGTCTCTAGGTGGAATTTCCAGAAACAATTTCTGGGTTTTGGAGATCTCATGTATTCTAGCCTCTCCACAAAATTTCAAGGCTAGAACATATCCAATGCTACAAAAACTAACATTGTTGTTGATTTAGTGTGGTTGTTTCTGCATATCTAGTGTGGTTGTTGAGGTTGATTTAACATTGTAATATTCTAAATTGAAATTTACAGGAAATAACAAATGCATGAACTAAAATGCAACAATAAAAATTTGAACAAGAGCACAAATCAGAAAACCCCAAAATTTGGGCAATAGTCCTGAGCCATTTTATTAATTATGCATGGAAAATCAAGTACAAGACAATGAAATCAATAGAACCTAGGCTTGCTACAGTAAGCAATGCAAACTCCAGGTTAGAATGTGTAGCATCAGGTGCTGGAATTGACTCAAATCTATCACTCGAACTTGCCCAGAAAGTCCACTACGGACTGTTGAATGAAACTGATCATCCTGCTCAAAATAATGCTCGGAATGCTCTGAAATTGCAACCGCAAGCTCCTCTCCTCAAACCCGAAAATACCCAAAAAAGGTTTGGCTTATCTCCAAGCCAAAGTCGAACCCACAAAATGGTGCAAATTCCCTAGCTAACTAGCAATTCGCCTTGCTATAAGAATTAGGATTTCAGGCCCGAATATCACCCGGAAAATTCCAATGTTCCACCAAGTCCCCTGGAGGTGGGAGCGAGGGGGCGAGGGAGCGCGGGAGCGGCCTATGCAAAAGCTCCCTACCAATTTTCAAGAAACATGGGGGGACGTCAGGGTCATAAAAATTATAAAATTTAATATTTATAATGTAACTATATTTTTGTAAGGAATGTATATACAGTCATCATACACTTGCATCATGAAAGATAAATCATAAATGATAAAATTACAAATCGATGAATGATGAATCATATAATTGAAACAAATTTAAAAGTTAAAAGTTAAAACATACATCATACAATCATACATGTAAGTTTGTAAGTTTGTAACTGTATAATCATTAATGTAACTACTAACAATGTACAATGAAAATAAAGTTTAAGATATCATATGACATATTATATCAAGATTCAAAATAGAGTTTAAACTCAAGTTTACAACTCAAGTCTGAAACATAAAACTTAAACACAAATAAGTTATGTCTGAAACATAAAACATAAAACATAACATATGAATATCAAATGATATCATCATACTGATAAATGAGCATAAATGCTCAAGTTAATGCCCCACTAGTCTCTGCATCCAACTTCTGCATGAATATATCAAGATCAACCATGTCACCATCCGAATCAGAATCACTTGGATTCTCAAATATGCTAAGTGGCACATCAACTTTTAACACGAAACCATAAACTAAAAGGGGCAGTGAGGGGACGTGAGGGGGCGTGAAGGGGGGTGTGAGGGGGCGTGAGGGGGCGTGAAAGGGGGTGTGCGGGGGCGTGAGGGGGCGTGAGGGAAACATCCCCTAGAAGTCCCCAAGACCCCGAAGCGCGAGGGGGCGAGGAATCTAGACCCCTAGGTGGGGGGGCGAGACCCCGTGTAACACTGGAAAATTCTATAAAATTAGTTAGACACTCCTCTCAATAAACCCACAAAAACCCAGAAAGTGTTTGGACTAAATCCACCGACCCCCGGTGACTGAACCCCAACAAGTGCAAATTGCCCAATTTGGCCAGAAAACACCCCACAAAACTAATACTACTGAATTAAGCCCAAATCCACCATTGGAACTCTCCCAACTTGGCTAAATTCTCCCCTAAGGAATACCTCTAACCTCCGACCCTTATCTCTCCTAAACCTCTATTCCTCCAGCCCCTCTGCACTTCCAGAAATGTAGAATTTCGGCCCCAAAAATTCTCTCAACACAACCCTGCTAATCACCACAAAATCTTCACCTAAATTAGGGGAAAAAACCATGCAAATCCTCCGTTGTTATGCTCCTCCATAACTAATCTCCCCACAAACAATTTGAACCACTTATACGCCGTAGAAGAAAAACGTACCAACTGAAATAACTTGCAAATACACCCAATGGAAACTCTGAATTGAGCTCCCCAAATTGCCTCAAAAGGGAGATACTTGAAGTTCTCTGAAATGAGGGTGGAATTTCCGCTCAAAAATTCCTTGTGCTGAACAGCACGGTTATCTTGGCTAAGTAGCTCAAGAGAACTAATGTTAAATTGTCAAATGATCAAAGATACCAAATGGAGGCCTCAAAGCTCTATTTATAATTGTTAGCCCTCTCTCCCTTGGTGGTCCCCACCTTCCACTAATTCGCACCCCTTCCTTTCTCTTTCTCTTCTCACTGGTGCGAATTGCTCCATTGGGTCAAATTTCCTTCACTTGTGGCCCCCACATTCCACTAGAGCTATAATTTTCATTTCTCCTAAGTCCCATACGCCAAAAATGTCTCCAATGCCCAAATGACAAAATTGTGCTATGCTTAGCACCTCCTCAATAAACTCCATTAATCCCCTCAAATGAAAAATCAAAATTGGGGATATTACAAACATGCTGCTCTAAGTTTCCATAACTGAATTTTTGTGGAACTATTGGTTGTTTATTGTTGCCTTGATCTAATGTGGTGTCCACACACTTGAATGTTCCATATAGTGATTGATGCACACACAAAAAATTCTGAGTGTTTCATAAGTTTTCAGACTCAGCTATAGGCTTTAAATTTCTATTAGTGTATATTTGCTATCACGAGGTGAAATTCTAATAGCCATCTCTATACTATTCTACAATTCTTTAGTTGTTCCGTTAAGATGTGCAAGTGCAGAGGGTACATTATCTTCTTCTTTAGCAATATGAAAGTACTACTAAACTTAGCCATGCTTGGAAGATTGCAGCACTCCGTCTTCTCTTTTAGTCTGGTAAAGTCACGTTGTTAGGCTTCTAGATTGCAATTTTGCTTGGTAGGGGCGTTGATTTTCCACGATCTTCGATCTAGGATAGAATCTTAAAATCTCTGACGCTACCAAACCAAGAATTTCAACAATACTACTTTGCACAGCAGAATATAAACAACAGTAAATCACATATGCACAGAATATAGACAACTTTTTACAATTTTCAACCCAAGTTCGTTATATTAACAATATATAATACAATAGTCTAAGGCTCTTGTACCAGGGATAATGGCCCTCATACATCCCACTAGTACAAGATACTCTGACCATCTGGTTATACCATGCTCTCACAGCTCCTCTCAGTCGTACCCAATACCTGCCCAGTCCTTCGGCTCTGGATCTGCAACTCCTGCCTCTAGCAATGCTCCAAGTCCATCTGGCCACTGAATCTCGGCTATCCAATCTTCTCTCTAATTGTCCCTTCATCCATCGAGGGCACAACACATCGAGACTCCTATCGAGTTGTTCATAGGTCCACTTGTGAACAAATCTCAATCTGCCCACTGCTGCTCCTCAGCTACTCAAGGACTTCAACCCACTATGGTCTTCCTGCGTTGCTCCGATGAAGACCAACATAGGGCACGGGGGGCTGCCACCTATCACTAAAAGATGTCCATCTCCCACAATGAACACGGGCTAGGAGGAATGCCCATCATCTGCTGTAGAAGTCCTTCTCCACACACAAGTCTTGAGCTCCACAAACAGCTCCTGGCTGATCAAACCCTTGAGCTCCAACAACACTGCCACTCTAGCAAATACCTTTGTCCATCAAGGTGTTGCACATCAGCCTCCAACTTGGACACTATCACGCTGTCCTCTAGCAGACCATAAGTGCCCAATCCATGTCCACACTTGCTCCACTCTCACGCTGCCCTCCAACAGTCCACGAGTGACCAAGTCCACGTTGTAGCATTTGCACCTAGTTAGGGATCCCCACACCTAGGATACCCTTACACATGGCTACCAACAAATTCCACCAATCCGCCCTTTGCTCTGCAAAAGAGGAGCTATTGCACAAATTTGGGCACATCAATATGTCCTCACCTAGGACACCATCAACCTTTCATACAAGAGTCCATCCACAACTCCTTCTACTGTTATCCTCTTGCCTAGGAGTGTGTGCTTCCTACTATAGCATCTGCCCACTAAGAAACCCTTTCTTCTAGCTGCCACAATCATCTAACACGTGTAAACACTAGATCCCTAGCATCAAATTCATCATAGATACATACCTCTCATCTAATGTGCTTGCTATCACCTTGGCTGCCCGGTAGGCTTCCCAACAATCCACATTACGCTCCTCCAACCTGCTCCTAAGGTCTCCTACAACTGCCCATCAACCGATCCAAGTCTGGTCCGCAAATCACAGACCCAACACAAGCCACAATGTGATTCTTAAGTGTGTTATATTGTTGTCATATTAGTGACTGGTTAGGGCATTATGGGCACACTGCAACAGCCCTAACCAAGCACCTAAACAACCTCCAATCAATGCGACCTAACTATGAGTGTATTCCCACCTATTGTGTTGTTGTTATGGGCACATATCACCCCAAACAGCCTTGCGTAGATGCCTTCTTGTGGTGGTATGGCCTGCGGCCTACCACAGTCAACCTCCAACACCTACAGCCCACACAAAACAAGGATTCCTAACCTCGATTGCTGCCCAACAGACCCTCCTACCACCATCGTTTATCCTCAAACTCCCTGCAGCATAAGACAGCCCTCCACGCAGTCACAAGAGGCTCCAAAACGGCCCTTTAGACACGGCCCCTGGCTGCAACCTCCTTGCAAGTATCTCGGCCTTCAACACAACCCTCGGTCACCCTGGAATTGTTGATATTTTGGGATAGCATCGGATGTGCTCTAGCTCCGAAACTTTGTGGAGGGGTTGGAACACATGAGATATCCAAGACCCAGAAAGCATTTGGGGAAATTCCATCTAGTGTAAAAGTTATTCAAATAATTAAATTTTTTAATGAGTACCCTAAGTCTAACTAAGGGAAATCAAAAAATTAAAGTGAATTAATTTACACGTGATGAGAACATTCTAAGTGACGTGGATCAAGCTACTTCTAATCTTAGCCATGGATTAGAGATAAGATCACGGTCGTTGATTTGTCAACGAGAAAAGTATAAAGGAAGGGCTTGGGGTCAGTTGCTGGACACACACAATGGATCAAGAGATCGAATTCTTCTGATGGAGCAGTGCTCAGACGAAGATCAGATCTGAGTGATTCAGATAAGCAGTGGGGCAGATGCAGTGATTGATCAGGAGGACCAAGAGTACAACGCAGAGCAAGGGCAGCAGAGACGCAGTGGAGGCAGTGTAGCCATCAGAGGGTGTGACCAAGTCCCTAGAGAGGGTGACGCAGGCCCACGTAGGGGCAGCGCAGAGCCTCCAAGGAAAAGCCCAAAATTCACTAGAAGATGGGGTTTCTAAGCCGGCAGGGCTGAAACCAGATCCGAGAGAAGTTGATCAGCACAGAGCTAGGGTGACGTTGTCCCTCAACCAGGGCCACGCAGTGGCAGCGTAGAGACTGCGCAGAGCTAGCTGGGGTTTCACCAATTGCTCATCCGGATCAGCCAGGACTTGCAAGAGTGAGGTATATCTCACATTTCTCTTTGTAGCCGAGGTTTTCTCTGTTGGGTGAGCCGGTTTGTGGCACCCTAGATGTACTCAGAATATTGCTGCTTAATAATAATAAACCCCATATCTGCTGCACCAGTTTTCCCGCATTGGGTTTTTCCGGGGACATTTGTCCGAAAAATCTGTGTCCTTTGTCATATGTGCTTGAGGTTCAGTAAATGATTTGTATTTGTGTAGGCTACTAGTTGTGTTTACTTCGAAGTTTGTATGAATATTTCAATTAAATAACTTGTGTCTAATAAAACAAGTAGGAGAAGTAAATCAATATTTAGCAGTAGGATTTCTGTGCTCAGAAATTTTCACATGGTATCAGAGCATTGCAGATCAAGCTGAAGCATCAGTAAAGGGGCTAAAGATATTTGTTGCAGGAAGGGCAGCTAAAGCAGCACAGATCCGGAAGAAGGCAGTGCAGCACCAGTGGGACAGCATAGACCATGCAAGGGTGACGCAAAGTCAGTTTGTTCACGCAGAGGCTGACGCAGCTCCAGAAAGGTGACGCAGAGCCAATGTGTTCACGCAGAGGCTGACGCAGCACCAGGAGAGGGACGCTGAGCCAATCTGCTCACGCAGAGGCTGACGCAGCACCATGAGGGTGACGCAGTCCAAGAGGGAGTGACGTTGTGCAATTTGTCGAAGTTGGAAGTGCAGTTTCTGATCTTTAGAAGTTGCTGGTGTGGCATCAGTTCTGTCAGTGCAGAACAGTGACTAAGAGGTGACAAAGTGAGGAGAAACAGTTCCTCAGCAGACTTTTGCAAAGAAGTCTAAGATTCAATCAGGAGGGTGGTCGTAGAGGGTTGATTCCGTAGAATTGGTGGAGGATTTCCGAGAGGGAAATCAGCTGTCAGAGGGAGCAGTATCTCTAGAGGGTTTCTATCGCTAAGAAACCCAGATCTGGTCTTCTATCGAGTGCAACAGCAGTAGAAGGGAGAAGAGTACCCGCTTCGACAATTTTTTTTTAGCAGAGATGGCCCCATACGGATTGAGAGATCGGGATAGGTTGGACGGTGTGTCCAACTTTGCGATCTGGAAGGCCAGAATCCTGACAGTCCTGGAGGAGTATGGTATTAGAGACCACGCGGAAAATGTCTTAGTTGTGCCGATCGATGGACACTTTGAAGAAGTTCAACGAGAATCAGGCGCGGGCAAAGCGCTTGATCATAGATGGGGTGAAGGATCATGTGGTCCCACACATTGTCGAGAAGAGAACAACACGAGATGTGGACAGCTTTGACCACACTGTATCAAGGCAGCTCCGTCCAACGAAAGATGCTTCTAGAGAACCAGATGCACAAGGGAGAGGAGATCGATCCCTTCCTCTCCAGATTGCAGACGATCCGAGATCAGCTGATTGCCATGGGGGCAACTTCGAATGAAGGGCTCTTGGTGAGGATTTCCCTAAATGCAGTCGTCGATGAGTGGGAGACCTTTGTCCAAAGCATCTTAGGCAGAGCACAACTCCCATAATGGGGTGACATGTGGACTATCCTTTGACAGGAGGAGATCCAGAGGATGACCTAAAAGGAATTCAGCAGCGGAGGTGTCAAGGTGAAGGAGGAGGAGGAGAAGGATGTGGCCCTAGCATCAAACGGACAGCGGCAGCAAGGGAAGAAGAAGAAGGACCTATCCAAGGTCTAGTGCTTTAGATGTGGCAAACTTGGACACTTCGCTAGCACTTGTCCTAAGAGGAAGGACAAGGAATCTTCATATTCCAAGGCAACAGCAACTAGAGGGGACAGTGGTAGTGAGGATGATGTGGCAATGAGTGCTCATGTGCCTCGAGAGAAGAAGTGGGGCGATATTGATCTATAGAGCAGCTACAGATAGTGAGGCAGGATTCTTGAGGTGCCCAAACTCTTGGATCACATACGAGCTACGGGAGCCTTAAGACAGTAGCAGAATGACTTAAGCAGTGGATGCAGAAGTGTTAGTCAAGGTTGTCATTGATGTCAATATGGCATTGTTTGTGATGGCAAATTCTTGTGATGCGTGATGATGTCCTTACTCTTGATGATGAATGATTGTTGAAGACCATATGATAACACTCTTGATGATATGAATAATGGTGGAGACCACTCTTGAAGTCCTAATAAAATTACCCTAACCCTCATTCTAGTCCCATTGACCTTATACATAAAAAATCCAAATAAACCCAAGGTCTGCACTAAGAAATTCCAAACAGTCATAAAGAAAATTATTTTTTGACATCTTGAAGACATCATTTTTCAATGGCTCCTTGACTACCTTGTAGAGGACTCTTTCCTCTTTCTAATGAGCCCTCACTTGCCTCCTAACTCCCAATAGTCTAAGAGAAATCGAATTTTTAAGTTGACATATCATATATTTTTCTCCACAGCCGACCCATACTCAATCTCTCATGTCGGCCTCGCACCAAGAGATGTGTCTCTTTATTAAAGGTTGAAATCTAGTATAAATTGACGTTAAAACACTTCATTTTAGCATAAAATTTTCGGTGATTTCTCAGAGATAAGATACAGAACAGGTAGGAGGTTGAGGATAATGTTTTAAGCACTGTTTGGGCTAGATTTCAACAAGGAACAGCTGTATATATCTCAGATTTTTTTGACAGCACTTCAGATTTGGGTTTTGTGACCTTCTACAGTTTGTACTTAGTTTTGTGGGTGTATATCTACATATCTGGTGGCTCAGATTAGTAGCTAGCTCCTCATACAAACAGCCTTGTCATATTCGGACAGCTCCCTTGAACCAGTGCCAGGTGTGAACAGACTTCTTAAAGTAACTCGGACCTTACCACAGACCAATTTCATGACAGCAGCAATTTCAGAACTCAGTTCAGACTTATTGTTTGCTGTTATATCAAAGATTCAGACTTCTTTAAACTTATTTGTATTAATATACTACAGTTCGGATTGCAGTAATATCTCAGTGCCTTGGACAGCAAACTCGGTTGAAGACTTAAGGACTGTGGTTAACCTTTTGTGGCTTTACTGTTGGAGAAAGTGTGGAAAACTTGGATCATGGTGGAAGTTCCATTGAAGCCTTTTAAAATTGAGATCTGACACCTATAAAAGAGCTCAGTAAGTAACGCTTGAGGTGGTGGAGGCTTGACTGTGTCACTTTGGAAAGTAAGAAGGATACTTCAAAAATTGAAGTGTGCTTGAAGTATCTTTAAAATTACGGATATCAAACATTTTCAGTACTCTCCAAGGCATCACATTGATTCTATCTTAGACACCAACAGTTATCGCATGTATATAAAAAAAAAAGGGACTTATAGCCTTGAAAATCTGGAGCATGCATTGAATTGAAAGTTAAGAGGGTAGTTTGGGCTTACTTTTAGACATGACTAGGTCTATTGAAGCAGCCTAATGACCCCTTGTTGGAGCAAACTTGTTGAGAAGATTCAAAGCCTTGTAGAAGCAGTATTGAAGATCTATTGAAGTCATCTTGAGCATCTTTAAAGATCATCTAGTAGAAGAGAAAACCTTGGAATACCACTGAGGCCATTGGATAATATTTTTGAGACAGTTATTCAAGACATATTGAAGCATTGTTGAAGACTCCCTTGGAGGGTTTTTGAAGAAGCCCTTGAAGAGGCTTAGCGCAGGTGCAGAACTTGGGCTGCCTACTTGAAGATATTACAGAAGTTGGTCTTGGAGATATTATCGGAGACCATGATGCGTTAAAGCCTTCATGAGGTGACTTTGGAGATCTTTGGTTGGGTATCATGAAGAGCAGTGGCGACACCTTCATGATAAGAAAAGGTTGCCATTGATGAAGATTTGGAGAAGACATTGCTGAAGAGATTGACAGGGCTCATTGAAGAAGATATTGGGAGCCGTGAAGAATCATTAAACATATCTTGACGAATTAAAGTTGAGGGTTGGAGCCCTAGAGGTTGGAGCCTCATAAGAGACAAGGTTGGAGCCTTGGAAGATAAGGGTTGGAGCCCTAGAGGACAGGACTCCTCAAGAGATTAGGTTGGAGCCTATACCAGAGATAGGGTTGGAGCCCTAGAGGTTGGTGCTTCAAAGTGACAAGGTTGGAGCCTTGGAAAATAGGGTTGCGGCCCTAAAGGTTGGTGCCTCAAATTGACAAGGTTGGAGCCTTGGAAAGACCAAGTCAGTGCTTGGCACAAAACAGGTTGGAGCTTGGAAGATTGGAGTCTTCATCTAGGGTTGGAGCCCTATATCATTATTGTACTTTACTTATTGTAAAGAAGAAATTAATAAAAGTATCTATTCCATCTTGTTCATTTTGTGTTCTAAATATAAGTGATCTAACTGGTAAAATTAACAATTGAAAAGAAATACTAATTCACCCCCCTCTCAGTATTTCCAACAATTGGTATCATAGCCAGTACCTTCACTCAAAGCCTAACAGCTTGAAAGTTGATCATTAGAACACAAATGGCAAAGCCAAGGAAGAAAGTCTTCAATCCTCCTAAAGATGTGTCTTCCTCAACCATTGAAATTGAAGTAAATCAATTTGCAAAGGCTCCATTGTTCAATGGAAATTTTGATATATGGGTGGCAAGAATGAGGAATTTCTTGAAGACTCAAGGAATTGAAGTTTGGAAATCAGTGATTACTAATGACACGATGGACAAAGAATCCAAGGAGTACAATACAAGAGCAATGAAGGCAATTTTGAATGGGTTACCAAATTCTGTGAAGGCCAATTTTGAAAAATGTTCGTCAGCAAAAGTCATATGGGACAAACTTCATGATCTTCACTCAAAAGGAGCGTTACCAATGATCTCTAGTCAAGAAGATGATGGAAAACAAGAAAGAAGTCTAGAATCCGTCAAGGAAGCTGAATATAAGAGAGATGACAACAAGGCTAAAGAAGACCTAAAAGATGAAGAGAACAAAGAAGACTTCGAAGAAGATCTCTTGAATAAACTTATGGCTTCCATGGAAGAGATTAACAGTTTGAAAATGAAAATGAGGAACTTAAGAAGAAAGTGCAAGATGGTAACCAAGACAAGACAAGGAAGGAAGTTGACTTTGTCAAGCTTCAAGTACAAGAAAGAGATGAGGAGCTCGCCAAACTTAAAGAGGAATTTCATCAAAATAAAAGAAAGCATCATGAAGAAGTCACATCTATAACAAATCAATTGGATAAGTCAAAGAAAAGGGAAGAAACTTTGTCAAGCCACCTTGAACAAAGAATTAAGAGCTTGAACAATCTTGAAGCAGAGATTGGTCAATACAAGGAAGAGGTCTCCTCTCTTAGATCTCAACTAGAAAAAGCAAGGAAACAAGAGCAAGGAGCTGAGAAGGTGATGGAAACTTTGGCATTCATAGAAGGACAAGTTAATGAAGCAGAAAAGGAGAGAAACACCATGATATGCCAACTAGACGAAAAGGATGAAGAAATATTGAAACTAAAATCAGACATCAATCTTCTCAAGGCCGAAACATGTGAAGCTACAAGAATAAAAGAAGAAATGGAGAGCAATCTAGCAAAGGAGAATGAAGAAGTCTTCATAATGAAATCAAATATCATCTCCCTTAAAATCGAAGCACATGAAGCAACAAGGATGATGGAAGAAATGAAGAAGCAACTACTTATGAAAGATGAAGATTGTGAAAAGTTGAAAGGAGAAATTGTCTTTCTTGAAAAGGAAGTTGAATTGCTGAATAAAAACTTGAAAAGCTCTCAAACCCTAGATGACATCCTAAGTCAACAAAGGTCTCCCCTTGATAAATCAGGTCTTGGCTATGCAGGTGAATCCTCAAGCAAGAATGATAATGCTTCAAACAACAAAGATGTGAGGAACCTAGAAAGAAATGTTGATGCTCCCAGTTCCAACAAAGGCAAGGAGAAGAATCAAGACAACAATGGAAGAAATTCTACCCTAAGGAGACTTGCATATGGTGTCAAGAATACAAAAGGCAATGAATATCATCAAAGAATCCCAAGGCAAAAAGACTTAAAGAGTACTTCAAGGAACTCTTCATCACCCAGGTACCAAAGTATATTTCTTGGATATTGCTATTCTTGTACAAACTTTGGGCACATGACAAAAGATTGTAGGGCATATCAAATACAAATATAATGGTCCCCGTCAATCTCATAGAAGCAATTTTGCAATAAGTCATGATTACTCATTCATGAACAAGATGGAGTGCTTCAATTGCCATAACATTGGACATATGGCACATGCTTGTAACTTGACTTGGGCCCCTAAAACCATGACAACGAAGCCAGAGAAGAAAATTACACAAGAATGGAGAAGGAAGCCAATTGGATCCGAAAGTCTCTTGAACACTCCAGCCAACAACACATGTTGTTGACTTGATGAAGTCATCCTTGATATTCCAAGTATTTGATGGTGAGACTCTACCAAAACGGAGACCATGCATATTGTTAGGGGGAGCTCGTGATTCTTGACCATTCTTGCAGAAGCTATCCGTGAAGGGCCCTATGAAATCCTTAATGAGTGACACATGGACAATCATTTTTTGATAGATCATCTCTCGGGAGCAACTCCATTGAAGAACGTAATCCCTTACTCATCCGATGGACCATTGCTAAAGATGTCTTCCACTTGATCATAAGGCAAGCAATCTTTCTTGAGCTAGAGGACTTTATGCATGCAGGGAGAGTTGGTTCATCACATGAAGAAATACAAACACATCTATGATGGACCACATTGCCAAAAGGAAGAGCACCATGACAGGGGACGCAATATACCTATCATGAAGAACTCTCATTGATGAAGAAAAATTGATGGGAGAAGAAGCATATCAAGAAGCAACTTGATAGTGGGAGTTCTTGGGCACCCCATTTGCCATTGATGTCAAAGGGAGAGAAATTGTTGGAAAGGCAAGAATATTGCCATCAATGACAAAGGGGGAGACCGTTAGTCAAGGTTGTCATTGATGTCAATATGGCATTGTTTGTGATGGCAAATTCTTGTGATGCGTGATGATGTCCTTACTCTTGATGATGAATGATTGTTGAAGACCATATGATGACACTCTTGATGATATGGACTTGATGATATGAATAATGGTGGAGACCACTCTTGAAGTCCTAATAAAATTACCCTAACCCTCATTCTAGTCCCATTGACCTTATACATAAAAAATCCAAATAAACCCAAGGTCTGCATTAAAAAATTCCAAACAGTCATAAAGAAAATTATTTTTTGACATCTTGAAGACATCATTTTTCAATGGCTCCTTGACTATCTTGTAGAGGACTCTTTCCTCTTTCTAATGAACCCTCGCTTGCCTCCTAACTCCCAATAGTCTAAGAGAAATCGAATTTTTAAGTTGACATTTCATATATTTTTCTCCCCAGCCGACCCATACTCAGTCTCTCATGTCGGCCTCCCACCAAGAGACATGTCTCTTTATTAAAGGTCGAAATCTAGTATAAATTGACGTTAAAACACTTCATTTTAGCATAAAAATTTCGGTGATTTCTCAGAGATAAGATATAGAACAGGTAGGAGGTTGAGGATAATGTTTTAAGCACTGTTTGGGCTAGATTTCAACAAGGAACAGCTGTATATATCTCAGATTTTTTTGACAACACTTCAGATTTGGGTTTTGTGACCTTCTACAGTTTGTACTTAGTTTTATGGGTGTATATCTACATATCTGGTGGCTCAGATTAGTGGCTAGCTCCTCATACAAACAGCCTTGTCATATTCGGACAGCTCCCTTGAATCAGTGCCAGGTGTGAACAGACTTCTTAGAGTAACTCAGACCTTACCACAGACCAATTTCATGACAATCAGCAATTTCAGAACTCAGTTCAGACTTATTGTTTGTTGTTATATCAAAGATTCAGACTTCTTTAAGCTTAGTTGTATTAATATACTACAGTTTGAATTGCAGTAATATCTCAGTGCCTTGGACAGCAAACTCAGCTGAAGACTTAAGGACTGTGGTTAACCTTTTGTGGCTTTACTGTTGGAGAAAGTGTGGAAAACTTGGATCATGGTGGAAGGTCCATTGAAGTCTTTTAAAATCGAGATCTGACACCTATAAAAGAGCTCAGTAAGTAAGGCTTGAGGTGGTGGAGGCTTGAACAATACTTTGAAAAGTGTTGAAGGATATCATAGAGCAAATTGGAAGGCAGTTTGAAGCATTCCTTTGGGCATCGATTGGAGGACAATACTTTAGCATCAAGGCAGACCATTGAACTACTTCGTGACACCATTGAAGCAGAATACAGGAGTCTAAAAAAAAGGGACTTGTAGCCTTGAAAATCTGGAGCATGTATTGAATTGAAAGTTAAGAGGGTAGTTCGGGCTTACTTTTAGACATGACTAGGTCTATTGAAGCAGCCTAGTGACCCCTTGTTGGAGCAGACTTGTTGAGAAGATTTGAAGCCTTGTAGAAGCAGTATTGAAAATCTATTGAAGTCCTCTTGAGCATCTTTAAAGATCATCTAGTATATTTGAAGAAGATTGTGCTGACTTCAAGCAGTAAAATTTGGAATACCACTGAGGCCATTGGAGAATATTTTTGAGACAGTTATTCAAGACATATTGAAGCATTGTTGAAGACTCCCTTGGAGAGTTTTTGAAGAAACCCTTGAAGAGGCTTAGAGCAGGTGCAGAACTTGGGCTGCCTAGTGAAAACACCTTGAAGGATATTTGAAGATATTATAGAAGTTGGTCTTGGAGATATTATTGGAGACCATGATGCGTTGAAGCCATCATGAGGTGACTTTGGAGATCTTTGGTTGGGTATCATGAAGAGCAATGGCGACACCTTCATGATAAGAAAAGGTTGCCATTGATGAAGTGATTTGGAGAAGACATTGTTGAAGAGATTGACGGGGCTTATTGAAGAAGATATTGGGAGCCGTGAAGAATCATCAAACATATCTTGACGAATTGAAGTTGAGGGTTGGAGCCCTAGAGGTTGGAGCCTCATAAGAGACAAGGTTGGAGCCTTGGAAGATAGGGTTGGAGCCTTGGAAGATAGGAGTCCTCAAGAGACCAGGTTGGAGCCGGTACCAGAGATAGGGTTGGAGCCCTAGAGGTTGGTGCCTCAAAGTGACAAGGTTGGAGCCTTGGAAAATAGGGTTGGGGCCCTAGAGCTTGGTGCCTCAAATTGACAAGGTTGGAGCCTTGGAAAGACCAAGTCGGTGCTTGGCACAAAACAGGTTGGAGCCTGGAAGATTGGAGTCTTCATCTAGGGTTGGAGCCCTATATCATTATTGTACTTTACTTATTGTAAAGAAGAAATTAATAAAAGTATCTATTCCATCATTGTTCATTTTGTGTTCTAAATATAAGTGATCTAACTAGTAAAATTAACAATTGAAAAGAAATAATGATTCACCCCCCTCTTAGTATTTCCAACAAGAAGATCACAGAGAAGCAGAGGCAGTGCTAGGACACTAGAGAGTAGAGCAGCGCAGTGCAAAGGCATCAGCAACGAGGAAGCAGCAGCGCAGAGGCTGATGGGACTTCAGCAGCACAAAGGGGCAGTGCTATGCAGTGCAGAGCAGCAGCAGCGCAGAGATCCTAGAGAGACAGCGCAACGCAGTAGCCGAGGGTGCTTCAGTGATGAGATGCAACCCAACTGACTTGTCTGTCAATGATTGGGTAGAGGTCCTTCAGTTGCTTACTTCTCAGCAACTGATTTGTAGTGCAGCAGTTGGCAGCATGATGCAGCAATTTGAGAGGGAGTTGCAATACAGATGTGGCAGTGTCAATGACAGTGACATGAGCAGCAATACAAAGAGTAGCAGCGTAGTGGATGGAGCACAACAAGCCAAGCATCAGTGCGGAGACCGATGCTAGAGATCAAGGCAATGCTTCAGTGTGGAAGTATTGCTAGAGCACACTCCTCGCTAAGAGGGAGTGTTGAGATTTTGGGGTAGCAGTGGATGTGCTCTAGCTCCAAAACTTTGTGGAGGGGCTTGAACACATGAGATCTCCAAGACCCAGAAAGTGTTTGGAGAAATTCCATCTGGTGTGAAAGTTATTCAAAGAATTAAATTTTTTAATGAGGACCCTAAGTCTAACTTAGGGAAATTAAAAAATTAAAGTGAATTAATGTACACATGTGATGAGAACATTCTAAGTGACGTGGATCAAACTACTTCTAATCTTAGTCGTTGATTAGAGATTAGATCACGTCTGTTGATTTGTCAACAAGAAAAGTATAAAGGAAGGGCTTGGGGTCAGTTGGAGGACACACAGTGGATCAAGAGATCGAATTCTTCTTACGAAGCAGTGCTCGGACGAAGATCAGAGCTGAGTGATTCAAAGAAGCAGTGAGGGGCAGATGCGGTGATTGGTCAGGAGGACCAAGAGTACAACGCAGAGCAAGGGCAGCAGAGACGCAGTGGAGGCAACGCAGCCATAAAGGGGTGTGACGCAGTCCCTAGAGAGGGTGACGCGGGCCCACGCAGGGCTCACGTAGGGGCAGCACAGAGCCTCCAAGGAAAAGTCTGAAATTCACCGAAAGTTGGGGTTTCTAAGCCAGTAGGGTTGAAACCAGATCCGGGAGAAGCTGATCAGCGCAAAGCTAGGGTGACGCAGTCCCTCAGCAAGGGCCACACATCCTTACGTAGTGGCAACGTAGAGACTGCGCAAAGCTAGATGGGTTTTCACTAGTTGCTCATCCGGATCAGCCAAGACTTGCGAGAGTGAGGTATATCTCACATTTTTCTTTGTAGCCGAGGTTTACTCTGTTGGGTGAGCCGGTTTGTGGCACCCTAGATGTACTCAGGATACTGCTGCTTAATAATAATAAACCCTCATATTTGTTGTATCGGATTTCCCGCATTGGGTTTTTCAAGAGACATTTGTCCGAAAAAACTATGTCCTCTGTCATATGTGCGTGATGTTCAGTAAATGATCTGTACTTGTGTAGGCTGCTAGTTGTGTTTACTTTGAAGTTTTTCTGAATATTTTAGTTAAATAACTTGCGTATAATAAAACAAGTAGGAGAAGTAAATCAATATTTAGCAGTAGGATTTTTGTGCTCAGAAATTTTCACGGAAATGACCCTTCAAACAGACCTCCTTGCTATGTTGTTCTGCCCTCCTTGTTGCGGCCTAAAAATAGAGATCTTTCTCCTCCACTAAGTGTTGTCCCTCCTTAACGTTGCCTTGATATTGCCATTTTTTTGGATGTGAGAATGCTCTCACATTCACCCTCTTTTTATATACAAATGAGGGGTGTTGTGAATATAATTCATAATAATAATAATAATAATAATAAATATTAATGTAATAATTTATAAAAAAAAAAGTAATTAACTAATGATTAGTTAGTTAGTGACGAAGAGGCATGTCATAGAGACATAGCCATTCGTGAAAGGGCACCTTCCTAGGGTATAAAAGCGGGCCTTCATTCTCATTTCTGATCATCATATCATCAATTCTTTATACAATATACAATTTACAATTTCTATCCTACAATAGAAGTCTTTGTTTACGAAGTATTTTAATATTTTCGTTGCGTATACCACTATTGGTTGTTACAAGGGGCTCCTAAAACATCACAATCTAGGGGTTTTGACAACTTGTCCATCTCAACTTTACACCAAGCCGACCTTGACACATAAGTGCAACCCCAACATATAACTTCAAAAATTCATAACTCCTCAACAACAACTCGAAATCAGATGATTCTCGTTGCGTTAGAATCATCACGCCGAGAGCTATCATCCTCATGCATCACATGTCGAAGACTCGTCATGGTTTTGGCCCAAACATCTATGGGTGCAAAACCCCAGGCTTGGGTTCTAAGCCCACAAGCCTACTTGTGGCGCATTGACCTCCAACCCTCGAACATCAGGGCTTGGAGTACCTCCCAAGCTACACAAAAATCAACACTCCCTCTTAGCAAGGGAGGTACTTTCAAGACTAGGAAGTAACCATCATCTGGAGACAACACTAACCCATCTGGCATCCATCACTACAGCAAACAATGTAGAATGAACCCGACAATCTCGGTAGTGCCCCTGCCTCATCGCATTTGAACCTGAAGATATCAAACCTCCATAGGGCTGCTCCCTTTGAGGCTAGACTCCCTCTGAGCCTACACGATCTCCACTGGCTCAGCCCTGCAAGCACTCAGCCTCCTAGATCAAATACCATACGTGCAAATCCCTCTAATCTCGGATATGCAACAGCACGATCCGATGAAGACTCTATCCTGCCAACCTATAGTCCATCATATGAAGCCATCTCGATCAACCTGATCTCGTCCAAGCAAGGTTACTTGGGAGCGAAAACGGGGAGCGGGAGAGGGAGCGCCATTTTCATAAGCTCCCAGTCCGGGAGCGTTTCGAGGATCATTTTTTAATATATATATATATTATATTTTGATGCATATATGTCAACAAAAGCATGTAGAATGATAAATTAGACATAAAAAACATAAAAACATAGATTGAACCATATAACATCAATCATCTAGAAGTTATAATTTTCATCAACCACGTCCACAATTTAGAAACATACAACATCTTGACTCTTGAGTCTCATATTCATCAATCTTAAAGTTTCAAGCTTTTAAAATTCGATATATAACATTTATCATCATTGATTCATTGATCACCATAGTTGTACTTCTATGTTGCAAGAAACGTGGGTCCCACCGTCATTTCACACAAAAAAAGAAACGGAAACGCATTTCTAGGCCGTATGGCCGCGTTTCCTTCCATCTAAAGCATTTTAAGTTGGTTTTTTTTTTTTTTTTAAGGTTTGCGTGTCTTTTAATATTATTTTAATTGTTTAGTTTGTCTTTTGGATGCTTTTAGATGGCTTTCTAAACTTATAAAAAGACAATTCGCCTCATTCTCTCATCACACAAATTGAGCAAGTTGTTTCACTTGGAGAAGAGCGATTTTAGCGAGGAGAAAGGAGAAAGAGAGTAGTGCTTCAGCTAAGGTGTTTTTGCCAGTGAGCAAAGGAGATTTCAGTAGCAAGAGAGAGATTTCAAAAGCATATTTGGAGTGCGAAGTTTCCAGCTACGGCATTCTTGGTTTTTGGCTCAGCTACAGCCATATTTCTCTTGTTTTTTCTGGCATTTTGGGGTCGCCCCAAATAAAGAACGTTTTTATTATTATTTTTTTTTTTTTTTTTTTTTTAGCAATGTCAACTGGGGTTGCCTTAGGCTCAAACCTTATGCCAACCTAAGGGCTGAATATTATCCTCTTTGGAGGCATGTTGAGAAACTGAAAAGATGTGGAGGTGGTGGCTCATGGGAATGGTGATGTAATCTTTGCGGTAATTCTTACAAGGGCTCTTACCTAAGAGTGAAGGCACATCTTTTGCATGGAGGAGGACAGGGGATTACAGGTTGCACAAAAACATCAGACCCTATGGCGAGGAGGAAATATCAAAGAGAGCAAGATCAGGCTGATGGAATTAAAAGAAAGCATGATGATCTTAGTCAAGCTAAAAATCCAACAAACAATGAGCAAAGGATTGTAGTTAAAGCAAGGAAGAGGAGAGGCACTCAACAACCAGCACAACCACCATCTGGTACAGTTCAAGATAGAAAAATTGTTAAACTGGTGAATGTGCAAGCAAGAGAAGAAGCTGATTTCAGAGTGGCTAGGTGCATCTATGCATGTGGTATCCCATTCAATGTTGTTCGCTCTCCTTACTGGCAAGATATGATAAGGGCAGTTAACAAAGCTCCTCAAGGGTACAAGGGGCCCAACTATGAGAAAGTTAGAACTCAATTTCTTAGAAATGAGAAGGATCTTGTGGAGGATGTCTTATCACCAATTCCTTCTTCTTGGAGTAGCTATGGGGTTACCATAGTCTCAGATGGATGGACAGATACAAGGCGTAGACCATTGATAGACTTGATAGAAGCATTGTTGCCTGTTGCCACTTCACTAAAAAACATCAATGTTTTTAAAGGCGAAAGACTCGCTGGGAGAGGTAAAGATTCGTACAATTATCATGACGTTATTATCAAATCTATTCGTTATGTCCAATAAAATAAGTTACTGCGTATAATGCACAAGTATAAGAGCAGCAGTTTTAAGTAGTTAAGGAGGTATCAACACATCTTTGACACCTCGTAATGTCCATAATTTGAATCTGATCTTAGAGGAGTTCGACAATAAAGTCCCAGGGATAAAGGAACTCACAGGGGAAGCAAGGGAGATTGTTAAATTCATCACCAACCACCTCCAGTCTCAAGCAATATTTCGAGAGTACTCCAAATTGGAGTTGTTAAAAGTTGTTGAGAGAAGATATGCCTCAAACTTCATAATGTTGCGCCGCCTTGTTGAGGTTAAGCAAGCATTAGTGTCTATGGTGGTGAGTCAACTTTGGGCTGAGTGGAGACAAGCAGATTCAGAGCAGGGATATACAGTGCATAAATTGTGCCTTGATGAGGATTGGTGGAGCAAGATAGATTTCTTGGTAATGTTCACAACCCCTGCATTTGAGCTTCTTCGGAATGCTGACACTAACCAAGCTTTCTTAGGAGAGGTATATGATGGCAATGATTCTATGGTTGAGAAAACTATGGAAATCATTTCACAAGAGTCTCCACAGCTTTTGGTTTTAGATGATCATTTTGTTGAATTAATCAAGAAAATCATTGTTGATATGTGGAGCAATTTCAACACTCCATTGCACACTTTAGCACATGCCTTGAACCCAAAATTTTATGATGAGGAACTTATTGCTCAAAGAAATGGGAGGAGGAAAGCACCCCATAAAGATAGAGAGGTGGCTAATGGGGTGAAAAAAGCCCTTATGAGAATTTTTCCAGCTCATCTACACAAAGAGGTGAAGGAAGAATTTGCCAGTTTTGCTGTAGGAATAGATGATTATTCAAATATATCATCTTTGGAGGAGAGAAGCACCATGAATCCAGTTAGGTGGTGGATTTGTCATGGAGCAAATGGTGTACATTTGCAAAACCTTGCCATTTGCCTCCTTTCACAAGTGGCAAGCTCTTCATCAGCAGAAAGGAATTGGAGCACTTATGGTTTTATTCATTCTGTGAAACGCAACAGGTTGGGCTCACAGAAGGCAGAGGATCTTGTTTATGTGCACTCCAACCTTCGCCTTGCATCTCCTAGGGGTCCAAAATATGGCAATGATCCTTCTAAAGAATGGGATGTGGATCCAAAAAAACCTAATTTGGATCTCTCTCTTGTTGCCTTGAATATTGAGGACCTAGATCATAGAAGTGGAATTGGCCAAACATCTTCTTCAGCTACACCATCCACTATTGAGCATGCTTCTGCTGCTATATTTGATGAGGATTGTGATAATGAGTATTAGTCTTTTGACTTTATTGTACTTGCAGCCTCATATATATAATAAAGGTTGGTTTGGGATATTCCGATATTGCTATTTTCATTATGTGTTTGTTATCATTCATGAGTAAATGTGTTGTAACTTGTAATAGTTTAGGCTTTGAATTTATCATGTATGTTTTATGATTTCACATAACATTTCTTAAATATCCTAAATTCTAATATAAATTTAAATATAAATAAATAAATATATATATATATATATATATATATATATATATATATATATATATATATATCGCATTTCCCCGTTTCCAAAATTTGGGGAGATCGCGTTTCGTATCGCTTCCCAATTCAGAAACTCGTTTCCGTTTCCCCGTTTCGTGCAACTTAGTTGTACTTGTAAGCTAAGTGTAACCATTACAACAAAGAATATTTAACGTGAAATGAAATGTTATAAAATGAAACGAAATGAAACAACTTTCAAATTTCATTGAGCATCATATTCATAATTCATAATGAGTTATAAACTTATAACTGTCAACTTCAAAGTTTCAAACTTCAAACTTAAATTGTCATATATTATTTACCAAAAACATCATAATAAATATGAAAGAGTCAAGTTTCAACAATTATAAAAAGTTAAAAACTACTAGAAACTAGAAAAGACTAGTAAATATATTTTATCTATTGTGTGGCGTTTTGCCACGAGAAATGTCTAATTTTTTAGCAGATCATGGTAATGGTGGTCTGCTAATGCTTGGCCTTAATGCTTGTTGACATTGTCTTCCCTCAGAGAATATAATTAAAAAAATGTGAATAATTTCTCTAGAAATGTTAAAGGGTATTTGTAAGGATGTAAGAATGAAGAATAATTTCTCTAGAAACGTTAAAGGGTATTTGCAAAGATGTAAGAATGAAGAGAAGATACTTTATGTGAGACACCCACTTAAAGATAATGATCCAATAAAATATTCAGACAAATTCCCAAGATGTAACCCAGAAGAAAATGAAAAAGCTCTAACCTGTGGTGTGCCTTGGATGAAATAATGTGCAAATTGTCAACCATAGAAATCTAGATGGTTGTAAAGATTTAAAAATCTTAAAAACGATGGCGTATTAATAAACACTGAACACATATTGAGAAAATCACATGATACATTTAAAGACAAAAGTTTCGGATTATCCACAGTGTTGAAAGACATTTGTCGACGTTTCGAATCGCAAGGGGTATCCATCTTCAGGACAGAATTTTGAATAATGCTTGAAAGAGGGATCAAACCATTAATAAATATTAAAAGAAAGAATAAAAGAGCCGACCAAAAACTTTTTTATTAAATTATTCATAATTTATTAAGTAATAATGTTTTTAATTATTCATAATAATATTTTTTTATATAATTTTAATAATTAATTGTAGAAAATAATTATTAATAATAATTATAAATTATTTCTTAAATTAATTAAAAATAATAAATTATTTCTTAAATTAATTAAAAAATTTATAACTTATTTAGTTAATTAATTTTTTTCATATTATATTATTATTATTAATTAATATTACTTATTAATATGTTAAATCAAATATTATTTATTTTTCTAATTATTAAGAAATTTAAATGTTATAAATTCTTTAAAAATAATAATCATTTATTACTTAACATTTACCTATTCAAAAGAATAACTAAATATTAATACAAATAAATAATTACTTATTTTATTATAAGAATTGTAAATAATAAAATAATAATAAATGGATGATTTAAGCAAATGGAGAGCAAGTAATTTCATTTAGGACCAAGTCTTTGTGTGTGCCAGTCTTCTAGTAGTCTGGTCTTCTAGCAGTTCTGCAACGTTGATGCCGGTCTTGAACTTATTTGAGTAATCATATGATGAAAGGAAGATTGCACCACTAACAAACACAACAAGAACACTTATCAATGTCTTGCTTTTTACATTTGTCCATCCATCAGATATAATGGACACCCTCCCTAAAAAAACGCTCCCTAAAATGCTCCCTCCCTAAAAAAAACGCTACCTCCCTAAAAAAAAGCTCCCTAAAACGCTCCCTCCCTAAAAAAACACTCCCTAAAATGCTCCCTCCCTAAAAAACGCTCCCTAAAACGCTCCCTGAAAACCAGGGAGTGTTTTCTTGACTTCGAGAGTGCGCTCCCATGTGGAGCGCGAATTGGGGGGGGGGGGGGGAATCGGCTCTGCAAGCCTAAATACTTAATCTTCGTTGTAATCCAAGCAAAATCGAATAATACAACAATGTATGAGTATACATGGTATACAAGATACAATGACAAGCTCGATGTCGTATCCCATCCCGTCGGTCCTTCGCTTTTGTACTGCTCACTAGTTGTGCCCTAGTCCATCAAGGCCACGACACATCGAGACTCCAGGAGGGTCACCACCTAACACTGTTGTAAGTCACTTACGTAGAGTGTACACAAGCTAATCCAATCTGCTCCCTAAGTAGGCTTAATTCCCGAGCTCCAAACTGCCAAGCTAGCAGCCACCTTTGTTCATCAAGGTGTTGCACATTGGCACCAAACTTCACCCAACCTTCAGCTCCTCTTTGTCACGTCAAGATACCTCGTCTAGGGCTACTTTGGGTAGCCAACACACTACCCTCCACCAGATCAATGGTACACAATACTACACTACAAAATCTGCTCCTAGTTGAAGACTCATCACGTAAGACAACCCAACACACGGCTCCCATAGGCTCCTCCAAATCTGGTCGACTCCTTTGACCTAACGCTCCTCCAAAACACTACTCCAAATCAGTTTGCATATTGTTGTTTGTGACTGTTCTGGTTAGGCCACTTGTTGCAGCTCTAAACTCCTCCAACAGTCCACAAACAATCCTTTAAAAGGTTGTGGCACACCCTAAAGAGACACCTCCTTAGATGGATATCAGCCCTTGATTTGCTCCTACTCAAGCTTTGTTGTGGTGCTATGGCCTGCGGCCTAGCACACAGTAATCCTGTAGCTTTCGTTCCCCCAAAACGGTGCCCAAACATGTGTCAAACAAGCAGCGTTTAGCCCTTGAGAGCTCGAATTAGCACCCAGCATACTCGGCCTCCATTACAACAGCTCAAACCCTGTAATAAACCCAAAACAGTCCTCCTTTATCTCGTTGTTCCTGCCTCCTTATGTTGCGGCTAGGGCATATAGATCTTCCTCCTTCAACGAGTCCTCTTTCTCCTTAACGAGTTGCTCTCCTTGAGTTAGCGTTGCACAAAATGGATACTATAAGTATTCCAACTCACCCTTTATTTATACACCAATAAGGGGCTTTCTAAAACGTCACAATGAGGGCTACCACCTGTCATGAGCCTAAAAAGCCTTAGGCCGACCTACATACACATGTGCAAACCCATCAATAACCTTCAAAAATTCATATCTCCACTTCTACAACTTGGAATCCGACGATTCTCGAAGCGTTGGATTCTCCTTTCCACCCTCTATCGTCTCATGCCATCTCTTGTAGAAATGTGCTCCCAGAAATGCCCAAAACACATTTTGGTGCAAAACCCTATACTTGGGCTCCAAGCCCACAAGTTACCCTTGTGGCGCTTTGCCCTCCAAACCCTGAACCCTAAGGCTTGGAGTACCTCCCAAGCTACAAAAATCAACACATATATCATTGCATCTTGTTCAAAAACCACCTTAATGGAAGCATTTTATTGAGAAACCCAAGAAAAATATCACAATCATACATCTAAATAACCTAATGAGCAAGTGAAATGGTAAAGAAAGGAACTTGTATTAAAAGGAAAATATGTGATATTTCATCTTATGTGAGCAAAAACTCTTTTAAAATCTGAAGTCCAGTGATCGTACAAATTTAATAGCCAACATAGTCGGTTGCATCATTTGACCCAATTATTCTAACCACTTAGATGATTGTGTCAACCTAATTGACTCAATTGGACAAAGCCTATATTCGACTCAACTAAGTTGACCATGCATTGGAGTTAACAAAGAGTGAATGTCAACAATTCACCCTCTGGGCCTCTAGCATACCTTGCCCAACCCCAAATCCTTGTGCTGGCCTCAGAGTAAAGTGTCATTAGATTCTAAGGCTGTGTGATTGTAAAGGGTCTAAGTGAATGACTAGCAATGGTAATAGCAAGTAAAACATAACCATTTCAATCAATTATTTATTTATTTTAAATGTAGATTTCTCACTACTTAAAAAAATTAAATTTAAATAAATTCATGTTAAACTAATTTAAATTATATATATATATATATATATATATATATATATATATATATATATATATATATTCATTTTATTTTATGAGATCTGTAACAGCTACATGCACTGAAACTATCAGGGCAAATTCATCGGAAGGGGTCACCTAACCCCAAGAGCATCCAGGAAAATTGACCCCAACCAATTGAGCTAACCCGAACTCCATTTTATTTTATTAACCTTATCCCTGTAACCCACTTAACCCATGGAAATCTTGGTACATGTCTCCCACCCTAAGTTGTGAATGCATGCAGTGACAACACAGGTAATTTCCTCTTTCCCTCACTGCCCTTTCAGCATGCGAAAGACACCTACCTTGGTGTTGGTGTTACTGAAATACGCTCTAATTCTCACTCGTAAAAGACGACATTCAACAAACTTCTAATTTTAGCCGATTGTTATCCCTCGGATTTTTTTCACTACATTGTCCTGAAAGTAATTTGGATGCCAAGCTCACAACTTTCCCCTGGATGTTGTCTAGAGCAACCAATATTACTGGTTTTAGAAGTATGTTCAGTAAATATAAACCGTATGGCATACATTCTGTCTTGTTGTGTAAAGGAGTAAATTCGTATTACAAATTACATTCAAAAAACAGTCATTCGATCAGCGGAACTTTCCCAGATGTATGAAAAATCATTTCAATGCAAACATCGGGAAATACAGCAAGTTGGGCAACCAACCTATGATCTTACAGCAACTTAAGGAATGAATACAGTAATGTTTTGTATGTAATAACAATGTTAAAAAATTGGAGGGATTCAAACCTTAGTAAAGGTTTTCTGTGAGTTCTCGCCGAGAAGCTGGCCAAATTTGAGCTCCAGCATTTCCAGTGGGTCCGTTTCGATTCCCCGGGCCGCCTTTTTTCGCTGTTTTCCGTCATCAGCAGAGGCCAAAATAATATGATTTCTACTACGACTCCGAGTTGGAGCGTAGGGCAGAAATTTGAAGTTGGAAAATGCTAATGATGTTGAAGGCAGGGTTACATTATTAATCCATGGAAAGTATGCTGCAGAAGGTGGACATGAATATGGTGTCATACTCATCATCCTTCCTTCCTGCTATGCTTCAGTCGACTGGCTGATTGATTTTAACCACTTGTTCGATCATAAACTCACTCGATACCAGAGAACTGGATTGAATTCCACACAAGATTTTTTGTTCTATGGCTTAGGACGAGTTTAAGTCATTGTTCTGCAACTCTGGGTTTAAGGGAATTAGCGCACATTCCTCTCAACTCGGATGAAAAAATATGGGGTGTTCGGCGTTTTTCCAAAGTTTTTGGTTTAAGATGTATTTATATATTTTTATTATACAGCTTCTATAAGGAAAAGAATAAGTAGAAGTAAAAGGGGCGATTTAATTATAATTATTTTTAATGTTTATGAAATGAAATGAAATATTTTAACTCTCTTCCAGATTAAAAATAGTTTACCTATAATTATTTTTAATGTTTATGAAACGAAATGAAATATTTTAACCGTTTTCGAAACTAAAAATAGTCTATCGAAACTAAAAATAGTCTATGGAACTATGAGTTTCTTGTTTTTCGTCTTTTATATTTCAGTCTTTTTCTTATTCAAATTAATGATGAGCTGACCTAATCTTCCAACAATGAAACCGATGCTAACATATTCCCATAACTTTTTCTGATGTCTTTGAATGCACCACATTTCAAAATGAAATGTTTTTCTGATTCCACTGCCCCAGACGTGCAAAATGTACACACTCGTTCTTCCCAAGCTTCTTTAGGCCTTTTCCACCATCCTGTTTCACACCGAAGATGATGCAAGTTGGTTTTTAATTGAGTAATAAGAACCTTTGCCCTCCACAGAATGGTAGTTTCAATGTACTATTTTTATTGGAGATCATACGTAGGGTTGAATTCTTCAATGTAGTACTTATTCTTTCTACCCAACTCTTTTCCCCATACCTGTTTACTAAACTTCTCCATAATAAAATTCTTTAGTTCCTAGCTATTTCTGGGACAAACATTAGGTAGATATTCCATTTTTGCATCCACGTGTAGTTTTGTCTCATCCATGTTTTCTTTCTTTCACTCATGCCTTCCTTGAAGATAACATTAGGCCATCTACCTACTCCCATTTGCTCAATCCTTTTTAGATATTTTATGAGCCGCACCATAGCAATTACTTCAATGGGAGTTGCTCCTCTTTCACTCAACATTATCTCATAAGGTACCAAACTTTTTATTTTGAACTTGCTCATGATCAAGCGTTTTTGGATTTTATCAATTTGCTTCCATTTTGAGACAGGGATTCTGCTAGCCCACAATTCACACCCATATAGCATCACTGGACAAACTAGGAGTCCGAAAAGCACTTTAATCATTTTCTAATCCCATAACTTTGCCTCTCTACATTTGTTTTGAAGAGCGTATAATGTTTTCCACCCTCCTAAGATTCTCTTCTTTGTGCAGTTCTCCCAACTAAGTTTGTTGTTGAAATCGATCCTGAGGTATTTGTACTCATTTACTTCTTCAATAATGTTGCCTTCAAAGAAGAACGTATACTGACTCTGCTTCTTTTTATTAGAAAAAATCTTTATCTTGGTCTTGCTAATATTGACTTGCATCCCCACTGCTCTACAAAAATGCTCAAGGGCATATAGGTGCATATGCAATCTATGGGTTGATTTAGAAATCAATACAAGATCATCAGCATATAAAAGAAGCTTTATCACAAACTCCCCCAACCGAACACCATCCCCACCTTATCATAAGGTTATCATATTTAAATAAGTTTTACAATTTAATATTTTTAATATTGAGGAGATGTAGTGAGTGTGATGGTGTAAATATTTCAATTTCAATTTCAATTAGTGTTATAAAACAAAGATTAAATAAAAATAAAAATATGGAGAGTTATGGTAAAGTTGTGTAAAGCTATATAATATTTTGTTATATGTATATTTTGTGATTTGTTTCGAAGAGTATTTTTAGTATATGTTATATGGATTTAAAAATTATATAATTGTAATTATTAATTAAGAAAATTAGGAATGTGAAATTATTGGAATGGTGTGGATGACTAGATAAATTGTTTTTATAGTTTATTTTTAAAATTTGAGTGGTATAATTGATTTGGTATTCAATGGTGTTGTTCCACTTCTCGATATATTGCACTATTTGTAAAACTCTCTGGTTGTTTTACAGCTCTCACTGTAATGTGCCCCCTGCTCTGCTCTCATCTTTTCTGGCTCCTAGTCTAGGGTGGTGGTTCGTCCTATGCGCCTTAGGCGTGCCTCAAGCGAAATTCTCTTGCTTGCTCCTGCTAATTGAGAAACTTTCCCTCTTAGCTTTTCTTTGGAGGGCGCGTCTTCTTTGGTTCTCGTTGGCTTCAGGTATAATTGTCTTTTGTTCTTGGGGTTTCTCACTTTGGCCTCTTGGTGGTTGCTTCTGGAGTGGTTTGTGTCGGTCTTTGTTTCTTGTTTTCTTGGTTTTAGGTATGTGGGTGTGTTGTTGCCCTCGGGGGTGGCGGTATTGGTTCAAGGGTGGCTTTGGATTCTGGGCCTTCTCGCATCCTTGCTCTTCCTTTTCAAAGTCGCTAGTCCTAATCCTCCCTCTAGTGCACTCCTACGGCTCTGGTGTCGGTTTCGATTTTGGGACCCTTCCTTTCAATTTCATCTCAGGTGTTTGCTATTTTCTATCTGGTCCTTTCTTCTCAGTTCTCTTTCACCCACTCTGGTCCCGCTTGTCTTTATCTGGGTGGTGAATTCTCGGTGGTGGGAATTTTTGTGCAAGTTACCCTCTCCTCTCTGGTTCACGATGGGGTGTGTTTGGTTCGGGGTGGCAGAAGGCAACGTTTTGGGTGTCTCATCATTTTGGCTCGTCAACTTCCTTTTGAGTTCCAACATGAAGCCTAGCCCCCGCTCCTCACGAGTCTTGGCTTCGACTAAGTCTAAAGGATCTCCCGACATCACTGGATCTCGGGGTGGTGTTGTTTATATGCGTGGCGGGTGCTCTAGGCAGGGAGCGGGTCCTTTGAGAGGCACTGGACATGGGGGTCGTGGAACCTATGCGGGTCACAGTTCTTCGGCAGCTTCCATGGCGGACGACCGCCGCAAGTTGACAATGCAAGGTGGTCATGGCGCATGCAGAGGTTTTCGTGGGCAGGGTCATAGTCGTGTTACAGCATCTCAGGAACACAATAGTAAGGGATATTTTGGTTCTGCGGGTCAGACACCTTCCAGGAGGCTAGGAATCTCCTTGGCACTCCTCGAACTAGTGCAATCTGTATCTGCTCGAATGGATTCCCTTGATTGAGTTCGTAGGGAGGAGCACAAGGCCATCATCGCCAAACTTGAACAACTTCAATACTTCCAGTGCCATGTTCACGAAAGGGTGGCAGTGGTCTGGCACGGGCAAAATTTGTTGACCGAAAAGGTTGAAAAAATGGAAACTTGACTTGCTCAGCTCGAACACCATGTAAATTGCCTGTATCGCCCTCTGCCTCCCCCAGGTATAGGGTCGGATAACCCTGCTTCAATTATCTCTGACAATTGATTATGATCATTGGTCTGTTTCTTATTCTTTTAGTTTTCTGGAATGTTAGCCCTCTCAGGCTCTGGACCTCTCAGCTAGCAATTTTGCTTTTGATATGTTGTATGGTTATCAAATTGGTTAACAAACCTGGTCGGGGTGAGACACATGCATTTTGATATCTCTGTATAAGTATTTTTATTAATAGAAACTCTTTGACTTAAAAAATAAAAAAAGTGCTATAATTATTAATTAAGAAAATTAAGAATGTGAAATTAATGGAATGACCTTGATATATATATATATATGAACTCTAGATTTATCAAGTAGAGAGAGGGATCAAATTTCTCGAGGTGAAAAATTTATCAAGCACAAAGAGGGATCAAATTTCTCGAGGTGCAAACTTCTTTTTTAGTGCAAAATTTGAGGAAAAGTTTGTACAAAGAGAGAATTTATCCTTCTAGGTGTTTGATAAATCTGGAATTAAGATGCATCTAGGCTAGTAATAAAACAAATAAAACATAGTATCAGTTGATTAAAAAGGTAAGAAATAATAATAATAATAATTTGTACATTCAATTCAATTTATTCTATTGTAAATTTGTTTTAATTTTAAAAATATATATATATCTTAATATGTATATCACATTAAATAAATTTAAATAATAATGATTCATATTAATAACCTTGATATCTCAAAACATAACATACAATTCTTTTTAAACATGACGAGAATTAATTCAAAATTTGTGCCTAGATTGTTACTTGTACAACAGGGGAGTACAATGAAAATCCTTTGAGGCCAGCTATACATGTAACCTCACTACAATATTTATTCTCAAAACTTATTAGTAAGCTGACTATCCTAAAGAACACAAGTTCTTTGGAGATGTAGATTCTCCAAAAGACCTGTAGATATAGATAAAATTTACATTGCATAGCAAACCCATTGTTAAGAAATAGTTGTGCGAGAAGGAATACCATTTCTCATTAGGACTCATACGTCTAATTTTACACCTTTATTGGCAAGATCATCTACGGAAAAATTGTCCATTCTCAAAAAATTAAAGAAACGAATCGTAGAGAAGGCTAGTTTCATATTCGTGATTCACAATTTGATCAATAATGCTTTAAAAATTGCAATCCTCGAGTAAGGATTCATGAACAAGGTGATGGATAACAACCATCAAATATTTGATGTTTGCTTCTTTGGCCAAAAGGAGCCTTGCAGTAATCCATATGCCTCTGCCCCATTATATGTGCAGTTGCCTAACCCCCAATTGTTTTCAATTTCAATTTTTCCATTGGGGTTGAGAAAAACCCCTCTCGCTTATTCGACCCCCATACCATAACATATCATTAATAAGCGTATAGTAGTTATAGTTTAGTATTTATTTGACCATATATATTAAAATAATGGTTCATATTTGTTAAGCTTTTTATTTAAATTTAATTAATAAACATTTGAAAATTCAATATTTAAAATATTTTTTTTAATATGTACATCACATTAATATAAATTTAAATAATAATAATAATTCATAGTAGTGACCATAATATTTCAAAACATGTAATTAATAAATATATAATAGTTATAATTTAAGATTTGTTTGATCCCCGGATGCGGCTGACAGAACTGACACACTTGACAATCACATCCCACACTCCCATGGAGGCGGAGATCTTCTATGCAGAGCCTCTCGTGCTGCGAATCCTCATACCGTTAGTCACTCGCACGAGACACACAGAGTCATGCATGATGACGAGAGGACGGGAACAACATTACCAGGTCTGGAGCATCACCTCGCTTCTCTCACCATTAATGAATACCATAATTAACCCATATTACAGTCATCCCCCTTCACTCGAGCCTGCTCAGATGATCAATCATAGCACAAAAATGTGTGTGAAGCCCACTCAATGCTATCCTCCTCGCACACACCCCAACCCCTTTAAAAAGATGAGTACCCAACCTTTTTCCATACACAGTCTATTATTTCTGCCTCTCGCCTCTTTAACTATGCTCTGGCTTCTCCTTGACTTTAGAAGGCTGCAACGCTCTACTCTCAGAGTCGCGTTGCACAGTCTCCTCGGGGTTGTCGCACCCCTTCCTGCGCACCTTTCCCCCAGATATTCCTACTCCCTGAACCCAAGCGTTGCTTTCCTTTTTGTGTACCCTCCCCTGCATTGCTTCCCCCTTCCTCTGCATGCAATGGCTCCCAGACTTTGCCAGAGAACTATCTGAGGAGGTTAGAGAGGGGCTCTCCCTAGTCAATATCATCGTGGCAAGGACAATTGCCTAGAGTCGATGGAAGGCTCCTCTTCCAGCACTTTTGACCGTCGGCATCCCGATCCATAGCAGAATGTAGAAGCCCCTCGGCAAGCTGCGCATAGAGGAAGACGGGGCCCGAGGAAGTCCACCATCTCTCCCTAGACGCGCCTCCATCAACGCAAAACTGACCCGCTGCCAGTACAAGAGGAGGAAGATAAGGACTCAAACGTCTAGGTAATGGATTCTGATGGCATCTGGATGTGTGTCCCTGACGACGTCGATCCGGTCTCCCCCATCCTAGCGCACCAGCCCACAATCCTAGGTGAACTGTGGTAGACGCAGAGGAAGTTGTTGGGCAGGCCCCTGCTTGCCCCATTGAAGAGTAAGTCCCCAACAGTGATGATGAAGACGAAAAGTAAAGTCTGCGCAGCTGAATAGATCTCTTACGTTTTTTGTCAAGATTGCTATCAGTGCCTTTTTGTTACCGTTCACTTAGTATTGCTTAGATATGTTTGTGCTACTGCGCACAATGTAATTCTCTGTTTCAAGTTTTGTTTTGGCTGGTTTCCTCCCCCAAGGCAGACTAGAAACAATGTAACGAAGGTTGAGATTGGCTAAGCGCAGCTTGTCAACCCAGCCTGTAGCTTATGTAACTTTTACGTTTCCAAATTAATAGAATAGCCCAACTTACCAAAAAAAAAATTATTATTTGATCATATAAATTAAAATAATGTTATATATATGTATGTATGTGTGAAAAATGTGATATATATATGTAGTTATATGTATTATCAAGGTTTAATAAAATTAAAAACTAGTGCAACCATATAAATTAAATGATTGGTAAATGCCAATAACCATCAAAACATTTTCTTGGTGATCCATCACAAATTACCAATAATAAAAACTTATAATTTTATTTTAAATTATTATTATTAATAATTGTAAAATGAATTGGCACGGTTACAGAGACCGAAGGTCAGTAAATCGGATGCAGATCAGTGAGTTTGGCGCTTACCACATCTTCGTTTGTAACACGAATTATTGAATCTGTGCCCTACCTCTACACAGGTAGGATGGGACATTAAATGCTATGACTAGCCCGGCCTCTTCATCCCCTCCATCATCAGATATTGAGTCTTTTAACTTGTTGGTCTAGAATGGGGCCAGATACTAAAGATTTAAGCCCACTTGTTTTGTCAAAAAATTGGAGGAGATTCTGAAAGTAAAAAGTCTACACCATGGGTTAGATCAAGGGATCTGCAATTAGCTGAGAGAAGATTAGTCGGCCAGTTCATGGGATTATGGCCCTCCCTTCGCTCAATTCATTTATGGGTAGAGAAAATTGGAAACCCTTTTTTCTTTGAAACAAAGCAGATCGAGACCTCATCTTTTGAAGCATACCCTATTTCATGGGGGTCCAACGTCTATATCTGGATCGTTGGAGCCCAAACTTCAACCTAGACAGTGATGTCCCTTCAATGGTCCATGTCTAGATAGAACTCTCCTTCCTACCTTTGTACTATTGGAATGACACAACTTTCATAAACATTGGAACACACTGGGAAAATACACAGATCACACATAACCAAATGATGGTATATTCTCATGCGCTCGTATTTGTTTCGAAGTGGATCTAGACAAAGGTCTTCCAGTAGCCATCAACTTAAATATAGATAGTTAGTCACATTTGTAGGAGGTTGATTATGACCAACTCCCTTTTAAATGCATAGTCTGCCATGAATATGATCTAGGTTGATATTGGTGGACACCCACCAATTCCACTTGGACCCCCACCATTGTTTCTTTCAGTTTCCTTAATTGTAGCATAATTTACTATTTTTGGCATTTTTTCGGGTCCTAAACTTTCACAGTCATTGTGAGGCCCTAAATGACGTTTTTTTTTTGGAAAAAGATCAAACTCATAGCCTACACTTGTGATTTGCAATTAAAAGTTGTAATCCTTGGATAGATCTTTCTAATGAGGTATTGTACGCATCAAACAAAGATCATATGCCAAAGTTACGACCTCAGGAAGTTGATGTACCAATCTACCCCAACAGGGCCCACAGACTTGTGGCGCGTCATCTCCTACTGTTAGGTTTTTGGATATTTAGGGTTTTCCATTATTTTTCTATAATAAATAGGTCTTCGAGCTTCATTGTAACAAAGTTCAAAAGGCATGTAGCCACCACATCTCTTCTCAAAGATAAGCTACCATTGCCTAAGTTAGTTTATTTTCATTGAACATGTAGACAGCTTTGAGTACTTTATTATTAATGAATTAAATTTTTGTTTTCATTGTATCTCTGTGGTTTTGTTTATATATGTATTTTATTTCATTCCTTCATAAATTTGGATCAGTGGTATCATAGTGGTCTACTCTTTCTTTGTTTGTATATGCATGTCCCCAACGAGGTCAGGGTATAATGAGTTGGGACTTGAACTGATTGAGCCTTTACGAGACCGTCCCCAGTGACAGTGATGACCTTCCATGGCGGAAGAAAAGAAAGACAAGGGAGCAGGAGCTCCTATCAAATTGTTTCTTGAAGAAGCCCTCGAGCAGAAAAGGTACGAGATGATGGACAACTTTTCTCGGATCCTTCATGGGATGCCCACTAGAGACGCATCTTCATCTAGCGGTCATTTCGAAGGCACCGCCCCCTTCAAGGTACAAATGAAATTTGATATCCCTATATTCGAAGGTCAAATAGATGCAGATGTTGTAGATAAATGGTTGAATCTGTTGGAAGGTTATTTTTCAGTCCATAGTTTCTCTGATAGGGAGAAGATTATTTTTTCACTGCTTGAGGTTGCCCACCATGTCAAGGATTGGTGGGAAACTTACTGTGAGAAAAGGGTCGAGTAACCCTCTTTGTTTACAACCGCCCCCTCTTGGAACACTTTATGAGACACTTTCAAGGAACATTATTACCCCATGGGGAGATACGAGGACAAGTACATACAGTTGACCACACTACAACAACAAAGGGACCAAGATGTGATGAGTTCACAAATATTTTTCATACTCTACGCAAAAATTTGGGTATCAAAGACTTTGAGCGACATCTGATGCTCAAGTACCTCGACTGTCTGCAAAAATACATTTAGGAATAAATGGAGTTCCTGGACATCTCCTCGCTTAGTACAACATACTGATATGCTACCAAAATTGAACAAAAATTTAAACAAAATAAGCACGACTTTGGATCTGTGAATCAGAAGCAGGGCAGAAGCGCCCCCAAACCACAGAACAAAGTACAAAGCCAAGGTGGAGCAATGTAGGACAACCCATCAAAGCCGCAAGCAAATAATGGCCCCACAAAGATGAATAAGGGCATGGGAAAGTGTGTGAGTTCTACAAGAACCCCACTCACAACATAAATGAGTGTCGCACCAAGCAGTCATTGGTGGTCGAGCTAAAAGCTTCAGAATTTGATGCATGTTTTGATTCTAATCCAGAACACAAAAAGGGGAAGTAGATTATTGACACAGAACCCAGTGCCATTGTTGCCACCACCAAATTTTAGAATATTGAGCCTGAAGATCCAAAGGAGGGGGAGTGTCTCTTCCACTCACATATGTGGGTGAAGGGTTCTCCTTTGCAATTCATTATCGACAGCGGGAGCCAAAAGAAACTCATTTCAACAAATGTCGTGAAGCATTTGGGCCTACTCACCACACCACACCCACATCCATACACCATCAGATGACCTCACCAAGGACGAGATCTTCACGTTAGCCAACAATGTCACCTTCCCTACATCATCAAGCCCTTCACGGATGAGGTATTGTGTGATGTTTCTCCTCTTGAAGTTTGTGATGTGTTATTAGGACAACCATACTCATGGAAGCATCATGTTGTGTATGAATCCAGGCCTCACACTGTTATTATTACTTTGGGCAATAAGTTATAGAAGATACTAGAGGTAGCCCTACCTACTGCCGTTTCTTTGATCTTTGCTAAGAAATGTAGTAAGATCATCTCCCATACCAGGAAATTTGTTTTTTTTTCTTATTCCCTCTCAAAGCAAGGGTAATATAGTGGCCACATCTATGGCCCCTAGGAAGGGTTCCCCCACGCAACAGAAGTAGGTGGATAAGGTCGTGGAAGAATACAGGGACATATTCTCCTCACCCACAGGGGTACATTTGCACTGTCAGGTCAAGAATTCGATCAATTTTACTCTTGGAGCACCTCTACCCAATGGATCAATATACCGTCACTCCATTATGGAAAATGAAGAAATCAAGTGGCAGATCTAGGAGTTGCTGAAAAAAGGGCACATTCGACCAAGTTCCTCACATTTTGGGAGCCCGATTGTACTTGCACGGAAGAAAGATGGAACTTAGAGACTCTGCATTGATTATCAGTCACTAAACAAAAACATTGTCAGGAACATATATCCAATCCCACATATTGATGACCTTCTTGACTAGCTCAAGGGGACCAAGTATTTCGACAATATCTATTTGAAGACTGGCTATCACCAACTGCCAGTACAACCCATCAATATATGGAATATCGCCTTCAAATATAAGGAGGGCCTTTTCAAGTGGTTGGCCATGCCTTTTAGGTTGACAAATGCCCCTACAAGTTTTATGAGGCTCATGGATGACATCTTGTGGCCCTTCACCAACTTGCTCGTGGTTTCATATATGGACGACATCCTCATCTTCAGCAAGAGTTGAGAAGAGCACCTACAACACATTCGGCAGGTCGTTCAAACCCTGTGGCAGCACAAACTATGCGCAAACTTGGATAAATGCACATTTGGCATGATCCAAGTCCAATATCTAGGCCACATCATTGATGAGAAAGGTGTGCATGTGGATCCGACTAAGATCCAAGTTATTCGGGATTGGTCAACTTTGACCACTCTAACAAAGCTTCGAATATTTTTGGGCCTTGTCAATTTTTATCGGAGGTTTGTGTTGGGATTCTCTCATATAACTTGGCCTCTGAGTCAGGTTACCAAGGGCAGAGCGAAAGTAAAGTTTTTTTGGGTATGAGTCCCAACAGAAGGCATTCGTTGAGTTGAAGCACCGCATTTTCTCTGCACATGTACTCACATTTCTTTACCTCCAAAAACCATTTTAAATTGAGACAAACACCTCCAACTATGTTATTGGTAAAATTCTCAACCAACAAGGGCATCTGGTGTCCTATCACAGTGAGACACTTTCCGATATAATTTGAAAATACCCCACCTATGATAAAGATATGTATTCCATCATGCAGATCTTCCGACAATGGAAACATTCTGAGGAAGGAGACGATCATCCCCACAGATCACCGACCTCTTCAATTTATCTAGACACAAGGGAAGTTGTAGAACGATTGACATCATAATTGGTCTACATATCTGCAGCATTTCCACCTGAACATTAAATACGAGAAGGGAAACGGCAATCATGTTGCATATTGCCTCAGTCAAACCCCAACTACAACATTGAATATTGTTCTAAACTCTTTTGGCCACGAGACCTTCCAATGGTCGCAGTTGTGCAAAAATGATCCATAGTTCACCACCACATACCAGATGTTAGTGGATGGCAAGTAAGTTCTTCTTTTCCACCTCCAGGACACATTATTATGCTACTTGGGCCACCTTTGTGTTCCTTCAAGCGAGCATGCCAAGTTGATTTGGGAGACATACTACAATCGAGTCGCAAGATACTTTGATGTCGAGAAAATTGTGGTTGTACTACAAAAGTATTTGTATTGACAAAATATATGAGATCCTGCACTACCTTTTCCATTGCCAAGACAACCATCAAGAAGCCAGGTATGTACACTCCTCTTCCTACTCCTAGCCAACCATCAGAACCATCTCCATCAACTACCTGTCGGACCTCCCTTCTACCAAGCATGGTAATGACTGTGAATTTGTGGTCATGGAAATTTTTTCTAAGATGGCTATATTGGTAGCTTGCAAGAAGAGTATCATAGCAGAGGACATTGCCAAACTCCCCTTTGAATGAGTATGGGTACATTGGAATCCCACAAACCATTATATCATATCAGAATAGCAGGTTCCTGAGCATATTATAGTTGAGCCTTTGGACATTATTAGACACTAAGCTCACCAAGTTGACTCCATTCCATCCTCATACTAATGACCAGATAGATGTCGTCAACAGGATGATAGTGCATATACTACACATGTACAACTCCAAGAATCCATGAAACCTAGAATGAGAGCCTTCCTTGTGTTCATCACAGTTATAACAAATATCTCCATAGCTCAACTCCTCACAATCCTTTTCAAGTGGGCTTGGGTTTTCAACCATTGCGTCTGATTAATATTACCATTCCTCATGTGACTACACAGACAAAATCCACACATGTACATTATGAGGTTGGTAAAGAAACCCAGTTTATTGAACGCATCCAACACATCCGACAACAGGTGCACGACGTCTTGGATAATTCTAATGCCAAGTACAAGCAACGGCATGATCAACATCAGGCGCCACAGAAGTTTTAGGTGGGCGATAAATTTTGGTTGCATTTGTAGAAAGAACGCCTTACCAAAGCCCATCGAAAGCTCAGACCAATCCGATATGGACCTTAAACCATCACCAAGGCTCTGGAAGACAATTCTTTTGAGCTCATCGTCCCCCCATTCCTTGTCCTACACCTAGTGTTCAATGTGGATTGCCTTCGGCCATACATTCCACCATTACTAGACACATTAGATGTTATGGAACAACTCATACCAATAGAGCTAAACCCAAACTACATGGAACATTCCAACAAAACTGGATCATGGACACACATATCAATAACACTTGCCAGCAGAAGATCCAACTGTATCGGGTTGTCTAAGCTGACCAAATCCTACACCAAGGTAAGTGGCTCACCAGGGACCAAGTTCAACAGAAGTTTCGCGATCTCATGGAGGCACTCAACAAAATGGGGACCATTGCTTCCTAAGGGGGGAGGATTGATATAGGTGGATATCGGTGGCCACCCACCTATTCCATTTGGACCCCCCACCATTGTTTCTTTCAATTTCTTTAATTGTAGCATAATTTACTATTTTTGGCATTTTTTTTGGGTCTTGAACTTTCAGATTTGTTTTTAGGCCCTAAACAAAGTTTTTTTGAAAACATGAAAACCTAATGTTTATGTTAGGGGTTCATAGTAAAAAATTGTATTCCTATGATAGACCTTTCTAACGAGGTATCATACGTGTCAAACAAAGACCGTATGCCAAAGTTACAACCTCGGGAAATTGATGTACCAATTTACCCCAATGGGGCCCACTTACTTTTGACGCTTCATCTCCTAGGATTAGGTTTTTGGATGTTTAGGGTTTTCCATTGTTTCACAATAACAATAGGCCTCCGAGCCTGATTGTAACACAATTCATAAGGCATGTATCTGCCACATATCTTCTCAGAGATAAGCTACCGTTGCCTGACCTACTTTATTTCCATTTTGCATGTAAATAGTTTTGAGTACTTTCGTATTAATGAATTGAACTTCTATTTCAACTATATCTATGTGTTTCTATTTATATAAGTATTTAATTTCGTTCCTTCACAAACCTGAATCAAAATATGGCCATTTTACTCAAAACTGCAAAAAAAAAACAAGAAGAGCAACCCAAACAAGGAAAAACAAGGGAACACTAGCAACCAGCCAAAAGAAGAAGAGGATAAACAAGACAACAAAATAACTAGTCAAAACAATTGAATCAAAATGGGAGCAAAGGAAAAGGAGCAATCTCCCCAAGAAGGTCACAACAAGCAGGTGGAGAAGTAACCAATAAATCAGGAAGTGAAGGGAGGACCGAAAACAAATTTGAGGCATTAAATTTGGAATTTGAGGAAGGAGAAATATTATACGTCCATCCTCCTTCTAATGATAAGGTAATAACTCAAGATGAAAGGTTAGAGGAAACCAATCAAATCATGTCACTTCATGAAGATTATCCCAAACAACTTAACCAAGAAAATTTATCTGAAGTAGAGGATGATTTTTTTTCTCCAAGAGAAGCTAAAGCAGGATCAACCTTTTCTAGCCTTGCAGATGAAAAATCAGAAGGTGAGATGGAAAAAGAACAAGAGTGGCATCCTTGAAAAGCTATAAGAAAAACAAATAAAGAAATGTGAGTGGAGAAGACAAAAAAAAGAGAGAAGGAATTGGGCCTTAGATACACCTTAGATCCTAAAATGAAAGGATTTTGAAGCACCAGGAAAGGAAATAATGTCGCCCCATCTCAAGGGGTACCCCATACACATAGTAAATGATGAAGGTTCTCTCTTCGAATTACATATGCCTAGGTTCAAAAAAAATATTGGCAAAGGTAAAGTCTCGTGAATAAAAATATTTCGATAATAATCACATACGAAACAATTTCGTCAACACATTTCAAACCAACTATTGTGGTTCATCTTCATGACAAGATGAGAGCACAAATCAAGGCCTGCAATTTAAATAGATGCAGAGAGGACCATACTAGTCGTTAGAATATAACGACTAGTTTGACTAAATTAGGAGGAAAATTAATTATTTACTTGCCTAACGATAAATTTAAATTATCTTTGTTTATTAATAAAGTAAAAATAATGGTTATAAATAAATAATTAAATTTAAGTCGATCTTTTTTTATTTTTAATATATATATTGATTTATATTAATCTTAATTATCAGAAAAAGTTAAACAAATAAGCCAAAAGGATAATCAAATAACCTCGAAGAAAAATAATAAAACAAAGCGTTAGAGGAATTAACAAGGGGAAAAATAGGGAAGGGCTAAAAAATAAATAAATAAAAAACTAAGAGGATAGGGCAGGGATCCAACACTTGCTAATGCTCCAACCATCGTCTCTATTCAGATTCACCAGCCTTTTTTCAATTTATAAGGCCTTCCTTAATTTACGATGATGAAAATGATCAATCATGGCAATGACTTTAGATTCTTTAATGCAGATTTGATGGTTAGTCTTCTCAGCATGTTCTGCCAATGCAGAGGAGTGAGATCTACCATGTTTAAGGCCAACCACGTGTTTGCAAATTCTTTGATTAATGGATCGACCAGTTTCACCAATGTAAGGTGTTCCATAGGAGCATGGAATGATGTAAACACCTTTACCATCTTTAGGGTTTACTGGGTCCTTCACAGATCTCAAAGAACTTCGAATAGTGCTAAGGGGCTTGAAAGTTGAGGAAACATTATGTTTCTTAACGACCCTACCAATCTTATTTGTGGTTCCTTGAATGAACGGGAGATGCACTCCAGGAACCCAGTCTTTGGATTCTTATTTGTTTCTAGGACCTTTTTCAGCTTTATGAAAAGCTCTGAGGCACTGGGAATTGTCATAATCGTTCTTATTGAAGATGCTTATGAGGTGGGATTTTTCTTTAGAAATGTGGAATCTATCCGAAATTCTAAACGCTCTGGTAGCTAAGGTGCTAAGAACACCTTGCTTTTGAGAAGAGAATGTTGGAAATATTGTCATTGATGGAAAAGGAGGAGCACCAGAATTATCAGTGAGAACAAAGGAGCAGATCAAGATCCGCTGGAGTATAAAGGAGCAATAAGGAAATGAAGGCAAAAGTTAAGTGGAGAAGCATAAAGAGAGGCAGAGGAGCAACAAAGAGGCATGGATCAACACCAAAATTATCATTAAGGTAAAGAAGCAGAGAAGCAGCAACAATAAGGCAAAGGAGAAGATCAGGCAATGATGCAGTGAGAAATCATAAGAGGCAAGGAGCAGCATTAGACCATTAGCAAAGGCAAAGGAGCAGAGTGGAGCAACATTGGAATAAAAGGAGCAAAGGCAGTAAAGGCAGTTAAGGCGGCAAAAGGGTTAAGGTAGCAAAGGCAACAAGGTGGGTCAAGTCGTGAATGTGGGCAGAGTCGTGAATGAGCGGGTCGAGTCGTGCTATTCAGAAAATCTCAAGAGTCAGACTTGTTTTGCGTTCAGAACAGTGCACAAGGGCGCGTGCAGTTCAATGGGTCAAGTCGGCAAATGGAGAAAATTGTGAACGCACGGGTCAAGTCAGCAAATCAGAGTGAAGCAAAAATGGACGATCGTGACCAAGTCACAGAAATGACAACAAGAGAATGGATGCACCGGATTGCGTCACATTGGCCAGAATACGATTGGCGCACATCGCAATCGGCGATTCTTATGTTTACATGTTAATACTTTGCACGGTAATTGATTTAAGTTGCGATGTGATAAAGACGGGAGGTGGTGATGCAATGTGAAGTATATCGCACATCGCATGCGATAAGGTTTAGCGGCGATCATAGAAATTGGAAATTAGTAAAGTTGCGAAGTGTGGGAGATGACATGGCAAGATGATGTGGCAGTGACGTGGTGATGTCATGGAAGTGACGTGGAGATGTTGTGGCAGTGATGTGGCGATGACGTGGCAGATGATGTGGTAATGACGTGGCATCCCCCGTCGGACTCGAACCCTTATATTGCAAATCACAAATGGGATTTCGCAAACAGTGATAATGTTTAATTTGAGAAAATTTCGACAAGGAAATTGCGATAAGCAGTGGGATCCAATTGCAATTCGCAAATCGCAAAGTCAGAAGGCTAAGAACACAAGAGTTCAGATTGATTCCACCGAAATGCGAAATGTGAAATGGGTCACACGTGATGGAACACAGAGCTCAATTCTAAAGTATTTCAAGTCCGGGGCTATGCGGATTTCCTTAAGAAATCGCATCAGAAGATTGGCAGGCGCATATAACATGAAACACAAAAGCAACGCCGAAATGCGAAGTGCGAAGTGGAACGGACGCGATGCAGTTCAAAGTTTAATTCTAAAGAATTTAAAGTCCGGGGCTAGGTATATTTGGTTAAGAAATCGCATCGGGAGAATGGCTGAGCAATGTATAAACAAATAACAAAGGAAGTTGCCGAAATGTGAAATGGGCCCGGACGCGATACCGTTCACAGGTAAATTCTAATATATTTCAAGTCCAGTTTTATGTGGTTGCATTGTTGATAAAAGAAAGTCTAAATGTGGGCAGAAGGACTCAGGAAAGTGAACCGACACTATGTGTAGTCCAAGGTTCTCTGTGGATACCCCTGTTTACAAAGAAGTAAAGTTGAACGGAGAATTGACTCAGGTGTACAAAAATGAAATCTTGAACGCAAGACAAGACTTGGGTAAGCAATAAGACCTGACACTCGTGCAGAACAATGGTTGATGTGGTTACACCAGTTTATAAAGAAAAGTCTGAACGCAGGAGTAAACTCGGGAGAAAAAGACCCGACACTCATGCAGAGTTTTTATGTGGTTGCGACTGTTTATCAAACAAAATTCTGAATGTGGAGGTAGACTCGGGCAAGTGACTCGACATAGAGTGAAGACCACAGAAAGCTAAATGTTGCGGCTATGAGGAGATAGGCACCATGGGTCGAGTCGGGCTGAGCAAAATTGCAGGCAGAGAATATTGAACACTGCAGTTAATAGATATAATAGGCAGAGTGGGTAGAGTCGGGCAAATATGGTTATGTTGAACTGTTTTGAAACATAACAACAAGACATAAAAGATGATTATGCTGCATGGTTGAAATGTAACAACAAAAACAGAAAAGACAAATACACAACAAGCAGAAGAGGACAACTGCACAACAAGCAAAGAAGCTGGAAGGGTTGAGTTGTAATTTCTGTGTAAATGTAAATATATTGATTTATTTTATATTGTTTGTGATGCAAAGGCAAGTCTCCATGGGCATAGGCAAAACTCCAATGAGTGTTGTAATGATTATGTCTAATATAATAACCTAAACTGAAGTGTAAGGAATCAAATGGGTGGAAGGCAACGAGACAGGCATGTTCACTTCATATTCCCTGTAGAATGCAAACAGTCAGGAGTTATAAATATAAGAGATGTAACATCAGTGTGCAGAAATAGAGTTAGATAGTTGCAGAATGGATGTGAGCGGCAGAATCTAAGAGAGCTACAGAACGTTGGAGAGTGGAAGAATCAGAGAGAGCTTATAGAAATGTTGTGTGTTAGGGTCCTATAATAATAGGGTTCATAAAATTTTTGAATTGACTTTGATAGTCTTGTAAATATGTACATACCTTGCTTTCTGCAAGTTGTTTTCCCATATTTTGAAAAAATGAAAAATAATAAAAAATCAAAAAGAGGGTAAAAGTCCTAAAAGAATGATCAAAGGACTTAGAAAAACATATACCCCAAAAGAAAAAATAAATAAGACCTGAAAGTGAGCAGGTCCAAATGCCACTACTTTTACTTTTATAGAAAAGAATAATGATTATGTGCAGAGTGTCAATAAATGCCATAATCCATGATCAGTTAAATAGTTTAATCTTAACTTTTCATGCTTTCAATTTCATGCTTTAGATAGAGAATAAAGATTTGTCATACAGTTTAAGCTTGACAAATCAGTAGATAGGTAGAGAATAATGAGGAGCTCAACAGTCTAATCTGAGCCCTCGGATGAAATAAGGTAGATCTAGATTAGTTTTATGCTTTGAAAGAAAATGCTTTAAGGTTGCAAGCCTAAATGCACCTGCAAAATGAAGAAAAAATGTTAGAAATACAAGTTGGGTAGGTAGAAAGCAGTGGAGCAATCATGTAAATAATACGTCATACGGGAAAAATCACTAATTTCCCCTCCCCTATAAGTATTCAATATTCTAAGCTATCAGTCAAATAGGCTCAGAGCATTTCTCTGACTCATGTTGGGACCAGACCCAAGGCTCCATGACTGGTTAGTTAAAAATATTGAGTTCTTATGCTAAATCCTCATTTTTCATCATTTACCCTTCATTCATGTACTAAAACCCATTTTTCCTAAGTAAAAACACATTCTTACTTAGTAAAATTGTAACCCTAGAGTAATTAACTTCATCCCTTCAGAAGCATTCATAAAAATCCACAAAATCACATTTATCCTAAGTATTATTGAAAGAAATATAAAGACGAGCAAATGCTTGATTATTATGTTATACTATGAGATAATGTGTATTTTGTTTTACATTTCACTCCCCTCTCATATTAAATTTTAACATATTTTATTAAATCCCTAAGAAATACCTTTTCCTAGTTATTAATTTCATTATATCTAAGTGCCCCAAAAACCCACTATTATAAACTTTTGACCAAAGTATATTATCCCATGTGCGTAAATGAAAAACCCAATATATAAAGCCCTTTGGTCTAAAAGATTATCGTTATTCAAATATCCCGCCTTATAGTTTTTAAACTATTTGAAAAAGGTTAAAAAACTATAAATACAATATATAAACCCTTCCGCTTATGTTTTATTAAAAACATTTAACAAATGTTTTAAATAAAAACGATAAACCCGCATATACTATCCTTAAAGCATATCATATATGTTTTACCCCTTGACCATATAACAATGGTTTAAATGCATCCTAACCCTTCCGCTTATATAGTTAAACCCTGGTCCCACCTTTCCGCTCCAACGCAACTCCCGAACAAATCTTCACCGTTCGCATTCATTTCCCAGATCCGACGGTTGAGGGTTAAAATCGCATAGAAAAAGTGCACGACCACCCAACATCCAAAGCCATGTGAAATAGGCAGTTTCACATTGACCCCTCCCCTCCACCTGGCCTCTTCTGATTCGATCGCGTGGGTTTTGTTTAAAACCGTTTACCACTTAAACTCCACGCGATAAACTGCCTATTTTCAACGCCTTTGGAACGTGAAAACCACTTTCCCACCCGATGTGACCGTCATCCATTACTTGTAAAATAAACCTAATTTTCCCATTAAACCTTTGGAATCCACTATTTATCCCTATTTCTACGCCTATTCATTATATGTTCTTTCCCGACTCAGAAAAAAGAAAATTTTCATTGTTTTATTGCTAAGAACCTACAAAAATCCCGCCATTTACCATTGAAGATTACTGGAAGTCCTGAATTACTTCCAGCAGACACCAGGAACCTATCAAACGCCTCAGAGCCATTTTCAAATTTCCATACCTGCGTAAAACAGGTATTTTTCAAGAAATCAAGCATGTTATCAATTTGAAAAGAACCAATTTTCTGAGAAATTGAGCCTTATAAAGCCTATTTTTCCCACAAAAAGACCTGTATCTGCCCCCAAAAGAACAGATTCACTACTAAACCCTGATAAAATTACGATTTTGATACTGCAACCTGTATTTAAATCAAAATTGAAGAAATTTAGCCTTTTCCACACCTTTAGAAACCCTTTGAAAGATTCAAACTCTTTTACCAATGCTCGGAATCCCGAATTGTTACACTCAATTACTCAGTGCCAACAGAGTTAAATCTCCAGAGTCAAAATTCATTCCACATGTCTTCCCAATTCATCAAAGCCATAATCCCTCCTTGCAGACCTAGATTTCATTAAATGAATTGTTTGATTTTTGCAGGTTATTAGCAAAAGGAAAACTTGGTTAAAACAATCTAAATACTAGTTAAAGATCTGTTTTACTCCAAAAGTTCACAAAGAAAAACATTTTAAATGATATTCCTTAACAAAAGATTCCAGGCAGCAGAATAGAAAGAAGTCATTTAGGAAGAAAGAAATAAATTGCACAGTGAATGGTAAAAGTGAAATAAGAATTCACAATGACAGTGAAAACAGAACAGTTAAAGAGCATCAGAGTTAAAGTGTATCAGATGAAAGTTAAAGTAAAAGTCAAATCAGAAGAAGTTATAGAGCAATCAAGGTAAACAGTAAAAGTAAAAACAGAGGCAGTAAAATGGTAAATAAAGATGAAAATACTTTCAAGAACAATGAAGTTTATCCAAAGTGAAAGTAAAAACAGTTAAAAGAACAAAAAGGTTAAAAGATGAAAACAGAGCATGAAGGGACATTTTTTGCAGAAATTTCCTGTTTAAAGTCATTGTTTTGCAGAAACTATTGTGACCAATCAAAGATGAATTTTACCAAATTGAAGGAGGTTTATGTTCCTAAGATGTCCAAATACAAAAACCTCTTTCACTTTTCTAATAGTTGTTATGGATTTGGAAATCTTAAACAATATTTAAAAGCACTTTTACAGAAAATTCCTCTTAAGTCATCTTTTTGCAGAGACGACTATGGCCAATCAAAAATACATCTTACAAAACTAAAAGAGGTTTTTGTTCCTAATACAATCATCTACAAAAACTATCTCATGTGTTGCACAGGTATTACGGAATGAGAGATACATGCACATCTTTACAGCCTATTTTTCAGACTATGGAAAACTTTGTTTTACACATATTTGTGTAGAGCCTATTGTGAACAACTGGAGAATAATTTTAGGGAAATGAGAGAGGTTTATCTCAAAAACATATTTATCTACAATAACCTATTTCACTTTGTACATATCTATTTTAGATTGAGAAATACAAAGGTATCATTGGACCCCAAGTTTGCAGAATTGCTGGAGCAGAATGCACAAAGAAAGGAGACAGTTAGTGACTTGGATGCCTCATCATCAACTAAGAGTTGAGATCAAATTCGAATTCTCCTCTTTTTCATCACCTATCCATAAAAAATAGTGCCAAGTAGATGCATTAGTTTTGAGTGTCCTTTACTTAAGTTCTATTTATGTAAAACAGTTGGAGATATTTGTAAACCAATCTTGATATTTTTTCAAGATATTCTAGTTTAGAATTTGTATAAATACTTCACTCTTTGAAGTATTTTTGGTGGAATAAAATTGTTGGAGACTATTATAAATATTTTGTTGACTTGAAGACTTTGGAATTCAAATTTGAGTAGCATAATAGACCACCTTTTTGGCATCATACTTCAGGATCCCTGTGATAAGCTATCTGGAGTGAAGTACTCTCTTAAACTTGTCATTGTTATCTTCTTTTGTTTCATGCATACATCTGTGTTTTAATTCTAAATCTGAATGTATAACTAGAAGTATTACTACAGGACATGTTAATAGCACCTTGTTTTTAACTAGTTATCATTTCTTTGTTTTCTTATGATTTCCGGTGCAGGGAATTCTTAATTTCTCCCTCTCCTGTTTGACCTCTATCTTCTACTTCCCTTTTCCGGATCAAAGGATCCTTAAGTTCCCTTTATCTCGATCATACCATCTCAAAAACCATTTTTCCCAAGATCTCCAAGGGTTATCTACCTTGCCCTGCAAACATTTGACCTTTTAGGCCTTGATCCCAGTTCTGTTAGCTTGACTTAGACTTTATAGCCCAATGGACAAGTAGATTTCCCTCTATCTATCCCTCCAAGTGAAATTTTCCCACCAAATCCAACAAAACCAAAACAAAATTGCACTTTCACAGGTAGCCTAATATTCACAAATTAAAACAAAGTTAAACTTTAAAGAGAGAGCCCTCTCTGAACCCTAGGAAGGCTAGATCCTAGAGTTTGAAGTAGGTTTGTGGTTAACTCGAACTATTTCTTTCTTGAAACTGGAGAAATTACTGAGTAATAACATTGTGCACATTAGGAACTGATATGAAGCAGATATGAAGGCTGAAGAGGCAGCAGTGGAGAAGGAGTATAACAGAGATAATATAAAGGTAAATCAACATTCTAGTTTCATGTTGAGCGAGGGGATTGCAGTCTCCTTTCAAGTCGTAGCTTGATAAATATTTAGTTGGAGCTGGTTGAGGTAGGAGCCTCCTATAGGTTGTAGCCTGTAGAAAATACATGGGAGTTGATGCTTCCATTTCAAGTTGTAGCTTGATATATGTACAGTTGGAGCTGGTTGAGGTAGGAGCCTCCCGTGGGTTGTAGCCTGCAGAAAATAGATGGGAGTTGGAGCTTCCTTGCAAGTTTTAGCCTACAGAATTTGAGGTAGTAGCCTCTTGTAGGTTGGAGCCTACAAAAAATCAGTTGTGAGAGGGATTTGGAGCTTGTCTTTGCATCACAACAATAATAAGATGTGGTTTTCTCCTTTATGGGTTTCCACTTATATCTGTTTTCTATGTGCTTGATGATTATGTGTTGATGTGATGTTTTAATCTGCCTAATTACTTGTTGTCCACACATTAAGTTTGTTGATTCATTATGTATTAAGCTGCTTATGAAATGTTGGTGTAAATGGGTTGAATGAAAAGAGTTTTAAGTGACCATGAATGTACTAAATTGATTCACCCCCCCCCCCCTCTCAGTTTAACTAAGGGTTCATCAATTGGTATCAAAGCTGGTTCCTTTAGTATCCCTTTAGTAACATTTTAACAATTGGAAGGAGGTCCTAGGTCCCCAAAATGGCTACCCTAGAAGGATGCTCAACAAATAAAGCCCCATTGTTTACTGGCACAAACTATTCTTTCTGGAAAATAAGAATGAGGACATACTTAATGTCTCTAGGAATAGAAGTTTGGGCTGTTGTGGAAGAAACATATGCACCAAAGGATACAGACATTGAAGAAGAAGCCAAACAAAATTTTAGAGCTAATGTAAAAGCAATGAATGCACTCTTGAGTGGTCTAAGTGAGTTATAATTTATCAAAGTAATGCACAGTAAAACTGCCAAAGATATTTGGGATACTTTAGGAAACATTCATGAGTGAGATACAACGGTGAAGATGGCCAAACTACAAGCACATAAAACTCAGTTTGAAAACTTAAAAATGAATGAAGATGAAGATATAGTGGAATTCTTCTTAAGAGTTGTAGAAGTTGTGAATATCATGCTTAGGAGAAGAAATTAAAGAAAGTGTTGTAGTCCAGAAAATATTGAGATCTCTACCATCCAGGTTTAATCCTAAGGTTTATGCCATAGAAGAAACAACAAACTGGGAAACCTTAACCAGAAACCAATTACTTGGGAACCTAACAACATATGAGATGAGACTTCCTAAAGGGAAGTCGAACACGAGGGAGTCTTCCTTCAAGGCAGACAAGTGCATAGAAGAAAAAGAAGGTACATGCTCACGATCTGATGAAGAAGAAGCCAAAACTGTCAAAATATTGGATAGAGGCATAGGTAAGTACAAAGGTAAACTTCCATTTAAGCGATTTCATTGTGGAAGATTGGGCCATTATGCTTCAAAATTTTCCCATAAGAGAGCATAAAATCAGCCACAAGAGACAGAGAAAAACAAAATAAATAACTAGCAGAAAGGGGAGAGATTTAATAGAAAATCATTTTATGCTAAATAAGATAGCAGTGCATCTGAAAGCTCATATGAATCCTCCAATGAAGAAGGAACCTCTGAATTTTTTTTGATGGCCAAGGAAGAGCTTGAAGGATACCTTCGGAAGAGCAGAAAATAGAAAGACATTCTCCTGAAATATGTAAAGGAAGAGCCAAGCTCCGAAAACCTCATTCAATTTAAAGTAGAACTTGAAGAAGCTAAGAAGGTAGAAGATATTCTAAAAAGGGAAATAAAGGAGAAAAACCAGGAGCGTGAAAAATTGGAAGAAGAAGTAGTATGCCTGAGAAATAAATTAGAAAAGGCCCAAATGAATTAAATATGAATATTCCACGAATGAAAAGCTATAAACAGTTGGAAAAAATACTAAATGCTCAAAGATATCCTCTTATAAAGACCTTGATAGGCTATGAAGGACAAAATAATAAGTCCAAGTTTGAAGATAACAAGGATATCACCTTTGTGAAAGCTGTAAAAGAAAAAGATAACTCTCAGCAATCTAAGATTATTGCAGCTAGAAGATTGATAGAAGAAAGGAGCAGGTTGTGTAAGCAGCTCGGAGACGAGATTACCTCCATGGAGAAATCTGAGAAGGCATACATTGAAAGAGATGATGAAGAAGCCAAAAAGAGATCCAAAGAGTTAGAAACCAGCAAAAACTTGATGTGTAATGAAACAAACAAAAACAACCAGCGACATCAAGTGACAAAGAATGGAAGGAAGAAGCAAGCAGCTGCAAAAAGCTCAATTGTTAAAATTAGCCCAATAATTATTTTAAAAATAATTAATTATTATATGTTAGCCAACCAAAAAAAATGCGGATAAAACTAAAACAATCGAATTCGCCCTCGATTTTTTTTGTTGGAGCAGATTTTAATGGCATTCGCCTGGATTTACAGGGTCGGAGGCAGGGGTTGGAGTACTTCGCCCCATTTTTTCACTGGTTCGCTGGGGTGGTTGGAGCTTGGAAGGAGCGTGGAAGTTGAATGTTGGTCCTTGGATGTGCATAGGCTCACCGATATTTTTGCTGGTTGAGCGAGGGTAATGGCTTACTGAGAACATCAAATCCGCCATTATTGAAAAATGGGGCACACATTCGAGAGCCTGCTAATGGCGACTATATCATCGAGCTATTTTATTAATGGGACTCTATAAGGAGACCCGGCGGTTGTTCTGGATTCGATGACAACAATAAAAGATGCCATCAATGCAGATTACCTTCTATTCTCAGCGTACCTGGTGTTCTCCATGTAGCTGGGGTTTACCATGTTGTGCACAAGATCGGTGAGGGAAAAAAAGAGGATGAACATAATGCTCACCAACATCAAACTGCAAACCGGTTGCTTCATCCAAATCCTGACCACGAAAACCATAATATTAAGAGATAATACACATCAGGGACTTGTTTAGAGGCTTTGGAATAGTTATTGTATATATTTTTTAAATGGAGAGAGTTGGGGTTTCTGCTGCTTCATTCCATGTGGGTTCTATATTTTTATTCTATATTCTGGCTTTTACAGCTGTTGAGGCCTGGAGGCCATGGAATTCCAACTTCAACACAACAGAAGCTGCAGATGTATCCATGGGAAATGAATTTGGGAGCTCACAGAGATATGAAGGCTCCTCAGAATTTGTCCACATGAGATACCACAATGGTCCTGTGCTCAAGCCTCACAGAAAATATCACCATTCACACAATCTGGTATGGCAACTGGACTTTCAATGACAAGAGGATCATAAAGGCTTTCTTGCTTGCCCTCTCAAAGAACAATAGAAGCGTCAGGAGCAGCAAAACCGCCTCTGTTGTAGAATGGTGGAGGACTGTGCAGCTTTACACAGACCAGACTGGGTCTAACATCAGCAAGAATATTGTGGTGGGATCTGAAGTGAATGATCGCTATTACTCTCATGGAAATTCACTCACTCGCCTCCCAATCCAGGCTGTGATTAAGAGTGCAGTAACAGCCCTTCGCCATCCCTTGCCCATTGATCCCAAGACTGGTCTCTATCTCTTGCTCACTTTTACTGATGTAGCAGTCCAGGATTTTTATAGGGCAGTTTGTGGGTTTCATTATTTGACCTTCCCTTCCACTGTAGGGTATACCCTTCCCTATGCCTGGGTAGGGCACTCTGGAACACAGTGCCCAGATGTCTGTGCATACCCTTTCTCAATCCCTTCATACATGACTGGTATGCAGCCCTTCAAGTCCCCTAATAGTAACGTTGGTGTGGATGGCATGATCAGTGTTATTGCCCATGAACTCTCAGAGCTTGCATCCAATCCATTCTGGTGAGGTGAATAGAGAGTGATGTTTGTGTGCAGGAGATTGCTGATGGTCGTTGTGGGTATGTACATTACGGCTGCTTAGATTTCTGTTCAGATGAATAGAGATTCCTCTATTGCCTGTGAATCAATGTGGATTATCACTTATCATGTAGATATTTTTTTCCTTCAACTTTTTTGTTAACCTGATTGATGTTCAGATAGATAGAGTCTCCTCTGTTACCTGTGAATCAATGTGGATTATTACGTGTGAATTAATGTATGTGGATTATCATTTATCATGTAGATTTTTTCTTCTTCTGGCCTTATTCAGTTTGTTTAATTGAAATTGAAAGCCTGGCTCTCTATGAGTGACAACCATAACTCATTAACTCATAACTCACCACCATGTGAATATATATGGTATCATTCTTCTGCAGTTTATTTAATGGATTGGAATTGCAAGCCTGGTTTTAATGGATTGGAATTGCAAGCCTGGTTTTCTGTGAGTGACTGAAAACCATAACTCATAAGTCTATGTGAGTGACAACCATAACTCATAACTCACCACCATGTGAATATATATGGTATCTTTCTTCTGCAGTTTATTTAATGGATTGGAATTGCAAGCCTGGTTTTCTGTGAGTGAGTGACAACCATAACTCATAACTCACAACTATGTGAATATGTAATATTATAAATTAATCAACCCTACTTTTGAAAACCATAATTATCAACCATCTGTAATACATTGTGAAGGTAACATGCAATAGGAAATAAACCGGGTTACCTGTATTACAAATACAAAACCCATTCACACTCTTACACTAGTGCGCATCCTCCATACAGAGTTTAAATTTTGTTGGGCATGCTTTATTCAAAGTGCAGAAATTTTGTTGGGCATGCTTTATTCAAAGAGCACTTTACCATTATGATGGTGGGGTGAGATTTATATTTTTCATCCATAGTGTTAAATTTTACCATTATGATGGTGGGGTGAGATTTATGGTTTCCATCCATAGTGTTAAATTTTACCATTATGATGGTGGGCAAAGATTTATGGTTTTCATCTTGAACTGACTGTGGATTGGTGTGTATTTATGGCATTTTGTATTCAGTTGAAATTTTTGTTAGTATTTATCATTACATCATAGTCGAGAATTTGTGTGTGAAATATAATTCAAAGATATCTCATATTAGCATTTATGGGGATTGCCTATTATGTCTTGTAGATGGGGGATGGCCCTTGATGTCCTCATTTCCAAGGGTATGTCGTGGGGATATTCCCCTATTGAACCTTGTGAAATAGGGTTGTTTTGAAGGTTCCATGTAAATGTGGACACTAGAATATTTCCTGATCCTGTCACAGTATATAGCAAGGTTCCCTTTCAAAGCACCACCTTCCAAACTATGAAAAGTGCTCAGAGTTTTATTTATTTTTTAATTTGGTTAATTAATTTTATTAAACTGTAACATTATGCAGGTCGCATTCTCTTCTCCATAAGTAACCCTTCCTAAAACCATGAAGCCTTTATCCCATTCAATATTCTGCAACTGGAAACTTTCATGAGTTACATCAAATGGGAAATCTAAGTAGCGACAAACAGTTTTGGAGTTTGTAATAAGGTCTGAGCATGGAATAATGGAGTGTAATAACAAGTGCATTAACAAGTGAATGGAATAACAAGTGCATTAAGCAAGCAAGTGGAATGACAATACTGTTTACTAGGGACAATTTTGGAAGAGCTTGTATGCACAACCACTTGGTGCATAGGTTTTTTTGTACTGCTTAAATTAGCTGAATTTACATCAACAGAAGATCTTTCAACAATAAAGGGAAAAGCTGAACTATCTAAAATACAACCTTACTCTGCCCTTGTCATATTGGTTGGAATAAAAGGTGCAATAAGCATGGTTGGACTAACAATCAGCTGAATTTACAGCAGCAGAATACATCTTCTTAATAGTTTTAATAGTTTTAGCTACATGATCCTTGCTCCAGCAACTCTGTTTTTAATACATCTTCTTAATAGTTTTAATAGTTTTAGTTTTAGGGTCTTTGTGCCTCACTGTCCCACAACAAAGCTTTGCAATTCACAGAGATATAGATTTGGGATTGGAGTGATGATGATGACTCTCTTCCATCTTGACATTGCAGCACTCATACCTTCCATCAACTTTACAAAGCAGCCTCACATCAACAGTGGATTCACATGGTTGCAAAAGAAATGTTCTAACACCCAGTTCAGGCTATTAACTGACACCAAAGCATCCTTGCTCCCGCAACTCTTTTTTTAATACATCTTCTTAATAGTTTTAATAGTTTTAGTTTTAGGGTCTTTGTGCCACACTGTCCCACAACGAAGCTTGGCAAACCACAAAGGTATAGATTTTGGATTGGAGTGATGATGATGACTCTTTTCCATCTTGACATATAGTTTATGTACTGGATTTACTCTGCCCTTGTCATATTAGTTGGAATAACAAGTGCAATAAGAAAGCTACCAGAATGACAATACTCAAGTGAATGGAATAACAAGTGCACTGAATTTATAGCAGCAGAATACATCTTCTTAATAGTTTTAATAGTTTTAGTTACATGATCCTTGCTCCAGCAACTTTGTTTTTAATACATCTTCTTAATAGTTTTAGTTTTAGGGTCTTTGTGCCCCACTGTCCCACAACGAAGCTTGGCAAGCCACAAAGGTATAGATTTGGGATCTTTCTAACATCTTCCTTACGGCGTTTCCTTTGCAACATTAGGTGCAATTGCTAGTATGTTATATTTTAGTTGGAAGTAAATATAGATAAAATGTATAGAGAAACATAATGGAAAACCTCATCTAAACCTCATAAAAACATTCAAATTTTACGTAAACCTAATCATTGCGGAACCCAAACCATGTGACTTAGGACCTCATAGGGTGGAGCTGGTTTTGCATTCCTCTCACAGTTATTGTGACTTAGGGTGGAGCTGCTTTTGGATTCATCTTGCAATTATTGTGACTTAGGACCTCATAGGGAGGAGTTGCTTCTACATTCCTCTTGCTCTTATTCCACGACTTTATAATTTGAGCCCCATTGACTTCTTTTAGAGTTATAGTCTTGTTTGGTATAAGCATGCTTTCTCCATAAATGTGTCAGAAATGTGTCTTCTAACTTTTGTTGATCCACGTGACTAGGAATCGTTTCAGGAAGTATCAAATCTCCATGGATAGACTATAACTTATGGTGGTAGTAAATGTTCTTATAAAGACTAGACTTAATATGAATACATCTCATGCTTGGTTGTCCATATATCTCCTTCCAATCTCCATAAACGAAGTTAGGATGGGTAAAATTAGGTCGCTGCTTGGTACTTAGTGACAAGCTCCTTCACCTTTAGATGTGTGCTTGGCACTTGTATAAACGTTGAAAAAAATTGATGCTTTTTCTTGCACTGGTATATTGTTTCCTTGGTGGGTAAGATTAGGTCGCTGCTTGGTACTCATTGACAATCTCCTTGGCATTTAGATGTTTGCTTGGCACTTGTATAAATGTAGAAAAAAAGATGATGCTTTTGTTTGCACTGGTATATTGTTTCCTTGGCACATGTATAAACCTTGAAAAAGTTTCTTGCTTCTGTTTGCACTGGCATATTGTTTGTATTTCTAATTTGTGAAATCTATTGTGTGACAAATTCGAGAAGTCAGACCAAAGGTTACCTTAGTAGCCTGCATGGCAGCATCTGTTGCAAACTATGATTATATTGTGGATTGGGAATTTCAGACTGATGGCCTTATCCGAATTAAGGTAGGAAACTCTGAAATCTTTCCTTGAGAAAGCAACTTGTCAAGTTATTTTTACTCAAGCGCAGATTAGAAGGGCTAAGCTTTTGACTATTTTATTTGGCATACAGGTTGGACTAAGTGGGATCTTGTTGATCAAAGGTACAAAATATGAGAATGTCAACCAGATTAGATCCGAGGATGAGATTCATGGGACTTTGCTTGCTCAAAATACAATTGGTGTCATCCATGACCATTATATTACTTTCTACCTGGACATGGATGTTGATGGTACAGACAATTCCTTTGTCCAGGTCAAGATGGCCAAGCAAACGGTGAAGAAGGGACAAACTCCAAGAAAAAGTTTTTGGAAAGCAGAGAGACACATAGCAAAAACAGAGAAGGATGCCCAAATTAAGCTGAGCCTCTATCAGCCATCTGAGTTTCATGTGATCAATCCATCAAAGAAGACAAAGATTGGAAATCCAGTGGGATATAAAGTTGTCCCAGGGGGCACTGCTGCAAGCTTGCTCGATCACAATGATCCTCCTTAGCACCGAGGGGCCTTCACTGACAATCAGGTTTGGATTTGGATGCCCTCAAAGTTCAACTAGTTTTTGTTGTTGAAATTCACATTAAATAATCAAATAGATCTGCCACACATGTTAGTGAAATGAAATCTGCTTCAAAATTTGACTATACCCATTTTAACCAAAAATACTATTAACCAAAAAAATACATGACCCTTTAAATTAGATTTCCATCTACATAGATTCATCTTAGTGAAGTTGGTGGGTAAAATTATCATGCGTGAGGATAAGATTAGTCGCGGGATTAAATAACATGTAGCAGTTCTTTGCATGCATCAAATACTAAGAAAGTCTACATATGTAACCTTTGTATAAATCTTTGGTGCATACTGAAGCAGGGCTAAAATGGCTTTGTGCTAAGTATATATATTTTTACATAGATAAGATAATACATCATGGTGGGGTATTGATCATTTTTTTAAGGGATATATGTATAAAATTTGGGGGTTTCTCAAAGATTGTGTAGTTCAAAGCAGTATTCCAAGCCTTGAAGTCATCTGTGGTATTCCTGTTCTAATTATGCAATATTTCCTTCTCACAGTTATGGTACGCATTAGCCAAGACATTGTCAGAGAGGGCTGCATGGTCGCTGGCCATGGACAGAGGGTTGAATATGGTGACAATCAATGCATCTCTAATTGTCCAAGAGAATGACTTACAATGTGGTTTTTTGCAAGGATGAATGGAGATGAGAATGAAGAATGCATGGAGCTTCTGAGACAGATGAATGTCACAAAAGTGCCCATTTTCCTTTTTATCTGGGACTACAAGATCCGTGGAAGGTATGTGGGTTCTGGCAGAGGTGATCTTATTGTAGAAATTATAAGGTATCAAGGAGTCAGAGTCAGAGTTATTGATGATTCAACCATAGATTGCCTCATAGTGGACAATTTTAAATTCAATTAGGAGCCCATTTTCAGAGCTACTTTGAGCGGTGCCTAATTGATTGAGATTGAAATTAACATAAATGATGATAGGGTGCTGAAGGTTCATACAGTACATGAATTTGATGAAGCCCTCAGGCTTGCAGAGAACAAGCTTGTAGTGGTGGAATATGCAGCAAGTCACAACTATTACAACAAAAGAATATACCTATTCATGGCTGACCTCAGTAGGATTTTCCCAAAAGTGAGATTCATTCTAGTAATTGGAGATGAGTCTGAGCAGACTAACGAGCTCTGTGCAAGAAATAAAAAGGAAAAAAAAAACAACATAACATATGTCCCCCCTTTAGCTTTTACAAGAACATGGTGAAGATTCATGAAGAAGAAGTCATTGGCCCAAACCAGTTGGAGGGTGATGTCCTCTACTATGGTGACAATGATGATCCTATTCATCAGCTCCATAATAGGCAAGATGGGCAATCATTGCTCAAAGGACACACAGAGGACCACAAGTTGGTTGTTCTAGATGTTAGACTGAATAATTGTGGGCCTTGTGTCAAATTTCACCCAATTTTAGTCAGGCTGACCAAGATAATGACTTACAATGTGGTTTTTTGCAAGGATGAATGGAGATGAGAATGAAGAATGCATGGAGCTTCTAAGACAGATGAATGTCACAAAAGTGCCCATTTTCCTTTTTATCCAGGACTACAAGATCCGTGGAAGGTATGTGGGTTCTAGCAGAGGTGATTTTATTGGAGAAATTCTAAGGTATCAAGGAGTCAGAGTCAGAGTTATTGACGATTCAACCATAGATTGCCTCATCGTGGAAAATTTTAAATTCAATTAGGAGCCCATTTTCAGAGATTCTTTGAGCGGTGCCCAATTGATTGAGATTGAAATTAACATAAATGATGATAGGGTGTTGAAGTTTCATACAGTATATGAATTTGATGAAGCCCTCAGGCTTGCAGAGAACAAGCTTGTACTGGTGGAATATGCAGCAAGTCACAACTATTACAACAAAAGAATATGCCTATTCATGGTTGACCTTAGTAGGATTTTCCCAGAAGTGAGATTCATTCTACTAATTGGAGATGAGTCTGAGCAGACTAACGAGCTCTGTGCAAGAAAGAAAAAGGAAAAAACAACAACATAACACATGTCCCTCTTTTAGCTTTTACAAGAACATGGTGAAGATTCATGAAGAAGTCGTCATTGGCCCAAACCAGTTGGAGGGTGATGTCCTCTACTATGGTGACAATGATGCTCCTATTCATTAGCTCCATAATAGGCAAGATGTGGAAGCATTGCTCAAAGAACATACAGAGGACCACAAGTTGGTTGTTCTAGATGTTAGACTGAAGAATTGCGGGCCTTATGTCAAATTTTACCCAATTGTAGTGAGGCTGACCAAGAGAATGACTTATAATGTGGTTTTTTGCAAGGATGAATGGAGATGAGAATGAAGAATGCACTGAGCTTCTGAGACAGATGAATGTCACAAAAGTGCCCATTTTCCTTTTTATCCGGGACTACAAGATCCGTGGAAGGTATGTGGTTCTGGCAGAGGTGGGCTTCTTGGAGAAATTCTAAGGTATCAAGGAGCCAGAGTTACATACTAGTTACTTTCTGGGCTCTCTGATTATGAAAATGGCTATGGATTCTTGTTTACATTCTCGGCCAAGATGAATATTTATAGGAAGGATATAGATTATGTGTGATATCAGAGCCAAAGTGGAGATGCTTGTCAACCTTATCTAGGGAGGGAAAATCCTATCTCCATCATGCACTATTCTCTATATTCATGTTTATTGATTAGTAATGGAACATCATGATTGAAATTTGAAAGTTAAATGAAGGATTTCAGTCCTTATATGTATAGAATTTAAATGGAGACAAAGAACTAAAAGGAAAATTGCAATCTTTTATGTGTACTCTTATAAGGACTTGAAATGAGAACTGTAAATTGAAGTCTGTAATTCAAATTTGTAGATGAGTTGTGGATAACTCTTTATGGGCTATTGGACCATTTTGTCATTTTAGATAGAATGAAAGAGAGAAAGACTATTACTAAATGTTTTCCAATTTAATCTTTGTCAATTACAACAGATTCATATGACATTGAAATGGTTTGGGCCAACATTTAGATGAAAATATGCATAGCAATTGCATAAAGGGGCATGATGCCATAGCTACACCAGAACTTAACTAGTATCCCACAGTCGGTAGTATGGCAATCTAATTTCAGTCAGCTCAAGATAGCTTTGTAGTTTTTATGCATCTCTAATAAGTATCCACTTAATTCTGCAATAAATTTGTCTCGTTTTCTTCAATGTCTTCAGCAACTTGTTTGCAAAGGTGTTTGATTATATAGTTTATTCCAATGTGTCTACCCTATTGGTAGATATTTTTTAATTCATATATACTAGAGACATATGTATGTTATGGAATGAAAAAAATGCTATTATGAAATAGTGTTGAAATGTAAAATACTGAAAGATGTTAAGAATCGAATTTATTTAGGCATGGGACAAGACAAATTGGCTCACTTCATAACTTTACACCAATTCATGAAGAAAATAGGGAATTAATGCTACTCGACCATTTGTTGATGACCTTTCCGAGGGATTCAAAATTTTGGACAAGTTTAGTTGAAATAGATAATTGTAACCATTTTCATCAAGTTGCTAAATAAGTTGAGAAGTCTTCGATATGGGTCAAGAAACAACATCCTTTATACGGGTGGTTTATACGATAAAATAATTCCTTGTAAGAGTACACATAAAATATTGCAATTTTCCTTTATACAAGTCTGTAATTCAAATTTTCTAATTAATGGTTTATAAACTGAGGCTAGTTGCTTATAAGTCTATCTTTTGGCATGGCACATTATAGCAGAGATTTATTGTTTATAGATGACTTATATTTCCAAATGAAAAATGATGCTTAGCTCAACATGTTTTCTTGTTGGTCAAACTAAAGTAAATATTTTACTTCAAAGTTCAGTGTTTTACAATAATTTAGCAGAGCTCTAGCATTAGGACCTCACCTACTTGATCAAAGAGCTAGTTACTTTCTAGGCTCTGTGATTATGAAAATGGCTATGGATTTTGTTTACATTCATAGCCAATATGAATATTTATAGGAATGATATAGATTTTGTGTGATTTCAGAGCCAAAGTGGAGATGCTTGTCAACCTTATCTAGGGAGGGAAAATCCTATCTCCATGATACGCCATTCTCTATATTCATGTTTATTGATTAGTAATGGAACATCATGATTCAAATTTGAAAGTTAAATGAAGTATTTCAGTCCTTATATGTATAGAATTTAAATGGAGACAAAGAACTAAAAGGAAAATTGAAATCTTTTATGTGTACTCTTACAAGGACTTGAAATGAGAAATGTAAATTCAAGTCTGTAATTCAAATTTGTAGATGAGTTGTGGATAACTCTCTATGGACTATTGGACCTTTATTTCATTTTAGATAGAATGAAAGAGAGAAATACTATTACTAAATGTTTTCCAATTTAATATTTTTCAATTACAGCAGGTTCATATGACATTGAAATGGTTTGGGCCAAGATTTAGATGAAAATTTGCGTAGAAATTGCATAAAGGGGCATGATGCCATAGCTACACCAGAACTAAACTAGTATCCCAAAGTCGGTAGCAAGGCAATCTAATTTCAGTCAGCTCAAGATAGCTTTTTAGCTTTTATGCATCTCTAATAAGTATCTACTTAATTCTGCAATATATTTGTCTCATTTTCTTCAATGTCTTCAACAACTTGTTTGCAGAGGTGTTTGATTATATAGTTTCTTCCAATGTGTCTACCATATTGGTAGATATTTTTGTATTCATATATACTAGAGGCATATGTATGTTATGGAATGACAGAAATGCTATTCTGAAATAGTGTTGAAATGTAAAATATTGAAAGATGTTAAGAAGCAAATTATAGGCATGGGACAAGACAAATTGGTTCACTTCATAACTTTACACCAATTCATGAAGAAAATAGGGAATTAATGCTACTCGACCATTTGTCGATGACCTTCCCAGGGATTCAAAATTCTGGACAAGTTTAGTTGAAATGGATAATTGTAACCACTTTTGTCAAGTTTCCAAATAAGTTGAGAAGTCTCCGATATGGGTCAAGAAACAACATCCTTTATACGAGTGGTTTATACGAGAAAATAATTCCTTGTAAGAGTACACATAAAAGATTGAAATTTTCCTTTATACGAGTATGTAATTCAAATTTTCTCATTAATGGTTTATAAACTGAGGCTAGCTGCTTGTAAGTCTGTCTTTTGGCATTGCACATTGTAGCAGAGATTCACTGTTTACAGATGACTTATATTTCCAAATGAAAAAGGATGCTTAGCTCAACATGTTTTCTTGTTGGTCAAAATAAAGTAAATATTTTACTTAAAAGTTCAGTGTTTTACAATAATTTAGTAGAGCTCTAGCATTAGGACCTCACCTACTTGAGCAAAGAGCTAGTTACTTTCTGGGCTCTCTGATTATGAAAATGGCTATGGATTCTTGTTTACATTCTCGACCAAGACAAATATTTATAGGAAGGATATAGAGTCTGTGTGATATCAGAGCAAAAGTGGAGATGCTTGTCAACCTTATCTAGGGAGGGAAAATCCTATCTCCATGATGCACTATTCTCTATATTCATGTTTATTGATTAGTAATGGAACATCATGATTGAAATTTGAAAGTTAAATGAAAGATTTCACTCCTTATATGTATATAATTTAAATGGAGACAAAGAACTAAAAGGAAAATTGCAATCTTTTACTATGTTTTCTGAAAGGAATTGAATAAAACGAGAAATTAGCCATTACAGGCCAGTGCCTTTGAAGCGACGCAAAAGTAGGAAAAAATAGATTCTCTTCATTGTTTCTTTTTTATACCTTTACTTGGTTTCCAATCTATATCTTTGGTCGTTGTTGCTAAAAAAGCCTGTGCCTACAGGAGAAGTTTCAACTACGGTTGAAAGTAGTTGAAGAAGGAATAAGAGGATCACCAAATGGTGTTATTTGACCATCCTCCTCTGATGGACGAAGCATTAGCAATGGTCCTTCTCGCCGCCAATCAATTGGTGGTGCAAAGATTGCATCAAGAGTCATGTCAAATGGTTTTGGTCCAAGGAGATCATCACTTTGTCAAATGAGGTCTTCACTATCCAGTAAAGCCAGTACAATTTTAAAGAGTGCAAAAGGAACATCTAGGTCATTTGATGGTGGAAGATCATTTGATGGCGGGAGATCAATAGAACGCAACAAGACATTTACAAATGGACTCAGTGAGAACCACACAACTAAAAAAAGTAATGGGATATCCAAAAATGCCGAATCAACATGATGTTGGGAAAGAGAATTCAGATAGCAAACCACCTGAATTTACAGAAGTTGGGCCTGAAGATTCTGTTTCAGGTGTGTTGTATGACATGCTACAAAAGGAGGTTATAGCCTTGAGAAAAGCTGCCAATGAAAAGGATCAAAGTCTTAAAGACAAGGATGATGCAATTGAGGTACATTCACTTTCAATCAATAGGTCACACTGTTTATCACTTTCGACCATTCCTTTGGCACCGATGTGAAGCATAGATGAAGACTCACATTTACACTTGAAATAACTTACTTAAATTGTTCATTCAGATGCTAGCGAAGAAAGTGGATACTTTGACAAAAGCAATGGAGGTGGAGGCAAAGAAAATGCGCAGAGAAGTAGCTGCCATGGAGAAAGAGGTAGCTTCAATGAGGATTGATAAGGAGCATGATCAAAGAGCAAGACAATTGAGTAGTTCGAGGGGAACTGTAAATAGCTCTCAGCTTTCCTCTGGAAGGTATAGACTTGCATAGTTTTTGTAAAATTATTGCCCAAATATTATGCTGCTTTTTTAGATGCTTTTGCAGAAGGGTAATGTTGCTGTTGGGACTAACCATATTATAAATATGACATATAGATATCAGATCTTCTGTCTTTAATTAAAGTTTCTTCTTTCACATGTAAAACAAATATCAAATTTGTAATGTTTTCTCTTAAGTTCCTTGTATATAATTTTAGTAGATTGCATGTTGGTATTTATAGAAACTTGGAATTTTAACATAGAGATACAATTAATTTTGACTGAATAGCCAATTGTCCATAGAACCTTTCGACTTTCAGAGGTTTTTCTTTTCACCTTCAGTTCAAAGTGTCTTTTCTGGTATTGTTTACTCCTAAGTTGTTGTTGACCCTTTTGAAAGTTGTTGCCTTTGCTTCATGGTTTAAAATAAAAAATTTGGTATTCACCGTTAAGCTATTATAATAGACTACCATGATTTGACTGTCCTATCCGTGCCAATTCTTTATCATTTCTGGCTATGAATTATCTTATTCTGATTGTCATTGACGATCAAATAACAATTACACTTATCTGGCTGGCAGCATGTGGGTCATCTCACTGGATATAGTTCTATATGTTTATTCATTGAAAAACACTTTGTTGCATATCACAACATCAAATAATCTATGTTCAACTATGATTTAGCATCAAAATTTGTTTACAATTGCAGAACAATAAAAAATGGTGCCAAAGGTTTGGTACTTGACACATAGACTTGTTTGTCACATAAGTTAAGAGTTTTAAAGCCGGAATTTCGTCCTCCTTTTACAAATAAAAAGGGAAAATGGGCAGAAAGTGATATCTATATAATAGCATTATAGATTATGGTTGACATTTTGATTTCTAGAGGCTACTATTGGTGCATAGTAAGAACTATTGTTATCTAGGTGTTTATGTGAGTCTATTTTGTACATTAATACCAAATTGCTCCTCAATGATTTATGGCTCAATAAAATTTACGTGCTTAAATCCTAGTTTAAATATCTACATTCTATAGGCTATAAACTTTCAACTAGATGGCACCACACATTATTGTGAAATTAGTTAATTACTACATCTTAATTTTTTTTTTTCCACAAGTGTTGTTTGATTTTAAATTAGAGAAGTTTGCTGCCAAATCTTAGCAGTCTAATACAAAAAATAGATAGGAAGGCCATAGCCAGTGATGAAAAATACTGTTGTTTATCCAAATATTTTGATTGGACCCTATCCTAGTCTATATGAGGAGTCCTGACAGGTATACTGCCTTACGAACTGGAATAGCAATATTGCTACCAGACAAAACATTATGACAATTAAGATTGATAAGAAAAACTGGAAAATCTCCCCATTTCAGCCCACCCATGTCTCCATTCCTGTGTCTTTACTGCACATGGTTACTGCAGTTCGGTATGGAGGATTGATATCTCCTACTGTGTCTTTCATAACCAGATCAGGAGTTCATGGAACTAGAGTCCAAGAGAAACCTTTGCAAGTAGGGTCTCCAGTGGACAGAACCATTGGAGGAGGATGAATTACCTCTTGGGGAATCTACAAATACCCCACTACTCTGTTAACCAAATATTTCAATTCTCCAAGCTGAGCATCTAATTCTAGATAATGCCTATGAGAAATGATTGCGAAGGTAGAGAATTCCTTCTCAGTTTCTCTCAACTCCAACAGTTGAGTTGCTGTCTCCATGGCCCAGTCCTCATGAAACTATGCTCTCTGCCTGTAACTTGTGTTCACATTCCTCTTGCCATTGAACCTATCTGATGGTGGAATTTTCCATCCTGCATTGAGCCTATAGAAGGCTATGCTGGACCTCGTTTAGGCCATATAAAAAATAACATATATGATGGCAGTGATAGTGGCCCATAGTGATGGGGGTGGGGGAGAGAGGAGGAGACAAGTATCAGACTGACAAAGGTATCTTCGAGAGTTTACCCAAAATTATACTAGGCAGGACTTCCCTGAACCTTGTCACCACTATGATATAGGAGCCAGGACCAAGAATGAATAAAATAGTGTAATCCACGACAGAAAAGACCACAATGTAATGAATAACAAATCCTTCCAAAAACATCGTACAGTTGTAACGTAATTTGATGCAAAATAATATTCCATCATTTGTAAGATTTTTTATTCTAGATTGATTTTACCAGGAAATCACAAGAACATTTTCAATGATGCTGGGGTTCCTTGGTCGGAATACCGTTACTATGATCCTAAAACTGTAGGACTAGACTTTGAAGGGATGATTGCAAACATTAAGGTATGACAGTTTATTTTACCTGCCTTTTCACAGAATTAGATGTTAGGTAAATACACTGTTAATTTTTTGATGGTAGACTGCTAATTGTTTGACTTGTTGCAGGCTGCACCAAGTGGTTCTTTTGTGTTGCTTCATGGTTGTGCTCACAATCCCACTGGAATTGATCCAACTCCCAAGCAGTGGGAGAAAATAGCTGATGCCATTCTGGAAAAGAATCATACTACTTTCTTTGATGTTGATTATCAGGTTCATGATGATTCACTGATATGGAGGTTAAATTTACAGTTTTCATATTTTATATGAATTTCCCAGTGTGTAGATTATTTTTTGCATTTCATTTGTATGCATTTTTCTACCTTGCCAGTTTCCTTTTACTTCGATTATTTTTTAAGTTATACTGCTTCTTCATTTCGAAGCCTTGATGAATTCAATGGAAATACCTTCAGAATTCGATGCATTAAAAGCCCTCTTTAAATGGAAAAAATCGTTTGACATGGTTAGTAATCCTTTATTGAATGCAATTATTTTTATGAAAAAATCCTTTGGAATTTGGGTTTTATTGATATGAATTTATGGTTATTAAATGTATATGAGTTCACAGTTCTATTATTTTTACTCATTACATTGAAAGAAGCTAAGTGATATTACAGCCCAGGTGGAAGAGATCTGTGATGTTATAGTCTTAGAAGCAATTCCAAAATTCCATTCATGAGGTATTGGCCTTTATGCCAATGGGCATCCATAGAGGCCCTCCCTAGGTGAATATGCTTGCTTGGTTCACCTTCCTCTCTCCTCCTCTGTGCAGCCTCTCTGTTGTTGTGTGTCTAGTAATCCTTTGTTGTAATGAACTGACAATTGGTCTGAAAGGACCCCTTTTTGCAATTTAATATGTGATTTTACCTGAACTTGCAGGGATTTGCAAGTGGCAGTCTTGATGCGGATGCATCATCTATGAGGTTGTTTGTAGCTCGTGGGATGGAAGTTTTTGTTGCTCAATCCTATAGCAAGAACCTCGGTCTCTACGCAGAAAGGATAGGAGCTATTAATGTTGTGTACTCCTCATCAGATTTTGCCAATAGGTACCACTAATAAACTTTGGATTGTATTCTTTCTAGTGGATATGTTTATTATTGGAATATCTTCAACTTCCAGCATTATTTAAATGGAACGCTAACTGCATTTGTCCATGCACTTCTGGCAGGGTGAAAAGCAACTTAAAAGGCTTGCTAGATCAATGTACTCGAATCCTCCAGTTCATGGGGCTCAAATTGTGGCAAATGTTGTAGGCAATCCTGCCATGTTTGATGAATGGAAATCAGAAATGGAACTTATGTCTGGAAGAATCAAGGGTGTGAGGCAGCGACTGTATGATAATATTTCTGTAAAGGATAAGAATGGGAAAGATTGGTCCTTTGTCCTCAGACAGATTGGCATGTTTTCCTTCACAGGTCTTAACAAGGCTCAGGTAAGAAAGGCCGTAGTCTATCTAGCTTTCAAATTTGTCTAGAAAATTATGGAAATTCTTACCGGATTTTGATAAAATCTAGCAAGAACTTTTGTAAATCCAGGTTACAGTTGTCAACTTAAATATTTTGGGTGTCCCAGGAGTTTTTGATGGTGTTCAATCCATTTCCACCCTTAAAAACTCATTCAAACATTCCTACTGTCAGATTTTTTGAATTTTTTTTACCAAGTTCCAACCATTTTGGCCGTCTGGGCAAATTTGAAGGCTGGGTAGATGACGCCATAAGAAAATGTTTGATAACTTTTCACCATTTCAGAATTCCAGCTTTTTTAATCAGTGTTGGTTTTACCGTTTCTTGCCCTAATATATCTTTTCAATTCGAACAGAGTGAGAACATGACAAAGAAGTGGCATGTCTACCTGACAAAGGATGGGCGTATCTCCTTGGCTGCGCTGCCTTTATCCAAATGCGAGTATCTTGCAGATGCCATAATTGACTCCTACTACAATGTCAGTTAAATAACAATAATATATCAACAATAAAATCAATTCAATTGTCTATGTTAGAAATCATTTTTAATATTGAAACACCTGAGGTCACAGTTAAGTGTTAATGTATTAGGCAATCTCATTAGCCTGTAATCCACAAAATTGTGTCTGGTCTTGTTGAGCCTCAAAATTGTGCTTTCCTTCACTTCATTTTACCTCATTTTCCCTTGTCCATTGCTATCTTAGACCCAATTGATCAATGAATATAGTTAAAATTACTTCTAGAATGATTTACATGACTGACTTGTTAAATTTTGTGATTTTTTCCATTATAAAGCATTTTGACTGGAACTAGCTGCAGAATGCAGACATTCCGTAGCTAACCGGCGATTCTGCAGCTGCCTTCATGTTTGAGTATGTTCCAGGTGGCCTCTTGAGAAAAACCGCATATGGGCATGATCCACGTCATGTCTACATGGTTCGTTGCTCATCATGGAGGAAGAAACGAATTCTGGGTATGGTTTTGAACGTGGGGAACACATTTAGGAAGGAAGACTTCTATTAGGACTGTCTCAGTCCAGATGTCTTTTCCTCTTCACGCACCCACTTCAAAGAGTCCTAACGTGATTCCAATAAGGAAAGACAGTGTTCCTGAATTATTGCAATTATTGTTATGTGCATTTGCTTTATAAACGCTTGGGAGACCGAGAGCTATGTTAGAGATTTTATGTTAGATTTGATGCTAGATTTTGTTTAAACTCTGTGCTACATTTCTGAAGACGCAGAGTGTTATGTTCAAAATATTTCATCTTTAATGGAGCAGACCGTGTTGTTCTGAAGCGTGATTTAATTTGGAGTTGAATTCCGTCAGGTGGTAGAGGGCCCCTGCCTCTTGCACGGATTTATTTTGCGTAAATTAGATAAGTTTCCTAGCTGCCTTTACGTTTTGCATTTGAATTAATAGTTGCTTTAATTAGCTATTGTAGTCGTACTCATTCTAACTCTTCCACAAGAAGATGCTCTTCCAAAAGACTATAATGATGAATGTTGAATGACTATAGTATTGTAGGATTAGGAGTTGAATTTATAGTTGTTTTAACTAGTTACTGTAGTTATATTCATTCTAACTCTTCCACAAGAAGACATTCTTCCAAAAGATTATAATGATGAATGATGAATAGCTATAGTACTGTAGGATTTAGTTGTAGTTTTTGCTGTTCACTATCACAGTTACACTTGTTCTAATCACTCTTCCACAAGAAGAAACTCTTCCAAGAAATTCTTAAGAAGTTCAAGACATGACCGTGACAATGAATGATTTAGTTGTGTGTTTGCACTAAGTATCATCTCTGTTCTTGCTCTTAAATGCTTGCCCAAGACATCATAATGACGAGTAGGATATGAATATGATATCTTAGTTTTCATTGCTTTCAGTCCTTTTTGCTTGCATTTGCATTCAATTACACAGTCAGAATTGTTCTAATACCTCTTCCAAAAGAAGGAACTCTTCCAAAATATCACTAATGATGGACAAACAGATTGTGTAACTTCATAGAATAGTGCATGGTAGTATAGTTAGAATGCTCCGGAGTTTCATTGCATTTAACTCATGTTCAGTTACTTTGTTTCAAGTTTGATGATGACTTATAGTTTAGCATTGTTCTAGATTAGTGGCATCTTAGGTTCATTCTTAGATTAACCCATTGTACTTGCACTTCATATTCAAATTGTCATCCATTGCACAATAAATTACTTCAGTTGTTAGGATTAACAAGACAGCCTTCATTATTCACAAACCTCTTCTTGTTCTAAAATCCCTAATTGATCTATAACCATATGAACAGAAGACAACATAATTCTAAGGCCTGAAGTACCTCTGCAATTTCCTCATCATTTTATAAACAGATCTCTTCCTCAAAAGACTACTTTGGAAAGAAATCAATAACTCTTGAGTAAAGGTTTTGTGACATTCAATTAAATTGCAGAATAGAGATAGGAGCTAGTTCTAGAATAGAAGATCTTATGATGATAACAATGTTTTTCCTCTAAATATGTTTCAAATCTCTAATCAAGGACAAAATATTGCACCATTGTAAGTTAGTTGTTTCACTGTTTATTTAGAGGATTTGCATGTTTAGTGATCATTTCTCAAGTTTAGTTTGTGTTTTGAATCATTTGTTTAAAAGTCATTATCAAGCTTTGCTTTTATTTAGTCATAGTTTAGGTTTAATTTTGCTTCAGTGTTTCCAATTGCATTTGCCATTTGTCATTCCATCAATTAGGCTTAACTCTGTCTTTAATCACCAGCTTCTTTCCATTAGCTTTCTAGGCATTTTCCTGCAAACATAAAACCACCAAAAGACCAAAAACATCATAAATCATCACAACAGACCAAAAACATCATAAACACTACACACAACGCATTAGGAAACAAGCACCTAGGTACATACAGTACACTTCACTTCAGCAGTTTACAAATCCTGGTTGACAATTAAATGAGCTCAGTTTAGGAGACTAGATTGAGACCCAACAGGTCTACCGATCTTTCAACGCTTATCTTTGTTACATAAAGATCGACATTGGCCACCACATGGTTGGCAGAGTATTTTGCAAGCAGTTTCTGCTTTCTACAACAGCTATCCTTCTGTTTTGTTAATGCAGGTAACATTTTAAGTTGACAGAATATGAGCCTGGTTTTTGAAATCTGGAAAGACTGCTATATTGAAGGCTTCATAAAACTTTATATTTATTAAACTCTCCTTTATGGCACTGATCAGTATTCATTTCAGATAGGTTTGCAATTTGATGGGTCACTTGTTGTAATTACATAAGTATAGCTGCAGAGGAATACATAATAAAAGGATGAGATTGAGATGGCTTCCTTGGTAGAACTACTTATCATTATTGCCTCAAATACAACATTCATTTTCAATACAAGCATGAAACACAAGACTGATTTTAACTATCACTGTCCAAAATATAACATCCATTATTTTGCTGATCACTATGCAAAATATAACATCCATTTTAATTCATTCTCAGTATTCGAAAAATAATGGTTTTCGACCCCTAAGCATAAAATGTGGTAATCTCCATTAACTTCCACAGAAAGGGAAAATGATATACTTGGAGAGGGCCTCTTTGGTGGTATTAGAGATCATAATTTCCCAAGGTTAATTGTCTCTTATCAATTATTGAAAAATATATCCAATGCATCGAGTTGACTCTATGACCCCTCTGGAATGGAGGCCAATTATACAACAACATCTACAAATAAAAGGAATGAAACCAGAATCTGATGAAGTAGGCAACTATCCTGAGATTTAGTAAATTCCCTGATGAATTGCTAGTAATCAATGTAGATCCCAACTAGTCTGGGAGAGAGAACACACACCCACTTGACACCCCCAATAATCGTGATACCTTCAGAAAATCTGTAGTAATCGCAAAACTGCCAATCATTATATCATAAAGCTGCATCACACCAGAAATAATGTCCTCAAGTAGTCCAAGGGCACGAAGCTGCTTGATGGGTAAATTCCTGGGAACAGTGCAGTGCCAAAAGCCTTTTGAAAGTCTATAGAGAAACAATAAACCTTCGAGGATGTCTATCTATCTAGTCTCATCCTGTGTTCATGCATCCTGTGTTCATATTTAGCAGATTATTTTGACAATAGTCACACTGTATTCAAGTTAAAGAATAAGAAAGACACTGAGCATTAAAAAATCAAGATTTTGTTCTTTTTTTATAATTGAAATCTTCTTTTTATTATTGTTTTAAATGTACAGAGCTGTTGCTCAATAAAATAATAGAACCACAACTGGCAAGCCGCAGGCTTTCTGTCTGACCAAACATCAGACGGGTAGAAAATGTTGAGAAATCTAGAGGGCAGTAGTTAGGATGATTTCTCTTTTAATGATAACTGCTTGTGGCTTCTTCCCTGATGCTAGGAGTTCCTCTTCAATCCCTACTAGTGTCCATTATTCTTGTTGAGCTTCTGTGGTAGAATCTGTGCTAAAAATGCATATCTTTACTATCTTTTTGATCCTTTCCAAATTCTCTTTCACCTGAGCAGCTATCATATCCTCGACTGGCAACTTTAAATTTACTGCTGCTTTGAAAATAGATCTCTAACTTCTAGTATTCTTCAGGTTAATGAGAAGATTAAGGGTGTCCAAAATCCTCTACACCAAATATCTCTCTTTCCTCTATCGCTCCTATGTCATGTTATTTTCACTCTTAGAGGAGAAGGGTCAACAGCTTCATAAACTGTTTGATGGGCTTTGTTACACACCCAAGTGGGTAACCCCTAGGAGAAAAAATTTGTCCTATGGATGGATCACAGATTGAACAAAATTATAGATCATTTTTGGTTGTATTCTTTTTCCCATGCTTCACCTTGGTGGTTTTTACTTACCCCTAGTCTAGTGTGATCTTCCCTGAGGCCTTTCTTCCCTGATCTATTTTGTCAAACAAAATAATGTACGTCAAAAATTTCTCAAGTTTGCAGATTTTGTGTCAGTTCTTGCATTCAAATTTAGCTCTTTTGCCTCAGTTTTGTTTCCAATATACTTCCAAATTTGATGAGTTTTAGTTTTGGATATAAATTTTATGGGTTTTGGATTTGAGATCGAGTTCATCCTCAAGATATATGCGATTGGGATTTTTCTTTGTTTTTGAATTCTCACATTCAAGTTTTCTGTTGTTCAGGCGGGAGCAACAATTCTGTGGGACCTCATAGTTGGTGGGTGGGATGTTTCCTTTCGGTCAGAGTTTGTGTTGAGTGCACAGGGAAGTTATTCAACTCTAATTGACAAGAACAGAAAGTTGTCTTCATCTGATGAGTCAATTTGCAATTCCTTCAAGGCATAAGAGGCAGGAAAGGTAGTTCTGATAATAGACAACTCCTCTTCAAACAAGAAGAAGGCTACAACCTATAGATATATGGTAAAAAAAAACATAGTCTAGGAGTTCAAGCATCGCAGTAGATTAGATGTACTTAGAAAGCTTTCTTACATTCAGCAATAAAAAATGTTAGTAGTTAAGAATGTGCCATCATGTTGGAGAAGCAAGTTTGTCTCTTTGGAAGATGGAAATTTTATCTACATATGTGCTACTATATAAAAGTTAATATTGGTAATAATAAAGGTTGGTTGTGTTTTCAGAGTAGATCATCACTGTGAATTCCACAGCTTTTCATGTTTGTGATTGATAGGTATATGATATACATGGTAAAGCAAGTATAAATAAATTTATAAATACTGACCACCCCAAGGATAGTTAAATTTTTTATTTATTGTTTACCCCATACACAAATCTATAGAAATAATATTTTTAGTTCGAAAATTGAATATTGTATTAAATTCCTCATCAATAAAAATGTTCTTCAAGGAATGGTCTACATTCATAGGGTTACCTATATCTAAATGAAATCATTCTATGTTCCATCTATGTTCCATTATTTTATAGATCATTACACGTTAAACCGACTTTACTCCTTGACTAGCATTGCATTCAACATTGTGCACAAGTATGTTTTAAATGGATCAATCAAAAGTATGATTTTATCTATATTTGATAATGCAAGTTGAATACATCATAAAATACATAGGAGCGCTATGGCTATGAAGTTCAATATGAAATAATCTATTGATTGCTACTATTACTATTATATAAGGGGTGCTCTTCCAATGGCCATTTATTAGCTATGTGAAGAAGGCTTTGTGGAATTTTCATTTACTATAAGATTATGTATAGCTGAGTTGCAGACAACTAAGTAGAATTTGGTAGGAAGTTTGGAGTATGTGTAATTCATAATGATCTTGTCTTCTCTTCATTGATGACTTATCAATGTGTGAGTTTTGACCTAAGCCATTGCATTATCAATGTGTCAAGGCTCAAAACTCGACCTATATGCCAACTACTTCTTATGATCGTTCCTAGGAACATGAATCCTAATTTTTGTAGGTTTAAAATTTATCACAATTTTTCTCTATTGTGGTCGAATTTGTGGAGGTTATCTCAAAATTTATTTAAGGTACCATGGATCTAAATTTCTTATGAACTCTCAACACTAACAAACTTTGGTGTAAATTTTTGATCAATTCTCATTTGGTTAGGGTTATAGATGTTAATGAAAATTTTGTGTTCATGCATGAGAGTTGGGTGAAAATGCACAATGTTGTGTAGCATTAGTGTGATAAATATGGGATAGTGCAAAGCATAGTTTTGAAGATTATTCTAAGTTGACTCGTACCTAATCAACTCAATCAAGTTGATTGTTGGTTGAATGGTTAATTGTTGGTTCAATGGACAGAAAATCTTGCAAGCACAAATACCAAAGGGCAAAATGGAGCCCATCATGGGGTACTCTTTGTAATTCTCCACCACTGCTAACTTCCATGCTTCCTCAAACTCCTCTCCAACCTCGATATTAGTGCTAGTAGTAGCATGAGCAACAACACTACGCTTAGCAGAACTAGAAGAACGCGTTTTCCAAACTACACGAGAACTACTTCCCTCACGAGTCACCATGTGCCATGCTTGGTCTCGGTGGTTCTCTTCCTTCTACTCCTGGTTCAACTACCATATCTTCATTGGAACCAACACCCCAAACTCCACTAGAGAACGATTAACCATTTTGTAGTAGTGATTCGCCATTTGTACTGGTGATTCGCTATGATTTTACAAGATAATATAATCTCATGAGAGATTCGCCAAAAAATTATATATACATATTATATTATTAATAAAATCGCCTTCCATTTTTCCTATGTATCATGGGGATTCGCCTATTTATTATATATATAAATTTAGGTGGGTTCTTAAAATTTTCCCTGTCTGGAAGATGATTTGAACAAGTTCGGGAGATCTTAAAGGAGGTTCTTTCCTCCTATGAGAAGTATTACATGTTTTACCTGCCATAGACCTGGACATATAACAACACATTGTAAGACAAATCAAATCAAGTTTAACTAGCAAAAGATACAACAAATGAGAAGACCCCCTTAAGCAAGCAAATGGAAAGGACAATATTTCACCAGGTACACAAATTATTTCCATGGCTACAGTCATGCATGCAATGAATTTGGACATAAACTTGTTGAATGTAAATTATGCTAAAAAATGAGCACAAAATGTTATACATCAACTCAAACGTACCTAGGTAAAATAAGATGTTATGTGTGCCACAAGCTTGGACACAAAACAAATGACTGCATGCTGCCATATAAAGTAAAGGACTCTAGATAGATGATGGAACCAAATAAAATCGGACCAAACTGTGAATAAAAAAGAAATGCAGAGATTATGAGGAACCCCAACAAAGTATGGAAGAAGAAGAAAAAGAGGGAGCCTGTTACTTTAATGACATTTTGAATCCATCATAGTATCAGGGGGAGATGCTCCAGGAAGCAACGCGGATATCCAATCAATGATAGACAAGAATCAACATCCCAGGGGGAGAGAAATTCATAAAAGGTCCCCATAAGAGTTTTCAAAGAAGAGATGCCTGGAATAAGAACAACTAAAAGTTCATGAAGGGAAAGGACAATTCCTCTGGCAGAGAACTATAGAGAAAGAAGGACACCTGAAGCATTCAATGCTAATTTGAGATAGCCAACAGATTGATGGAAGAAGAGAAAGAAATAAGCAACCATGGTGATAAAGGGAACACCATTCATGAACCTTAAAACTAAGAGGATGATTACACTGTGTGTCGCACTGTAAGTGTTGATAATGAAACAAAATTATTTCAAGAAGGATGAATAAGAAAAGTGTTATCCCAAGTGTTATTATTGGAGCAGTGGTATGACACATGTCCTCAGGATCAGAATGTTACGGTATGCATGGCAGAAATACATCAAGGAAGAATTCCCAGTGTTATCAGCATTATAGTATATGTGGATTAAGCTCCGGTTGCTCTGAACATTGCAAATTATATTCTGATTGTAAATGATGGAGAATGTCGAGATGCATTATTAAAGCATTGAAAGGTCATTAAAAGTGCCAAAGGATCATTATCTTTCTTGCATTTGAAGTGTTATATTGAGCATTGAAGCAATATCTATTCTTGGATATAATTGCATGCCTTCCTCAAGTCAGTACAAATATATCTTCAAGGCCTCTTTCTTAAGATCATTCATAAAGATGTGTGAAGTCTGTTTGTTGAGACTTCAATTAAACAAATTGAAGATGTTTTGTTAAAGATCATTATGATAGAACAATTGAAGTATCTGAAGCATGATGGGCTAGCTGTGCTAATATTACTATTGAATTTCAAAGAGTCTATTATTGATTCTTCTAAAGCTTACTTCAACAGAAAGGAATTATTGATATTTCATCACTACAGAGAGTTTGATCATTGACACAAATACCTCCCTGTGTCAAAAATGAAATTGTATAGTTGGTAGTGAAAATTTTCCAATGTGTTGAATGTATCTAGCCTCAAGGGTTTGTTTTGAATATGCTTTGTACAGTATTAAAGGTGTTGGGTGTTTTTTTTTTTTAATTGAAAGATATTGTCTAATATGACAATAAGTTGTAAGCTCTGTTTGGACTCATTTTTCACATCAACATCAAGGGCTTTTGGCTTGTAGTGATTATATCTTCAGAAGTCTAGCACATATCACCACTATCAAGAAGTAAGGGACAAAAGTACAAAACATTCCATGGTGACATGCCTTACAACATTCTCATGAGTTTGGGATAACATCAATTTGCAACATATTCACGTAATCTCTATGATTTTCAAAGTGTTAACTCAACAATGCTCATATATCTTATGAAGTCTGCAATGCAGTCACAACGATGGTCTACTACACTCTTGAAATGTTGAAGTGCACATGAAGCAGCACCCACTATGTATGAAAAATATCAAAAAGCAGTAATACTATGTTAAATTAGGTGTATTCATCCAAATACAGAAGGATTCATCAAGTGTGTAATGGATAGATGGAGTGTGTATATTCCTTTCATATCAAAAGAACATAATGAAGAATGCTTACACACAACTCAAAGAGAAGTAATGCAATGGTGGAGAGTACATTGAAAATATGTAACCCTTTGCCATTGATGTCAAAGGGGGAGGAAAAGCGAGCAGAAGAAGAAAGGCACTTCTGAAAAGCAAGAAGAGGAAGAAAGGCACTTCTGAGAATGAAAGGGGGAGGAATTCTTGGAGGAAGTGTTGGGGGTAGTGTTGCCATCAATGCCAAAGGAGGAGACTATTGGAAATATTGTCATTGATCGTAAAGGAGCAGAAAGGAGCAGCACCATAATTATCAGTGAGAAAAAAGGAGCAGATTAGGATCAACTAGAGTATAAAGGAGAAATAAGGCAAAGAAGGAAAAAGTTAAGTGGAGAAGCATAAAAGAGAGGCAGAGGCGCAGTAGTAGAGGCAAAGAAGTAAGGCAAAGGAGCAGCAAAGAGGCATGGATCCGCACCAAAATTATAATTAAGGCAAAGGAGCAAGGTAGAGGAGTAGTAAAGAGGCATGGATCAACACTAGAATTATCATTAAGACAAAGGAGCAGAGAAGCAGCAGCAATAAGGCAAAGGAGCAGATCAGGCAATGATGTAGTGAGAAAGCATAAAATAGAGGCAAGGAGCAGTAGAGATGCAAGTAGCAACATTATACCATTAGAAAAGGCAAAGGAGCAGAGAGGAGAAACATTAGAATTAAAGGAGAAAATGTAGTAAAGGTATGTAAGGCAACAAAAGAGTTAAGGCAGCAAAGGCAACAAGGTGGATCAAATTGTGAACGTGGTTAGAGTCGTGAACGAGCGGGTCGAGTCATGCTATTCAGAAAAGCTCAAGATTCAGGCTTGTTTTGTGTTCAGAACAGTGCACGAGGGTGCGTGCAGATCAATGGGTCAAGTCGGAAAATGGAGAAAATCGTGAACACACGGGTCAAGTCGGAAAACCAGAGTGAAGCAGAAATGGATGGTCGTGACCAAGTCGCAGAAATTACAGCGAGAGAATGGATGCACTAGATTGCATTGCATTGGCCAGAAGACAATTGGAGCACATCAGAATCGGCGATTCTTATGTTTAAATGTTAAGACTTTGTATGATAAGTGATTTAAGTTGCGATGCGATAAAGACGAGAGGTGGTGATGCGATGCGAAGTATATCATACATCGCATGCGATAAGGTTTAGCGGCGATCACAGAAATTGGATATTAGTAAAGTTTCAAAGTGCGAGAGATGACATGGAAAGATGACGTGGCAGTGATGTGGAGATGTCGTGGTAGTGACATGGCAATGACATGGAAGATGATGTGGCATCCCCGGTGGGACTCGAACCCTTATATCACAAATCACAAATCACATTTTGCAAGCGGTGATAACGTTTGATTTGAGAAAATCGGGACATAGAAATTGCGATAAGCGGTGGGACCCAATCAGAAATCGCAAATCGCAAAGTCAGAAGGCTAAGAACACAAGAGTTCAGATTGATTCCACTGAAATGCGAAATGCGAAATGGGCCGGACGTGATGAAACACAGAGCTCAATTCTAAAGTATTTCAAGTTCGGGGCTATGGGGATTTCCTTAAGAAATCGCATCGGAATATCGGAAGGCACATATAAAGTGAAACACAAAAGCAACTCTGAAATGCAAAGTGCGAAGTGGAACAGACGCGATGCAGCTCAGAGTTTAATTCTAAAGAATTTAAAGTCCGGGGCTAGGTATGTTTGGTTAAGAAATCGCATCGGGAGAAAGGCTGAGAAATGTATAAACAAATAACAAAGGAAGTTGCCGAAATGAGAAATGGGCCCGCACGCAATACCATTCAGAGGTAAATGCTAATAAATTTCAAGTCCAGTTTTATGTGGTTGCGTTGTTGATAAAAGAAAGTCTGAATGTGGGCAGAAGGGCTCGGGTAAGTGAACCGACACTACGTGTAGTCTAGGGTTCTCTGTGGATATGCATGTTTACAAAGAAGTAAAGTTGGATGGAGATTTGACTCGGGTGCACAAAAAGGAAAGCCTGAACGCAAGAAAAGACTCAGGTAAGTAATAAGATCCGACACTCATGCAGAACAGTGGTTGATGTGGTTACACCATTTTATAAAGAAAAGTCTGAATGTAGGAGTAGACTTGGAAGAAAAATACCCGACACTCGTGCAAAGGTGTTATGGGGCTGCGATTGTTTATCAAACAAAAGTATGAACGCGGAGACAGACTCGAGTAGGTGACCCGACACAGAGTGAAGATAAGAGAAAGTTGAACGTTGCGGCTATGAGGAGATAGGCACCGTGGGTCGAGTCGGGCTAAGAAAAACTGTGGGCAGAGAATATTGAACACTGCGGTTAATATGTATAATAGGCAGAGTGGGTCGAGTCGGGAAAAGACGATTATGCTGCATTGTTTTGAAACATAACAACAAGACAGAAAAGACGATTATGTTTGCACATTTGAAATATAACAACAAAAACAGAAAAGACAAATACACAACAAGCAGAATAGGACAAATTCACAACAAGCAAAGAAGCTAGAAGAGTTGAGTTGTAATTTATGTGTAAATGTAAATATATTGATTTATTTTATATTTTTTGTGACGCAAAGGCAAGTCTCCATAGGCATAGGAAAAACTCCAATGAATGTTGTAATGATTATTTCTAATATAATAACCCAAACTGAAGTGTGAGGAATCGAATGGGTGGAAGGCAGAGAGACATGCCCGTTAACTTCGTATTCCCTGTAGAATGAAAACAATCAGGAGTTATCTGTATAAGAGATGTAATATTAGTGTGCAGAAATAGAGTTAGATAGTTGCAGAATGGATGTGAGCGGAAGAATGTAAGAGAGATGCAGAAGGTTGGAGAGTGGAAGAATCAGAGAGAGCTGATAGAAATGTTGTGCACATCAGGAACTGATATGAAGCAGATATGAAGGCTGAAGAGGAAACAGTGGAGAAGGAGTATAAAAAAATTGATATCCAGGTAAATCAACATTCTAGTTTCATGTTGAGTGAGGGGATTGCAGTCTCCTTTCAAGTTGTCGCTTGATAAATATCCAGTTGGAGCTGGTTGAGGTAGGAGCCTCCTGTAGGTTGTAGACTGCAGAAAATACATGGGAGTTGGTGCTTCCATTTCAAGTTGTACCTTGATAGATGTCCAGTTGGATTTGGTTGAGGTAGAAGCCTCCTTTGGGTTGTATCATACAGAAAATAGATGGGAGTTGGAGCTTCCTTCAAAGTTGTAGCTTATAGAATTTGAGGTAGTAGCCTCATGTAGGTTGGAGCCTATAGAAAATTAGTTGTGAGAGGGAGTTGGAGCTTGCCTTTGCATCACAAAAATAATAAGATGTGGTTTTCTCCCTTATGGGTTTCCACTTATATCCGTTGTCTATGTGCTTGATGTTTATGTGTTGATGTGATGTTTTTATATGCCTAATTTCTTGTTGTCCACACATTAAGTTTGTTGATTCATTATGTATTAAGATGCTTATGAAATGATGGTGTAAATGAGTTGAATGAAAAGAGTTTTAAATGACCATGAATGTACTAAACTGATTCACCCCCCCCCCCCCTCTCAGTTTAACTAAGGGTTCATCAGGGAAATGATGCGAACTTGCATGGAGATATTGCTAAGTATGTGTTTTCTTTCAGTATGCTTGATGGGAGAAAAAACTATTATCCTTTCTTGTGATAAGAACGCCAGAGATTTTCATAAAGCTGAAACAAGTCCTGGAAACAAAAAAAGATTCCAAAGATTGGGTTTCTAGAGTGCATCTCCAGTTCATTCAAGGAACCACGGATAAGATTGCCACAGTCGTTAAGAAACATAATGTTTCCTCAAATTTCAAGCCCCTTAGCACTATTCAAAGCTCTTTAAGATATGTGAAGGACCCAATAAACCCTAAATATGGTAAAGGTGTTTACATCATTCCATGCTCCTATGGAACCCCTTACATTGGTGAAACTGGTCGATCCATTAATCAAATAATTTGGGAACATGCAGTTGACCTTAAACATTGTAGATCTCGCTCCTTTGCATTGGCATAACATGCTGACAAGACTAACCATCAAATTTTCATTGAAGAAGCTAAAGTCATTGCCAGGATTGATAATTTTCATCATCGTAAATTAAGGGAGGCCTTAGAAATTGAAAAAAGGTCGGTGAATCTGAATAGAGACGATTGTTGGAGCATTAGCAAGCGCTGGACTTAAAATTAATTATTTACTTATAATCATTATTTTTACTTTATTAATAAATAGAAATAATTTAAATTTCTTGTTAGGTAAGTAAATAATTATTTTTCCTCCTAATTTAGTCAAACTAGCCGTTATACTATAACGGTAGTATAACGGCTAGTATGATCCTCTCTGGATCTATTTAAACTGTAGGCCTTGATATGTGCTCTCATCTTGTCGTGAAGATGAACCACAATAGTTGGTTTGAAACGGATCGACGGAATTGTTTCATATTTGATTATTTCCGAAAGATTTTTATTCACAATTTATGGATCACAAAAGCCATCTCTCAAACACAAAAAGGTAAAGTCCTTAATTAAAAAAGAAATACCTAAAGTGGCCTTACTATAAGAGAGAAAAAATGAGGATCAAGAGGTCCTCCAAAGACAACATAAGCTATGGAAATGAAGCGCAATAGCAATAGTGAGCTCAAGAGGAGCATCTAGAGGTCTGTGAAAAATGGAACCCCCAACAACTCCAACTGTTGAACCAATCTTATACTCTCTATTGGCTCACAATAAAATTCTTGCATATTCCATCAAACCAGGTATGTTCTATTATAAATATCTAAATTCTAGTTCAATTTTGTGAGAAACATGAACGTCGGTCTTCCTTAATGGCCTTGGATGCCACTATTTACACCACAAATTGTATTATGGGAGGATATTTTAAAACCAATCTGCATAAGTGGGAAAACAAAGGGGGATCCCCAATACGAGACCAATTCTAAGAAAGTATGGAATATCTCATCTGACAACTCAAAATAATGGATATAAAACCATCTACTCACAAGTACACTTGGAATAATAAATGGTCTAGCCCAGGATATTGATGTCGTTGTTAAACAATTGAACTAGACTCTGGAGAGTGTCACAGTTGCAACAGAAGGACCAACTTCGCAGAAGTTGGTAGATATTGCCCAGAACGCCACTACTCAGAGTGAAGGAGTGCTACCCCCACTGGTTGAGGCAGTCAAACTGCTGCAGGCACAGGTGGAGACCCCACCACCACAGTGACTCGGGACGAGTCACAAGATTATGTTGGGGGACTGTTGGAACAGGGTCCCCTAAAGCTGCGAACTTTGCACAATTTTGTATATTTTTGGTATTAATTAGTCTAACGCAGGGGTTTTGGGGTGGGTAAAAGTCCCAAATGCATTGTGATGGGTCAAGCGTAGACCAAGAATCCGAAAACCATTGGAAGCGTAGGCTAAATCGATATAAATAGATGAACATTTTGAGTCTTAAAGTAGAAAAGAATTAGGCTTGATGCTAAGTGCGAATTGTTAGATCTGTTGTTGGGTCGTTTAGGTAAGGGCTCCTGCTGGCTGTGTGCGCGGAGATCCTCAGTCCTGCTATGTGCGGACCCTGGTGGGTGTGTGCGCGGAGATCCTCAGTCCTGCTATGTGCGGACCCTGGTGGGTGTGTGCGCTGGCTGTGTCGGATTGTATTGGGTTTTGGATGCTAATATATGCGGATATGGTTAAAGTATTTCGGTGTTATCTGATCTGATGTATTACTGTTGATGTGAACTGTTGGGATCTGTTGCAATTACTGTTGTGTTATCTATTTATGCTACGAATCTATTTGTGTTATGGTATAACTGTAATCTGTTGATGATGCGTTATGATAATGTGTGTTAATAACTGCTGATACGCACATGGATGCGGAGTTATTAACTAGATATGTGCACGATAATAGCTCTATATATTGTGATTATACTGTTAACAACCCTGCGAATAGATCTGTATGGTACAAACCTAATAGGGTGCGAACGTGGATCTGCTTGACTTACCTACTCTCTCTCTCAGGGTGCGGAAACCTGGTTCCAGCACCCTCCCATACTGCTTCGGGTGAGACTTTGGCCTGTGCAAGCAGGTCACTGCCGAAAGGGCCAGTAGTATAGGGGTTTGTTAGCAAACCCTAACCTTAGAACCTGGGTCAGGACCCCTCGAGCATATTTAGGGACTCTTAGCGCATCTTCTTCTTCTTCAAGCATATGCAGGGATGGTGGCGATCTAGCATTTTCGCATCATCTTGCATGCCAACAACATGGTACCCAACTGCGTACCAGGGTCACTGATGGATTTGATTATGAAGCCTCGAGTATTTCGCTCCACATGGTAGGTTTTGCGCACGTATTCAGCAGTCTCCCCCTCATACTTCTTACCAACATGCTCTAGAGAGATTGGTCCTTTCATGGGAAGACCAATAATTCAGTGAATGAGTGCATCATCGATGGGGATTCGATCCTGGATCCACAGGTAGCCATCATGAACCAGGGCGAGCAATTAATGTGCCAGACAGTCCGTGATATTGTAGTGGCCGAAATGCGACATCCTGAGCAGGTTCAAGAACCCCGACCCGGCCAATCCATGCACCCAGCGCATGGGGACACTATTTATCCCATCATCTTCCTAAATTCTGTCAAGGTATAATTTGGGTGCCAACTCAGGGAAGGCCTCCAAATTGGCCAAGTCATGATCATCAAATTTCACCTCATGGAGCCTTCCAAAAGGTTTTCCAATGACGGGGACCTCAACTGGGGTCAGTGGCATCTGCAGGTAGGTGCGCATGCCATCAAGGCTCTTCGGCATGCATGTGGAGGGCCTGCGGGGCTGAACAAAGGGCGGTAGCCAATTGATTGGCTCGGTTGCCTGGGCCTCCTCCTGAGAAAACTGAGGTCACTTTGCTGGATTGGGCGATTGTTCCTGGGGTGTCACATACGGGGACTTTACATTTCGCGGGGAAGTACGGGGCTTCACCCCGACCCATTTCGCGGGTTTCCCCGACCCCTGTGCTTTTTCTTTCCCCTTCTTCTTGGATTGAGTCGATGTAGATATGACTTCCTCAACTTCTGGCTCGATTTCTACGACTTCCTTGGATTCTTGTTCCACCAAGGTCACCGGTTTTGAGGCTTCAACGGGGTTAGTGACCATCATCCTGGCACGGAAGATAAACTCCGGGTTGCTACTGTCAGAGGGAGTAGGCTACTCAGACATGAAAGAGACGTAATAGGCACAAAAACTCTTACAACACAAACTCGTCAAGGAAAAACATGCCAAATACAAAATACTCAAGTGATACGGAACCCTTGTCTGATATATCCTTCTCCTTTTATAGCCTTTGCGATCGACCAACGATTGGGTAAAATTCACTTAGAACTTACCATTAAGTAAACGGTAAAAAATCTCCAGAAATCACCTCATTAAATGCCAGCCGCCCGCTCCTGTCAACGGTAAATTTTGATTTTTACTCGATTTTACTGTTCCAACGACTAGTTTTCTCACCTCTTGTGCGCCCATCGCAATCTTGTGCTCCCAACAGACCTCCTCCGCTCCTAGCGCACCTCTCCGCTTCCAGTGCGCCTTCTGCGCTCTGAAAAGTCTCCTGCGCCTCCCGCACATCCCTCCGGGCTTCCAATTCTGCAGCCATGCCCTGCGCATATCATGGTACCTTCCGTTATTACTTGCCTTGGTGGGTGTAGCCCACTTTATACAGCTACTCTGGCCATATAGTCATTTGATCCGATACGGTTTGAGTCGAATGCCATTGACATAGCCAGGTAGCATATCGTCGCGCAGGGTGGCTAACTGAAGAACTCCACCATTTGTGATTTCTTTAACTGCATAGGGCCCTAGCCAGTGCTATCGGAACTTCCCTGGGTGTTTCACAAACTGGATATGATACAGTAGCACTAATTCACCCTCTACAAAGGTATTTTGTCGAATATGTCGATCATGCCATGCCTTATCCCGAGCCTTTCGAACCTGTTGATGGAAATTAGCAATGAAGCGATCTTCCTCCAAAGCCACAAGCTGCGCTAACTGCTCCTCCATGATATCAGGCTCCGCCATATTCGTAAAGGCTGCGATGCATAGGCTAGGAATAATGTATTCCATGGGCATAATGTCCTCCTTGCCATAAGCCATCCGAAACTGTGTTTTCCCTGTCAAATTCTTACAGGTGGTTTGGTAGGCCCAAATAACAGACAGGATGCGCACGTCCCAGACACTGCGATCAGCATTACAGACCTTGGTCAGTGCATGCTCCAAGACTTTATTAAAAGCTTTGACCGCTCCGTTTGACTCGGGATGATATGGAGTGCTTTTCGCATGATGGATTCGAAATTCTTCTGTCAAGGCCTGTATTATTTCATTAACAAAGTGTGTACGTCTATCACTCATCAAGATTTTCGGACATCCAAATCTATTCAGGATTTGCTCAAAGATGAATATCGCAGTGGTATCTGCATTGCAATCCTTTACCGCTTATGCTTCAGCCCACCTAGTTACATAATCAGTAGCATTTATAATGTAACGCGCACCTGTATTCTTTCTGGGTGGGTTGATAGGTCCTACAAAATCGATGACCCATTTGTCGAATGCTTGCAGGACCATTAAGTAGTTGAAGGGGAATTTCATCCTTGCGGGATGGCCTTCCGGTTCGTTGGCATGTATCGCAGGCCTTATAATAATCGTGAGAGTCACTATGCAGGGTAGGCCACCATAATCTAGCTCTCAAGATATTTTGCGTCGTTTCTTTCCCTGCGTAGTGACCTCATCCTACCCCGTCGTGGACTTCTGCCAAGATAACATGTCATTCATGTTCCAAAATGTACTTTCGCAACACTTCATCAGCCCCCATCTTATATAGATGACCTGCGATGATGGTAAAATCTGAAGCATGGGTTACCAGCTCTTTCTTCTGTTGTACCGAATATTCGATAGGTGCTATGCCTGTAGTCAAAAACTGGATGATGTCGGTGAAGTGCGCATCAACGACCTTAATAGAAAATAGTTGCGCATCAGGCAATCCTTCTTCTAGGTTGGTTGGTTCCTCACCACTCTCAATTCGGGACAAGTGATCCGGCCCAACATTCAACTTCCCCGGCTTGACAATGATCTCAAAGTCGTATTCCTGGAATAGCAGTAGCCATCGGCAGATTTTCCCCCCAACATAGGCTTATTCACCAAGTACTTCAAAGTCGAATGATCTGTAAACATTTTGAAGTGTCTTTCTAAAATATAGTGCCGATACTTTTGTAATTCATAGACCATAGCCAAGCCCTCTCGTTCCGTGGTAGATTAGTTGCGCTCTGCAACAGAGAGTTTCCTACTAGCAAATGCAACCGGGTGATCAATGTCGTCGTCTCCAGGCTGCGTAAGGACCACTCCCAGGGCGATTCCTGATGCATCGACGTGAACATGGAATTCCTTTGCCCAGTCAGGAAAGATGAAAATAGGCACAGAGACCATCTTCTCTTTAAGTAGCTCGAATTTTTTCTGACATTCGTCATCGCAAATAAATGAAACATCCTTCTTAAGCAGTTTTTCCATTGGCGCTCGGATCAGCGCATATCCTTGAATAAACTTCCTATAGTATCTTGTATGTCCGAGGACCGAACACAGATGTTTCTTGGTTGTAGGTACTGCCAAATTTATAATAACTGCGACTTTCGCAGGGTCAACCGTCAATCCCTGTCGGCAAACTATATGTCCGAGCAAGATTTCAAAGGGTAAGAAGAATATGCACTTCTTGATATTGAGGGAAATCTGGTGTTTTTTGTAGGTATCCAACATCATGCACAGGTTCGAAACGTGCTTCTTCACTAATTTGAAGACAATCCAATCATCAAAATAAACCTCCAATTTTTTTTGTATGAACTCCTTGAACACTGCGACTACTACATGTGAAAAGATAGTAGGGGCATTATTGAGTCCAAACGGCATGACTGTATACTGGAAGGATCCCCATTCAGTGGAAAACATAGTATTGCTACAATCTTCAGGTGCGATTTTGATCTAATGGTACCGTGAGAACCCGTCAGTGAATGAGTACGCTTCTTGCCCTCCTACACTATCAAGGATTTCATCTGAGAACGATGCGGGAAAGGGATCATGCATGCAGGCATCATTCAATTTTCACAAGTCCACCTAGATTCTTATTTCCCCCTTCGTTTTTTTCTCTTGAACCACCATCGGACTTACCCAGTCTGATTGTTTGACTAGTTTGATAATACCTGCGGTGACCATTTTATCGATTTCTTCCTTAACCTTTTGCTTCAGAGGCTTCGTAACATCAACACTGTGTAGCGGGGGTCTCGCAACTGCGTGCTCTCCCTCCGATTCCAGGATAGAGACATTACACGAATCTTCATCTCATTCTTCAATGGCTATATTACAACAATTGACAATATCCTGCATCTGCGTTTCCCATGTTGGTGCTCCAAATGCTGCTGAGGGTGCGATTCATTAAATACGAATGTATCTATATCCTGCAGAGCTTCATTAAACACATCTGTACCCCCTGTTAACCCAAAGGTGCCTACAAATTCATCCTTTAATGTTTTCCAGTGGTGGGTGCACTGATGTAGCTCCGCATCTAAGTACCATGCAGTGGGAATTGGTCCCAGGGCATGAATAAATAGGTGAACCCATTCTTCTGTAGTCCCGTCACACAAATTCTCCATCCAAGAGAACAAATGTTCACTCGGGTCCCCTGGCCCAAGGAATGTTTTTACGCGCACGTGAACCAGAGGTTCAAATTGCAGGACCATCATATCCTGACACTCCTCTCAGTCCTGGAATGCCCCCTTATACATGTCCCACCACCTTGCAGGTGTTGCGCACATAGCTAAATTAAGGGCCCATAACCTTCGCTCTCTTGGAACCTCAACTTCAAATGCTCGCAGAAACTCCTTAATGCTACCAGATCAATCAAAGTAGGGCAGTTCTCTTACCTCGAAGGAGATGCATCGGAAGTCCTTGGTGATCCTAAGGCATCGCAGTGCAGATACATCATGTAATCGATTCTGCCAATTTTCCATCTCTCTGTCGGAATTAGAGAAACCTTCACTATCCTTTTCCCAACAGAGTACACCATCGGCTGTGGGATTGATCCAATCTTCGTCCCATGCAGTTAACTTATAAATATGATCCACATCTTCTTCTTCATGCACCGGCTCTATATATCGTTCTCCTTCTGCAGGGTTTAATTGTTGTGAAAACAACTCCAAAAATAGAAGAAAAGAGATATCAACGCCTTAGAAATAAGCCACTTCGAGCGGGCAACCTCCAATGCATTACATGAATGAAAAATTCATGGATGATACAAATTACAAAACCTCCTTTCTATATATATGAGTCCATGGGGCCACAATGTAATCCTGGTGGGGCCATAATGTAATCCTAGCCGACCTAACAATAATAATTTAAGGGCACAATAATAACAATATGGGAGTTACAAGGGTACAATAATAACAATAAGGGGGTTACACTAACAACAATAAGGGACTATACTAGTAATATAGGGACCTAATGTTGGTGTTCCCATGTTTTGGCAAGGTTGGCAATACCAAAAGATGAGACAACATCAAACCACTTTCAGACTTCAGGATCTAGCCCTCCTGGGTCCAGAGAGGGATCTCTCTATGATTATCAAAGGCATATGTATTTGAAGTTCAAAGATTAAGATATTAGGCTAGTTATAAGGCTCGGGGTTTGTTTGTTTGGTTGTTGGGAATCAGGAAAGAAGGGTTCAATATAAGACAAGGGTGAGAAAAGAGGATTTTAGGCAAAGGAGAGATATTCCAGGGAACATTCAGTACCATTGGGCAATGGAGTCAGGAAAGGGTTTACTTGCTATTCAATGTGTAGGCTTTCATTTGGGCTAGTCATCTAAAGCATTGGATCTTAAAGATGATTGTGTGATATTAAATGGTAAGAGAGGAGGAAACAACAAAGATTTAGATCACAAAGTTAAAGACCTGAGATCAGAGAGAGACTTTGAACTCTCAATGCTTCGGCCTCCAGCTCGAGGGATCTTAGAAAGGTTCAATTAACTAAAAAGGATCCTAGTGAGATAGAGACAGAGTTCTAGACCTCCCAGTGTTCCCAATTCATTCAATTAAATCCTAACAAGAACATCTCAGAACAGATTCCTTTAATTCATACATCAGCTAGCAGGCAATGACCTCCACTACATTGGTTAAATTAACTGAAATCAACCCTTAGATAACACATTTAGTAGAAAACATCAAAGGCAAGGAGAGTAGAAACATAGGGTACCTAACAAGGGTAAATCCTATGCCAGATTTCTAATGCGAGCCAGTGGAAATGAAATGAAATGAACTGCAAGTTAAAAACAAATACAGAGATAGGAAAACATCACCGCTGCTTTAGATCAGGATCCAAAGAAATGCGCTTGTCATATTAAAAAAGCAACACCAGTCAAGTACAACATTACCACTAGCTGAATATTCAGTCTGAAAACATCTTCTTCAACCTATCTTACAACTTTACACAGAGACATATGTCTCAAAAGAAACGACTTGTAATTTCTCTGATAACCGATCAAAAACCTTTACAATGAGTTTCTTCATGAATTTATAGCTCAAGTGGAGCAGAGAAGGTAGGTGAAAACTAAATGTAGCATTAAAACTCAGAAGAGGAAGAGGGCCGAGGCCCATTCTGTTTAAATTCTGAGGATTTATCTTTGGTACTCTTTGGATGAAAGAGTGGTCTTCGCCAGGCTTCCATTTACTCCGGGTATGTCTCTGATGTACTTGCTGTAACACTCTGGTGAACTAAACAAAAGGGTAAATAAATGATGCTAGGGTCTGCCATACTGTGAATCAAATGCTCTAATATCATCAGGACTGTTGTCAGGACCGCAAATCTCCCTAGAACACGGTATAGAATACAGATGGTATGGGCACCTTGTCCTTTAAACACTGGATTAAGGCTTAATATCTTCAACAATGTGCCTTAGAGCTTCAATTACCTCACTGATACTCTTTTCTGCTTCCACGTTTGCCTCTGACTGCGAAATCTGTGCTTTAAATGGTTCTGGAAGGTTTGACAGAGTTTAACCCTGTTCTTTGAATGCACATCCTGTCATGGCTCCTTCCCAGGCTTTCTCCACAATTTCAGTCCCTGAAAATGGTCCTTTCCTATGTTCTCTGTCACTGTGACAGGGACTGTGAATCATGGCGGTTCATTGCCATCCGAAACCCTGCAAAACACGAAACTATGTTAAGAAAAACATGCATGGGAAGGGTGGTGTGGATGACTGCAAAAATGGCAACGTGGCATGGATGTAGATGATGAATACAACGGCTACTGTGGAGGAAAAACATGAATCAGCGGGAGATGCATGGGAAGACGTCGAGACAGACAGTTTAACATTAAACATTAAACTTTGACCTATGAATGGAATATATGAAGGGACGGGCACAAAAAGTGATTAAAACAGGTGGAGTGGTGATGTGGCGGGACCGGGCGATGGCGGGGCTGACTTTAAATCTGGACCGTCCAATCTCAGGAGGAGATCGACGGCTGAAAACGCAGCGGAGGGTGATGGACAGTGGGCCAGGGGTACGGTTGCCTTGGTTTAACTCCTGTGCATCTTCATAGCACGATGACCGTTGGATGGACGATCGCAGATCAGACGGTGTATAGCAATATCACACTGGGGCAAACGTTGAACTTTAACGCGCGATGGGGGGGTGGTTTTCAAACAATGCTCAGGACACGTGGCATGCGATGAATGGAATCATTGTGAAATGGGAAATACCGCTCAACCTCCAAACGCGGTGCGATAGAAACCAACAGTTTTGCACAGTACTCGGGCATGGGGACCACGGCGTGGCACTGACTGCGAAGACCATCCGATCTAAACAGATCGACGGCTGATAATGCGCCCGATACAGATCTGCGATAAACGCCTTCCACCTTGGCACCTAGTCTTGGCGCTGGGTCACGTGGTGGAGAAGGGTGAGGGGGCTAGGGCCAAAAGGTGCTAAGCCCTATTATAAGGTGGAAAGTTGGCTTTGGCCCATTCTTGGTGCATTTCACGGCCAATGAAAGGTAACGGTAGGGGAAAGAGGGGGAAATAAAGAAAACCAGGGGTATTATGTATGGTTTAAAGGAGTTTTTGGTCTGGTTTAGAAGGATTAAGGGAGGGATTTTGGGGTGAAAAAGAGGGAATTTTAACAAAGGGGACAAAAGGGTTGAAAAGGGACACTTTGCAGGGATACAAGGGAAAAATGAGGGCCTTTAGGAGCACAACGTTTTGCAATTAGATAGGCTTTATACTGGAAATCAACAGAGGGGATTTTATCAAGGAAAAAAGGCACAAGGAGGCTTCAAGGATGATGTGTTTTCAGAGGAAATACATTCCTTGAAGGCTCACAGAACAAATTATCCTCCCTTGCTTGCTTGTCAAGGAATTTATAGGGGGCTAACAGTGGCTCCACATGGGGATGGCTTCTTCTTGAAGGAGTCAAGAATTCAAAAAATGATCTTTGGTGTAGGCCAGATGCCTGCTGCTTGAGCCACCTTTCTTCTTTGATTTTCAGCTGCCACAATTGTGAAGACGTCGATTAGCAGAAACATTACCCAAAAATTCTACCTACCCATCCTACAATCCTAGCATTTTTCTTCTAGGGTGCATTTGAACTAGCAGACCCTTTTACATCATTTTTATTTTTTACAAACAAGAAAATAAACCTATTCTATTTCTACCCTTATTGCTCCATGAGACCAGATTAAGCACATTGTGGTAATAGATGAATCCATCCACCACTCTATACCTCTCATAATTAACATGTCCATCAAGTACTTCACATGTGAAGTGGTTCTTGGAATACTCCACCAATAGCTAGGACTCCCAATATGGATCTATATGCCTAAATGACAGCGTTTTTGGTTTCCGTAATAAGACACATGTTACCTAATAGCTCCCCTCTTTGACATGATCAATGCCAAGGTCATATGCCGGAGTACTGTTATCCCAACTTTGCTGCCTCTCTTGCAGTTGTTTCTACTCAAGAAAATATTGAAGTCCATGGTGGCCAATATTCACTTAGAAGCTATTGCCCATCCAAAACCTCCTGAGTTTGGTCAATGCATGTATGAAGACTAGCAACACTCTACCATATATGGAAGACTCCTTCCAATGTGGAAGTATCTTCTAACTCTCAAAGGCTACAGAATGGCCCTCTTGCACCATACTTGTGCCATCATCCACTCCTGAAGCATCACCTTTCAGTGCAAAAGGATTGGTAATACCAATACCAAATAATTATTCATCTCCTCCTTTAGTCAATCAAAGGCCCTCTGCACTGTGTTGGTCCCATACAAGGCTCTCCTCTTAGCCATATATGTGAGTGGTGTCACTTATTGTGAGAAATCTTTAACCAACTTCCAATCTGGGGGCCTCCCTGGTGGAATGCCTCCAAATAATAAAACATCATGGTCTAGAGTAAACTACATATCTGAGGGGACTAAGTTGTCCTGGTTTCCTCAGAGTAAATCAGTCTCCATCTTATGTGTGGAGGCTTCCTAAGGTGGATAGGTATGCATGCCCCTGATCTTTTGATGATTACCGCTATTCTCATCTATCCATGCCATCTGCAAGGCCTCTAAATCTGTAGTGACCTCACCTAGTGTAACTAGCCACTACACACCCAATATTACATTGTTTTTAGGGGTATTGACCACAAATAAATGATCTATCATGGTGTATGTCCCCAAATTTATTATCAATACCGGAACACACTTACCCCATTGCTTAGTCCCTGGGACCACAACTAAGAATTATTCAGAATCACTAGTGGATATGTCTCCCCTCTGCACTAGTTGGGCATCAATAAAATTATGGGTAGTCCCATTGTCTATCAATACCGATACATGCTGCTCCTGGATTGTGCCTCGGTATCCCAATGTTAGATTCTTTGGAACTCCCCACAAGGATGCAAGGGCTCCTCCAGTTGGAGCAATTGCTCCATTTCTACCTCTAGGTGGGGTTGGATCTCCTCCTAGTGCCACATCATTGGTATCTCCTTCCAGCTCTTCTTCTTCCTCCTCCTCATCATTGGATAATACCTCATCATCACTAAGATACCCTTTGTCTTGGTTCTCTTTTGACGGAGGAACCTTCATAGCTTCCCATTTTGACTAAGAGGAGAACTCTTGCTGAGGGGGGGATCTTGCCCTTGAAAAAGTATTTTGTAAGTCGTTATCCCTCTCAATAGCATCCTCGAGCGTAGTTGGTCTATTGGATTCTATGAACTTATGCAAAGGCTCTTCTAGTACATTAATAAACATATGTACTTTTCTATTTGCGGATAGATCTGTCACCATGACTGAAAGTTTCAAAAATTCAAAGATATAAGTCTTCAGATCTCCTAACTGCTTGAGCTTAGCTAGCTCAAAAAAATGAGCTTCTAGATCTCTTTGGTCAAATATTTCCACTAATATCCTAGTGAACTCTTCATATGCAATCACATTTGCATGCCCCAATGTAGAAGGACCATGAAACCACCACTCATGTGCTTCACCTTCAAGGTGCAACACTGCTATCTTAATGGCCTCCATCTTTGAAACTGGGTTCAGTTGGAAATAGATGTCTAATTTCCCTACCCAAGCCTTGGCTGTGCACTTGGGTGACCCATCAAAAGTAGGCAGGAAGAATCTACCCAAAGTATGATGCTGACCATAGTTCTGCATGTACCCTCTACCTCTATTATGATTACTAGGTCTTCTATTATCCTTAATCTGACATAACCCTTGGAAATTTAGATGCTCTTTGAACCTCTAAGATTGAGATTCATATTCTAGGAGATAATCACCAAGAGTCTCCTCCTATTTTGTTCCTCCTACCTCATTTCTTATTGCTAGGAATGAAGGCATGGTGGAGCGTTGTGGAACTGGTTGTAATGCTGATTGCTCACACCAATCATGTGAGATGCCAGAACTCTCTCCATGTTGAGACCTTATTGGGGTCTTTTTCTGTCTTTCCATCCTCATCTCCTTGATGTCTCTGGAAATACCTTGCATAGTTTGAAGAAGAATTTTTGGAAACTCTCTTCCATCCATTGATCCAGATTTATAGATGTATTGCCCCACAGGCTGAGCCAAGATTATGCTCTGATACCACTATAAGGTTCCAAATTAGGAAAAACAAGAATATAGAACATTAAAATAGAAATTGCAGTAAATATCAATACATCAAAACATGAGAAAATCATACATAAATTTCATTATATATAATAGCAGCAAATGAGTACAATATATTGAGGAAAGGGTCACTCAAGTTAGGAAAAACAAGCCTCCAATGATCAAAGACACCACAACATGAAATGTTGCTACAACTGAAAATGCCAGAGGCCCATGACAATGCAGTCCTAGTGAGTGTCACTGCTGCTGGAAAATAGAAATACAAAGATCTTCTGATATAATTCTCAAAAAGTGTTAGTATCAGAGATCTAATCTCCCAAGCACAATTCCAAGACAACCCAGAAAGGGTTTCCGGAAATACACACTATGAAAAATGTAGCCCTAGGGCTAAATAACGCTCTACCATTGAGTCACTATTGGGAGATGGATGATATGACAATAAAACGGCTGCAACTTCTCCCTCCTAGCTTTCTGGATGAAGGTTTGTTCCCCTCACTAGAAAACAAGGTCAAGAACTTGGGTACTTGACCCTCCACTGCAACTGCCGTGAAAAATAATGTAGTTTCTGGAGGGGACTGCGCTGTAGATGATGGCTGCTTCTTGCCCTAATTTCAGATGGTGGAATAATGCTCAAGGAAATTCCTTGCTAGCTGGTTAACCTCAAAAAATTTCTTTCTCTGACATATTTTTTTCATCACTTTTCCCTACCTTTTCATAAATCCATAACTCCAATCAATGATAAATGACATATCTTATCTTAGAGAATGCATTTGTATGGTCTCTATTTTATATTTTGATATTTCTTGTTATTTAAATGAGTTTTTGTAACTTAGCTATAGAACGCATGCTATTCTGCAACTAATTGTTGCTTCCACAAGTACTTTGATGGTTTGACAAGTTCTGAGGAGAAAATGAAGGAATGATTCACACAGACATCTTTGGAATGATCTGCACAGGGATCTCGTCCTATCCAGATGTTTGAATTCGACAGAAAAAGGTGCCTATGCTCGCGGTCAAAGTTCGATCAAAGGACGTGATCCGAGAACGAAAGACTCGATTTGCTCTAACGTAGAAAATCGAGAGTTAGCTACTTAGATTTTGCTTCTGTGTTTCAGTTATAATTTCCATCTGTGAACATAAATACCTCAAGACAGTTACATTAAAATTTGTTTAAAAATTAGTCGTTTTGAAACCGAAAGACAGTCTTAATTATTGTGAATGTTGTGTATGCCTTACAAATCTGTTTTGATAATACAAATACCATGTTCGTTGTTCCAGATCCTTCTTGATGCGTACATATTCTGCTAGGATTTAAACTCGTTCTATTGCATAGGGCCCCTGCACAGAGAGGAGGTTTTATTAGTTGTTTTTAGTTTAAATTTTATTAGCTTTGTTTTGTTAATTTGTAGTTAGATTTGCATTGCTTTGCAGTTGATTGTTAGATTAAATTGCTTACTGTTCATAGATTAAATTCATGAATGATTTCTTACAATTAGTTTTAGATTAACTGTGTAATCTTATGCTTATCCAAGCATCTCAAGAAAGTAGTTCTTCTATTTTCCAAAATTGGATTATGTTTGAAGCATTGGAGCATACAATTATCTTAGTTTTCCTTTAGATGTTTTTATAACGCTTTCCTAGATTAAATTCTCAATTAAATGTATAATCAGATGCTTGTTGAATCACCTCAACAAGATGACTTTGTCATTTTCCAAAATTGAATGATATTTGAGTACTTGGTCATACAGTAGTGAGTTCCTTTATTACATGCTTTTTAATCATTTTCCTAGATTAAGTTTACAAGTTAAATGTATAATCAAATGCTTGTTAAATCATATCAAGAAGATGGCTTTGTCATTTTCCAAAATTGAATGATATTTGAGTACTTGGTCATACAGTAATTTAGTTTCCTTTACGTGCTTTTTAATTGTTTTCTTAGATTAAGTTTACAATTTAAATGTGTAATCAAATGCTTGTTAAATCATATCAAGAAAATTACTTTTCCATTTTCCAAAATTGAATGATATTTGAGTATTTGGTCAGAAAGTAGTTGCCTTTCAATTTCTTTGAATTTGCTTTCCATTTAGATTAGCATTGTCATCAAATTCTTAATCATAGGATTTATGCTTTTAATCCATGGAGTAGAATTAGATTAAAATAGAATAGGATTTAGCTTTAATTCCATAAGATCAAAGCCATTGGAATAAATGCTATGTTTTTAGATCAGTTTCTAACCATTTAAATTTTTATTCATTTTAATGCAATTTAAAATAGTTAAAGAACATTTCCTTTTCTTCCTTCTTTCAAAACTAGTTTTCAACATTAAACTTCATTAGATTTAGTTGATCAATTTCATTGTTTTCATTTCTTAAGATTAAATCTTTTAGACATAAAGAAACAAAACCCCCCAAAACAATATAAAAAAAAACAACGAAGTAAGAAAGAAGGTTAACTAAGCATATATAGTGCACCACACTTCATCAAATTACAAACCTCAATTGATAATTTATGATAGAAATTTAATACATTAAATTGAATAAACATTTTGGCGTCATTGCCGGGGAAGTGCAATTACAAAGCCTTATTTATTACATCTAAAAAAAAATGACATGTGTACAGAAAGATATCCTAGGGCTAGAGGCAAGAATTTTATTCCAACAACACCACTCACACCACCTAGACCATGTAGTGCTACACCACCATCTCAAACTCATATTCCATATTTCACCAGACATAGACTCCCTGAAGTCTTAAGGTCAGAAATCCAACCAGGAGGATCTCCAACTTCATCCACTGAGGCAGTCTTAGAGGAAGAAGATCCTAGATCTCCAACATAAGGACTAATCTTTTTCACCTCTACAGGAGAACACATTCTAGCTGAAGAGTTAGAAATTCCTAGTGAGGAAGAAGAAGAAGAATCTTTCTTCAATATCCCATTGATAGAAGAACCAGAGGAAGAACAATTATCTTTACAATTAGAACCTTATATTAGCTCTGAGACATCTACAATGGCGGGAGAAGGAGAAGGAGAAATGTTAAATGGAGAAAATGTAAGAATTGGAGGAAGAGGTGGAGGATGAGGTAGAGGGAACATAGGAGGAGGTGAAGAAAATAGAAGAAATAGGGAAGATGATAATTATTTTGGATTTCCTATAGTTGATGAGGATACAAATGCCACAATGAAAAATATTTCACCTTCCATTCTTCCAAGTTTCCATGGATTAAAGAATGAAGATCCTGAAACCTTTTTGTTTGAATTTGAAGTTTTCTGTAGATATTATGACTACTTACAATACTCTCAAAAACTAAAGCTATTTCCTGCAGCACTTAAAGGAGAAGCTTTAAAATGGTTCGTGGGTTTAATCACACAAACTATTAGGACATGGAATGATATGAAAAGTGCATTTTTACAAAGATATTTGGATTATTTCATACCCATTAATCGGAAGGATGAAGTATTCCAGATGATGCAAAAAGAGGATGAAAACCTGGAAGATCTAATTTAAAGATTCAATTACAACATAAAAAGAGCTAGAATGGAAAACTTATATAAAGATACTTTAAAAGCTCTCTTGTTAAAATCCATTAGAGGTGAATGGATAGAAATTCTCAACATGATGGGGAGGGGAGACATCTCTCAACTCACATTATCTGAAATTGGTGAATTATGCATTCATATCTCAAGAGGAAAATCAAGAACTAGGAAAAATACAAGAGACCTTATTCACTCTAGAGTGAATAAATCTACAACTAGAACAATAAGTAGGGCAGAAATGGGAAATATGCTTGATGAATTTAAAACGGATATCTTAGGGAGTCTTAGTGAACAGATAGACACCCTTAAATTACAAAATAAGCAGAAAGCTGAAACTGATGCCTTACCTGTTTTCTGTCCTAAATGAAGAAAGAAGCATGCCTTAAGAGAATGTCCTCTTGATTTAAAATTCATAGAGACCTGTGTTATTTTCGCAGAAAATCATGAAACTAAGAGTTTCCCTTTTGTTCCCTTTTTTTTTTTTTCCAGGAAGAAGTAACTTCAAATCCAGTAGAACCTATTTTCTTTGTCTCTAGAAGACCATGGAAGGGGCCACAAACTCAAGGTTTTAACAACCAAATGTATACTTAGCCCCCACCAAATAATTGGAATTCTTGGCAGCAACCTTGGTCCCAACCTCAAACTTGGGCACAAGGAATGAAAAATCCCTATGGTAGATATTCTCAATACTACCAATATCCTCCATCCTATCCAAACTATCCACCCCAACAATTTCTGCAACAAAATCAATGACCCCAACTCCAAAACCAAAATCCAAAACTTTCATTACCATTTCCACAAAGATCAAACCAACTACCTGCCCAACCATTGCCAAACCCAAATAATAAAAATTCTCAAAATTCTTACACCATAGAAGGACGGAAATTTCCAACTTACATGATTACTCCACTAGATCTTAATGATGTTCAACTTAGATCTGTTCGAATATTAGAAAGGAAAAATCCTTCTGTTGTTATTCAAGAACAAGATAATTTTGATGAAGAAATTTATCTACACCAAAATAAAAGTTCTGAAGAAGGAATATCTCTTCAATAAAATCAGAATTCTGAAATTCAAAGCCAATAAAAACCAATAAACTCAACTCCTATCATAGAGCAACTATCAGTATCCATTTATAACCCTCCTTTTCCTGAAAGATTACAAGTTGATAGAGAGGTATAAAAACAAATAATGTTGCCCAATTATGATTTTCTAGATGAATTGAAAAAATTATGTATCAAAATTCCTTTCCCACATGCCATTAAAGAGATTCCAATTCTAGCCAAAACAATAAGAGAGTCGAGCATGAAGAAATCAGGAAGAAAAACAAAAGAAATAAAAATAATTCAGTTAGTAGGAAAAATAGAAGACATTATGATGGGGAAAATTCCATAAAAAAATATTTAGATCGAGGAAGTCTAGTTGTAAAAACACACATCAATGGTATTGAAATTCCAAATACATTGATTGATTTAGGAGCAGCCATAAAAATCATGAGTAAACAAATCATGGAAAAAATCAAGCTTCCAAACCTTTAGTATACACCTACATTACTACAAATAGCAGACATGTCAGTAATCAAGCCATATGGTGTATTGGAAGACATTTCAGTATCCTTGGACTCTTGGGAGTGTGATTTTATGATTTTAACCCCCAAGAACAATCTAGGAGGAAATCCACTAATATTAGGAAGACCTTAGTTGGATACAGTTGATGCTTTCATTAGTTGTAGATCTGGTGACATGTACATTTTTGATGGTAATTCAACAAATAAATTCACTTTATATCCTACAGCAAGAATAATCACAGAAATAGAAGATGAAGAATGGATTGATCATGACAATGATATACAAACTCTCTTTACTATTTATGGTATTATTGAAGATAGTCAAATCTTAAATTCAGTAGAAAATTTTGAATCATCCTCAAAATATGAACATGATCATTTTCAAGAACAATGAAAAAATTGAATACTTTTCATCTAGGCATATGTATTTATATTATATGGAAGAATTTGGTAACTCTACAGTTGAAATCTTTCCGGGAAAATCTTTGAACATAAATAAAAACTTGGAAAAATACAACAAGAAAATTTAATCAAAACTTTACGACAAAATTCTTCTGCATATGCATGGGAATACACTGACATGAAAGGAATTAGTCCTAAGAATTTTATACATCATATCTACGTTGAGGAAAATTTTAAGCCTATCAGACAACCTCAAAGAAGGATAAATCCAAATCTTAGGGAAATTGTGAAAGAAGAATTGCAAAAATTGTTGAATGTAAACTTCATCTATTCAATTTCAAATAGTCAATGGGTTTCTCCCTTGGTGATTGTACCTAAAAAGAAAGGTAAGTGGAGGGTATGCACTGATTATCGAGAATTGAATAAAGATACTCTAAAAGATCATTCCATTACCTTTCATAGATCAAGTATTGGATACATTAGCAGGAAAGAAGTATTTATCATTCTTGGATGGTTTTAGTGGTTACAATTAGATTCAGGTAGCACCTGAAGACCAAGATAAAACCACATTCACCTATCCATGGGGAACCTATGCCTATTGAGTACTTCCTTTTGGTTTGTGCAATGCATCAACAACATTCCAAAGGGTGGTAATAGGAATTTTCTCTGGTCTAATACATGATTATGTGGAAGTATATATGGATGATTTTACAGTTTATGGGAATTCATTTGAGGAAGCTCTTGAAAATTTGGAAAAGGTTCTTAAAAGGTGTAAAGAAGAAAATCTTTCATTAAGTCATGAAAAATGTTTTATTATGTTCACTGAAGGAATTGTTTTAAGGCATCACATTTCGGGAGATGGAATTAAATTTGACTCATCTAAAGTTGAAGTCATCTTCAAATTATCAGTTCCAAGTTGTCAAAAGGATGTTAGAATTTTTCTAGGATTGACAGGGTATTATAGAAGATTTATAGAAAAATTCACTAAAATAGCATCCCCACTCTTCAAATTGCTTACCAAAGATTGTGAATTCATTTGGAATCCTTATTGCTAATTAGCATTTGAAACCTTAAAAACAAAAATTTCTGAAGCACCCATCTTAAGAGGCCCTAATTGGAAACTACCTTTTCACATTTCAACAGATGCTTCAGATACAACTCTGTGAGATGTATTAGGACAAATTTTTTTGATCCCCTATGCCATCTATTACACAAGTAAAAAATTGACTCCTACTAAGTTAAATTACACTGTAACTGAAAAACAATTTGTAGTTGTTGTTCATGCTATTAACAAATTTAGACATTACATCACTAGCTATGAAACCTTTATTCATACAGATCATTCTGCAATTAGATATTTAATGAATAAATCTATTATTAATGAAAGAATCACAAGATGGTTATTACTCTTGCAAGAATTCAATATCACCATTCTAGACCGACCTGGAAAACAAAACACAGTTGTTGATTTCTTGTCTAGAATTCAAAATGATAAAAATAATGCTCCAGTAGAAGATAATTTTCCTGATGAATATCTTTTTTCCATATCTACTAAATCTCCTTGGTTTGCAGAAATTGCTAATTACTTAGCTACAAGAAAGTTACATGCATACTTGTTTCCTAGGGAGAAAATAAAAATTATTCAAACAAGTGCATTGTACTCATCGTTTAAAGATGAATTTCATAAAACAGGTCCAGATCTCATCATCAAAAGGTGTGTTCGAGAAGATGAAATGCCTGAGATTCTGAAGGCATGTCACGATGAATCTTGTGGTGGACACTTTGCTGATAAGAGGACTCCCTATAAAATCCTTCATTTAGGATATTATTGGCCATCCATATTTAAATATGCTAGGGAGTATGTCAAAAGGTATGACAACTGTCAAAGAATGGGGAAACTTGTTCCCACAGATGAAATTCCCTTAAAAACTCAGGTACTCATCGAACCATTTGAAAAATGGGTCCTGGATTTTGTTGGACCAATCAATCCACCATATAATCAAAATAAATATATTCTGGTTTGTACTGATTATGTCACTAAATGGGTAGAGGCTAAAGAACTTTCTTTAGCTAATGAAAAAGATGTAGTTAATTTTCTCTTTGAGAATATTTTCATTCGTTTTGGTGTCCAAAGAGAAATTGTGACAGATCAAGGAACTCAGTTTACATCCAAGTTGGTGCAGAGGGTTGTGGAGGATTACAAGATCAAACATAGAAAATCCACTCCATATCATCCATAATAAAAATTTCAAGTCAAGTCTACCAATAAGGTGATCGAAGGAATTCTAACAAAGACTGTACATCTACATAAGAAATATTGGGCAGATAGGCTTCCTGAAGCCTTATGGGCCTACCAGACTACATGGAGGAATACAACAAGACATACTCCCTATGAAATTGTTTATGGGAAGCAAGTCCTATTTCTTATATAATTTCAAATTAAAACCTTCAAGTTGGCAGTCAAATTGGGGCTTGAAATATTAGAAGTCCAGAAGCACAGATGGAGAAACTTAATGAACTTGATGGGATCAGACAAGACGAAGTTCAAAGAACCAATCTAGTTCAGCATCAAAGGTCCAAACGGCATGATAAATATATAAAGGAAATAAAGTTTCAAGCAGGATATTGGGCACTTTTTTTCACTTCAAAGTTCAAATACTTTCAAGGAAAGTTTCAGACTCATTGGCTTGGGCCTTATGAGATTGAAAAGTCTTTAACAATGGAGCAGTCAGGATAAGGAAAATTGATGAAGAAAATGTACCTCTTCTTGTGAATGGAAATTGATTAAAATTCTATCATTAGCCGATTACAAAGGAGGAGTTTATCAAAAATTTCCAAGATAATACTGATATGAAGTTGGGGAAGAAGAATCCTTCTTCTTCCCCAACTCAGTCTTCTTTATATATATATATATATATATATAGAGAGAGAGAGAGAGAGAGAGAGAATAAATCATATATATATATATATATATATATATATATATATATATATATATATATATTATTAAAAATAATCATAATAATAATAATACTAATTATTATATAAGTGTGAAAACCAATCAATGATTGACATCCTTATACAGAAAATATAGGATGAAAATCAGAGCTCTAACGTCTTATATTTTCTATCCCATTTTAAAAATCCCAAAAATATTTGTTCTTTTTTTTTCTAAAGCAATAAAAGAAGTAGCAATAGAACTACTTTCATTCTGCAGCTAACATTCCATTCTGCAACTGATACCACATTCTGCAGCTCTGTTGCATTTTCTTACAGGCTATTGAAGCAAGAATACTGAGCACAATAAATTGAGAACTCCATTTGAAGATCATCATGTTGAAGAATACCCGAAGAATCAAAATCAAGGAAATAAAAACAAAAGGTTAGTTCTAAAGGTATGTTACATAAATTTGTTTGAATAACAAGATCAAAAATTTAGCATATATAATGTAGATGTTCACATGCTACTTCAATATGCCATCATTTGATTTGATTTTGACTCACATCATGTCATAAACCGACCACATCATCCGCATCATATCTCATAACAATCCATAACGGCTTTTCCCATTTATGATTTAACGACCATATCCTACTTCCGTAACCCATTTATCCACGTTTCTTAAAACCCCATCAAGTATTCATTTCACTCATATTTTCCTATAAACGCTCGATGTCCTTAACCAATTCCGCAACCCAATTCATTTCACATAGAGAAGAACAATTCTGAAGGCAAGACTCTTCACGACTAAAGACATGGGTTTTATAGTCAAGACTAAACCAGTGGGAGCTAAATTCATGCAGGGTTATCCTTAGATCAAAGAGCTGTTGCAGAAGGTTAAGTGGCTTAGGTTTATAGAAAGATTTGATGGGTTCCATAAGGATATCACTAAGTCTTTTGCGAGGTCTTTCGAAGGAACAGAGGTTGAAATAAGAGACATAAATTTTTTAGTGACCGAGGCCTTCATAGCTAAAGATACAGAGCTCCCAAGAGTTGGCAAGAGATGGTTTAAAAAATAATAATTCCATAGTGAAGCATGGAGAGTTTTTCTCAAGAATCTAGGTATGGATACTTTTGTTTACAAGAAAGGTATTCCTAGCTCAGCACTCAAGAAAAAATGGAGAAATATGCTTTTAATTTTACAAAAGTTTATCACTTGTGAAGGCAGATTTGGCTGCATGTTTGTTTATCATGCTCGGTTTTTGATGAACTTTTTGGAGGATGGAGAAATAAACCTCCCTTTGTTTCTACTGAATAGTTTAAAAAGAATGTCCACAAATGTAAAAAAAAGAATTTAGTTCATAGAAAACACTATGCACCATAATGGGTTGGTAAAAATAATTCTTGAATTCCATTTGAAAAGTATAGGAGACTCTTGGGATAGTTTCCTAATCAGAAACCATTTCCAAGATGATCCAGAGAAGCCTAAGGAAGACAAGACTAGAAAAACTTGAAGAAGGAAGATTGATACAAGCATTGAGGAAAAACCTTCACCTCCACTATAGCAAGAAGAAGATGAACTCACCCTTGCGCAGCTGATGAAAAATAAGAAATAGGGTGGAGTCAAGACAAGAGGTAAAACAGAGAAGAAGAGCAAGGTTACAAGTGAAGAAAACTTAAACCCTCCACAACCAAGGAGAAGCTCTAGACTCCAAAAATCCATGAAGAAGACACCATCACAAGAAACAGAGTTTGTGAATTTATATGAGGAACCTCAATTGCCATCACCCATCAATTTCTCTCCTCCACATAGTCCTACACATTCTCTTGTAGATAATTTTGAAGGCAGTCCAAGCATAAGATCTCCAGACGTTGACCCAATACAACAAGAGATATATGACTATATTGAGTCATTTGAGAAAATAAATGCAGAAGTAAATCCAAGTATGCAAGAACAGCCTATCAGTCCACAAGAACCTCTAGTTAACACCCTCAAGAAAGAAATCTATGAGCTAGAGTTACTGAATAGGCACATTAAACAAGAAAATGAAGCTTTAAAACAACATAACCAATTGGAGAAAGTCATCAGTGATAAAGCCATCCTACATTTGGGACTGTGGTACAAAAATAACAAGAAGCTAAAAAGAAAGAACAAGTCTCTAAACAAGACAATCATCAACCTCAAGTACAAACTCCTTATGAGGAAGCCCAAGATGACAGTCACCTTAATGAAAAGAAATAAGATAAAACTGAAAGTATTAGCATAGGTATATGAACAAATGCAATAGGAGAAAAAGTTCACATTTTTGGAAATTGCATGAGGACACGCAATGGCTTCTTAGTGGGGGTATGTTGAACCTCAAAACTGTTTTTTCTCTAACATCTTTTTTTCATCACTTTTCCCTGACTTTTCATAAATCCATAACTCCAATCAATGATAAATGACATATTTTAACTAAGAGAATGCATTTGGTATCTATTTTATATTTTGATGTTTCTTGTTATTTAAATGATTTTTTGTAACTTAGCTACAGAAAGTGTGCTATTCTACAACTAATTGTTGTTTCAGCAGCTGCTCTAATGGTTTGACATGTTTTGAGGAGCGAATGAAGGAATGAGTCACATGGGAATCTTTGGAATGATCCACACATGGATCCCGTCCTATCCACCTGTTTGAATTCGACAGAAAAAGTTGCCTATGCTTGCGGTCAAATTCGTTCATAGGACGTGATCTGAGAATGAAAGACTCTCGATTTTCACTGACATAGAAAATCGAGACTTAGCTACTTATATTTTGCTTATGTGTTTCAACTAGAATTGCCATCTTTGGACAAAAATACCTCAAGACAGTTACATTAAAATTTGTTTAAATACCGGTCATTTTGAAATCGGAAGACAATGTTAATTATTGTGAATGTCGTGTATGCCTTACAACTATGTTTTGATAATACGAAGACCATGTTTGTTGTTCTAGATCCTTCTTGATGCGTGCATAGTCTGCTAGGATTTAAACTCGTTCTATTGCATAGGGCCCCTGCACAAAAAGGAGGTTTTATTAGTTTTGTTTTGTCAATTCGTAGTTATATTTGCATTGCTTTGCAGTTGATTCTTAGATTAAATTGCTTACTATTTCATAGATTAAATTTATGAATGCTTTCTTATAATTATTTTTAGATTAACTGTGTAATCTTATGCTTATCAAATCATCTCAAAAAAGTAGTTCTTCTATTTTCCAAAATTGGATTGTGTTTGAAGTATTGGAGCATACAGTTATCTTAGTTTTCCTTTACATGTTTTTATAACGCTTTCCTAGATTAAATTCTCAATTAAATGTATAATCAGATGCTTGTTAAATCATCTCAAGAAGATGAAGTTGTCATTTTCCAAAATTGAATGATATTTGAGTACTTGGTCATACAGTAGTTTAGTTTCCTTTATTACATGTTTTTTAATCGCTTTCCTAGATTAAGTTTACAAGTTAAATGTATAATCATATGCTTGTCAAATCAAATCAAGAAGACGACTTTGTAATTTTCCAAAATTGAATGATATTTGAATATTTGGTCATACGCTAGTTTATTTTCCTTTACATGCTTTTAAATTGTTTTCTTAGATCAATTTTACAATTCAAATGTGTAATCAAATGCTTGTTAAATCATATCAAGAAAATGATTCTGCCATTTTCCAAAATTGAATGATATTTGAGTATTTGGTCATAGAGTAGTTGCCTTTCAATTGCTTTGAATTTGCTTTCCATTTAGATTAGCATTGTCATTTCAAATTCTTAATCATAGGATTTATGCTTTCAATCCATGGAGTAGAATTAGATTAAAATAGAATAGAATTTAGCTTTAATTCCATAAGATCAAAGCCATTAGAATAAATTCTCTGTTTTAGATCAGATTCTAACCATTTAAAGTTTGATTCATTTTTATGCAATTCAAAATAGTTAAAGAACATTTCCTCTTCTTCCTTCTTTCAAAACTAGTTTTCAACTTTAAAATTCATTAGATTTAGCTAATCAATTTCATAGTTTTCATTTCTTAAGATTAACTCTTTTAGACATAAAGAAACAAAACCCCCCAAAACAATATAAAAACATACACAACAAAGTAGGAAAGAAGGTTAACTAAGCATATATAGTGCACTAAACTTCATCAGATTACAATTCTCGGTTGATAATTTATGATAGCAATTTAAGACATTAAATTGACTAAAAACTAGCCTCCTAGATGAAGGGTTTCTCCCCTCACTGCAAAACAAGCTAAAAAACTAGGTCTATCAACCCTCCACTACTATTGCCCTGCAAAACAACACAATCCTGAAGGAGACTACACTGTGGAAAATGGTTGAAGCTTGGCCTGGTGCCAGATAGTGGAAATGGAGCTCAATGAACCTCTCCTAAGTGTGCACTCGAAGTCCCCCGAGGATGAGGGTGGGATTTCCGCTCAAAAACAACCTTATGATAAACAGCACAACAGACTCTGCTAAACAGCTGAAGTGTACAGAAAGTCATAAAAGACCAAGACATGAAAAATAATCAGAATGCCTTCTATGGCTGCCATCCCCTTCCTTATATGTTTGGTGAGCTTCCTCACCCTGGGTCCCACTCATTAAAGATGCTACTCTCATGCATACACTCCTCCATCATAACTGCGTTGTCCTCCATTAACTCTCCACTACCTCCATGACAGTGTTGTTGATTTGGTCAACCTTGACCCTGTCTACATGCTTTAGCCCCTATTCACACCCAAAAGTGCTTTTTTCAACTGATACAATGATCCACATTCGCATTAGAAGTGGTTTTATTCCTACTAAAGAGATTTATGGATCTCTCTACCCACTTATTCATCTATCTTATTAGCAAAAGCAAAAATTAATTTTCCAACTAGTTGAAAGCTAATTAGGAATATTACAAATATTGTAGTGTTGTGATGCTCTCACATTCAGATTGTAAGATGATTTCTGAAGAACACCTTTTGGGGGTGGTCGAATGATGTAGTCACTACTCAGTCTCTCAATCTGGAGAGGACCAAAGGTAGGAGGCATGGAAGAGGAAGGGTGATCTGTAGCTTCCGGTTCCACAGGAGCCTTGGATGGATTTGGAAAATATTTCGTTCTCGGGGTGATGGCAACAGATTGCATCCCAGCCATGAACACTTGAGAGCTCCCAGATGATTGAGCTTGACCTACCATTTGTGTCTGCTGGGAAGGGAACCGTTCTTTCAAAACAGTCGAGGTCCCAGGTGCGCCCTTCAGAAGACGGGCAACTTCAACACGCCGAGGACAATCCTTGGTTTAATGATCGTCATCACATATCAGACAAGGATATTTGGGCATGTTGAAGAATAGCCAGCAGGTGACTTCTGTGAATCCAATTTAGGGTTTTCGAATTTTGCCTTTCCTTTACCCATTAGGGGAATTTTGAGGTCTAAAATGGGGCTCCTAAGTAAATTAAAAAATAATTGTGGAAATAATAAAATAATATTAGATTACATGATCAAATTTTAGAGGGAAAAAAGAAAAAAATATTTTTGCAACTCGTATTTTCAACTTATCTCCCTATGGTTTACTCAAATTTCGAGTGAGAACACTCATTGGATGCAGAATTTGATTCCTCATCCAAGGAGTTCCAATGTTGCATACTTTCGATGGACCAGAATTTTGTATAGCAAGGTCCATCGAAAGTATGCAACATGGGTACTCCTTGGATGAAGAATTAAATTTTCCATCCAATGAGCACTCCTGCTTGAAATTTGAGTAAAACCTTAGGGAGATAAGTTGAAAATACAACTTTAAAAGTAGTTTTATTATTTTATTATTTTTTAATCTTTTTACTTTTTCACCCCAAAAATGGTGGAATCATCCCCCATGGTTGACATCATAATCTTGAATCCTATTAGTTCTTATAAAGTTTGTTTTGGTTGTACATTTTTCTTAGGAGGCCCATTTAAAACCTCAAAAGTTCTTTAATGCCTTCGAGGATTTATCTGCAGCGGTAGACTGAAGGGCATTTACCTCTGATATTTTACCAAGATTATTCTGGTTATGGGAAGTAGTAAGGGGCATAGTGGCAGCAATGGATTTAAACTTTGAAGAAGACTGCGGCACACTACTATCAGTATGAGCCATTGTCCCAATAACACCATCCACTATAGGCATAACAAGAGACTGAGATGATGTGAGATTAGTCGAAGGATGCGGCGCATCAGGTAATAAATCATATATATTCATGGATTGGGAATAAACAAAATCAAGGTTTTGAGCTCTAACAATGACTTCTTCTTCCATAACACACCCACCCATGTCAAGATCTTTTGCAATCTTGGGAAAGAATGATTTTATAAACCATTCGGTCAACAGCTGATCTGGGATCTCAAATTTGATAAGGCGATGGCGACACTACCATTCATGAATGTGATCCAAGAAATGCATAGCAGTTGGCTGCTTCAGCGAGGTGAGAAGATGGGTGACGGTTTCATACTGGACAGGCAGCTGGAAATAAGGAAGGTCATGGCCAAGGAATTGAAATCAAAGAAAATTCCTCAAGGGAGCACTGGAAAAGACAAAGATGAATAAAATCGTCAACCCAAGAATTATAGGAACACCATAAGTGGTATGTCATCACATGGGTTTGAGGGTCTTGCCTGAATTTTCCTTCGAATTTGGGACAATCTCCTAGAATCTTGGTTGGAATTGGCAGCTAATGCAACTGATGCTATATGGGGTTATTTGTGAGCTTTGACACATTTGTAAATTCCAACATAGCCAAGAATGAGAAAGGAGGATGATGAGGCATGAAAGGTCAGTGGTTACAACCTAATTTATAAGGATTCTGCCCCCAATAGGGTAGCTTCTGACCTGGATATTAAAATTCCCCCCTTGGCTGGTATGGACCTTGCTGCAAATATTGTTGATAGGGACCTTACTGGGTTGTTGATACAACCCATGCGGGAACTATAACTATGGATTTTGTTGGACATGGGGTCCAGGACAAGGTCCCTGCTGAACATGTGGTCCATTTTGCAGTCCCTACTGAACGTAGGGTCCAGCCTGCGGTCCCTTCTAACCATATGGTCTAGCCTGTGGTCCCTTTTGAACATAGGGTCCAACCTGTGGTCCTTGCTGAACATAGGGTCCAACCTATGGTCCTTGCTGAACATAGGGTCTAGCTTGTGGTCCTTGCTGAACATAGGGTCCAACATGTGGTCCTTGCTAAACATAGGGTCTAGCCTGTGGTTCTGGCTGAGCCTACTGGTACTGAGGAATATGTTGATAGGAAGCACCAAGTTGAGGCCTGGACTAGGGTTGCTATTACTGACCTTGAGGAAATGATTGGTACTGAGTACCAGACTAATGAGGGAAAGGACCAGATTGACCCAGAAGGAGGTTCAAACCATATTGGGTGTAAGAAACAAACTGAGGTTTAGTCGCAAAAACACTCATCAAAGGTTGGGGCTGTTGGACGTACTACTGAGATATGTTCGGTTGAGGTACATATTGGTATTGTACGTTCGGGCTTTGAACATAAAGAATGTTAGGTTACTTAACATAGAAATACGCTAAGTTCAGTTGGTGAGGGGGCTGCTAAACTTGAGAATATTAAACATGAGGTTGTGATGCCCTAGGAATAGACCCAAAACTTGGCTACCCCCTCCCAACATGGGAGGGACATAGAGAGGGTTAGACTTCCCCCCAGGCATGGACGAAACCGTGCATTTCCCACTCAGCGTTGGGACTATAGTAATCGTAGATGGTGAATAGGGGACAAAGGATCCAATTGACAATGTCATTTGACCAATGGTGACCGTCAATTGAACAAAGGTTGAGACACCGTGGCCACATTCAAAAATAACATGCCAGAATACGGAGGGATGCCCGTTGACCAAACGGGATTGGGAAATAAGGGTGTACCACTGGAAGCTCCAAAAATAAGGTTTCCCAAAGAGGTATAACCGTGCGGGAGTGTAGACTCAACATAACAAGACGGTATTTCGGTTCCACTACCTAAATCATGAGGGGTGGATCTGAACAACTCTCCCTCGGAGGGAAATACGATGAATAGGCTTCCGGGATATAAGAGCGAGAGGTTTCCTAAAGAGTGCTTTGAGGAGCGCTCATGAATGGAACATTGTCAGCATTAGATGCCATTTCGTCAGGAAACAACTGATGCATGGTAGAGCGAGATGCTACCAGAGAAGCATGAAAAGGGATTTTGGGTTGATCAAAATCGATGCAAGATTGCTGAGGCGAGACTACAATCGGATCAAAGAACGGATTCTGAGGAAAAGTCGAGAAATGTGCAGATGGTTCGTGGCTTTCCGGCTCAGATTCTTCCAATGTGCTCCAAGGAGAATCGTCAAGCGGTGCTCGAGATGATCTGGGTTGAACACTGAAGACAATTCCAAGCTCTTCACCTCGCGCTTCAAGGGGTCCAACCAAGAAATGAGGGACCTCAGGAGAAGGTTCTTGAGATCCATCAAAAAAGGGAGTGGGAAAATTCGACGATTCAGCCACGATGACCTTTCAAATGAAGATAAAAAAGGAAGGAGGTGAAAAAATCACAATTTACAAAGAAATAAAAGCTGGAGAACAGCACGGATGAGATATTTTCGTGGGCAGTTACTTTTAGAATTAACAAAAAATTAATTAAAAAAGGGTGTGATACGCATAAAGGTTTACCAAGTATCCATGAACTGCAATATACACCTTGGTGATCAAATTAAAGAGAAATGACCAAGGACTTGATGTACAGAAGCCAATTCCCGGATGTAGGTGTTCATCAATGCTGATAAGTGGGCAGGCTTTTGGGTTGGAAAGTGGCATAGCCACATGGCCACCCACAAGTCTCAGCGGCAAGCATTTAATTGCTCCAACCGCTCCCACACTCGCAAATAAATTCAGCCCAGTCACCGATGCCATTTCCATTCCTTCAAAATGAATGCGCAGAGTTGTCTTCTCCTTCGCCTGGTTGTTTTCCTCCTTCGTCTGGTCGTCTTCCTCCTTTGCCTCAGCCTCTGAGCTGCAATTGCCCCCCTAGAGTCATGGAGTCGATCTCCCGTATGCCTACAGGGCAGTGTTGCAGTCTCCTCTGCTACATTGAGGGGACCCCTGGCCTCCATTTCTCGCATAGCCTTCTCTGCCGTCTAAATTACACCTCGGCGGACATCTTCACCCCTGCTTAGTGCCCTTGGCCCCTTGGATCCATCACCCCGCTGCTTCTTCGGCTCAGAGTACTCACTCGCTCCACTGCTCCACCATGCCTCGTCTTCGGCACCACATGCGATGTAGACGTGGTAGCAGCAGAGGGCGAGCCGCTCACTCCTCTCCCTCGTCCCACTCTAACACTACTCCCTCCTCCCTAGAGCATTCCCATGGTCGATATCTAGCCACTCGCAGTGGGCGTGGCCGTGCTGGAACTTCAGGCTAGTCTCGTTGACCTGCTCTACATACTCTTGCCACAACCACAACCCCACCACTGCCTTGGCTAGAAACGATTGCCTCTTCGCCTTCCACCCATTAGGCTCAATTTCACTTCCTGTGCACCCTGGACTACCCGTGCATCACTGCTACTATCACTGTTTCCTTCAAAGAGGAACCCACTAGTGTGGTTGGCCTCCGTCCAAGAAAATTGCAAAAATTATCCAACCAAAGCACTCCTTCTGCAGCCGAGAAGAGTGACCTTGCTTCTAGCGGTCGCAGCAAAGATTCTGACAGCAGCAGTGATGAATGGAAGAGAGGCAAAGATGTTCATGGAAAAGCTCGTGATACCAAGGATCCCCGGAATGCAGAAGATGCCACCCATGACATGTGAGCAGACGACACTGATGATTACAGGTGGAAGAGACACCTCCCTCTCCAAATGACACCTAAGCTCTCAGGTTCTTTCTGGTTCATGGTTTTTGGTTCCAAGGTTTTTGGGCCTGTTTATTTAGTTTTTGCTTTCAATGTCTGTTTAAGGTCTGCAAACAATTATCAGTTTTCCATTTGTAACGTTGGTTTCCTCTCTATAGGCAGTGAAAAAACTACTTATTGGACTGATTTCCCCTTAGTGGGCAGTCCCATTTTTTATAGTTTTGAGAATTATGCCTTAAAAATAGGCTAGGACTACAGAGGCCCGAGCCTCCTTATATTTTTATGTTACATTAATAGAAAGTAGTCTTATTTAGAAAAAAAATAAAAATAAAAAATTGTACAGAAGCCAATCTCCTTGAATATTGTGTTCGATGTATGGCGTCTACAAGGAAACCGACTCGGTTACCTATGACAAGCTTGCAACCTAGTGGTGTCTCCCCAAATATACACAATGGTACGTAGGATTCTAGTCCATAGTAGTGATGTCTAATGTGTAACCGTTCGATGAGAGCACCCCAAATATACTTATCATACATCAATATACTTCCATACGTGGGACGGGATATCACCCTCGGGTTGTAACACAGACCGTTAGCGATAGCTCCTACGTTTAACGACGCCAGAAAACATTTCTAACCTAGACCACTAAATATTCTCGTTAATTCCAATGCTCCTTAAGGTAAATTGGGTTCATTTTAAGTTGATCTTGATTAAAGTTTTAGTTTCAAGGCTCAAAACGAATGTCACTTGAATCCTTATGGTGCAGACTAAATGCAAAAAGAAAGCTTTCAATTTCGATGAGTCCTAAACTATTGAGGGGAGAGATAAAAGCAATAATGTACTCAATGCAACAACAATAATGCCCCCCAAACTAGTTCAGAGTTACGAAATCCAATGCTTTTCAATTGAATTCACTTTCCCCACAAATGCAACTTATTGAAAAATGAGAATTTCTTTCCTTTCACTAAGATGAACAAAATTTATTTTTTTTGGTTTTCGCTTTGAAAAATCATAACAAATGAACGAAAGAAAAAATGAAAAATCCCTTTAATTTTCTTTCAATCGAACCAAACAAAAATCGCTTTAAAGAATGCACGAATGAAATTCTTTTCACTCTTCATAAAATGAAAAAGATAATCTAAATAAAAAACTAAATGAAAATCACTTCCATTCCTTTTGAATTTAGACAAGACACACTCTTCTAGACTTGTGTGCCAGACAATTTGTAATCTTGTGCTTTACACTAAACTAAAGGGAAAAAATCAGGGATGCAGATATGACCAAAGCATACACCAATTCACTTCAAAACAAGACAAGAAAAATGCAACAAAGGGTGTTTGAAATGGAAAAAAATTCCCAAACTTACAAACAAATCAAAGAGACAAAACAGATTTGCTCAGAGAAGATAGGTAAGTCAAACACAGTAAGGAGATCATTGAGATCTCGCTGACTCCTTCAAGGGGCAGGACACATTGGATAATCAAAAGGGAAACTCAAATTTTCCTAAGAATGAGATCAGTGCTTCTATGCTAAGTAGAAGGGTGCTAAAAATTCAATTAGCATGACTGTACTATATAGAACAACACTGCCAGCATTACTGTGCAGACAAAAAAAGCGTTGGTCGCTAAAAATAAGGAAAAAATAAAAAGAGTCTCACACAACACCAGGCCTGATACAATGAAGTGACTAACAAGCTTTACACAAGCTGACAGAGGCCTAAGTAGATTTAAATTTCAAAAATCAGTGAAACTGATCTAAGATCAGTTCGGGGAAGGAGGACTTAAAAGGCTAAATCTCCCCAGTGGAGTTGCCAGTTTTGTTGTCAAGATAGATCCCCTCTACAGATAGAGGCGATCTCTCTAGCCCTAGAGTGGGTCTAGCAACACGAGATTCTTTCTAACATAATATTTCTTAACTAATGCTTACAATGCAATGAATAAAGAGACATAAATACCTTTTTCCAATCGCTATCCTTGGATCCGTTGATGGTGACCTCGATCCACAATTCTCGTAGGCCAGCTTCATGCTACTAATGGCACGTGAATACGTGTGGATGATCAAGAGACAACAACAAACATGATACAATACATAATAAATGTAAACACTAGTTATCTAGTAGATCAAAGAGTACCATAATATTTGCATAATCATGTAGAGAAATATAGAAATCAAACACCAGATGTTATTATTGATAAATTACAAAAGGAGAGCTTACAACGAGGCCTTGATGTTGGAGGCGTCCTTAGGTGAAAATATAAGTACTTCACCCAGCTCAAAAGCATTCCTTCTCCCATGCACTTAGGCTTAATCACGATGCTATCACGCACATGGATGAGAGTTAAGATCAGTTTGAAAATGATCAACCAACCTATAAACTCGGGGGAATGAGGGATGTGAATTTATAGCAAGGGAGAGAAGGTTTGGAACCCATGAAAGGAGGAGGAAGCCCCACTTTATAAGGGATGATCCCCCATGGATGAGATCAAGGCTCTAAAACGAGAGAGCTCAACCTTATCATCTATGTTCAACAACCAACTCGTTGGCCTTGAGCTTCTAGAGGTTGAAGATTCTCCTCCATTTGAGGAAGCACTACCAGAAAGGGGATCAACGCAATTTTCCAAGAAATTAGGGCGCTGATAGCGCTGGGCCAAAATTGTGAAAAGGACATCAACATGGTGATGGCACCAGGAAGAGTGCTGACCCAGGAAACTAGGAATTTGACCAAGTTTCTTTAGTAATATTTCAAGGAAGTCTTCTTTGGATCTTCAATGGGATATTTTAGCATATTTATTGATGATGGAAACATTTCACATGATCTGTCACGGGGCATTTCAGGATCAGGGACGGGAAAATGAGCATGGTGACAAATTACTGTGTAACAATCCCTATGTGCAACAAATGACCTCAAAACCCTAAAAATCATGCTAATCACCTCCTTCTAACACTTGAAATTTCACCCTTGCAATTGCGACATGATCCCTTATGAAATTGAGGGCAAATAAACTTGTTAGATCATGGTTATAACCCACCTCCTGCACTTTCTTACAAAACCCTAGGCAGCCTACCCCTTCAAATGACTTCCTTATAAAATATGATGCATTGACCTCCTTCATATGAATAGGCTCATATCTTGAGATCTCTCCTCCTTTGAATTTCTTCTTTTCACTGGTCTCTTCCATGTTTAAACTCACTATTTACACGAAACCCTAGTCTCACACAAGAATGGGTAAGGGGACTTGAGCTACAAAATAGGGGAGAAAACACAACAAGTTGAGAGTATGGAATGGAGGGGATGGAGGGAAAGAAAATTTCTGAAAAAAACATATGGGGATTATCGAAGTGTTTTGGGTACACAACGAAAGAGGAATTTATGAATTTGAGTGAGGGAAAGGGGAAAAAAGAGTGAAAACACAATCCTAGTCTAGAAGTGCAACACCTAACTAGGGTTTGTGTGGGAAATTGATGAAATGAGTGAAATAAGTGAGGGGAATGGTAGGGATTTTCTAATGAAGGATATTAGGGATGTATAGGCCAAGAAACTAAAGCACAACAAAAACGCAGCAAAAAACCCTAGGGAAGGAGTTTATCAATTTTGTGAAGAAATTGATTGAAGCAAAGATTTTTAATGGTCCCACTTACTTGTTTGAAACAATGAGATGGAGTTTCCACATGTTCTTTCCCTCCTTATGTCTCCAAAACAAAAGCGTAGCAAGTTTCCAGAAACGTAGCAAAAGCACAACATGCTGATGATTAATTGACTAATTTGGTGATGTAATATGGACTTCTGATGGTTGTGGAAAGTTTTTCAATGCAAGATAGGAGATATTGAAGACTTGGAAGGATAAAATGAACTCTTGGATAGCTTTATTTCTCTTTATAGCTCAAAAAACTCGATTTTGGCTCACGACATCATGTGTACTTTTGAAAGAAAGACTTTGGCTGATGTGATTGCAGTATAATTTCTTCAAATGGAAATGTTACCTTTTTATTTAATTCCCTAATTTTCCAATTCCCATGATGGTGACCCAGAGAATGGACATGACTCTCTTTTTTCTTTTGATGACTGAGTTATGAATTAGGGAGGGAAAAGAAGAAAAACCAATGATTATTTCACAATGAAGAGATGCCAAATTTTATTTGAAAATTCAACAATTTGACCTAATGACCCTATCAATCATATGGAAAGAGTACATTTGATCACTGGTGACTCATAGACACTAACATTGGCTCCAACTGGGGATGGAGAATCCTTTAGGAGGTGTAAATAACACCATAGACCAGGTATCCTCATCCATTGTGAAATGGAGTCACTATAGCTACAATCTTCAAACCGACTCAAATTAAACTGAAAATTGAACTGTACCATCAACTAAAAACTATACTGGAAATTGACACTGAAAAAGATGCTCAGAATGTTGAGCTTATTCATCACACTTTACCTACTCTAACTGATCCATAAGCAATCTAATCAAGTGAATTCGAAGATCCAATGTAAGCAATCAAGTACATGACTACTCTACTAATGCTTGTATTCAGCTCCACCAGGCATAAAGAAAGATTTAGTAAATGGAAACTCAAAATGAAACCTGATCTAGGTGGATCTTCAAACACCAGTCGCAAGTACAAAGGGCTCAAAATTCAAAGTGACAGGAAGGTGGAAAACTTAGCTTCAAATTGAAGATCTCATCATCCTGATCGCAATGGTTCAAACGACGCGTCAATTCGATCTCGTATGAGGAAGTTAGAGCAATTTGACGTTTTGTTAAAGCAGAGGAAGTTTGGCCCACAACATGCCACATGGCATCCCAGTGAGCACGTGGGACCCACATAGCAGCCTGCCAGACCCTGACACATGGTGCTCCGCCATTGGTTCTCAACCTACATAAAAGACAAAACAATATTTGCAAATAACTATATATTGAAAATGGTTATTTTAATAACCATATAACAAAATTCATATTTAAATATCAAATCCAAAACAATCCATATATTGTAAAAATCCACAATTTTTTTTTTATTAAAAAGATATGGTGGTTATTAAAGTCACACAAGACAAGCGTTAACAAATGTGTTGGTTTATACAATGACACCATATATATATATCGTGTGAAACAAATATAACGAGCCATGGTTGGGTCGGGCCCTGTGGAAGCGGACCCGCCCACCAAAAAACAACGTTACCACATGTGTTTGCATGGACCCGGGGTCGGGTTGGGCCGTGTGGAGTGGACCCACCCGCCCACCATAACAACTTCAACCTACTCTATGTTAAAATGGGAGGGGCAGGATTTGATCCCCCAACTCCTCCTCTTCAAATCGCGTGACTTACCAATCCGCCAACCACCTCGACATTGGTAAGTCCACCCAGTTATTTATGTAAAAACTCATCTTTTGCTCAGTGCACCAGGGCAAAATCAGGGACGCAGTTTGAGGCAGAATGGTGGCATGAATTTCAAGACACAAAATATTCCTTTGATGCCCAGAGATTCCCTGGGGGGGTAAAATTTGTTTTATCAGAATATGCTCAAGTTTACAGTCATTTTTCTCAATTTTTCGCAAGGAACGTAATGGAGAGATCAGATTCACCTTCTCAACAATGGTTTTTTAGATTCCCTATGGAGGAGAATCTTTAGGAATCTTGAGGGAATCTTTTAGATTCCTTGGAGGCTGAAATTTTCCGGTGTCAGAATGAGGTCAACCTTATACTCATTCTTCTCAGAATTTCACAAGGAACTCAATGGTGAGATCAGATTCCTATTTTGAGTTGTATATTTCTAGATTCCCTGTGGAGCAGCATCTTTGAAAAATCTAGGGGAATCTAAAAGATTCCCTAAGGCCCAAATTTTCACTTTGTCAAAATTCAGCAAATTGACAGTCGATCCTACACCTCTCGGTGACACGAGTTTAGAGGTGCAGTCAAATTTTCCATCTGAGCCTTATGGTTTTCGGCCACCTTTCAAACAAGAGTTACAGATGTCAACATTCAATGTGTGAGCAGTTTTTTTTAGGATATTCAAAGACGCGAGATTAATGGTACAACCAGATCCAACAGTTTATCATCCTTTTCTTCAAATAGCTCCAGGATGTGAGGTATATGCAGTGTGATCATGTACTTCTTTGTCTCTTTCTTATGAGATGCATTGTGCTATATAGATCCTTGTTTGATGTTTGAGGTGGGATCTTGTTTTTTTCTTGATGTGAGAGGTAATTTCTATCATGGATTTGTTATTTTGTTTGAGATCCCTTTGTTTCCATGTCCAGCGAGATACTCTTAGTCACCATTGAGAGAGATTGTGATACTGATATGAGTCCTTTTTGAGAGTGAGAATTCCTATAGCGGAACATCTCGTGGAGAGATCCAACCACTCCTGCGTGAGGTCATTTTCCTTATATGATAGATAAAACACCATCCATGTACAACATCAATATTTACAACACTTAATGCAGCGGCCTCCACCATCTTGACACTGAGGCTCGGAGACGTAGTCCCTCTTTGACAAACTAATTTGTTATCAATATCTTATGTTTCTAATGCTTGTTATGTTCCTCTTCTTTACAGCATGCAGATGTCCATTTATGTTCATTAACGCTTTGATTATATGTAATTCTAACACATCAGCCGAAGTAAAAAGTCTTGGTTTAAAAGGGTATCCAGAAACCTACCTGGATCAAGTGGTATCAGAGCGGTCTTCTTGTTGATGTGAACCGTAAGCATGAACCATTGAACATGCAACAATGGAGCATGTCAAAGACATGTATGAGACATGCTCAGGGTGTCTGAGGAAGCGGACATGTTGTATGAATCTTATGAAACAATTAGTAGAGAATGCTGAGTTCAAAACATTTCTACAAGAGGAGAAGGAGGACAAACATCAATTGCAGCTTCAATTGCAAGTCACGACAGAGGCATTGGAGAAATTGAAGTGCAAAAATGAAAGTCTTCTAGCAGATCATGAGGCATCGAAGACACTCCTAAAAGAAGAGAAGGAGAAGAAGAAGCGATTGCAACTTCAACTACAAGCTGCGACAGAGGCCTTGGAGGAAGTGAAGCGCAACGAAGGCTTAGAGAAGCCTTCTTCACGTGTATCAAAATCGACAGCTAAGTTAAACAATGTTGATTTATCTTTAGTTTCATCTTCACATGATATCATTTCTGTTGGAAGTGTGGAGATACCCATTACAGGAACTGACATGAGACTCCTCACCAAGATGGGTTACAAAGGAGGAGGAATTGGCATTCATGGCCAAGCCATAACTCAACCATTGGAGGCTGTGCAAAGACCTCGCTACGCAGGTTTGGGATACACTGAAGGAGGATGTTCGAAGGATATCAAAGGCAAACATACATTGTTGAACTCACCAGGAAGAGGATTGATGGGAACACTCTACTATCATCCCATGGAAGTGCATGTTGCAGTGAAAGAGCTGAGGCAAGCTCTCATCACCATGATCGCACCAGAGACCACCAAGGAAGGTATAACAAGTCTCAATATTCCTGAATTCATTTTGATTATAAGCATGTTGTTAATCATGAACGTAAATCATGACATAATAAAAATTGTCATTTTTGTGGTTTACGTAACCATGTCATTGCTGAGTGTTGGAAAAGAATGGCAACACAAAGGAGGATGAGGCATGAAAAGCCTTCTCCACAACAGGGAAATAAATTGGTTAGGCAAGTATGGAGGAAGAAGACTCATTGTAGTTATTGCAACCGAAGTGGCCATCAAAGAGCCACGTGTTCGAGGCTCCATCCAGAGCAGCACCTTAAGGACGAAGCATCAGTGCATAAACTAGTCAAAAGAGCTAATCAACAAGCGAATCTCTCACAAGGGGGTGGCCCATTCACTTTGCTAAAGAGGGGTTTTTCTAGATTGTTTTATATATGTGTTAGCTTGTCATGGCTTTGTTTTATGAGTCATGTGTTGCATTTCTTTTATCTAAAAGTGATGATGTGTTTGCCATCACCTAGAAATGCGACAATGATGTTTTTGGTCTTGCAATGATAGCTAGGGTGTGATTTCCATTTCATGTAAGCTTGACCATCAAGTATGTGTTATAAAATCGTGGCAATTATGGAAATGTTTGGGTCAAAGTTGGTCACATTTGAGCATTTAATTTGCATTGCATCTTTAGGTAGGTGCTCGCATTTGCATTCTGATTTCAAAGGACAAAGGTGAAGGAGTCTTCAAGGGACGTGCCTTTTCAAACATTTACGTTGCAACAGTTGCAGGTGTTGGCATCACGTTCCGATTCTGAAGTATGTTAGGTGAAGGAATTGTATGGGAATGTGCCTTTCAAAGACATTTGCATGCAGTTGATGATGTATAGAATTTGATGCTTTTGGAGGACCAAAATCTCATCAGTGGGGAGGATTGATCCAAGTGGATCTTCAGACACCAGTTGCAAGTACAAAGGGCTCAAAATTCAAAGTGATAGGAAGGTGGAAAACTCAACTTCAGATTGAAGAGATCGTTGCCCTAATCGCAACGGTGTGAACAACGCGTCAATCTGATCTCATATGAGGAAATTAGAGCAGTTTGAAGTTTTGTTAAAGCAAGGGAAGTGGGGCCCACAACATGCCACATGGCATCCCAGTGAGCATGTGGGACCCACATAGAAACCTACAAGGCCCTGACACATGGATCTCTACTATTGTTCCTCAACCTGCATAAAAGACAAAACATTAATATTAAAAAATAACTATATATTGAAAACGGTTATTTTAATAACCATATAACAAAATTCATATTTAAATATGAAATCCAAAACAAAGCATATATTAAAAAAAAATCCACAAAAAAATATTATTAAAAATATATGGTTGTTATTAAAGTCTCATAAGACAAACGTTAACGAATTTGTTGGTTTATACAACGACACCATATATATATACCGTGTGTAACAAATATAACGGGCCATGGTTGGGTCGGGTCGTGTGGAAGCGGACTCGCCCACCATAAAACAACGTTACCACATGTGTTTGCATGGAGCCGAGGTCGGTTCGAGCCGCGTGGAGCAGACCGGCCCGCCCAACATAACAACTTCAACCTACTCTATGTTAAAAAGTGAGGGACGGGATTTGATCCCTCGACCCCTCCTCCTCAAATCGCATGACTTACCAATCCACCAATCACCTCGACGTTGGTAAGTCTGCCCAATTATTTGTATAAAAAATCACCTTTTTCTCAGTGCGCCAGGGCAGAATCAGGCACGCAGTTCGAGGCAGGGGAGGCATAATGGTGGCACAAATTTCGAGACACAGAATATTCCTTTAATGCTCAGAGATTTTGTGGGGGAGGTAAAATTTATTTTACCAGAATATGCTTAAGTTTACAGTCATTTTTCTCAAATTTTCGCAGGGAACGTAATGGAGAGATCAAATTCTCCTTTTCAGCAACGGTTTTGCATATTCCCTGTGGAGGAGAATCTTTAGGAATCTTGAGGGAATCTTTCAGATTCCTTGGAGACTGAAATTCGTCGGTGTCAGAATGAGGTCAACTTATACTCATTCTTCTCAGAATTTCGCAAGGATCTCAATGGTGAGATCAGATTCCTATTTTGAGTTGCATATTTCTAAATTCCTTGTGGAGCAGCATCTTTGAGGAATCTAGGGGGAATCTAAAAGATTCCCAAAGGCCTAGATTTTCACTTTGTCATAATTCGGAAAATTGATAGTCGATCCTACACCTCTCAGTGACACCTTTAGCGGTGCAGTCAGATTTTCAATCTCAGCCTTATGTTTTTCGGCCATTTTTCAAAGTGGAGTTGTAGGTGTCAACATTCAATGTGTGAGCAGTCATTTTCAAGACATTCGACGACATGAGATTGATGGTACAACCAGATCCAACAATTTATCATCCTTTTCTTCAGATAGCTCCAGGATGTGAGGTATATGCAGTGTGATCATGTACTTCTTTGTCTCTTTTCTATGAGATGCATTGTGCTGTATAGATCCCTGTTTGATGTTTGATGTGGGATCTTGTTTTGTTCTTGATGTGAGAGGTAATTTCTATCATTGATTTGTTATGTTGTTTGAGATCCCTTTGTTTCCATGTTCGGTGGGATACTCTTAGTCACCATTGAGTGAGATTGTCATACTGATAGGAGTCCTTTTTTAGAGTGAGATTTCATGTAGAGGAACATCTCGTGGAAATATCCAGCCATTCCTACGTGAGGGAATTTTCCTTGTAAGACAGAGAAAACACCATCCATGTACAACATCACTATTTACAACACTTAATGCCAGCCTACACCATCTTGACACCGAGGCCTGGAGACGTAGTCCCTCCTGGACGAAATCCGTTATCAATATCTTATGTTGCTAATGCTTGCTATTTTCCTCTTCTTTACATCATGCATATGTTCATTTATGTTCATTAACACTTTTATTATATCCAATTATAACACATCAGTCGAAGTAAAAGGTCTTGGTTTAAAAGGGTATCCAAAAACTTACCTGGAACAAAACAAACGCCACCTTTTCTGATGCTTCCAAAAGACTGCCCAAGGGGTCTTGAAATTATGAAATATTACCTCTTGTGGATCAACAAAAATAAGGGAGATGCCTTCGAATATAATGGTTAATTATTCTTCTTCATTTGGTTGTTCCCTCTTAAATAGAAACACAACAATGTGATCTTCCATATCATCCAGAGCAAAGACAAGATTTGTATGTTCTTGTAGATCTTCAATTGAGGTAGCCAAATCAACATCAACACAAATATCTACAAGTGGTTTTTCATGTATATCAAAAAGAGAATTGTCCTGGCTTCGAAAAAAATTCTATATCTTGATCATCTAAAGGCTTCTAAACATGTTCATCAAAATCAAGACAAACAAACCTGTTGTACATCGTTTTTGACCTCAACGGATAAATCATGACTCTCTAGAGTTTCTATAAAATCAAACTCAAAATTCTGATCTGCACATATTTCCTCTTGAATTAAAAACTCAGAATATGAAAGGAGCGAAGGGCAGCTGGAAATAACATCCTCATATGTATTTTGATCGCTTGAAGATTGGCAAGACTGCTGCAAATTATCATCAACTTAAGAAGATGGAAGATCAATGTCATCTTTTGAATAATTGTGCTCATGTTTGTTGTCATCCAGGGTAGAATCAATGATATTATCATGGTGGTGAAAAGGGTTTTCAGTCAAATCATCCAATAGTTCATCATCCTTAAACTCTTCATCTCCATAAGAAATGTCTAGCTCTTGAATAAAATTCTCAAAGTGATCACAACAATCCTCAATCAAAGGCAAATAAGGATAGGTTTCTCTATACTTCTCAAAAAATACTGAGTGAAAATCCTTGAGAGAATAAATACAAGCAGAAGGCAAGATTTCATACCAAAACCATTATCTTTCTTCTAATGTGATCATGAACATATTCATTAAACAATCTTCATGAAAATTAATCCTCAGCTTATGCACATGCATATGAAATCTTATTAAATGAAGTGTAGCATCATCACCTTTTCCATCTCTGAATTTTGGAAAGTATGTTTTCCAATCTACCTGAGGCATATGATTTTGAAATTCTGGAACATGATCTCGATGCATAGGAGCATACCTTCTGGACTGAGAACTCATCTTGATCCAGGTGGATATTGGTGGTCACCCGCCTATTCCACTTGGGGCTCCACCATTGTCTATTTCAATTTTTCAGTTTCGGCACAGTTTACTATTTTTAGCAGTTTTTCGGGTCCTAAACTTCCGGAGTCGTTTTGAGGCCCTAAACGACGTTTTTTGGGAAAACGGAGGGCAACATGGGTCCATGGACCGATGTTGCCCGTTCCAAATTTGTATTCCTTGGATAGATCTTTCTAACGAGGTATGGTACGCGTCAAACGGAGATCGTATGCCAAAGTTACGCCCCTGGGAAGTTGAAACACCAATTTACCCAAACGTGGCCCATAGTTTTGGCGCTTCATCTCCTAGGGTTAGGGTTTTGGCTGTTTAGGATTTCCCATTGTTTCTAAATAATAAATAGGCCCTCGAGCCTCATTACTCAAAAAGAGTCCAAGTTCAAAATTCAAAACTTAAACAAAAACAAGGGCCCCAACACTTCATATATCTTATCACTGTCCACCATCAACAATCATATCTACAGTTTGAATAATATTTCCTGGACAATATGAAACCTTTCTTTCCCCGGAAACGGTGCCAATATATTAGGGCTCCTCAGTTTCCCAAGGCTGAGAAAGGAAACCAAAGAGGTAACCACGGACCAACTTTCGACTTGGTATCTAGCCCTACCAAATAAAAGAGGGCTCTCTAAAAATCAACCTGATATTATATGGAAATGGCTATGGAATATAAGGGTTTTAGGCTAGTCATTAGCTCAGTAGGGTTTGATTAGGGTTTGTCAGACAAGAATCACCAGTTTTAGAAACTAGGCAAGGTATCCCAAAAGAGCAGCTGCAGACATAGTATGAGGCAAGGCAGGTGTGATCAGTGACATAATTGGTTTTTTATTGTAAGGTGGTGAGGAGGAACACATATAAAAATTTAAGTGAGCATAATGAATTCACTTAGAGGATGAAACACTTAGATGCTTATCTTAAACAAAAACAGAACATAAAAGAATGATTCTTGTTTCAAACCTTAAAAGATAAAGAATAGGAAGAAATTAGATTTCTGATTGAACAAATTGATCTTCAGATGCGTAAGAAAAATAGAGAAAAACACTGTGACTAAGCACATCAAAGAATCCCATAAAAATAGCTGCAAATCCCTATAAATTACTTCTGCAAATAGTCAAATACACCAGTTCCAAAAGAGTGTGAACTTCAAATATCCAACCCTATCAATGACTTGATTTTGAGTAAATATAGGAATAGACCAAGATTCCACATCTAGGGGTCGAATCTTGATCCATAGAAACTAATTAATTAACCTAATGACTCGTAGCCTAATCCTAGGGAAGTTAGAAACAACTTTCCCCTTTTTTAGCTAACTAGTTGAGCTTTTCTCTCAAGTCATTAAACATAAGGTTATTTTAAAAATATGACCATAAAAAAACTCATGATCCAGCTGTTTTATCTACCACTTTTACCTTTGACCTCCACGTGTCAATAAAAACCTTCAAACCCAGAAACGTAACAGAATTTCTCAGAAACGTAGGAAAATCGCATCACACCTTTGAAGGATGATTTGGAGTCCTTCTCGAATGTTTTTTTGGCTGAAAATGGTATGGTTGGAAATTTGGATATGTCTACTACACTATGGAATCATCAAGCACTGGAAAACAATTATCTAAACCTCTGAAAATTTTCCTTGAAGTCAAGTTGTCCCAGAAACACACTGAGTGGTCTGAAATAGTGGTAGAAAGGTAAAAAATGGGCACTATTTTGTCATTTATTGAAAATATGTATAATTTAAAGCTTCCCAAAGTACTTTTGTGTTATTATCACATCATTAGCCATCTCCAAATTCTTTCCAATCTTCATTTGGAGCCTCTGGGAAAAAGTGCAGCGAGTACTCGTAGCATTTCTATAGGGTCAAATTTCTGCATTTTTTGTAAAACTAGGGGTCAATGATGGAGTGATATATCTATAACCATAAAAATTTTGACATTAATATGAGAGGTTTTTGTATATAAGGTCATTTTGAAGAAAAAACTCTCTCATGTTGTTTAAATGGATTCCTATCTTCTCGTAATCTGTGATACAAAAGAATTACTAAAACATACAATTAAATTGGAGAATTTGATTTTATGAAAAATAGGCTTCAAACTTTGTTGCATATCTCCAAAATCATAACACCTTTGCATAAAATGAAGGGTTTTTTTTCTTTTGTGTTTTTTTGACAAAAATCGCTTTCACTTTTGTACTATTCATCTCCATTACTTCAGAAACTGATTTTGAAGTAAAATTGTCCATGTGTGCAGCAAATGACCTCAAAACCCTAAAAATCATTCCAATCACCTCCTTATTATGACACCTGAAATTTCACCCCTGCAATTGTGACATGATATATTATCAAATTTATGACAAATAAACTTGTTATATCATGATTATAACCCACCTCCTTCACTTTCTTACAAAACCCTAGGCAACCTACCTCTTCAAATGACTTCCTTATCAAATCTGATGCATTGACCTCCTTCATATGAATAGGCTAATATATTGAGATATTTCCTCCCCTAAGTTTCATATTTTCACTGGTCTTTACCATTTTTTTATCTTTTTTTTTACAATAAACCCTAGTTTAAAGGAAGAATGGGCAAAGGGAAATTAGCTGCAAAACAGGGGACAAAACACAGCAAGTTGGAGTGAGGAAATGAAGGGGATGGAGGACAAGAAAAATTCTGAAAATATTATGGGGAGCAGGGATTTTGTTTAGGAACATAATGAAAGTGTAATTTTTGAATTTGAGTGAGCGAAAGGGGACAAAAGAGGGAAAACACAATCCTAGTCCATAAATGTAGCAACTAGCTAGGGTTTGTGTGGGAAATTGATGAAATGAGTGAAATAAAGTGAGGGGAATGGTAGGGAGTGTCTAATGAAGTATATTAGGGATGTATAGGCCAAGAAACTAGGAAATTGCCTTATCAAGTGAAGCAAAACCATGAAATCACAAAAGCGCAGCAAAAATGCAGCAACAAACCCTAGGGAAGGAGTTTATCAATTTTGTGAAGAAATTGATTGAAGCAAGGATTTGTAATGGTTCCACTTACTTGTTTGAAGTTGTTTGAAACAAAGAGATGGAATTTTCACCTATTCTTTCGCTCTTTATGTATCCAAAACAAAAGCGCAGCAAGTTGCCAAAAACTCAACAAAAGCGAAGCAGATTGATGAATTGAGTAATTTGATGATGTAATATGAACTTCTGATGGCCATGGAAAGTTTTTCAATGCAAGTGAGGAGCTCTTGAAGAGAGGGGCTCTTGAATGATCTCTTAGGAAGCTTTATTTCTCTTTATAGCTCAAAAAACACAATTTTGGCATGTTTAGTGGAGTGACATCATGTACTTCACCAAATACCTTAATGATGTGCTTTATTCCCTAAGTACTAAGTCCGATGACATTTACTTGTTTTGAATGATGGTGAAATGAATATAAATGGAAAAATGATGACACTCATGAAATTCTCACAATCAATCCTATGACACCATGACTCTTCCTTTTCAGATTTTAAATAATGACACTTAATGAAGGAAAATTAACTTATGGTGACTTAATGACTCATGAAACTGATATGCATTAGGGGAATTTTGAGGTCTAAAATGGGCCTCCTAAGAAAAATGTACAACAAAAATGAGCTTTATAAGAACCAATAGGATTCAAGATGATGATGTCAACCATGGGGGATGATTCATTATTTTTTAAGTAAAAGGGAAAAAATATTAAAAAATAATAAAATAATAAAACTACTTTTTCAACTTTTATTTTCAACTTATCTCCCAACTTTTTTACTCAAATTTTGAGCAGGATTACTCGTTGGATGAAAAAATTAATTCCTCATCTAAGGACTACCAATGTTGCATACTTTCGATGGACCCTATTGCACAAAAAATGAGAAATACATGAAAAAACGTGATTGCAATCATGGTTTTCATGTATTTCTCGTTTTTTGTGTAGTAGGGTCCATCGAAAGTATGTAACATGGGTACTCCTTGGATGAGGAATTAAATTTTGCATCCAATGACTACTCCTGCTTGAAATTTGAGTAAATAATTTGGGAGATAAGTTGAAAATACGAGTTGAAAAAGTAGTTTTTTATTTTTTCCCTCTAAAATTTGATGATGTAATCAAATCTTATTTTATTATTTCCACTATTATTTTATAATTTCCTTAGGAGGGCCCATTTTAGACCTAAAAATTCCCCTAATGGATTTGACCTTGATGAACATGACATGAGATTGAAAATCACACTTAGACAATGACATGACCATTTAACAACCAAGAGAGGTGTCAAATTTTATTTGAAAATGTAAGAAAATTGACCATAAGACTCTAACTACAGTGGAAAGAGTAATTTTGATCAGTGTGACTATTGAACACTAACAACCTGAATGGACCCTGCCCAGATCTTTGTAATTCTAGAGCCTAGAGCTCAAGGTCTCCACACCACTCTCTTGGAGGTATAGTTGCATTCAAAGCGAAATATTCCTCCAACTTGTATGACAACTGATATATATTTTTTGAAGTTGTTACCTTATCTTGCTTCTCCTTCTTATCCTTCTTCCTCTGAGGACACTAGGTACTGTAGTGACCAAACTCACCACACCTGAAGCACTTTACCTTCAACATATCCTTCTTCTTCTCTCCTCCTTGTGAGCCTTGTCCCTGACTATGACCTTTCTTTGTCTTTCCCTTTAATGCAAGGGCTACATTCGCCACCTCCTTCACACTCTTTGATCCTCTGTTGTTGCCACTGATACTACTCTTGACTAGAGTAAGTTGTATCCCCTCTTGTGTGAAATATACCCACAATCGATCCCATCCATGTATTTGATATCATCCAATGATGCCTTAGACGAAAGTAGCCCACTCCATGATGAAACTATTGATAGCCACACACACAAGTTTAGCTTCTTGTTTAATATCTCCTATGGCAGAAATATGATTCTGGATATCCTGAATCCTAGTAAGGTAAGGGTTAACTCTTTCTCCCTTCTACATATTAGTGATTCTTAACTTCTCCTTCAATAATATCTTCTGATTCTTGGGAGGATTATAATATAGTGTTGCGAGAGCATCCCACATGTCTTTGGTCATATTCTTGGCTGCTAAGTGTGATACTATATTATCACGAACTCCATCAAGATCAACTGCTTCACCTTGGCCATCTACTTATTATAGTTCTCTAGCCGCTACATATTTGTATTACAACTAGATCTCATTTTGCATACGTATTTAGACCAAACTCATCTAGAAAAAAAGGCATTATGGCCTTCCAAATAATCTAGTTCAATGCACCATCTAACATTTCCTGATCATGAAGTCCTACTAAGGCTATTTCTGCAAAACTCACAACTGGGAAAATAAATAAGAATCTCCTCCTCTCCTGCTTGGCTACATACTCTACAATTCATACTCTTTCCTAGAATGTGTAGTCCTGACTACTGGTTCTGCCTTTGCAACTGGAAATTTTGGATTTCCTTCAAGACTGAAACTGGAAACCCTTTGAGAGAAATCACTCAATGTGTGCAAATTATTTTCCACCCAACATTGAATCTGCTACTACAAAAAAAAATGTGCTTAGATCAAGAATCTCCTTTATCAAAATACTGATACGATTCACCGAAATTGATTCTCGGCTTCACCACTACTTGCTAAAATTTCTACTAGGCTTTGTGAATTTTCCTACCACCTGCAGTAGAAAATCGAACTCTTTGCCTAACAGTTTGAACTGCTTGCCCAACTTCTACAAAAATCCTAAATAAATTACACGGGTTCTCCTTCTGAGCTATGAATTTCTCCCTCTTTATCTCTGAGCCGCTGATCTATCAAACTTGCTTTGATACAAAGTGAAGTTTTCCTTGAAATGCAGAAACTAGAAATTATTATTCTAAATGGTTAATTATTAAGCAATTTATTTTATACGGAAAACAACAAACAATTCACACTGTAATTCTTCAAAAATAAAATATGTTGTGGAAATAAAAATGCTAGAAACTGAGAAATATAGAGCACGCGCATGAAAATATAACATAGTTATTTTTGGACAATTGTCCCCAGAAAAAACCAATACAAGAAAACTGGTGCTGCGAATGAGGTTTATATTATTATGCAGTAGTGAAATTATGAGTACAATCTCTAGATGCTCAATTGGTTATCCAATCAACAAAACAATATTGCCGAAATTTCTATGAGTAAAATACCTCAACACCACGCCTGACCCTACTCTGACAACTAGTTTCTCATACAGCCTCCACCCAGTTCTTGCGTAGGGTCTACTCACTATGCCCTGGAACTACTAGAAAGATGATGTCCTCGCTAAGCCTACCTCTAGAAGTGACTCTCTTTGCGTCCTGGAGACTTTTCAGGCCAAATAAAATTGATCACCTTTCCTCTCAACAAAATTTATATCCCTCTAAATTTATTTATGCAATCTATGTGTAGCCTCTCTAGGAAATGTGTCCCTTCCGTTGTTGACTATCTGGAACTAGAAATATTCCTCTATACTCATTGTATTTTCCCCTCAACGGTCTTTACATCCCTTCTCTAGCTCAAATTCTTCTCTGTTGAATCCCTACAGCTAGGAAATTCTATCTCTGCCAAGGACCTCGACCTCAAGTGTATTTATCTCCAACCCCATCGAACTCTTTTTATAATCTCTCATTGGCTCAATAGCGAGCATGATTATATCATCATCAACAATTAATATCATCTCTGAGTTGATCTATGTGAGTTTCTATAGAATTCTCACCTTTCTCAATTAATTCCCATTCATTAATCGATTTCCCTAAGTTAGACTTAGGCATTTTTAATTATCGATCAATTAATTTAATTGAACTCTCTTTGGGTGGAATTTCCATAAACAATTTATGGGTTGTGGAGATCTCATGTGTTTTAGCCTCTCCACAAAGTTTGAGACTAGAACACTTGTCTGATGCTATAAAAATCAACATTTTCTAGCATATTTCTCCCTTTCTACTATAGATATTTGTTTGACAAAAATCGTTCTTTGTATTACTTGGACCATGCAAGCTTCCACCTTATCATCAACACAGGTAAAATAATTTTCTAAACAATTTAATATCGCTCTATGTGATTCCAACTAGTGCATACCTATGAGAACATCATAAGTTCCCAAGGGTAATATATTCAGATTTAGTGTGGTATGGATTCCATTGATATTTATTGTGCATTTTTTTCTTATTTCGGTCACTTTCCTTTTATTTCCTATGGCCAACTATACTAAACAAGGATTGCTTTGTTTTTATTTTACAAGATTACATATTTCAAATACAAAAGGGAAAATATAACTTAATGTAGATTTGGAATCTGTAAGTACATACTCACCTTCTTCAAGAATTTTACTTTGAACTTCCACCATGGTGGATTGATGATCTACTTTCCTTCCATCCTATGCAGCACTAATTATGGGTATGTTATAGGCAACATAATTTACAGTACATTCTTATTGAATATTGTTTAATTTTTATTTCTTATTTAATTTACTTTCCTTTTTTTTTCTCTGATTGAAACATAACTTTTCATTTTTGATGGTCTCATCCATGGTATTTAGATTATCAAATTAAATCCTTTCTCTCTATGAAAAAGGTAGGAATCTAATAAATATTTGTATTTTTTCCTTCTCCTCTTTCAAATAAGGTACATATTTTAATAAACTAATGAATTTATTAATAGAATCATCCATGGTAGACTATCCCAATTTCAATTCATGAAAATCTCTCGCCTTTTTGTCAAAGTACCTCTAAGTCAAATACTTTTTTTTTTAAATTCTTTCTTGAATAGTTTCCATGTCAAATTTTTGCTTATGATCCTTTTTACAGCTTTATTTTCTTCCCATCATAAAGTTTCTTTTCCAGTTAACTGGTATGTGGCTAGTCTTGCCTTCAGAATTATATGATAGTTATAGACCTCAAAGTACTTCGATATATTTAGAATTCATGCTTCTGATCCCTCTTCAAATTCTCCATAAAAAATAGGGGGCCTAATATTTTTAAAATATCCCTGCAACTGAGAGGTAAACCTCCTTTTACTAGGCATAGAAGTACTACTAGCTCATTTATATTCTCCCATATCATTAGACTCATTTTTTTTTACTTTCAATAGAATTTAAGGGTTATTTATATCAACAAATTCTCTTCTAGATCTTTTCATATGAGTTTCTTTGAATCTTGTGCTACTCCTTTTTCCTTCCAATTTTCTAAGTATATAATTATTAATATTTTCATGTTTCTCCTTCTATTTGAACAATCTTTCTTGATTAGCTTTAATGGTGTCTAAGTTTTCCTTCAAACTATGAACAACTTGCAATATTTTAGATTCATGTTTCTCTGTACTGATATTTCCTCCACCCGACATTCCATAATCAACAATGTGCTCCTCTCCTTCCCTTGGTGATCCTATAGAGTTTTTCCCATTCATATCTTCATCCATACTCCTAATTGTTAAACTTTGTATAGCACACATAAATTATTTTTCAATTTAGGACCCATAAGAAGCTCATTGTTGAAACCTATAGCTCTGATACCACTTGTAGTGTCACCTCATTAACAACCAAATTTTTTTTTATACATTCATCTATTTATTTATACATTCATCTATTTAGACTTAGTGTCATTTTCTCTATAATTACATCTATATGATTTGTATCAATTTATCTTATTAAATAAAGTTAAATTCATTTCTAATAATAACAACATTATTTTCCTTAGCCGTATTTTTATTCCTCATCATGTTCCATGTCTTTCTTTATCTAAGAATCGAGAGGATAATATTTTTTCCATACCATTATATAATGAAATTAACTCTTGTCTTGTGAAAATATTTGTTGGTTATTGTCATTGTTTCCCAACTTTAGATGTATTTGTCCAGCTTTCGAAGGTTCACTCAAATACATATACATATATAATAATACAATGGTTTGGAAAACTTTCCTCGCATCGCCTTGCATTTGGATTATTCCACTGAACCTTTATAATATCGCGAAGCTTTATTTGATTATTTTGAATGTGTTTTTATTACTTTTATAATACAATCTTAGTTGCATCACCTTGCATTTGAATTATTTCGTCGAAGCTTTATATTATTTAAATGCTTGGTTTGGCTAACGAATATGTTTTAATGTAATTCTATGAAATAATGTATCATAGTGATTATGGTTTGTTAAATTATTCACCCTTCGACTTCCATGGGTGTATACATGTAACCTATCAAGGTCTCCACATTTAGTACATTTGACTTGAACGTGTCAATCACCGAGAACTCCACATTAGTACTTTTGACCTACCACCTTGACGGTGCATGATATGGACTTTTCTACTGAGCCCGCGTTTTGGCCCGGACGACAGAAATCCGCCGGAATCCGGTCAACTAAATTTGCAAAAATCAGGTAGTTGCAGTGCTTGGAATCCATTTTTGATAGTGGAAATGGATTCAGCACTATCAAAAACCCCTGGGGCACTCAAAATACTAATGTTTAACAACTATAAACAAGTTTCTGGGCAAATCTTTGCCGGATTTTCTGAAAATCGTGGCCGGAATTTGGGTCAAAACGCGGGCTCTTTAGACTACGCTTATTTGATCTGACTTAATCAATGGTTGAGATCAGTTTAGGTTTTCTATGATGAGATATAAGTCCATTCTGACACTACCAGTGTTCATTTTTTACCCTATGGCATCTCACTAATACTTTGTTTACACAATTTTTGGTTTCAAAGTGCAAGTTTTATTGGCAAATTTGTCCATCTTGTTGAAATAATTAAGTTATATGTACTATATGTGTATGTTCAACTCCATTTTTCGTCAATCGCTTCACAAGGCAACTCTACAATCTTGTCAAATTCAATTTTTTAATAAAAATATATTTAATTAATTAAGTTCATCTTGGAATGTGATTTAAGGTGTTTATAATTTGTTCGCTTCGAGAATTATCTATATATCTGATCGGTATTAACCCATATCATCATTTTTCTCATTACAAGGTTTTTCTCCTAAGTCTGTTTGGTGTCTGATAATGGTCGTCAATGGAGTAGGTTCTCTTTTATTTTATTCGCCACTATGCATTCAGGTAACTCATTATTTTGTTACATTATTTACCTAATTTTGTTTTTTTTCCATTTTCCAGTATTTGATAATTACTTAAAGGAATTTGGCACTACGTTTTTTAGATTTTGTAATTGGCAGAAATAGTTAAGATTTTTGTGAAAGGAGAGAAACCCACGAGAAACCATGATGGGTTTCGTAACCCTTGATTCTCATTTCTCTTTATTTACTATTGGGCATTTTTGGGTTCTTCGAAAGGGAAAAAACCCACATGGGTTTCATAGCCCTTGCATCCCATCCTCCTATAATTGTTATATGACCTTTTTTTCAGTATTTTTTTGGGAAGACTCATGGCAATAGAGGGAGAAATTATTTAGCCGTTTGGACTTGCGAGAAATTTTTCTATTCACAAACTTACCAAACCAAAGATCAGTTATTAACCACTGGCATTGAGATGAGGGAGGGAAATGGAGGAAATGGAAGGGGAAAGGACAATGGTGGCATGCCCCAGAAACAGTGCAATCGAACAATTTTGATAAGGAAATGAAAACCAGGAAATTGGTCTCAACAAATGGTGAAGACAGCTTGAGATGGGGCTATCAAAACAAAGGCATGTTCACCATTAAAGAAGGCTACCTTATTAGATGCACCAATCATCAAAACAAGACAGTCCCAATATGGCAGAAAATATGGGGAGCCAAATTTTGGCCAAAAGTAGAACACTTCCTCTGGTTTCTAAGCCACCGTGAGATCCTTACATGGGATCAACTGCAAGATAGAGGAATGCAAGGACCTTCAATATGCAAAATGTGTAAGGAGAATGCAGAAAGTATATAACACTTATTTAATAATTGCTCCCTGGCAGGTCATCTATGGAAAAACACCAATGCGACCTTCCAACAAACAGATAGAGACATAACAAGCATAAATGAGACAATCATAAAATGGTGAAAAGGGGGATATAAAAGTGAAGTTTTGAACCGAGCATGGCGGTTATTCATGGGATTTCTCCTCTGGGGAATATGGAAAGAAAGAAATCATCGAATCTTCAAAGAAGAAGCAAGGGATATCAACCAAATATGGAAGGTGATTTTAGATAATATATAGGAAACAATATTAGTAGAACAATGGACATAAGAAGATTGGATGGCTACAGGCAATGAAGAGCGGATCCTAACTATTCTCAACTTAAAACCCCAAATGCTAGCTAAAGCATTATGGAAATTCAAACCGCAAAGGCAAAACCCCATGGACATCTTCTAGTTTCCCCAAGTGGGTTTCCTGAAGTTAAATTATGATGGGGCTTCCAAACGGAACCCAGGGCAAGCAGGAATAGGAGGTTTATTTCAAAACTCTCAAGGGTTTGTGTGTAGAGCATATGCGATGGAAGTTGGGTATGCAACGAACAATGAAGCTGAGCTAATAGTAGTTAAACACGGACTATCTGTGGCGGCCAGGGAAAATTATAATAGAATAATAGTTGAAGGAGATTCAACGATGGTCACAGGAGTACTGTGAAAACTGCAACAAGGGACCCCTTGGGAAAAGATAAGTAAAACCTGGTGCACGACGAGGCTAATTCTAGAAATCGGCCAAATAATACAAGACATAGGCTACATAATTCCCTTATAGGTCCGCAGAGGGGGGAATGATGCTGCATATTATCTTGTGAACTGGGCTTGCAAGAATTATGGCCGATAGTTAGATATCAATCAAAACAATCAAGCTTGGAATATAAAACTCCATCCATTACAGATTATCTGTGAAAGAGATAAACAATGAGTAAATGACACCCGATCGGGGTGTCACGATGCAACGAACGGACAAATACCAGTGCCACGTGGAGGCGTGCACTTGACTGTCCACCAAAATGAGTAAATGCAACCTCTGCAGGAGGCCGGCGAGGGTATACAGCCACACGATCAAACATAATGCAAGCATGTGGAAAAGAAGGTGGCCAACGAGTTATGTCAGGAGAAGTTTGGAAACAATGCTTAAGAGCGGAGTTAAAATAGCTAAGGGAACCTCGTAGAGGTAATTTTCTCAGCAGGCGTTCTCCAGAGCAGTCCGAGGAAATAGAGGTAGAGCTATGGCATCGTCCGGATAATTGGTATGCCATGGCTATTGCCACCCTCCTTTGTCAATTTCCTGTTACTGGTTGTGAAGGTGATACAAATTTCGATGATGACTGTAAGGACATGCAAGATTTTCATCATTATTGTAATGGGTCTGTTTGCAACATGTTTATTGTTGTAATTTTTCTCTTCCAACGCTAATGTAGAGGTCCTAGCTATAGAACCCTACTTTAGAAGCCCACCCCTATGTATTGAGAATGCTCAGTCTAGTCTAGCGGAAATCCAGATAAACCCCTATGACTGTATTAATAGCAAAGCCAAGATAACTCATGGTCAAATCTACGATGCTCTGCGTTCTAATTCGACACAGAGCCACATGCAAGCTCTTTCGAATTACCCTGTGCAAGATATTCACCCCAAAACTCGGGGTCATACCATCATCGACAACAATGCTGCCTGTCAAGAGTATCAGCAAGCTTGCATGCTCAGAAATGATAAACACCTAACCTATAATAGCCCCTGTCAGCAAATATCTCTTTGATGTGATGTAAGGAGTCTTAACTTTTAGTTTCGACGCTTACAAAACCTTAGAAGCAACTTAAAATTCAACTGTTGCAATGAAACGTTAATAGTCTCTGTCTTTTTTATTAACACCAAGAAAAAGGTTTCTTTCTCTGCAATGCCCGAGGATCCACCGGTATATCAGGACGTACTGAACTCCACCAAAATTCACCTGCAAACTTTTATTAATTATATGTTGCTTTACATAGGCCAGTTCCAAAGAATTACAGGGATAACAGAGAAGGAGTCGACTTCTTCCTGTCAGACCAAAATAATGGCAAAGGGACAATATGGAAAACACAAAGGAACTGGAAAAGGGAAACAAAAACAACCGAGCCAGAATGAGGGACCCAATAAGCGTGGGAGGAAAACCACAAAAGAAGTTATGGAAAATATCTATGATCTTTATGAAACTGGAAATCCAACTCAGATCCGAAACACCATCCACGGATGGGAAAGAGAGAGTAACCATGAGGATGAAGATATCAAGCAGCAGGAGGCCATCATGGACTTTATCTATGACCCGAGAAATACAAGAGGAAGGTTATCCCTCTTCCATCAATCTGTCAACACATATTGGAAGATCAAGTGTGTCTTAGCCAAGGCCATGAATAACATACAGGAAACAGAAGGAAACCCTTCAGTGATCTCAGAGTTGCAGCAAATCAAACAAGAAATCCGAGATATTGCGAGGTCACAGTATTAGGCTACGACAAAAATTGGAAGAATCGAAAAAAAACTACAAGCAATGCAGCAAGTAGAGATGTCAGGGTCTACTGCAAAAGACCCGGCACCTATTGACTCTTCTGATGGGTGACATCTTCTTTTATTAAATTTTTAGTCTATAATTTTTTTTGCGGAAAGTTTTTACAGCCATTGGAAAAACTATAATTTTTTTGGGCATATTAAAGTAGATATAGCAGCAAGTAGAAGGAAAAAACAATTTCAATACTGGTTAGCCTTTAATTCACTCTGGTGGCCAACATACCTGTTTTCCTTCGGGCAGGTTGAGGCCACGAAATGCATCATTATATGTACAACAATCTGCTTTTATGATATATAGAAAATGGTAAGGCTCTGCGAAATTAACAAAAAAAAAGTATATTTTTTTTTTTATAAATTTATATTTAGTAATTTCCTTTGAAAATTTTGATAACCCTAACCCTGTTATAACTTCTACATACTACCTCCTCAATGGTTAGTTTCATTTATAACTTCTATATTATGTATGAGTAATTTCTTGTTACTGAAAAGGAAGGGTTTTCTTTTTATTTATACTTCAAAGTCCTTCTTTAACCTTGAATATGGAATACATGATTTTCCTCTTGTGTGTGGCTATAAATGTATTTACATGCTTTTTTTTATAGTGTCTAGACTTAGCATCGAGGTTATCATTTCCATTTTTCATAACATTCTATTGAATTCGTGTTTCTATTCATATGTAATCTCTATACCAATATATACATTTTTCATTTCTTAGTTTTTTTTTTTTTTTTTACTTTAATTGATTTTACTATACTAAAAAAACTTGTTCACATTCTAAGTATAGTGGCTAACTCTTTATCTCCACTATACAAGTAGAGGGGAATCTTGAACATTTAATGACTTAATATCAAGTAATTTACTTTTACACTATATTCTCTTATTTTATCATTTCCCATATCCCTCTTTAGTTTTCATGTATAAATTGTATCATTGGTCACTCATTTTATATGGGGTTTACTTTATAGGTACATGTACCAGTTCAATAAGGTTCTCGTTTCGACTTATTTCATTTATCAGGTCAAGGTATTTTATTTAATGCCTTACATGGCATATAGTTCCTTAAGAACTAAGCTTTCTACAATAGGTTGTGAGCCTCTTTTGTGTATATTTTTTATTCCCTAGTGAATCGAACTATATTATTTACATTTTGTATGTTTATTTGATACAATATTCATGAGGTTGTAAATACCTTTTTCTAAATTTTGAATTGTTACATTTAATATTACACAAAAAAATAAAGTATTCTTCATATGTCTATTTTGTATAGTTTCTTCTACAATATTTTGTATATTTCCCTATCTATTTTAAATTTATAATACTACAGAAGTCTATACGTAAAACTTTATATTTATTTTTGCTCACCCAGAGTAAAAAAACCTATTAAAGTCTTTGGTATCCTATTTATTGATCAGAAAGAGATATATATAATTAGAATTGTTTATACATTAATTATATAATATATGTGTATATTTATATACAATTTCCATAATATAATTCTTCTTTATTACTTCTCCGAGGGTTTTCCCTCTGTAAAAATGTCGAACTTGTTCTAATACATATATGCATTTAGAAAATATACACGACTAAAAATAGTCATATATATTTTTCTTTTCTTCATGAAAAATGCATATATATATATATATATATATATATATATATATATATATATATATATATATATACCATCAGAAATAATCCTTTAGTTATCCACACCTAATCTAAAATATACCTTTATTCGCATTTACAATTGTACTTCATTTTTGTTTGGAAAAATCTATTTCTAGTTATCATTACGAATAAAAATCTACTATATAAATCAATGTTTCACAACACAAAATATTCCCTTTTTTTCCTTTCATTTTTCTCTATAAGTTCTTTTTAATAAGATATAATAGAGTCTAATTTTTATTTTCCAAATCAAGCTTTTTGTTATGCTTACACTGTACAGAATAAATAAATGCTTCAAACATTATCAAATTCAAATAAAAATCATTTTCTCTTTTCTTAACAAGCAAATAAATACCGAAGTTAGAAATATCGACTTGAAATAGTTTTCCTAGAAAATTAGTAATCAAGTACTTATCTCCTCCAAACCTTGACACAACAAAAAGTTGGTGTCCCCCCTAGCATTCCAGGCTTGCAAATTTATTTTTTTCTACTTCTTAATTCTCTTTAGTCTCTTTTGTTCTCAGAATAAGACAAAATCAAGGAGATAAAATATTTTTATTCCAACCCATCTACCACTCTTTTGGTGGCTAATAATTTCCTCCACCTCATCAATAGGTGGTAGGTAGTCATCTGCTGATTAATGAGACCATGTTTCCCACTCTTGAGGACATATCCTTTTCTTTTAGGAATCAATTAATTAAATTTAATCATTCATATTATATTCTTAGGACTTATTGATGAGTAATAAATATTCCACAAAAATTTGCAGCCTTATCTCTAGCCATTTGTACTCAAAAACTAATTTTTCATATTTTATTTATTTACAAAATTAAAACATCTTAATTACAACTTTACAATCATTTACTATGAGTAATAATTTACTTATAATTAAAATTTCAAATGTTTTTAAATCTAGCATACTTCAACTAGAAATACAAATGTGCACATTTATTTACATAGTTTATCAAGCCAAGGGATATCACACGAGGTCGTTTCATGAAGAAAGGTAGAAATTCGCTATCTCCTATTGTGAAAATATGGGAGGGAGGATGCGTCGTAGTGTGAAGGTAAGAGTGGTGGTGGGAGAAATCATAGTAACAATTAGCTTTGTGAGCATTGTTGTGTAGGAAAAGGGAGGTTATCTTCTGAGAATTTTCTCACCATTGCGCAGAAGATTTCGAGGAAGAGATGAGTATAAGGGGTGTTGTTGCACTGATATATGCATAATATTTCACTGCAAAATCGAGGAAAAGCATAAAATGGCTAAGTGCATAATAATGTAGGCTCAAGGGGCAAGGGAATTTTAAGACAAGAAGATGTGAAATAAGCCATAATGAATTATATATAAAGTGAAAATGGGGGAATCATAACGTCAAAGGATAGAAGGTGAAGGGTCATGTGGAAGGCAAAGTGCCAAAAGACAGAAAATGACAAGAAAGGGAGCAAGAACTTACCCAATTCCTAGCACAATAGTCTGACTCCTAGAGGTGGTTATATCTCTCCCAATCTATTATTATTTCTCGTTTCGATGAGTTGAAGGCTTTGGTGACAAGAGAGCAAGGTAACAATGATAGGGGCCTCGTATTATAAATAATATTATCGCACGTGGGAGGTTTGAACGTGAATTAAATGCAATCGCATGAGAATTATTGTGATAATACTAATAAGGAAGTGTGCTAAATGGAAATTCTACATTGTGCTCCATTAAGGAGTAGTGTTGGCGGGGTTTTGTAAGGAGAAATGCTGCGCTACGCTAATGAATAGCGTTGCATTGTAACAAGGGTGAGTGTGACGTACTAGTCCACAAAAGGATGTGCTAAGTAGGTCATCTATTATGATTTTCATTGAAAATTCTCTTAACTCATTAGCTTAAGGCTAGACATGGATGTTTAATCATTGAAACTAAGAATAAGGGGGGACTCCAAATTTTAGAAGTATGCTAAAGTTTGGGGATGTTGTAGCTTCTATAACAATTGGAGATTTAGGGGTAGGACCTCAACATCTCTAGTTTAGCCCTTATTTATGATGGAGTCTGATCATTAGGAAATATTGATTTGAATCTATGGGTACCACTATTTCTATTGTTTAGCCCTAATTTCAATTTTAATTTCTTTGTTAACTTTCCTTGGTTTCGATTTGTGACACATCCATCAATATATGATTCATACACCAAAATATTGATAGAAAATGGAGATAGTATGAATGTGAATTTTGAAATGTTCAAAATTATATATGAGTCTCTGGTGTTTCTCCACTACAAGCGAGCATCCATAGCCCCAACGAAGTCACCTAAGGAATCACAAACATTGCTTCACTTCCAACAAGCATCCCTATCCTCGATGAAGCTGCTTGCATCAATTATCTGTGCATGAATACTTTCTCATGGTTTTTCCATTTTATTTATCTACTTTTTCTTCTCATGCAATTGTGAATTATTTGGGCATTCTTTGCAGCAAGGCAGATGAGGGATATTACGATCAGAGGGGTTTTTCAATTTGTTTTAGAGACAAAGATTTTATGAAACATGTTTGCTCATTATTAGAGTTTTCTTTCCATCGCTTCTCTTACAAATGGGTTGACACATTTTAGAATATTCTTCAACAACTCAAGACCAATTAAGTTATAGAGATTCTATTAAATATTTAGGTTCTATTTTCTTAATAGATATCCCTGCAAAATCCAATTCTTATTTTTTTGTATGAATGATGTAGAATCACAAGTTTCTCAGGACTTAACCAAATGAGGTAGATCTATTTCTATCCAAATGGAAAAAAGTTATCATAGTCTCATTTATGACATTTGACATAAACCATTTTTCCTTGGGACAAGAAAGTTATTTATGTATAAAGCCTCTTATTTATGTACAAGGGCCTAGAAATGAAATTGAGATTAAAAGTGAATAAGGCAAGTGAACTAAAACAAATGTGATGGCAAAATAAAACAAATACAACATAAGGAAAAGGAACGAAACTAAAATATGTACAAAAGAGGAACATCTCGAAGAGTTGAAGAGTTGTTATTGGAAATATAACTTGAGATCCTAGCCATTCATAGTAAGGGACTCAATCTCCCCTTTTAAGGTTTGCAATATATATGTGTGTAGGCCAAGATTTTCATGGATCTAAAATGGACTGAGCCACAAGGATTGGAATTTAGTATATTTTACCTTATCATCATGGGGTTTTTCCCATTTTAAGAAAAGATCATTGTTGGGGAAAGTATATGAACGATATATCGCCACAAATTAAATTATCAACCAGGTAGTCGTAATCAACATAGTCGATGCACTATATGTGCCGATAACAGGTAAGTTCCTATGTCTGTTGAATATAGCCTAGATAAGAAGCTTCCTTTTTACAATCAATCTAATTTCCTCACATAATTAAAAAGAAAAACTCATAAATAAAATCTTAATAAGCATGTAATATAAAAGGTTCTTGCTCAGTTAATCAGTTTGGCCATTTATAGGCTCATGAAATGAAAATATGGATTCAACTCTGTTACTTGTATCAACTAATTAAAATCAACTTACTACAATAAAAAAAAATCATTCCTAATTTAACTAGTTCTTAAGGAAAATCTACATTCTAGTATAGGAAATGTATGACAAGAGTCTTCACAAACAACACATGTAGGTGAATGGTGAGATTTATGTTTTTAACCTTCCTGTTCTCTAAAATAAAATTCAATAATTAAACCTACAGCCTAAGAAAAAAGTTTGCATAGACAAAACTGTAGTCATACCAAATTTTCTGAAGCTAAACCATAAAGCTAAACTACATTCATAATAACTATAATAAAAACTTAACTTGATGGCTTCAATAGGCCCTCGCTGAGCTACCAAGGAAAGCTGGAAGAATTTACAGAACTAAGGAATCTACTAACACATCGAATTCATCAATCGTTGCTTATATTATTGATTTCAAAGGGAAAGATTATAGAATCAAGTCCCCCAGCATAACAATAAAGTTAAAACTCTGTCTCACCTTAATAAATTTTTTCCCTGTGAATAAAATTCAACGTTATTCCTACTTAAAACCTATCATATACGATCCTTCTCTTATAGAATTATGGTCGTTACATTCAATCTTAAAATATGTGATCAAATCGTTACAAAAATTTGCAATTCATTTTCTTTTAAATATTTGGCTTCATCCTCATGACACATAGTGCATGAGTGATGAAGCGTATCTTGATTTTCTATGAAGAGATGATGCCTTTGAGCACCAATTTTCTTGGTCTCATTGAAGTCATTTCACTCAACCACTGAACCTACAAAGTAGGATCTCATACCAGAATAATACAGTCAATGCAGGAACGTAGGTACTGGATTAACACGGTCAGTATCAGATCAGCACAGGTATCGAACGAATAAAGTTGGTACTGGATGACCACAGTTGGTACCGGATGAGCACAGGTATTGGATGGCCGGAGTTACATGATGAACACAGGTATTGGACGAGCAAGAACACCGGTACTAGATAAGCAGGAACGTGGGTACCAGAATCACACAGGTGATGGAACGAACACAAGTGTTGTTGTTGGTGTCAGATGGGTGCACGAGTATTGGATTGATACACTGGTACCGAATGAGTAGTAACATGGTCCATACATCTATGTGAGCCAATCCAATTTATTAGAGAGTATAAGGAATCAATAATTCTATTTATACTAACAAGAAAACATAAAAACCATTCTTTAAAATATAAATTACCTCATATATACACAAAGATGCTAAAAGCCATGTTTTTGAAGAAGGTAAGAAAGTGGTGAGTAGGTTTCATGGTAAAATTGGTCAAAAAAGAGGACAATATAGGGTATTAAAGGCATAAAAAATGAGACACAAAATTCCCCCATGCCTAAGTTATTGCATGTCCTCATGCAAAAAGTATTGAGCCATTCCTCAAAATTTTAAAAATGGAGCCTTCTTACAGTTCCTTGTTAATATTTACACCCTTGAAGTATTTTTCCCCTGTAGCTGGTAATACTATAGCCTCCATTATAGTAGATTTTTCGATCTCTAACTGCAAACCTATAGTTGAATGTAATGAATAAAATAATTTTAATAGCGATTAATTAGTTAATTAGTAATTAGGTTGAAGGGCCATGTCTGAAAAGACACCATCTTTCATGAAGAGGCACCTGCGTAGGTATATAAGAAGGACTCATTTGTAACATTCAATCATCTATCTCAATCTCATATCTTTTATATAATAATATTTGTATCCTCATGGATATTTTCATATTCCAAGTTTTCTGGAGTAATTAACTTGAGAAGGAACTTTGTTCGCTTCATTTGGCATTAGAGAAGTTTGATCTTCTGGCCTCTCCTCGCTGCACAGAGCTACGCTCCTCAGTCTAGGCTTTTGGCCATCAAAAATTCATCAACATTGTTGCCGTCGAAGTGTTTCGCTACCAGCCTTGGAGTTTCTCCATTTTCACCAATAGGCCTTTGGCCAAAATTAAAAATTTGAAGAAAAAAAAGGGAAATTTTTGAAAAATAAGAAGCAAAAGCAATATATATATAGTCAATATATATATATATATATATATATATATAAGAAAAAGGAAAAAAAGAGATATATATATAAAGTAGTACATATACGTACATACCAAGACAATTTAAAAATAAAAAGGAAAAAGAAAGAAGGAAAAGTAGATAAGGTTATTTTAATTATTCTTTAAGTGGTTTACAAGCTCGTGGTTTTAGAAGCCCATGGTAATTTCCCATGGTATTTGCAAGGTAAAATAAGAACAAAATGAAAAAAAAAATCTCTCTGTGAATGGTAAGTTTACTTTTACGTGGAGAACATTAACCTAGTCAAATACACATAAGTGGACATATATTTTATAGGTGAATATATGTGAATAGCCACGTTTCACTAGGGTTGTAACCTTTCAACAAAAAAAAGTGTTAAAAAAAATCAATGGTTAAAAATATATATATATATTATGAAAGTCAAACATCTTCTTAGTAATTAAAGAAGATTTCATAAAAAGAAATCAAGAAAGTAATTTTGAAAAAAATCAGAAGGAAAAATATTATTAAGGACTTTTTAAAATATTAAGGAATCATTATCAAAGCTCGAAGGTATATAAAAGGAAAAAGAGGTTATTAAAGGTTTAATTATTGGAAAAGTGGAAAAGGAGATAAATCATTATATTCTAAAGATTTTATTTAAAAAGGGAATTTATAAATATATAAAAGAATTTGAGCCTCTTTTAAAATAGAATATTAGTGAAGGATTCATTACCAAAGATTTAAGGAATAATAGTAAAGGATATTGGAAGGATTAATTAATCTTGAGGGTTTATTAAAGGGAAACAATAATATTTTATTATAAATATTAGGAAGGGTCACCCTTAAAAACCCCGAAGTTATCTGACAAAATGACATCCAAAACAGAACTAAAAGAGGGAATATTTCCTAAAAAATATAGTATGTGTGTCGATGCACTAATTGAAATCAAAGGGTCACTTGCGGGAAAAGAGGTTCTCATATCTATCGATTTTACTCGAAAGAATAATTATGTTAGTACTAAATGTGCTAACCAAATAGTGATCCGTCAATCAAATATAACTGAAGCAAATTCATTTAATGCAAACGAAAAACAATACAACATAGAGAATTTACACCTAAGTATTGGGGATTATTCCTTTATATCGCAATTCATCGTTAAAACCTTATTTTCCAATAATAGTGATATAGTTTTGGGTTCGCTCTGGATGGAATCACTAAGGTCATTCATCCTTAATACGAAAAAGAAGTCTTTGAAATTTTCTTACAAAAATAAAAACATAACATTACAAGATGTCACGGTGAAGCTGAACTCACAAACACCGGAAGACATATTAGATATCACAAGAGTAGTTCTTCCAGAAAGTAAAAAAGCAATACAATATTTGCAAAGAGAATTTGACGAAATCACAAATAACAAGAATGAAGAAGTTGCTCGCCTCAAGGACCACAATGATAAATTACTAATACAAATTAAGAAGTTGAAGAAAGACAAGAAGTTGTTGGAAAACAAGGTGCAACAAATTGTCGAAAATGAACATCGAAATCTTCAAATATAGAAGTTCAAGTTGAAGAAAAATCGAATGTTGATCCAGTAAATGTCTCAACTAAAGAAGACGACAAGCAAGTTGCAGAAGAAACAAACTTAGGTGCCGGACAAACAAGGAACATTCTACATGAATATTCTGTAACCATCTCCATAAGATCCTCGCCAGGTGAAAATCAAAGAGGTCAAACCAAAATAGTTCCCTATCGACATCCAAATCATGGGAGTAGACAACTCAGCCAAGCTATGTATTCAGAATAGAAATAGGCTGATATTACAAAGAATACTAACGAATCATCACAAGTTTCCAATCATCGTAAGATTCTACAGAAGATTGATTTAGGATGGTCCGATCCATTCTCAGTGCGACAGTTTTTTTTGTCACTTAGAGGATCATATCAACTTGTATCAACAATGATAACTACCCCGAGATGAGAAGATGTTTGTAGCAGGAAAAAAAATCGAGGCCTTTCATCGACAAGCTTTGAGGACAAAGCTTTTTGAGGGGAAGGCAATGTAATGAATAAAATAATGTAAATAGTGATTAACTAGTTAATTATTAATTAGGTTGAAAGGCCATGTCTGATAAGACATGACCTTTCGTGAAGAGGCACCTGCGTAGGTATATAAGCAGGACTCATTTGTAACATTTAATCATCTATCTGAATCTCATATATTTTATATAATAATATTTGTATCCTCATGGATATTTTCATATTCCAAGTTTTATGGAGTAATTAACTTGAGAAGGAACTTTGTTCACTTCACTGAACATGTTTTTCATCATAAATTTGAGTGAAGGCATGAGAAACACTCTCATGGTATCTTTAAACTTTTTTCAGAAATGGAATCCAACCAGTGTGCTCAAATTTGTCTTTGTACAATTGATATTCCTTTGTTTCTTGATAAAACCAGAACATTAGTTCATGTTGATCTATCCCTGTGTCATCTTTAAAATGGGTCTTAGACAATTTCTAGGGATGGATATCGGAAATGGGTTAGTACCAGAAATGACAGAGTACCGAAAGTGACGGGGTACCAGAAATTTTGGGTCATTGTAGTAATGTGACAGAGCTAGCGCTGGATTAATTGGTGAGATAAGTGGAATGAAGGTCGAATGGTATGCAATAGAGAAGTGATGCTCATCTGTATATTCAACATATAATTCATTTGCCTAAATTATGATTAGGATAAGGGCTTAACAACTTATGGTAATAAAATTTTATGAGGGTAATTATATATTCATCACATGATTAATATGGAAATTAACAGCAGAAAATAAAATACTGACCTCATACCTCTAGTACCAGACTAACACAAGAAACATTTCTTAGTACTGGATGAAAATTATTTTCTAGTATCAGAAGAACACATGAGACTGCTTTTCTAGTACTAGATGAAAACGGTTCCTAATACCGGATGAACATAGGAGACTGATTTTCCAGTATCAGATGAACACAGGAGACTGCTTTTCTAGTAATGGATGCACAGTCTTCAAATTGGAACCTTGTAGGTTTCTCTTTTTAACTTAGCATGTTCTTAGTGTAAAGCTAGAGTAGGTGCTAGAAATTTATGATGTTTCATGTGAATTTGTTTTGTTGGAAGAACTACAAAAAACACATTGGTACAGGAACGATGTAATTGTAGTGGAGGTGTCAGAAAATGAGGAAAAATATATTTGAGGGTCCTAAATGATCTAGAATAGTTAGAGTTGATAAGTTTCAATCTGATATGCGGAAGGAGGTTGAAAAGAATAAAATGAAGATGTTAAAAAACGGTCCCAACAACCACCCCCCCATGCCAGAGGTTTTTCATGTTCTCATGAAAGAACAGTGAGGTACTAAAGAAGTGAGGAGGGTTTCTGAGATGAGTCAGTAAAAAGGATCCTGAAAGAAAAAGAAAAATAAAAAAAATGGATCTAATGAGATGAATACGAAAAAAAAAATCATCTCAAATTTATTAAAATGATGCTAAATTAACATCAAGAATAAAAGAAATTTCAAACTACTCATTACATATGATTTTATCAATCTTTAACAGTTTTATGCTAAAGAAAAGAAACCTTTTATAAATTTAAGGGGCTCTCCTTCCTTGTAGGTAGGAGGATTTTTATGATCACAACAAATGATGAACTGGTGAAAATTTATTTATTACTAGCCAAATCCCAAAGTCGTATAGTCATCCAAGTATTATAGATAAGCTTTGAAATTTAGTTTTATTAGTTCTTTGTAATCATAGGTCCCACTTCTAAGAAAATTAAATCTTAGATATAGTAAGAAGAACTAATGATAGAGGACTCAAGGTTACCCTAAGACCATTCTTTAGCATAGAATTTATGGAGTTCATTTTTACCCTTGACTTCATCCACACATGCTTCCTTTTTATTGTAACACTATAAAATAACCATCATACGTGTAGACGAAATCATTGGTTTGGTTGTCACTTATTTAGGAAAAATTCCCCATTGATTGCAAGCATCCATAGCCCTGATGGTTTTTCCTAGTGATATCACAGGTCAGTACCCACTGCCAGTAGGCGTCCATAGCCTCGACGGGTTAACCTCTTAAACCTATTTTAAATTGAAGCCTATAGTCCCATGTTTCCTACCATTTTAGGTTTGGATTGTGATCATTTCCTTTGCAATTGATAGATGGGTGTTGGATTGAGGGGTCCTGACCCAGGTTCGGAGTTGAGGTTAACCAATGAAACCCTCTTACTACTGGCCCTTTCGGTAGTGACCTGCTTGCGCAATCTCACCCGGAGCAGTATGGGGGGGTGCTGGAATCAGGTTTCCATGCCCTAATATAGGTTTGAATGATGTGGGTGCCTTAAGATCCAAAATAAACATGAAAAAACCTTCGCAACAAAATCCCTAACCAGTAAACCCTTACAGACATATTTATGTCAAATATGCAGAATACCTTGCGCAAGTTAATACAGCATCCAGAATCAAAGTAATAACCCTAAACACATAATATCATAACCTTATATCATCAGATCCATCCAATAAGCATTCATTTAAACCCAAACACAATTGCGCAAGATATATATTCGTAGACAGTACAGAAATTAGAAATAAGATGAAGAAAAAATTCATAATATAAACATCATATGCATATAGAACTCAGATTTCAGTAAAAACATTCCTTTATTGATATCAGTTTAGATGTTTCATACAAAACCATTCAACAAACTGTAAACACAACCAGCGGGGTTCGCACACAGTAGGACGAAGGTCTCTGTGCACACAGTTAGAAGGAGCCTTCTACCCTGACAAATCTGCACAAAAATATCACAAAGTCACTAGATCTAACATTCACATTCAGAATTATCCAAAAACTTCCTTCTTAGACTCGATCTAGATATCTATTTATACTATTAGCCTGTGCTACTCTATGGTCCGCAAACCGTGTTTTGCGGCCCCTTCATCTACCCTATTGAACCATTACAATTCATGAGGGGCTTTGACCCACCGCAAAGCCCCTATGCATGACAAATCTATTATAAAATATATCAAAAAAAAGTCTTCAGACTTAGGGGACCCCGCTCCAACAAGCCCCCAACACAATCTTGTGACTCGTCTCGAGTCACACTAGTACTGGATTCTTCATTTTTTCTTGGAGCTCCTCGATAGCAGCTAAAAATGGTGCCAAGACACTTGCACTTTGATCCACTTCACTCTGCACAGTCTCCACCATTTTTTCTGAAGTCGGCCCTTCAGTGGCCAAAGTGACGCTCTGCAATGTCTAGTTCAGGTTCCAGACTGCAAGATCAAGGTCCTGAGAGAGCTTCATGGCCTCATCCACCTATGGATTCATATGATCTGTGACTATTTTATTCTTGCAACAGAGCTCCTCCACCTCGTCCCACAATTCCTGGCTAGTCTAAAGGCGTGTAGTTCGCTAAGCAAGGATGAATATAGGCAAAGCCTCCTGCAAGTCTTTGAACTCATTCTCTTTCGCACGCAGCTCCTGAGTAATTTTATTGACTAACGGATCTGTCTACACAGAGGTCCATATTCCCATGGATTTTTCTAGGAGCTCCAAACCCTTCTTAAAGTTTGCAAAGATGTTGGAAAATGTTGTCTTTATTAGCGCGACCCGTTGCGCGCACACCTCCGGGGGGGGGGGGGGGGGGTCTCATGCTGTAGCTTGGCCTACAATGCATCAATTTGCTGCTCAAAATTTTCTTTAACAGACTGAATTTTAGATCTGGAAGCTTTGAGGGCTGCGACCAGGCTCTCAATTTTGGCTTGTGGTGTGGCAGAGGTTGGGATGGCTACATTTGGAATCTCACCACATAACCTATCGATGAAGCTCTCTAGCTCCACACGTTGAGCTATGGTTGCCTTCTGCAATGTTTGAGCCTGGGTAGACTCTGTCATCTTTGTTGTTGCAATCTACTCGACCTCGTTGATCTGTTTTTGCATGTGAACCTCTCTGCTCTATAGTTCTGTGGATATGAAGATGTGTAGAGCATGGAGCTACCCACTTGGTAGCTTCAAAAGGTTGATTCCGACCTCGGGGTAGGTTTGAACCTAAAAGCACAACTCTTCTTGTTCCATGGACATTGCTGCACCTGGGAAGGTGCAGATTCTAATTCCAGTAGTCGCGACGATCGAAGTAGATGATAGGCTCACTTGCACTAGCCTTGCTTGATCTACGCTCACTTGCAATGTATTGGTCTGAAACTGTAGGACCTGAAAAATCGACTGCAAAGCATCCAAATCGGCCCTGTATTGGGTCTTCATGGTGTTCCAGTAGTGCTTTGATGCTGAAGCAACTGCATCTGCAATTTTTTCGAGGTCCTCCTCTGTTAGAGTAACCTCTTCCTCTCCTCCTGCGTTGGATCCTTTCCTCTTCTTGCATGGCCCTTTAGATGTTTCTCTGCCTCACTTGGTGCTGTGCAGAGAATCAGCCCCGTCCCCGTTGAGCTCGTCCAATCCACCAAGGTCCACCTCCTCCTGTTCTCCTCCTAACTCTTGATCTTTGTCTTTTTCTGCCTTTGTGTCCTTTTCTGCTTCACCTCCAGTATCTTTTCCACCTTTATCCATGTGTGGCTCTGTTGTTTCTTTTGGATCCGTATCTTTTGGATTTGTGTCCTTTCCTGATGTGGATGGTGTAATGAGCTAGGTGGAGCCAAGGCCGATCTTCCATGCATTGGGCTATGTTGTGACGACATAGTGAACTTCCACCTCTGTGACAATAGAAGGTAAGGTGTACCATTTTGAGTCCTTGCGTGCTTTAATATGCAAATTGTGCATGGTCAATTGAAATTCCGTGATGCTTTTATACTTCTCATGGTTTTCCGGTGAGATTCGTGGTATGGAATGGATAGCTTGCGCCAGCGCGCCTTCAAAAAGTACCCAACAAATTTTATTTTCTTCGACTCGTTGGGGGTTTGATGAGTCCCAAAATTTAGCGTAGCACGCCCCTTTACATACTCTTGGTTCTATTTCAGGAAGGTCTGCATCAGCTCGGGTCTCCCATGCCATCAACACAATCAGCAGTAAAAGCCATGAGTAGTAATATTGCTTCCCCACTTCTTGCGCCTCATGCACATTTTCCAGAAACTCCTCGCATAAAAAATGTGACCATTTATACAACATCCCATTTTCACATTACCCCACCAAAGCAATGATATACGTGGGGACTGTTTTCGATCAGTAATTCCTCATAAGCTTACACCTGAGGACGAGGGTGCCCATGCACACTGTCGGGTAAGTGATGGTATGGACCAGAAAGCCTTGCTTATCCCATCCTACCTTGTATTTTTTATTCACATTAGTTTCCACCTTTAACTCGTTTCTCTTAACGAATCCCTTCATCAAACGAGGCCACTTCTAGGCCGGTGATTTGATGGATCATCACGACATCTATAGGAATTCTCCCCTGAATCCACAGGGAGCCCTCATGTACCAAGGCCAGCATTTGGCGCATGAAAATGACCGTGATGGGGTACCTCTCAAAATATGGAATCCTCAGTAGATTGAGGACTCCCGTGTTGTTCAGCTCGCACGCCCAGGGCATCAGCTCCACCTTTGGCACATCGTCGTACAACACCTGTTCTAAGAAATTTTATGACACAAGTTGCAGGAACGTTGCTTCATTTAAGAGATCATAATCATCAAACTTTATCTGAGGGATCTTTCCGAACATTTCGGTGATCAGAGGGACATCTTGAGAGATCAACAACATCTGCAGATACTCCCACATAGTATCGATGGTCTGTGGCTTACACACAGGGGGCTTCTACGGCTTAACATAGGGTGGTCGCCATGAGATGGGTTCTATGAACATAGCTTCTTGTCTAGCACTCATTGGCCACTTTTATGGATCACCGATGGGGCTTTGGTCCTTAGTGGCTTACCTTGGGGATGTGACATTTCGCAGAGAGGTGTGCGGCTTAGAAGTAGCCCACTTGGAAATTTTCCCCTTTCCTTTTCTTCTTCGCTAGAGTGGACACAACTTCTTCCACTTCCAGGACTACTTTTATGACCTCATCTGATCCCATCTCCGTACAAGCACTGAGGGGCGTCAAATGCTCCTATGCAGGGTTGGTGGTCATCATTCTTCGGTGGAATATGAACTCAGGATTACTGATGTCAGAGGGAGAATCGTGACCAAACATACAAAACTCATAGACAATAGGATAAAAGAGATTACAGAAAATCACAGGTTGCCAAATATTCAAACAGGAAAGGAACCAATGGAGACCCATGCTCACCTTTTTATAAGACACCCATGGTAAAAACAATCATATTATCATTAATTTCCACTCACCCTCAAGGAAACGGTAAAAAATCCTCCAAGATTTCCCCATTAAATGTGAGAAATTCGCTCCATCCAATGGTAATTTCAATTTTCCACCCAATTTCACTATTCCAATGGCTAGTTTCCTGACCTACGCATTACACATGCGCTTCTGTCACAGCTACCTATGCCCTTCCTCTATGTTGCATGCATACCCTTTGATTCTGATGCTATGGCTATATAGTCATTTTTTCTGCACCACATTGTCCCTATACGGCTTCAGATGACTTCCATTGAAATACCAGATAAGGTTCTCTCCACGCAGCGTGGCCAAGTGCACCACACCACCATCAGTGATCTCCTTCAAAATGTATAGCCCCAACCAATACTTTCTGAACTTCCTTGGGTGGCACACAAACTGGCTATCATATAGCAAGCCCAAGTCTTCCTCCTTAAACACCTTATGCCTGATGTGGCTGTCATGCCATGCTTTTTCGTGCGCCTTCTACACTTGCTAGGGGAAGTTGGCAATGAACTGATCTTCTTCTAAGGCAATGAATTGTGCTAACCATTCCTCCATAATTTCAGGCTCGACCATATTAGTGAAAGTTGCGATGCGCAAACTTGGGACAATGTACTCCATTGGCATGATTGCTTCGTGCCCATAGACCATCCTGAAAGGTGTTTTTCCCATCAACTTTTTTCATGTTTTCCTATAAGCCTATAGCATAGAATGGATGCACACATCCCAATCATCTCGGCTGGAATTACAGATCTTTGTAAGCACATTCTCCAAAATCTTGTTGAAAGATTCTACTCCGCCATTTGCTTATGGGTGATAAGGGGTACTCTTCTTGTGTTGGATTTGGAATTCCTTTGTCAAAGCTTAAATTGTTTCATTAACAAAGTGCATACCTCTATCGCTCATAAAAACCTTCGGGAATACAAACCTGGTCAAAATATGCTCAAAGATGAAGTGCGTAGTAGTATCTATAGTACAATCCTTAACTGCCTTCGCCTTTGCCCACCTGGTTACATAATCAGTTGTAGTAATGATATAGTTTTCTCCAGTATTCTTTCTAGGAGGGTTGATTGGTCCAACAAAATCGATAGCCCATTTGTAAAATTCATGCTAGGCCATCTGCGGTTGTTGGGGAATTTCATGTCTTCGCAAAGGCTTCCCTTTTCTCTGACATGCGTCACAGGCCCGACAGTATGCATGTGCATCACTGTGTAGCGTGGGCCACCATAACCCACCATGCAACACCTTCTGCGTAGTGGCTTTCCCAGCATAGTGGCTTCCTGCCACTCCTCCATGAACCTCAACCAAGATATTGTTTCTTTCATGTTCCAAAACATATCTCCTTAATACTTTATCTACTCCTAATTTATACAACTGACCTGCAATTAGGTTGAAATCAGATGCGCACGCAACCAACTCCTTCTTTTGCTAGACTGAATATTCCGCGGGTGTTGTTCTCGTGGTCAGAAGATGAATAATATCAGTGAAGTGCTCATCAACCACCTTAATAGTGAAGAGATGCGCATCAGGTAAATCCTCCTCCAGACTGATTGGTTCTTCCCCATTCTCGATTTGTGATAGATGATCAGGCCCAACATTTAGTCTCCCAGGCTTCACAATAACCTCAAAGTCATACTCCTGAAAAAGAAACAACCATCGGTAGATCTTTGCCTCCCAACACAAGCTTATTGACAAGGTATTTCAAAGCAGAATGATCAACGAACATTTTGAAATTCCCTCCTAGCAGATAGTGTCTGTATTTTTGCAGTGCGTATACCATGGCCAATCCTTCCCTTCCTGTAGTTGAGTAGTTTCTCTCTGTGCTGGAGAACTTTCTATAGGAAAAAGAGACTGGGTGATCAATGTATCCTTCTCCTGGTTGCGCTAAAAAAACCCCAAGTGCTATACCATATGCATCCACATGCACATGAAAAACCTTAGACCAGTCTGGGAATATTACGATAGGGGCAGTGACCATTTTATCCTTTAGCAACTCAAAGCTATTTTGACATTCGTCATCCCAGAAAAATGCTACATCCTTCTTTAGCAACTTCTCCATTGGCACAGTGATTAGAGCATACCCTTTTATAAACTTCCTGTAATAACCAGTGTGTCATAAGACGGAACACAACTATTTCTCATTAGTAGGAACTTCTAAGTTGATGATAATCGTGATCATGGTTGGGTCTACCATAAATCCATGCTGACATACAATATGCCCCAAAAAAATCCTTAAAATTATGCAAAATATGCACTTCTTCAAGTTGAGAGAAATATAGTGCTTCCTACAGGTGTTAAGCATCATGCATAGGTTCAACACATGTTTATTTACCAATCTAAACAATGCCCAGTCATCAAAATATACCTCTAAGAATTTATGCGTGAATTCCTTGAACACATCCACGACCAAGTGTGAGAATATTGCAGATGCATTTTTTAATCCGAATGGCATGAAAATATATTGGAAAGAACCCCATGCAGTGGCGAAAGTGGTATTACTATGGTCTTCTGACACAATTCCTATCTAATGATACCACGAAAATCCATCAGTAAACAAATACGCTTCTTGTCCTCCTACATTATCCAGGATTTCGTCCAGAAATGGAGTAGGGAAGGTGTCATGAACATAGGAATCATTCAACTTGTGCAGATCGACACAAATCCTTATTTCTCCTTTCGTATTTTTCTCCTAAACCACCATTAGGCTTACCCAATCAGATTTCTCGATCGGTTCAATGACGCCCGTAGCCACCATATTTTATAACTCATTCTTTACTTTCTGCTTATATTTGGGGTTCAATCCATATGGGCACTTCTTGACAGGGCACGCATCTGGTTTCAACGTGATCTTCATAACACCCAAGTCCCCTACAATTCCCTTTAGCTCATAGAAATTTGTAGGAAACAGATCCTGATACTCTATTAGCAGCTCGACAATATTTCCTACTATATCATCATCCCAATTGTCCCCAATATTGGCCAACTTGAGCTTCTCTTTTATCCCAATGTTTACTTCCTTCAATTTCAGAGGTTTGGTAACATCCACCATCCCTAATGCGGGCCCTGAAACTGTGCACTCTCCTTCTGATTCCGAGATATTAACATTCCTTGGGTCATCTTCATTATCCTCAATGGATAGATTTCTATAGTTGATGATGTCTTGCATTTGCGCATCCCAGGCCAGCGTAACACACTCTTTTTGGGGTCGATATTTGTCAAAGACCAGAGCATCTATGTCCTGCAGGGATTCATCAAAATTTTCTGAGCCCCCGACTGAGCCAAAGGTTTCCAAGAAATCCTCGGTCATTGTAAACTAGTCTCGAGTACCTCAATGTAGCTTGAATTCTAGATACCATGTGGTGGGCACCGACCCCAATGAGTGGAAAAACCGATGAACCCACCCGTTCCATCTATTTTCATCCCATACCTCCATCCACATGGCCAAGTGCTTGTGCGGATCGCCCCGACCATAGAACAACTCAATCAGTGGAGTGAATGGAGGTTCAAAGCGCATCATAATTTGTCTACATTCCTCCCAGTCCTGGAAAGTTCCCTTGTGCGTCTCCCACCAACACGCTGGAGTTGCACACATAGCCAAATCAAGTGCCCATAATCTTCATTCCTCTGGGAAAACATTTTCTAATGCTTCAAAAAAATATTTGACACTACCAGAACCATAAAAGTAGGTTATATCTCTTACCTCAGAGGAGATGCACCAGAAGTTCTTTGTGATCTTGAGGCAGCGCAGGGCAGAGACATCATTTTCAAAATTCTCCATTTTTCCATCAGAATCAGAAAAATAGCAGCTATCTTTCTCCCAATTCAACATGCCATCGGCTGTAGGGTTGATCCAATATTCATCCCAGGCATTTAGTTTGTAGATATGGTAAACATCATCTCCTTCACGTACTATTTCTGTGTATCATTCTCCTTCTTCTAGATCTTGTGGGACTATTACTTGCATACCAGAATTCTCAAAAAATCATACTTCTACGCTTCAGGTTAATGATGCCTCCCATATTAATGGCCCATTCCAATCCCAATATCACAAGGTAGGGGTCTGCATCATCCAAAATTTGTATTACTTCAAAATCAGTGCATACCTTTACTCTAGCGATGTATACCACAACTTGCGGAAGCCTGCCAAGTGGAATGATATTTTCTTGATTGGCTATGCATAGCTGAATGGTGGACCATTCCAACTTTGGCTCTTCCATCTTCTTCCAGGTTTTCTTAGGTAAGAAATTTTCATCAGACCCCAGATCCAAGATGACCTGATCCATCTCATAGTCTCCAATCTGCACAGTCATGCACATCTCCCTATCTATTCTCTTCTTCTGTTTATAAACCTTGTTCATGACCTTGGTTTCTGTCTCCTCTTTTTTTGAGCAACTGTTTATCAGGGCCTGGAGATTATCTACTACCTTATTATTGTAGAGTAACTTAATGTAGGCTTGTAGGAATGGTATAAATTCATCATCATCTTTTGGTTCCATGGGAGTCCTTGACATGGATGCTCCTGCATCAGCAAAATCCTTCCTGGCATCGATGAAAATATCTTTTTCTTTCTGCAGGTTGAGGCTTTCCTTTTTGTCAGGAACCTTTCCGATCAATGGCTATGCAACAACCTTTTCCTCATTTCCTCCAGTGGAAACACCGCTACGTGTAATTACATTTACACTTGGACTATCGTCATGTGGTTCAGCCTTAACCGTATGTATGTTTTGAGTTGGCGTCTACTTCTTTTCCTGCATTTTAGCTATCAACACCGGAAAATATTCAATTGCATGATCAAATTTCCTACAGTACTTGTTGGATTGTCACGCAGGGTTCAGGAAGTCACGTGCATAGTGTCCATCGTCTCCATAGTTGTAACAAATTATTTTCCCTCTCCCTCAACATGTGCCTCCACCTATCCCCCCTTGCCATCCTCTTTCTGGGGATCCTCCTCTTCCAGAGGGAGATGATGGCGATGAAGGGTCAACCTGCACTCTGTAAAGGTTCGCTCTGTCAATCATCAGGTCATACGTTCGGAAGTTGTGCTCATCGTGACCAACTGAAGAGAAAAATTTACACCATTGTTGCTTTATTTCAGGTACATAGGCTCCTAACCATAGGTAGTGGTCTGTATCATGTCACCCAGCCACCCGACAATCAGCGCACCACAGTGTGGGGGTACTAGGCCCAACAACATCTCTCAAGCGTAGTGGACTCAGTCCCCCAGCTTGCATATAATCCGATAGCAGAGGGCACTGATCTTTGGTGTGGCCATCTCCCTTACAGCATATGCACCAAATATCTGCGGCAACCTCCTTACCCTGATCTCTTTGTAAATTCTGAATTTCCAAGTGCATAGCTTCTAATTAGCTCTGAATTTGCAGCACTCCAAATTGAGCATCATCCCTTGGCACAACTTCTAATTTCATAGCAATCTTCGGAGCTTCTTCCTGAGAATCAATCTTCTGCTGACCCATAGGCCCACATAGATGTGGAAATAGCATGGCGATGAACCATTCCTTATGTTGTTTGTCATCGTAAGAAATCCTTCGTTGTTTATGGCTTGGTTCAGTCGTTGGTCAGCTTCCCAACTTGATCTCGTAGCCTCTTGCTTAATATCTTTCATTTCTATTACGCATTGAGAATAGGATTTTGGCTTTCGGAATTGTTGTTTCAGGGAATCCTTAATCTGATGAACCATGGGATCTACATGTTGAGTAATGTATCCCACGAACCAATCTAAAGCACAACCTTCAAAGGCCATAGCCAGCTATGCTCTCTTAACAACATTAGTATTGAAATTCTACGCAGTCCACACTGCATTCGCCACAAACAAAAATTGGTCCATATCGTCAGCCCCCACACCCTTCATGGTGGGTAACTTCATATACGCAACCATATCTTCAGTAGGCGGGGGTGGTGGTGGGGTACGAGGATTCTTACCTCTGCATGAATTTTATGGCGGCGTAGCAGGAGGGCTAGCTTCAACGTGCGCAGCCTCGCTTCCATTTATATTAGGGGATTTTTTTATAGGAATGCATATAGATATGTCCCTTATTTGATTGAACCAATAATATTTACCGTTGCCCATAGTGCTTTTGCTCTGATCAGGTGTCATTCACTCGGTGTGGCTACAAAAAATACCCTTTTCACACAATAACATCTTAATCAGTAGAGGTAAACTTTATAAGAAATTACCCCTCAATCCCTTGAAAAATCTCCTTTAAGCTTCAGAGTAGGACACAAAATGATCGACTGCAAACCCTGTTACAAACCCACCCAAGACGATGTCAACCCACTATTGTGGAGGTAAATCCCCTCTACGGACAAAGGCAATCCCACTAGCCCTAGAGTGGGTCTAGCAACAATCAAAACATGCAAATTTGTTGGTTCTTAGTTACAAAGAGTAGAATCGCGATAGATCGCTTACTGTGATTCCTTCGCTGTTGTTGTCAACGAAGAAGTGGCGCTTCCGTTCCTAGCTGGATAGGTCATGATTCGTGAGCTTGTCTCATCCAGATACCTATACACATGCAAAGAAGAGGGACAAAATGCAACACAATATTTCACACTTTATAACTATCGATCAGTCAGAGAGGAACGGATGAAAGTTCATTATATCATGGACAAACACAATCATGGAACCAATAGAAGATTCATGTATATTAAGATATGAGAGAATTATTACAACTGATGCTCTGACGTCGTGATCTTCCTTCGACAGGGCTCCAGCGGGATGTGTCTCACAAAGCTCGTCAGGGATTTGATAGAACTCTCTCTCTCACAGGGTTCTCCTTAGCTCTGCTCTTGATTGTCACTTAGCTATAATTTCCTTCCCAAAAGTTCAACTAGCTAGCAAATGGAGAGGGCAGGCTTTTATAGAGGGAGAAGGAGAGGTTGGGCTCCCTATAATCATGGGGGAGAGTCCTATCTCTTAGGAAGGTTCCATGAGAGGTGGAAAACCACTTCCTAATTAGGGAGATCCAGAGGCAAACAACCAAACCTCATTTTGATGATCCGTTCTGAAGTTGTTAGAATCAAACTTTCGCCTTCTATTGTTAAAAAAATTCTTTAATAGGCTTGGCGTGGGCACAACACAGGGACAGAGTGCTAGCTGGCATGCCCACTAGTGTGCATTTTCTCCATTGGCACAAGGGATGAACTGGTTACCCGCGCCAATGCCAAAACATGGGTTTTTAGGGTTTTATAGAGGAAATGTTCTTCAGGAGAATTCTTGTCCTTATGTAGAAGGATGCCATCAAGGTGTTTTCAGGACATTTTACTATTCACAGTTCATGGGAATAGTCCTCCAATGTACGAGATGAGGGATTGCAGGGACGGTGACAAAAGGCTGTGTAAAATATGCCCCCTAAAGCATGAGGTCCGAGAGAGAGGGAGGGGTGAAATGCTTTATGAGAACTCGCTCAACTAAGAACACTATCGTTGGAAGACCTACGAATACAAATACAACTGATATCTCTAATACATTATATGTGGTATGGGCGTAGCCATCCATAACAGAGTGTAAAAAAACCAAGATCCAAGGTATGGACGCAACCATCCAGTAAATAAGGATCAACAAGTAGACTCAGGTATGGTCGCAACCATCCAATCGAATGAGTTATGTAATAAATCATAATAATCCACAAAGAACCCGCAGCCTGGATATTTATCAAAAAAAATCGAGGGTCTTGCGCTCCATCTCGACCCGAACAGAGTACAAGTTCGAGCATGCGAATATGTGAGCTGAAGTCGAACATGCAAGAACATCGTCTGATTACCAGCCAATAATGAAAGACGTTAACAGACACGAGAGGAACCACCAATAATGATGATGGCTCTCAAGGTACAAAAGGTAGAATCCACAGAATGTGAACAGTGAGCTGGCGTCGAACACTCGCAGAATCATCCGATCGAAGGCCAATAATGAAAACCTTGCGTCGAATGCGAAGAACCTGCCATTGAGGCATGCAAGCTCTAAGGCACCTGAAGGGAGTCTCTAGATCAGCTTCCTGGATAATGAGCTGAAGTCGACAGGAAGTGATCTTGATCGAAGGTGGGCCATAATGTTTCCCACATCATTGACATGAGACAGAGGGATATAATGTTTGTGAATCAAGACCAACAAAGAATCAGAGGAAGGTTGAAAACTACAGAGGCCAACTTCTCTTGAACATATTAGCGGCACGAAACTGGATTTGGCAGTATTTTACATCAAGGGATCTGAGGTCATGGCGACGTGGAAAAGAGCAGGTGAGCGGTCAAAAGAGATTACCCAAACCCATGAAGGTAAGCAGATAACGAGATGAGATGTCCCCAACCCGACACGAATGCAAACAAGTGCCATGTTCAAGAGCAACATACTGCCGACATGACTACGATACTGGTTCCATTTTCCCCCACCATTTTTGGCGAGTACCCCAATTATATTTTGGAAACAAGCTTGAAGGGGATAGCATGTGTTTGCGATATAAGTTTGTCCTTCAGAAAAATCCAACCTAGTACATTTTACGAGCCCTAGGAAGGAGGAACTTGAGTAACGTCATTACGACAGAGTCTGATGTCATCAGTTTTTAACAAGTCTGACAAAGGAAGAACTCGGCATCTTTTCATGTTTAGAGAGTTTGAAAAGACAGTGGAAAAGAAAACTTTAGCAAGTCCCTTTTCGTGAATAGTCCCTCAGATCCGAAAAGGCAGAAAACAATGTCTAAGAGAACATCCTAGTCGCGATAGGCTAGGGTATTCCTTTTTCGTAAATAATCTATCCCAGCCCGAAAAAGGGGTAAACGTCTACTGGGTAGATGTCATTTTGTAGCCATTTAATGAGTTCAAAATGACAAGCATCTCGGAAATATTTTCATTTTTAGAGAGTCAGAAAAGAGCTGAAAGATGACTCCAGTAGTGAAATTTTCATGTTTTTACCGAGTTCGAAAAAGTATAAAATACAACTCGTGTCTTTGTCCTAATCGTGTGAAAACATGTCACTGCACAAAAAGCAAGTGTAAAACCCATTTTTCGACAAAAATATAATAAAATATCGGAAAAACAAGTCTTAAAACCTAATTTCAATTTGAAAAGTTATAAATATCACTAATAGTAAAAACTTATTCACTTTTCACCTTTTTACCTCTTTGCAGAGCGATAGTGAGCCATTTCCTTTGCGATCCTGAGGTGACGATTTTGAACAATCCAATGGACTAATCCTGATTTCGTCTTCTTCAGGTAAGAGCTGCTTCCATTAGCCATCTTTTAAGCTGCATTTCATTATATTTAATCATGGTTTGAGGTCTTTTAGGGAGGGAATTTCAAAATTTAGGGCTCCGCGGTTAGCGCGGGTACCAGGCACGGACCCGTTCCAATCCGCTCTGTTTTACACAGAGGCCGCGCCAATTGGCACGAGTGTTAGACAAACAGTCGCGCCAATGGCGCAACGCAAATTTCGGTTAAAAAATCTCAAAAATGAACCAATGAAAAGAAATTTTGAATACTTGAGGAGGTTTCTAACACTCCTTATATGTTTGATTTGATGCAGGTACAAAGAAAAAAACGGTAATTGAATGGAAGGAAAGAGAGCACAGTGAGGAAGATGAATTGGAAATGTGAAATGAACAATGTATGAATTCTCTCCGGAATTGCGAGCTAAAGAAATTCTTCCTGACGCCATGTATCTAGGCTCAGCCCGAACTACTGCAGTATCTGATTAGCATTTGGGATGAGGATGAGGAGAATTTCAAACTTTGAGATCAGGTACTTAAGCTCTAAATGTCAGACATGTACTTCATCACTGGACTTTCATGCAGAGGTCCAATCCCTATCCTAACCGGCACCAGGCCTTTAGGTGAAAACATGACAATGGTCATGGACAGGGTGTGCCGAGGGGCATGCAAAGGGACAGGCAATGGAAAGGTAGACATTCAGACCATCCCTGATCTAGCACTGAGAGTAGTGCTACATACCATTACGCGGGCTGCGGGGTCATAGGCATCGCACGAGGCTACAAAGACACAGCTCCTTCTTGCATCAGAGTGCATGGACCCAACAGTATTTGACTGGGCCACAGCCGTGAATATGAATATCAAGCGGTAACTCACAAAATGAAAATAGACCAAACTGCAACAGTTTGGATATGGATCAATTTTGGTGTCGTTCTTCCTGGAACGACTACCGATCTTCCAGTGCTAGGGGGCGATAGTCCTAGATCCACCGTTGAGAGAGCCATGGATGGCTAGATGGCTAGCATTGATGCCCAGGGCAGGGGGCGGCCAACAGATGTCATGGCGGCCCGAGTTCTTTGGGTGGCTCCGATGACAACTCATCGTCATGGAGGACTGGCCCTATGCCGACACATATTTTACTCAAGACCCAGACCTTCTGCTCCCAGAAGGAGAGGACTGGGACGAGGAGCTGGGTAAGAATCTTTTTAATTTTATGAGTTTTATGATTTTTTGGTATACATGCATGTTCTAACAACTGATCCTATCTGTATGCAGATGTTGGCCTAGAGAGGCCCGCCGGAATGTCACCAGTAGCGAGGAGGACCCCTCTCGCTTATGACCCTCAAGGTGAGGGGGGCGAGAGGGATGAGCTTGTACAGAACCTCGAGGGGATCGCTCGCAGATTTCTAGATTATGCGTGTTTAGCTGATGTTCCCTTAGCTTATCATAGGCACACCGTGGGGGTGCTGAGTTGACTCCACCGCTTACTGAGGCGATTGGTGCGGGAAGTGACGTGCTACCATGAGCAACATGCCGATTAGTCACCTAGGCTTTCTATTTGCATATTTTTTGAGAGACATGTCATCTCCGGATGTAACTGAAACAAACATGTATATTTTTTGGTTTTATATGATGCACATGTTGCAAACACTCGACATATATATATACATCTATTTTCTACATGGATCTTACTTACATATGATGATGTTTTTACAAATTGTGTAAATGTCTATATAATACCATGTTGGCTACTACATCTGTTAGTGTATTCATTCGTCTTGGTATATACTGATATGTGATGTAATAAAAATTTCTTTCAAGTAAACGAATACGTAGATACAGTCTTAAAATGCATGGGTTTCTAACTGAATAATGACCATTGAGTTGTAAAACCACAAGCTGTGAGTCCAGATGTACAAGTGATGTGTGAATTCCGAGGTTAACAACCTTGGTTAATAATTCCAAAATGGCACTATATTCCGCGACATTATTTGTAGCAGGCCCTAGATAAACACCTTGTAAATTAACCAACTCACCAACAAGATCGTAAATTACCCAGGCTGCTGAAGACAAGTTCCTGGTAGTGCGGGAGGCACCATCCGCGAAATTGACATAATGAGTAATAGAAATCTGCACAATCAGGAAGACCCAATAAGAAAAAAAAACATTTACAAAGCACACCACACCACACATGCACAAAAATGATAAAATCACCTATGTACATATACTATGCAAGAATGATTCAAGCATAATATTTCTTCAGGTACAACCCATTTTTGGGCTACGCCAAAGGAACACCTTCATAATCGATTAGCTCATAAGCCCCATTTTTCAATACATGTTTAACCATATAGCGCCCATGCCACATAGGTTGGAATTTGCCTGCCCCAAGCTTGTCATGAGCTTGATCGTACAAGAGGACGAGGTCCCCTTCGATAAAAGAGCGAGGAGAAACTGTTTGATCAAAATGAGATTTAACTCACTTTTTCTGTGCCTTGATAACCAAGGCAGCCAAGTGGCAAGTTTCATCCAATCTCTTGAGATATAGGAGATGTTCTTCCTCTGGGGAAGTATCGAGCTTTAATTCCACAACCAATTTTAGTGAAGGGATTTCACATTCAACTAGAAGTGTAGCTTCCAGACCATACACCAACTGAAATGGTGTGAATTCGGTTGCACTCTTCACTGACGTTTGATAGGCCCAAAGAGCTGAAAACAACTGGAGATGCCAACTTGATTTGTCTGTACCAATTGTTCATTGAAGCATTATGACAAGCACCTTGTTCATGGCTTCAACCTGGCCATTTGCCTGAGGGTAGTATGGCATTGAGCTGTTATGACACAAGCCCAACCTAGATGTCAGCTCTGCCATCATGTAGTCTTGAAAATGAGAGCCATGATCAGTGACGATGGCTTGAGGAACACCGAAACAAGTGATCACATTGTTGAAAATGAACTGTGCAGCTGTCTTACCATCTACAACCAGTGTAGGCATCGCTTTGGCCCATTTGGTGAAATGATATACGACAACAATGATATAAGCATGCCCCCCCACCGAGTGAGGGTTACACGTCATAAAATCACTGCCCCAGTTGGCAAAAGGGCCCATGGTAATGATATGATGTAATGGGAGAGGTGGCGCACACATCTTGCGTTGGAAGATCTGGCACGCGTGACACTTTCGTACTACAAAAATACACTCTTTAAATATAGATGGCCAGAAATAGCCCGCATGAAGGATCTTCTATTTGGTAGCATAACCAGACATGTGACTGCCATAGGTGCCACTGTGACAGTCATTCAGAACTTTCTCAGCCTCTTCTAAGGTCAAACATCGACGGATTACTGAATCGACTCTGTGTGATATAGGGTATCTCCAACAATGCGATATGGTTGTGAATGATGTCGAACACGGCGTTGAGCATCCTTCGTTAACTCATACTGGATGGTTGATGTCTAGAGGTACACGATGATATCATCGTACCATGGATCGAGAGTGCTGATTAAGAAGAGAGTTTCTACTGGGATATGATCCTCGGATTGAGACGGAACAGAGTCAATAGGGAGAGAACAAATGAGATCAGAAAAAACCAGTGATTTCTTATATTTGGGATTAGTGAATTCCAAATCAAGCTCTTGGAGGATCACAATCCACTTTGAGTACTTGCCCCCCAGCAATTGTCGAGACAAAATGTAAGTCATGGGGTTGCAATTGGAAATCACAGTTACCGTACGCAACAGGATGTAATGGCGAAACCACTGAATGGCCTGGACCATGGCCAGTGCCAACTTCTTGACATGTGCATAATGCGTTTCAGTGTCGAGGAGGTTCCGAGATAGATAATAAACCACATGTTCATTACCGTCATCGTCATCCTGTACCAGAACCATGGCAATTGTACTGAATGTTGCAGCCAAATAGAGGGTAAAGTCGCGATGATAATTTGGAGGATGTATTAATGGAGCGTTGACAAGCAACGTCTTAAGGTTATTGAAATATTGCTGAGCAATCTCGTCCCAACAGAAAGGGACGTCCTGTTTTAGAAGTCGCGTAAACCCTTTAGCTACCTCCGCATAATTCGGAATAAAACGACGTAAGAAATTCGCTTTCCCTTGAAGGCTCTGAAGTTGATGCAACGAGGATGGGGAGGGTAGATTAACGATAGCCTCAACCTTTAGAGGGTGAAGGCGAATTTCTTCCTTAGAGACAATGAATCCTAAAAGTCGACCAAAGTCAACGCAGAAGATGCACTTGTGAGGATTAAGCTTGATATTGTAACGTCTAAAATGGAGAAAAATATGGCGGAGATGTTCCGGATGGTCTTCGTGTAGAGCTGAATGAGCCGGAAGGTCATCCAGGTATAGCTGAACAACATTATGTATGTCGTGAAAGTCGTAAGAAATGGCATGCTGGAAGGTAGCCCCAACGTTTTTCAAGCCGAAAGGGAGCTTCTTATAGGCGAATGTTCCCCACGGACAGATGAAATTAGTCTTATGTTGATCAGATGGAAGGATATTTATTTGATTATAACCTGAAAAGCCATCCATAAGGGAAAATATCTCACTCCCCGTGCAATCGTCAATGATTTGATCGATAAAGGGGGTGGGATAGTTGTCCTTAGGGAAAGCCTGATTGATATCTCGATAGTCAATGTAGTCTTGAATTGTGCCCTGCTTCTTATCCACAAGGAAAATATTGGAAACCCACTCTATCAGAGGGATCGGATATATGAAACCCGCTTTAATAAGTTTCTCAACTTTAGCTTTTATAGCAGCGACTTTCCGAGGATGCACTGGACGTAGACGCTGGCGCACAGGCTTCGTACTAGGATAGGTGGGAATTTCATGCACGATGATACTGGGATCAATTCCAGGCATCTCTTCATAAGACCATGCGAAAAAATCACAGAATTCGCGGAAGAGACTAGTGTACACTTGAATCTCATCAGGAGAACAAGTGGCTCCCACATGGATGTTCTCGACGACCCCCAATTTAATGGAGATGTCGATAGGCATTTTTTGGGTAATATTACTCAGATTTCCTTCTGAAAAAACTTCATGAGTCAATATTGGCATTTGGAGTGGCGAAGAGGGAACCTGAGACGTAAAATGCTCGAGACAATTATACATTGCCCCCAGGCTAGGCATGAATGAGGAACGATGATGTCCATCGCTCCACAAAAGATCTTCGAGAGACATAGTCTCCACGATAGCTTCGTCAGACGGAAAAACTTCTCTCAAAGGATCAGGTGAATCTGCATCACCGAGCCAAGGGGATTGAGAATAAACATCAAGAGCCATGCTCAAAGGAGCATTATCAGCAAGAGGAGGATCCAATGCAGCTATGATCTCACAATAATTGATTTCAGCCAGGGTTAGAGGCATCGATTCTCCGAAAGAGGCAACCTGTTCAGGAGAAGGGATGATCCATGGTTCATCTGACCTAGAGACCATATTGACGTGAAACGTGTTCAGTGGTGGAATGGGAAAAATACCCATGAGAATGGGGTCCTTGAAAAGACCAGGTCCTATACTGTTGGGGGGATTAGGAATTTTATCCACGTATGACACGTTGTTCTCGGAGGACGAGGTAAAGAAATACAATTGATCGACAGTAATAATCTTTCCCTCATGTGGAAACTTCAAAAGTAGAAAGAGGGTGGAAGGAACGCACAACATGGTGTGGGTCCAACTGCGACCCAGTAGGATATTGTAGTTGAGTTTTGCATCAAAAAATTCCACTTCAGCGTTGACAGTATTTCCTTGTAATGTAATCAGTAGAATCGTGAGAACACCTAAGGGTTTTGATTCCCTTCCATCAAATGCCTCAAGGGCATTGGGAGATGAAGTGAGGATTGGGGAGCCGATGGCCTGCCAGTAGGCAGATGGCATAACGCAGGTAGATGCACCTTCGTCCACAACGACTCTATGAATATTGAGGCCATTAATGCCAACTTGTATAACAAGCACAATCTGGTGCGAAAGTTGGGGGACAAAATTATCTAGATCGAAGGTGAGAAGGCTAGAATCGGTAGGGTCAATTCCACCGATTGCAAATAACAAAGCTTTCCATTGAGATGGAAAAATATGAAGTGCTTCCAACGCGGACATCGTGGAAGGCACCTGTGCCAAATCCTCAACAATGTTTTAATGCTGAGCAGCACGGGCGTTCGGAGTATAGGAAGAATTTCGGAGAAAACCTTTGGAAGGTGGTCGTACAACGACTTCAGCACTGGGCCTTTCAATCTCAAGAGGACTAAAGGCAGGTGGGGGAGGAGGGCCATCAATGACTTCCTTCCCTGCTGCCTGGCATGATCCAGCATAATCCTTCGACCGAGTGGCTAGAGAAATAGGTGCAGCACCATTCATCATGAAAACCTGAGACCCAAACAGTGCAAATGGTGAAGGCTGCTCGACCATCTGGGTCTGCTGAGATGGAAAAGGTTCCTTAAGAACTGCCAGAGTTCCCTTAGAGCCCTTAAGAAGTTTACTAACCTCGTATCGTCTAGGAAAATCTTTGGTGTAGTGGTATTCATCACACATCAGGCAAGGGTACTTTGGTTTTCCCTGTGAACCATCATCATCACGTGGTTTGGACGATTTTGCTTTTGGGGCATCGGATTTGGCTTTTCCTTTGCCCTTATTTTTCCGTTTGGAAGTCTTTTCCACAGGATTGGCCTAAACGGCATTGACCTCCATGGTATTGCCAAAATCTGGGGTGGCCAGAGGAGCAAAATTGTTGGAATAATTTGATTTCTGCTTCCCATTGGAAGACTTGCGAGAAGTCTGAGAGATGAAACCAATAACACCATCAACCGATGGGGTAGCTGGTGCTTTAGAGGTCCCTCGTCGCGGGGCATCAGTCAAGATGTTGTATAACGTGCCGGACTGAGAGTACACTAAATCGAGGTACTAGGCATGAGAAATGGCTTGTTCCTTGGTTACACATGCCCCCATAGCAATCTCTTGTACAATCTTATTGAAAAAATAGGTAGTGAACCAGTGAGTTAGAAGCTAATCAGGAATGTCAAACTTGATTAGACGACGACGACGTCTCCATTCGTGAATGTGATCTGAAATATAAGTAGCTTTGTCCTGTTTCAGAGATGTCAAGAGATGCGTCCTGGCTTCGTAACGAACTGGTAACTGGAAATGCGTGAGGAATGCCATAGCTAGAGTATTAAAATCTTAAAAAATACCACGGGACAATTCTATGTACCATTTAGCAGTAGCACCGGTGAGAGTGCGCTGGAAAAGACATAGACGAATTGAGTCATCTACCCAAGAATTCAAAGAACACCACAAATGGTATGTCATGGCATGTGCTTGGGGGTCTTCACCAGATTTTCCCTCAAACTTAGGACAATCACTAGGCACCTTCGTCGGAACTGGAGGCCAATATGGATTATGAAGAATCCGATCATTGGTCAATTTGGACATGTTCGGTAACTCCAACGTGGCGAGAAAATGTAATTGAGGATTAAAAGGCATGCCAAGTCCCCGATAAGGACCTGTACCTATAATCCATCCCGGTTGAGCATAAATCTACCCCCATTGGTTCTGTCTCGGAGGATTCTGACCATAGGGGGTATAATCCAGATAATTGGGTTGATATGGTGGCTGAAAACCAGGATACAGGGGGCTGATAACCAGGGTATTGATTCTTATTATACATGGGCCCTGATTGAGCAGTGTACGGATTTTTCTACGGCGTGTAAGTATAGCATGGTTGCTGAGGGTAAAACCAGAACCTTGAGGCAGGTTGTAAACCGGTCGAGACTGAACTTGAGGGTAATAGTTGCCTTTGGGTTGAACGGGCTGCTGGTAAGTGGGACCCTGCTGAGTCGAATAAGTTGGGGACACAAGTGGATTCGGCTGTGGCATAGAATAGATCGGTAGCTGAGCAGGGTTAACAGGCTGTGTAGGTTGTCCTAGTTGAATAGGTTGTCCTGGCTAATGAGGGACACTAGGTTGCCTTGGCTGAGCAGGTTGGCTTAATGGCGGGAGTGGGCCAGGTTGCACCTGATAACCAGGTTGACCTGGGACAGGACCATAGGATGGCCCTGGCTGTGCAACATTTTGACCAATTAGAAAATGAGGCTACTGAGGTTGCACCAAAGGTTGAGATGGATGGGTTTTCCCCCTAGGACCGTATGACAGTCTGGGTTGATACCCTGGTTGCCTTGCCATTCCTTGAGGTTGCCCTGGTTGGACCACATGGTGAGGTTGTAGAGGTTGACCTTGAGGATTGTAAGACTTCCCTTGCAGGCCGTAAAATAATCCTTGTTGTACCGAAGGTTGTCCCTATAAGGGTCGTCCTTGTGGGTCATACGCATACCCTTGCTGGGCCGAAGGTTGTCCCTGGAAGTGTTGACCTTGTGGGCCATCAGAAAATTCTTGCTGAAATAAAGGTTTTCCCTGTAAGGGTTGTCCTTGTTGTTTCAAAGGTTGCACAGGCAGGGTAGGTATGAACCGTTGATATACCGATAAGCCTCAGGAGCAGGGATATAAATGGGGTTTCTGTGCTCATCATATTGAAATGGATATATGTAGATCGGGGTACCATCCGCTCCATAATGAGAAAAGTAAGGACGATTAAGATCCTGGGAGGACTGACCAACCTCGGAGATCGGCGACTATAAAGACATCCGGTACTCCTCGAGAGAAAGGTTTTCAGGAATAGCCAAAGCTATATAAACCTCTCCAGGAACTGATGAGGTCCTAGTTGACTGAGTGGTGACAACAGGTGTAGATGCAACCATGCAGACAGTAGGTATAATAGGTGCTGATGTGACAAAAGGAGATGCCGTGAGCGGTGTCTGTGGTGACATCCCTAACGAGGGAATGATCGGTTCCGTGGATGTCGATATTCCCATAGAGGAAATAGTGGCCATGACTGGAATGAAAGACCTATATCTAGTTGGGAGCGATGGACCAGGTGAAGACATAACAGAAGGGTCGGGGATTTCTTCAGGAAAAAGTTGGTAATATTCACCAGAAGTAGGAATTCCCTCACTAGGAATAAGACTGGATGAGTCCATATCTGACCCTGTCATAAGATATTCTAAAAGACGACGGGGACTAGGAGGTATGACTGCAGCCAAAAATGGTGATCCTGATGTAAGAGGAGGGAAGTGTTCCCCTACTCCAAATCCAAACCAAGCGTTGGACAAGGGCCAGTTGAACTCAACTAGACCTCCAAAGGGAAGTTCAGATATAACCGGTCCCCCGTCGGGAAACTAGGATACAATGGGCTGCTGATGCTCAGCAGAGGACTGAGAGACCTCTGACGAATCATCTATATAAGGACTACCAGTAGACGAAACTGATGGTTCCACCACTATGACTATAGCAAAAAAGAGGAAGATATCAAAAACAAAGACACACGGGCAAAAACCAAGGCAAACGAAAACATGCCGAAAAATCAATCTCTAAATGGGCGTGTGATCGTAGGTGATTAATTTTACCACATTGAAACTGGAAATTTTACTGTTTCATGTTTTAAGAGTATAGAAATGAGTAAAATATGACTCTATCACTTTTAGTTTGGAAACAAGCATGAAAGGACAAACGCTTGATGATCTTTTCAAATTTAGGGAGTTAGTAAAGATCAAAATGACTGCTCTAGTAATCTAGGTAAATGGGTGTACCAGATATCCGTGAACTTACATATACAACTTGGTAAAAATGAAAGAGAAATCAACCAAGGACTTAACGTACATGCAGGTAATCTCTTCGAATGCTGTGTCCTTTGTATCACGGGTAAAAGGTGGCAGACTCGGCTTCCTATGGATAAAGGATTTGCAACCTAATGGGGTCTTCCTTTATATACACGACGGTATGGGGAGCACAAGTCTATACTAGTGTTGTCTATAGCCAGATGGTGAGCGACAGCTACTAGGCTTAAAGATGTCGGAACACGTCTCTAGGTTAATTTAGTAAATTTTAAAGTTGATCTTCAATTTACGTTTCAATTTCAAGGCCTTATCGAATGTTGGATCTCATAAAACCTCTATATGAAAACAACATGCCACAAAACATCATTTCGTTCAATGAAGAGCTATCTACGGGAGAGTTGAGAGCTTTCAAATGATAGCGAAATGAACACACAAAATCATCCACTACCAATTTCAATGCAAGCTAATGAACCTAGAAAACTTTTCTCTAGAATTATATAATGCTAGTAATGCGAAAGAGTTTTCAATTTTCACTATGCCAATCGAAATGAAAAAGATTTTGTTTTTGTATTTTTCAATATATTAGAGCAAATGCACTAAATAAATGAAACACTAATGAAAACATCAACTTGAGAATGATAAAGAGAGATCTGAAAACAAATCAAGTTCTCTCAACTCAAACAATCACAATCAAGACTCAAACCGATGACGAAATCCCTCAAAACGAAGAAGAATCTTGAAAGAGACTCCAAAAAACCGTGTGATCTAGGCTTGGAGCAACACAAAGTGAAATTGAATGAAAGAGAGAAAAATCAATCAATAAACGCAATGATTCAATGGGATTCAAAAATATGAATGCAAAGAAGAAAGAACAAAGCTGATTGGGAAATTAAAGACCCAAAACTCCCACGGAAGGCTCAGCACACTGAAGAACCTAGAAGCCCTAGGGCTAAAATGAAAAACTGACAGAAAAGGGGAAAAAACCAGAGGAAAAGGGCTAAACACAGTAAAAAATGACTTCAAAGCACCCAATCAATCAGAAAAAATGAACGAGGACCAAAAGGAAAGCTCAGAGAGTCCAAGAACAAGAAAACCCTAAAACCAAGCAAGGTTGGCGCGACTATTTGGCTGTAATCTGCTCCAAACAGGAGTTGGCATGAGGGCCTAACTAGCAACAAGCACCAGTTGGAACGACTGTCAGGGGGATAGCCACTCCAATCAGGTTTACCCTAGAAAAATGATGAAAATGGACAAACAGAGACTAGATCTGGTCTTTTGGGGGCTGAATAGGGGTTTAACACCAAGGAAGGTGAACCAAAAAAGCAAAATAATCAAACAAAAAGCCAAAAAACAACCCAATGGAGGAAGGACCAACTCCCCAATGGAGTCGCCGAATTTTTGTGGAGGTAAATCCTCTCTGCAGACAGAGGCGATCCCACTAGCCCTAGAGTGGGTCTAGCAACAATCAAAACACGCAAAGCTGTTGGTTCCTAGTTACAAAGAGTAGAATCACGATAGATCGCTTACTGTGATTCCTTCGTTGTTGTTGTCGAAGAAGAAGTGGCACTTCCATTCCTAGCTGGACAGGTCATGATCTGTGAGCTTGTCGCATCCAGATACCTATACACATGCAAAGAAGAGGGACAACATGCAACACAATATTTCACACTTTATAACTATCGATTATTCAAAGAGGAACAAATGAAATTTCATTATATCATGGACAAACAGAATCATGGAACCGATAATAGAGTCATGTATATTAAGATACGAGAGAATTATTACAAATGATGCTTTGATGTCATGATCTTCCTTCGACAGAGCTCCAGCAGGACGTGTCTCACAAATCTCGTCAGGGATTTGACAGAACTCTCTCTCTCACAGGGTTCTCCTTAGCTCTGCGCTTGATTGTCACTTAGCTATAATTTCCTTCCCAAAAGTTCAGCTAGTTAGCAAATGGAGAGGGTAGGCTTTTATAGTGGGAGAAGGAGAGGTTGGGCTCCCTATAATCATGGGGGAGAGTCCTATCTCTTAGGAAGGTTCGATGAGAGGTGGAAAACCACTTCCTAATCAGGGAGATCCGGAGGCAAACAACCGAACCTAATTTTTATGATTCATTCTAAAGTTGTTAGAATCAAAATTCCGCCTTCTATTGTTAAAAAAAATTCCTTAATAGGCTTGGCGCGGGCACAACACAGGGACAGAGCGCCAGCTGGCATGCCCACTAGTGTGCATTTTCCCCATTGGCACGAGGGATGAACTGGTTACCCGTGCCAATGCCAAAACATGGGTTCTTAGGGTTTTCCAGAGGAAATGTTCTTCAGGAGAATTCTTGTCCTTATGCAGAAGGATGCCATCAAGGTGTTTTCAGGACATTTTACCATTCACAGGTCACAGGAATAGTCCTCCAATGTACGGGATGAGGGATTGCAGGGACGGTGACAAAATTTTGTGTAACACCCAGTGATCTACAGTTCGGGTAATGGAATTATCAGCCTTCTCCAAATGTTGGATCAATTTAGGGGTCCACTGTGTGACCTGATTGTACTTCCAACAAGTTTTGAATTCTTCTAACCTTTCCAACCACTCCTGGAGTCCGTGTGCAAAGTTTATGAAGAATATCTGGTGCACCTTAGTGAAAATATACTTATTATTCCACTCTTCAGTAGACAACTTCTTACTTTTGTTTTCTTTTAGGGAAAATTCCTAAATCTTTTTTTCAATCCAGTCTTCAAGTTCAGGCTTTAATGCTTGCTAATGACCTCTTGGCATCACCCAACCTCTCTCAAAATTCTCTCGGTCCTGACAATGGTACCATTTTTTGGCTTGACGGGTCCTGACCCAGGTTCTGAGTTGAGGTTAACCAACAAAACCCTCTTACTACTAGCGCTTTTAGTAGTGACCTGCTTGCACAAGTAAAAGTCTCACCCGAAGCAATATGGGGGGGTGATAGAACCAGGTTTCCACACCCTGAGAGAGGTTTTAATTATTTGGGTTCCTTAAGATGAAAAATAACCATGAACAGAGCTTCGCAATAGAAGCCCTAACCAGTAAACCCTTACAGACATATTTAGGTCAAATATGCAGAATACCTTGTGCAAGTTAACACAACATCTAGAATCAAAGTAATAACCCTTAAAACATAATATTAGAACCTTATATCATCAGATACATCCAATATCGTTCATATAAACCCAAACATAGTTGTGCAAGAGATCTATTTGCAGATAGTACAAAAATCAGAAATAAGATGCAGAAAACATTCATAATATAAACATCAGATGCATACAGAACTCAGATATTCGTAACAACATTCCTTTATTGATATAAGTTGATATCCTTCATACAAAACCCTTCAACAACCCATGCACACAGCCAGCGGGGTCCGCACACAGCCACCAGGAGCCTTCTACCCAGACAAATCCGCACAAAAATATCACAAAGTCACGAGATCTAACATTCACATTCAGACTTATCCAAAAAATTCCTTCTTAGAATCAATATAGACATCTATTTATACGATTATCCTGTGCTACTCTATGGTCCACAAACCATGGTTTGCGGCCCCTTGATCTACCCTTTTGACCCATTAAAATTCACGAGGGGATTTGACTCGCCCTAAAGCCCCTGTGCATGACTAATCTATTACAAAATATATCAAAAAACGGTCTTCGGACTTAGGGGACCCCACTCCAACAATGGGGGAGCAGCATCAAAAATCCCCTTAAAGGCATAGGATGACACCTTCTAGAGTGACTTAGATTACCTACATAATGTCTTGGATGCATAAGGTACTCATAGGTACTCAAAGGACATAGCATGAATGAGTCATTTTTAATTTGAGATGGACAAGGTTGCCAAAGAATAACTAAAAGACACCTAAAGTCCTACTAATAATTATTTTCATGTATGCTTTCACTTTTAAAGTAGTGTTCCACTATGATTAGAGACTTCATCAACTCTCTTGCAAGGCTTAATAAATATGGTCAGAGATCATGCTTTGGTGTTATGGTTATACTATTCAAATATATTTTTCATTGGTATCATTGTATGGACATCTTAACTTTGTTTTAATCACCTTTGTATACATTGGTAACTATATTTTGAGAAATTTTTTTTGTATTGATAATCATAAATATATATGAATAAGAAAAATGAATTTCCAAAAATAGAAATAGAAACTATGAATAGTTTGGAATTATCCTTCGATTCAAATTTTATGAAAATGTTTACTTATATCATCTTTTTGAAATAATAGATAAATCATTAATGCATCCTTAATGTCAGGGGAGGAGGTAACTCCACAAAATAACTCATACAAATTGATTTAAGGTGCCTATGAGTATATACATGGAGGTGAGACTGTTCGAATTCATTTCCCAATGTCTCTTAGAATTATTTAATTCCTATTTTACATTAATGTAAAATTTCGCCCAATACCTTAGGATAAGGTGTTAACATTCCCCCCCTTAATCTGAAGGGATGTTGGTGATTCCAAGCATCATTCTTTATTTTTTAAACTTTTATCTTTCAGATGCTTTGGTGAAGATGTCTACAATCTGCTCATTTGTGGAACAATCACGTAGATGGATTGTTTTGAACTCAACATTATGTCGAATGAGATGGTATTTTGTATTGATGTGCTTCGTTCAATCATGGAACTTTGGGTTATTTTCCAACCTTTTTCCAGAACTGTTGTCGATCATGAGTGGATTTTAATGAATTTGTTTCATCTGCAAATCTTTTAGGATTTTCCTGAGACAATTTCCTTTGTCGCTTCAGCTGCTGCCACATATTCTACCTCAGTTGTGGAATCTTCTGGAACTGAATATTTGTGTGATATCCAAGAGACAACTCTTGATCCAAGACTCATAGTATAAATTGAAGTAGATACGTCGGTTTCTTTGTCTCCATCAAAGTCTGAATCAGAGTATCCAATCAAGTGGAAGTCACTGACTTGTGTATATTTGAGTCCAAAGTCTTGAGTCCCTTTCAAGTACTTTAGACCTCTTTTGCAGCATACTAATGTCCTTCACAAGGTTTTTTCATAAACCTGGAGAGCATTCCAACAACAAATGAGATGATTGGTCTAGTAGTCATCAGGTAGACGAGACTTCCTACAAGTTTTCTATACTTTGTTGCATCCTCAAAGTATTTCCCTTTAATGGATGTGAGCTTCAAGTTTTGTTCCATTGGATTGGTCAAAGGATTGCATTAAACCATGCCAAAATTGTTCTATATATCTCCAATGTACTTCTTCTGAGAAAGGAATATAAATTTAGGATGTTGAGTCACTTCAATACCAAGGTAGTAGTGAGCATAGCCCAAATTAGTCATTTCAAAACATTTCTTCAATTCCTTCTTTATGGATGCAATATAAATCTCATTGTTCCCTGTCATCAAAAGATCATCTACATACACCACTAGATATACAACTGTTTTTCCAACATTCTTGACAAACAAAGTTCCATAATCAAGATAAAAATGTTTGAAGTTAAGTTTCAGAAGATGCTCAGTGAACTTCTCATACCAGGCTCGTGATGCTTGCTTGAGGCCACACAAGAATTATATAAGATTTTATACTTTTCGTTCTTGGCCCTTCACCACAAATCATTCTCGTTGGGACATAAAAACTTTCTCCTTTAGATCTCCATTCAGAAAATCAATTTTTACATCCATCTGATTTTCTTTCCAACCATTCTGAGTTGTTAAGGAAAAGAGTGTCTGGATGGTAGCCCATTTTGTTATGGGGAAAAAAGTTTCCTCATAATCAACCCCTTCTTTCTGTGCAAAAATTTTGCCACAAGCTTGGTTTTGTGCTTGTCAAGTGAGACATCCTCTTTGTACCTATTCTTGTATACCCACTTGCAGCCAATCGATTTGGTTCCCAATGTAGGATCAACCAGATTCCAAGTGCCATTATTTATCAAGGCATCATACTCCTTTTGCATTGCTTCATTCCATTCATCATGAGAAATGACTTATTTGAAGGAATTTGTTTCAAAATCTGTAGACAAATTCAATTCACAATTGTAAGAAACACCCATATCAATAGGTGAATCAGAATCATCTACATCGCCTCCATTTTTCCTGGTGGAACTTCTTGTTCTTGTCTTTCCAACCTGATCAGGACGAACATTTTCCAATGTCTTTGTCAACCATTTTGGGGGACCTTTCTGAGATGGCCCAGAATGTTGATTGGACTGAGTTGGGATTGAATCAAGATTCAGTCTCCCAATTCTGTAAATCACATCATTCAAGGTGTCATTCATGGTTGGTTCTTCATATGGGGGAGAGATTTCTTCGGAAGACCATTCCACAGATTGATTCAGTATAGGAATACCCCTTTCAAGATGTGGAATCTGATTATCAAATTCTTGAAATGACTTTTCATGTGTGAATATATCCAAGCGATCAACCTGTCGCTCAACAAAATTGTCAATCTTGGAAGGTTCAAGGAATATGAAATCTCTAGATACTACAGACTTCTTATTGACTTCATCATAGAGATGATATCCTTTGGAGGTATTGGAATACCCCAAGAAGATATATTTTTGACTTCTAGCACCAAGTTTATTTATTTTTTCCTTAGGTATAAAAGAATAATAGGTGGAACCAAAGACCCTGAAATTCTTTACCGAAGGAATGTGGCCATGCCACATTTCATAAGGGGTTTTATTTCTAATTGCATTAGAAGGACACCTATTATTTTTGTAGATAGCACATAGAACTGCATCAGCCCAAAGCATTTATTTGACATCCTTGAAAAACATCATGGAGCGAACCATATTTAAAATTGTCTTTTTCATTCTCTCAGCTACATCGCTCTGTTGGGTATTATATGGCATGGTTGTTTGATGTTTGATCCCATGTTGGCGAGAATAGTTTTAAAATTCATTTGAAGTGTGCTCTTTTCCATTATCAGAAAGCAAAGAGCCAATATGATTTTGTGCATCAGTTTCAATCCATGCATGAAAATTCTTGAATGTTTGAAAAGCATCATATTTTTTCTTCAATAAGTAAACCCAACACATTCTGGTGTAATCATCAATAAATGTCATCATATATTTATTTCCATTTTCAAAATAAACAGGGATGGGGCCACATAAACCTAAATGAATAAGCTCAAGTTTTCAATGTGCTCTAGAATGTGAATTATGAAAGGACTCTTTCTTATGCTTTCCTAGAATACAAGAATCACATTGCTTAAGTTTCCTAGGAATTGTAGGCACTCTAGTAGCACCATTTTTATTCAACAATCGAAGGTTGTCATAGTTTAATTGTCCAAATCTAGAATTCCATAAAATACTTGATGGGAATGTAACTTCATCATATTGAGAACTAAATGCAAAGTTTTGTGCATAAGAAGAGGTACCTTGCAACTTTAGGATTCTTCCTTCTTCTATTCCTCTCATGACAAGTGAGCGATGTGATGCTTTTCTAACCTCAACCTTTCCATCAAACATGTGAATGGAGTGTCCTTGCTGGCACATGTGGACCAAGGAAATCAAGTTTTTCCTCAATTTAGGGAGGTATAGAACCTCGTGTAGAAGATGGTCTAGAAGACTAGGCAACTTAAGCTTGATTGTGCCAAGACCTGATGGCTTGAGTTTACATTTTTCTGCAAAGTATATTTCTCCATCAACCTTGTCAGTAAATTCTTCAAAAAAATATTTTCTAAAATTCATGTGACATGTTGCTCCTGAATCTAGCAATCAATTATTTCTCCAAGAAGTAAGTGAAGCATTAAACAAATCTTCAGTTACTCCAATGTTACAATGTACTACAAAATAATAAGTGGATTCAGGTGCTTTACCTTTGTCTCTATCATGAGTTTTACATTTTTCTTGATTTCTTTCTTTCTCAATTATGTCCCAAGGAAATTTAAATGTAGATGAATCATGCCAATCTCTATTGCAGCGTATGCAATGATAATTTTTTTTACTTTGAGCTTATCAACCCCCATTCCTCTGAAATTTATTCTTCCTCGTCCTCTTCAGCCACCTCCCGCTTTTAAAGGGAAACACAAAAGGGAGAGGGAGGCATGGAGCCGGTGGAGGGAGGGAGGGGGTCGGCGGAGGGAGGGAGGGAGCTGGTGGTGAGGAGGGTGGGGGCCAGCAGTGAGTAGGGATGGAGCGGACAGACGGAGGGAGGGAGCCAGTGGTGAGGAGGGAGCTGACAGTGAGGAGGGAGAGAGCGGAGAAAGGGAGTGAGGGCCAAGGGAGCAGAGTGGAGTAGTGTGGGCCGAGTGTGATAGTGAGGTATGGGGGAGAAGATGGGAGCAATGTCTGAGATGGGAGCATCATCTATGGGAATGCCAAGGATGAGTGCACACAACCACAAAGGGAGGAGGATTTATGGTAGTGAGAGTGCAGAAGCAGATGCGCGCAGACGTGAGGGAGCACAGGGATTGTGTTAGTCATCAGTAATTTGTACTATCTGTAGATGACTAAATATTGGTTACAGATTTCTAAAAACAAAATTCCCTGAACATTGTGAGTTTTAGAAATCTCACTGCCTTCATTATCCTTATAGAAAATTTTTCACTATTCCACTAACTTGCCATTCCATGGTCACCTTGCTGCTCCTAAAGACTTCTTATGTGCTTTTACCTACCTTTTTTAGCCTACTTTCATGCTTATAACTTCATTGCATCATTTCCCCCTATCCTTAATATACCTTCCTAAACACTGCCCATCACTCCTATCCCTCAAACTCATCATTTTTCTACAAAACCTAGCCTATTGCTACAATTTGACACTTTTCGAGACTAGGCTTGTGTTTTTCCCTTTTGTACCCCTTCCCCTCACTCAATCCTTGAAATTCCACTTTCCCTGACTCTCTAAAATCTATCCCTATCCCCCAAAATTTCCCCAAGAATTTAGAAAACCCTTAACGCCTTGATTCCCCTCCCTCTACAAGGTAGTCCTGAATCCCCTATTTTGCCTACACCAAACCCTAATTTCCTCTTCCAACTAAGCTAGAGTTTGCTATGGAAAAGAGGAATAGAAAAAAAATATCCATACGTATGTCATATCAGCAATAATTAAGCTATACCAACTCATAAACATCATGCCTCCATCATTTTCCAGGAATTCATTCCAAGAGCCAAGCCATTTGTCACTCATAGGGCCAGTTTTTCTTCAAACTATGTTTGTGACCAAAAAAATATGAATTTAAAAAATGTGAGAGAGGTTGTTATCCAGCATATTTCCAAGACTAAAAACCTCATTCATATTTTACACAAGTGTCATGGTTTTAGAGAAATGTCAAAAATACAGGTGTCACGGGAGAATTTCTACACTTCTGGAATGACCTTGGGAAAATCACATTTTTTCATCGCTATAGTGTAAAAAAGACTTAATTTATGAGTCAAATGAAAATTATACTGGAATATATTTCCAATGAGCTATCATGAGCTCAATTTGGAGTTGAGGAAGGCATCCGAAAGTTATCTACACCAGCACTCTGCGTTTTTGCACCATCATTCAGCACGTTTTGACTAGTCTTGGGAGAATCAAATCAACTCCAATAAGAGACAAAAAGGTATATTTGGAAAGTATACAGGATAATATTTCCAATGAGCTATCATGAGCTCAATTTTGAGTTGAGGAAGGCATCCAAAGGTTGTCTGCACTAGCACTCTGCATTTCTGCACCATCATTCAACACTTTTTGACCAGTCTTGGGAGAATCAACTTTTAATAGGTCAAATAAACTCCAATCAGATAAAAAAGGTATATTTGGAAATTAATCAGGATAATATTTACAACGAACAATCATGGGCCAAATTTGGACCCCGGGAATGCCTCCAAATTACCTCTGCAAAAAGGCGCTACGCCTTCAGAAACTGGCGTTGCGCCTTCAGCAGCCTCAGGCGATTTTCTTTTTGAACCGGTTAATGGAAACCAATTAAAAAAAATGGAATTTTTGGAAATTAGGCTCAACAGGCTTTCCAAAGAGCCATCACGGAGCCAATTCCGACATCAGGAAGGCCTTCAAAACTTGGCTGCAAGATGACTCAGTTTTCTTGTGTAGACACTGCGCCTTCAGACCTTTGAAGCTGCCCCCTTGCAAAAAAGTGAACAAAACAAACTGAAGGATATTTTCGAGATTTTTTGGGAAAATCATTTCAGAGTTGGTTGAGGAGTTTTTTTAGGTTATCTTTCATTTATTACATTATATATTTTGTGCCTTGGGCCTTTCATCGTCTTAATGGAAAAATTTGGCATTTATGATATATTTATGGTTTCTAGAAGCCTCATAGGGTTTCCACCTCCTCATTTGATGGTTAAATAGAGCCTTGAGGCCTCATTTTAATTTTTGGTTTTTTTTTTAGCATAATATGATATATACTCTGAGTTTATTTGTGAAATTGGCTTTGATGTTTTGTGATGGCTTTGGACTGAGCAGTCATGGATTGATCTCATTCTTAGGATTCATAAACCTTTGTTGAATGGTGATGTATTCCATATTTTTACATGTTTTCTTCAGTTCTCATTATGTTTCTTTGATCATGGGATAGAAATCTTAAAGTAGGATATGTCTTTTTGGCACCCTGCTCTGTCTGCGTCGTTTGATCTTTATGTTTTCTTCCTTGAATGTTTAACTAAGGAATTCTTAAGTTCTCTTTATTTTTACTGAGATGTTATGTTGAAAAATCTATTTGTTTACAAGTAAGTTTCAGAGAAGCCTTAACTGCTCTCTAATTTTACTTATATGTTTCTCTAAAGTCTGCTTAGTATTGTTTGGTTGAAGAATCCTTCATTGCTCTTCAAGTTTTTACTCTGCTAATCATGCCTAAGGCTTTTCCTTGTTATTAGTTTGTTAAAGGATCCTTGATTTCCCCTTAACCTACTATATTCTCTCCTCCATGTTCATTTCACTCACTCAAAACCTACTTAGATCCATTTGGCCCTGTTTACTTGCCCTATGAAACACCCTTGAACTATTTTTTTCACTCTTCAAGACCTTTGCAAATTCCATATCCCAATGGAATGATCCTCTCTTACTCTACTTATTCTTCTTGACAACTTATCCAACTAAAAAAACTAACAAGCAAACCCTAATCCTTATAACTAGCCTAAAATCAAACTCTAAAATAAAACTAGTTAAATCCTTTACATAAGCATAGAGAGAGCCCTTTCTGAGTCCAGGAAGGCTAGGTCCTAGGACTCCAAAGATTGGTTTGATGTTACCCCTGTTCATTTTTTCTTTCCAATCTTCAAATTATGGGGACCTAACATAATGGCGATCACGGTGGGACTCTGAGTAAGTGACATGCTTAGATATTCCTTAAAAAATTTCAGAAACCCTTGTCAAATAGTATCTACTGATTTATCGCCACCTCATCGACTAACATAGTGGCGATCACTGTGGGAACTTCTGAATAAATAAACATCTTAGACATCCTTAAGACCTCAGAAAACCCACAAACATCTTTATATTGTCTTTTTAGTTGTTGATGGTGGACAACAAGAACATCCTTAAGACAGTAAACATCCTCCACCTGGTGACTCCACTAGCCTCCAACAGACCTACTGACCCCACTAGTTCTCATAGACTCTCCTAGGAATGCATTAATCATGCTAATGGTGGACAACAAAGTTGAAACCCTCCACCTAGCGACTCTACAACTCTCAATAGACCTAAAGACTCCACTAGTAGAGAACTCTAGACTAGTTGAAAAAGATATAGTGAACCTTTCTGATTTACAAACATGAATCCAAGAATACAACGAAGATATGCTCCAATGAAAAGAGATCATATCACTGGATTCCCACACAAAATGCCTCAGATAGATTGGTTTTCAAATCTACCTATGTTTCAAGATTAAAAAGTTGATGACCCCTTGTTACATCTCATCAAATTTCATATACATGTATGAAGGTTAAAAGTTGAATGGAATGAAGACTGCCTCATGAAAATTTTCATGCTGACATTAGAAGGAAAGGCAAGGGAATGGTATGAATGGCTGAAACCTAGTAGTTTGTTTTCTTTAAAGGACCTCCATAAATTATTTTATGAGAATTATAAAGAAAACTCTCCATCATTATCATTGGCTGAAAATTGTTGTGATCAATCTCAGGATATCATACAATACCTTGTAGATCTTGATGAAGATTTATAAAATTGGCATCCTCAAAGTTTATTAGAGGAGATTCATGCATTTCATACTCAAGGTAACTATTATGAAAGCCAAGAAGAGTTGGTTGAGGATGAAATCAATCAGGGAATGAAAGAGAACCCATAGGGTCTCTCTGAAGGCACAAGTGATGATTCATCATCTATTATAGGTGAGGCTCAAGAAGACATTCAACCTCAGGATTAGCCTTCACATAGGGAAGAAATTTTTTGTTGTGCTATCCAAATAAAGAGAAAGATACCTCCTTTTTTAGTTGAAGAGGAAATAAATCAGATTATAAGCATGTAGCCAACCTCTAAACCTTCATGTGAGAAGAAAATTTCTATTTTTCCTTATTCTAATCCTAGCCACCATAGAACAGAAAATGGACTTGTGGATAAATTTAAAGAGAAACAATCTGATAATCCAATATGTTTGATTGGTGACATTAATTATTTTGATGATTTTCCAAAGTTTGATCATTACGATGATGGTCATATTCTCCAAACAGAAGCCAATCTTGTAGAGCAATCAACAGTTGGTTTGTGGGAGGAAGCTCAGTTTCATCAAAACAGTAATGAGCAAATACATATCAGCTATGACACTGATGAGGGCAGTCAAGAAAACTTGGAGGTAAGTGAAGCATATTTTACTCTTTGTTCTACTTCATTTCAGTCCATCAGATATAATTTTCATGTGATTAGAAACCAACAGTATTTCAGTCTTGATGTTGAGGTTGAGGAAGATGACAAAATTCTTGAGAAAATTGTAAATGAGAAGCCTTTTCCTGAAATTTTTGACGAAAGCATTTGTGACATCGAACTCTCCTTAGCTCCAGATATGTAGCCACCAAATCCCATTGAATTTCAAATTGTAGATGAAGGCTTGAAATTGATAATCACCTAAGAGTTGCTGCACTGCCTTCTCAAGAAGATTTTCTGCCAAATAGTGATCCTGCTCATCAACATGATGACCTTCACACAGATTTCATCCTACTCAATCAGAATAAAGGTATGTTGGAGGGTAACATTGCAATATATTATGAGGCTGCCAGCATAGATGATCACGAGGAAGAGGTGGAGTTTCTTGTCCAAAATAATCCCAAGCATAGCCAAGTGAAGGAAGAAGTAGTCCTAAATGAAGTCTATTTCTCAAATCCTCTAAGTCAGGTATTATTCCAAGATCCTTTTGCTGCTTTCTTGGAGACATTTGGAGAAGGAGTAAAGTATGTTAGAAGCATTTTGATGCAAATTTTAAAGAAAATTTTAGGCACTACTATTTAAAGGAAAGTGAGGTGTGAGTGGCCTTTCGATTTCTTCAGCACACTCAAAGGGTTGAACCAAGTTCACTCATGGAATCATCTACTTGACAGGTTGTATTGGAAAAGAGAGTTCACCAAATGAATATATCTCATGTATAGGTTAGATTAGGATAGATAGGTATGAAAATAAGCTCAACAATATGAGAATATTTCTAGTTTTTAGTTTTAGAATGTTGATCTAGAAAAATAAAAACACAAAAACAAAGAAAAGATGAAAAAGAGGGCATATGAAAATAAGAGGTACAACCCCATCCCAAAAAATAGTACTTCTGAAAGTGTGCAAATCTAAATGCCACTACTTGAAAAAAGAGAGTCTTGTTCAGTCATCTAGCCTAATCATGACTGAACATGTTTTAAATTTCTACTGATAGGTTAGTGAAATAAGACTTGTTAAACCATTTAAGCTTGACTTGTCAGTAGATTAGATTAGGAAAAAATTTTGGTTCAAAATGCATAAATCTGAACCAAAGGGAAGAGATGGATACATAACAAATGATAGATCACAACCCTCATGTTTTCTAGTTTTGATTGCACAAAAAATAATGTCTGTGTGAAACTTTTCTAAATGCCACAGCCCATGGCAAATCAGATTGTTTAAACTTGGTTTGATCATGTTTTCAATTTCATGTTAGTAGGTTAGAGAATAAAATCTGGCAAACAGCTTAATCTTGATAGATAAGTAGTCTAGGTAGAGAATAAAAGAGTTCATTATCCTAATCTGAACTCTTGAAAGTGATAAGGGTACAAGTAGATAGTTGGTTTTTCTTTCAAAAGAAAATAATGTCAAGGGTTTCCCAGTCCAAGTGCACCCACATGAAGAAAAAATGTTAGGCAAAGCAGGATGGGTAGGTAGAAATGAGGTTGAAGCAAACAAGTCTTTCTGATTTTGAGATCATAGCTTCAAGAGAACATCAAAAAATGAATGGAGAAGGATTTTAAAAGTTCAAGTAAGGCATTGGTCTTCAAAACTCAGAGATTTGAACTCTGAGGTCTTGGAAACCTCCTGAAAAGGAACTGCCCTCCCCAAGTGGAGACACTGTTAGTCATCAGTAATTTTTACTATCTGTAGATGACTAAATATTGGTTACAAATTTCTAAAAACAAAATTCCCTGAACATTGTGATTTTTAGAAATCTCACTGCCTTCATTATCCTTATAGAAAAATTTTCACTATTCCACTAGCTTGCCATTCCATGGCCACCCTACTACTCCTAAAAGACTTCTTATGTGCTTTTACCTACCTTTGTTAGCCTCCTTTCATGCTTATAAATTCATTGCCTCATTTTACCCTATCCTTACATTAGGGGAATTTTGAGGTCTAAAATGGGCCTCCTAAAGAAATTATAAAATAATAGTGGAAAAAATCAAATAAGATTTGATGACATCATCAAATTTTAGTGGGAAAAATGAAAAAACTACTTTTTCAACTCATATTTTCAACTTATCTCCCAAAGTTTTTACTCAAATTTCGAGCGAGAGTACTCGTTGGATGCAAAATTTAATTCCTCATCCAATGAGTACCCATGTTGCATACTTTCGGTGGGTCCTACTACACGTAAAATTAGAAATACATCAAAAACGTGATTGTAATCACGTTTTTTTATGTATTTCTCATTTTTCATGTAGCAAGGTTCATCTAAAGTATGCAACATGGATACTCCTTGGATGAGGAATTAAATTTTGCATCCAACGAGTACTCCCACTCAAAATTTGAGTAAAAATTTTGGGAGATAAGTTGAAAATACGAGTTGAAAAAGTAGTTTTATTATTTTATTATTTTTTAATATTTTTACCCTTTTATTTAAAAAAAGGTAAATCATTCCCCATGGTTGACATCATCATATTGAATCGTATTGGTTGTTATAAAGTTTATTTTTGTTGTACATTTTTCTTAGGAGGCCCATTTTAGACCTCAAAATTCCCCTAATGATATACCTTCCTAAACACTTCCCATCACTTCTATCCCTCAAACTCATCATTTTTCTACAAAACCTATCTTATTGCTACAAATTGACACTTTTTGAGACTCGGCCTGTGTTTTGCTATTTTGGACCCCTTCCCTTCACTCAATCCTTGAAATTCCACTTTCCCCTACTCTCTAACATCTATCCCTATCCCCCAAAATTTCCCCAAGAATTTAGAAAACCCTTAACCCTTTCATTCCCCTCCCTCTACAAGGTAGTCTTGAATCCCCTGTTTTGCCTACACCAAACCCTAATTTCCTCCTCCAACTAAGCCAGGGTTTGCTATGGAAAATAGGAATAGGAGAAAAAGATCCATATGGTAGGTCATATCAGCAATCATGAAGCCATACCAACTCATAAACATCATTCCTCCATCATTTTCCAGGAATTCATTACAAGAGACAAGCCATTTGTCACTCATAGGGCCAGTTTTTCTTCAAACTATGTTTCTAACCAGATGGAGATGAATTTGAAGAAAACAAGAAATTTTGTTGTCCATCATAGGTCCAAGAAGAAAAACCTCCTTCATATTTTACACAAGTGTCATGGATTTAGAGAAATGTCAAAAATACAGGTGTCACGACAGAATTTCTGCAGTTCTGGAGTGACCTTGGGAAAATAAAGTTTTCTCATAGCTAGATTCTCCAAAATACATTCTTGATGAGTCAAATCACAACTAAACTGGAATATATTTCCATTGAGATATCATGAGCTCAATTTGGAGTTGAGGAAGGCATCCAAACATTTTCTTCACCATCACTCTGCATTTTTGCACCATCATTCAACACTTTTTGACCAGTCTTGGGAGAATAAACTTTTGGCAAGTCAAATCAAATCCAATAAGAGACACAAAGTTATATTTGGAAATTTTATAGGATAATATTTCCAATGAGCTATCATGAGCTCAATTTGGAGTTGAGGAAGGCATCCAAACATTGTCTACACCAGCACTCTGCATTTCTGCACCATCATTCAAAACTTTTTGACCAGTCTTGGGAGAATCAACTTTTTGACAGGTAAAATCAATTCCAATTAGATAAAAAATTTAAATTTGGAATGTATACAGGATACGATTTCTAGCGAGCTATCATGGGCCCAATTTGGACCCTGGGAAGGCCTCCAAATCCCTTTGAAAAAAGGTGCTACGCCTTCAGAAACTGGCACTATGCCTTCAGAAACTGGCACTGCACCTTGAGTAGCCTTGTTATATTTTATTTTTGAACAGATTAATGGAACCCAATAAAAAAAAATGGAATTTTTGGAAAGTAGACTCAACATTCTTTCCAACGAGCCATCATGGAGCTAATTCCGACATCGGGAAGGGCTTCAAAACTTGGCTGCAATATGACTCAGTTTCCCTGTGCAGGCGCTGTGCCTTGAGACCTCTGAAGCTGCCCCCTTGCAAAAAAGTCAACAAAACACACTAAAGGATATTTTCGAGATTTTTTGGGAAAATCATTTCAGAGTTGGTTGAGGAGTTTTGTTTAGGTTATCTTTCATTTATTATATTAGACATTTTGTGCCTTGGGCCTTGCATGGTCTTAATAGACAAATTTGGCATTTATGATGCATTTATGGTTTCTATAAGCCTCTTAGGGTTTCCACCTCCTCATTTTCGCGTTAAATAGAGCCTTGAGGCCTCATTGTAATTATTGGTTGGTTGTTGAGCATAATATGATATAGACTCTGAGTTTATTTGTGAAATTGGCTTTGATGTTTTGTGATGGCTTTGGACTGAGTAGATGTGGATTGAGCTCATTCTTAGGATTCAAAAATCTTTGTTGAATGGTGATGTATTCCATCTTTGTACATGTTTTCTTTAGTTCTCATTATTTTTCTTTGATCATGGGATAGAAATCTTAGAGTAGGATATGTATTTTTGGCACCCTACTTTGTCTGCATCCTTTGATCTTTATGTTTTCTTCCTTGAATGTTTAACTAAGGAATTCTTAAGTGCTCTTTAGTTTTACTGAGATGTTATGTTGAAAAATCTATTTGTTTACAAGTAAGTTTCATAGAATCCTTAACTGCTCTCTAATTTTACTTATATGTTGCTCTAAGGTCTGCTTAGTATTGTTTGGTTGAAGAATCCTTCATTTCTCTTCAAGTTTTTACTATGCTAATCATGCCTAAGGCTTTTCCTTGTTATTAGTTTGTTAAAGGATCCCTGATTTCCCTTTAACCTACTATATTCTCTCCTCCATGTTCATTTCACTCACTCAAAACCTACTTAGATCCATTTGGCCCTGTTTACTTGCCCTATTTTTTGCACTCTTCAAGACCTTTGCAGACTCCATAGCCCAATGGACTGATCCTTTCTTACTCTACTTATTCTTCTTGACAACTTATCCAACCAAACAAACAAACAAGCAAACCATAATCCCTATAACTAGCCTAAAATCAAACTCTAAAATCAAACAAGTTAAATCCTTTACATAAGCATAGAGAGAGCCCTCTCTAAGTCCAAGAAGGCTAGGTCCTAGGACTCCAAAGATTGGTTTGATGTTACCCCTGTTCATTTTTCCTTGCCAATATTCAAATTACGGGGACCTAACAGACTGTTGTTTGAATCTGTATAGAGGAGGACTCGCACAAAAACAAAAAAATAATGAAACAGGAGTGCAGAATGCAACCGACTGTTTTCACCAAAAAAAAATTACATATCATGTACTGAATTCCATAGAGAATGCATCGAATTGTATGACAGAGAAGGAGTAGTTCTACCAAGTGTTGGCGAAGAGGCAAAGAGGGAGTTACATGGGCAGTAATGTCAGAAACACAACTGGCTTTGATACCATGTCAAGCCAGGAGGTAACTCCACAAAATAACTCATACAAATTGATTAAGGGTTCCTATGAATATATACATGGAGGTGATACTGTCGAGTTCCTTATTTCCTATTTTACATTAATTTACAATTCACCAAATCCCTTAGGATTTTGTGTCAACACTTAATAACTTAAGGAAAAAGGAAATATTTCATCAAGTACTTCCCTAAGTGTTCCATTCCGTTGATGAAGATATCTTTTCTGCTTGTTTTTTTATTAAAAAAAATATTCTTTCAGTATTTAGGCATCCCAAATGAAGAATATCCTTGAATCCTCCTTTGTCTTGCAAAATAACAAATTGGTACCAAAATTCTAGGTACTGATTAGCTGAAACAAGATACTAGACAATTGGTATGCAATACAAGATGATGTTGTAAAATAATCATTTCCAATTTCACATAATATTCCAAACATAATGGTCATATCTTACTTTATTAAAAAGAAAACTATAAACAAATATAAATATCATATGCATCTATTATTCATTTATTTATTATCATACTCTACTTGAGAAAAAAAAATCCCCTTCTCAAGTATAGGAGCATTTCCAATGTAACCATGTGCACAATAGGTGTAAGAATGAATTCATACTCAAGTTCATAGTATAATCTTCAATTCATACCTATGTATGAAGTACTAGCAGTTGTAATTATGATGTCAAGAAGTAAGAAAAAATAGAGTGGTATGGCCTTATAGTTTCTTTAAACCAATTTTCAATCAAATCAAAATGCTCATGGTTTACCTCTTTGTTTGGCTCATTTAGCATATCCTCCTTTACCATACCATGCAAATATTCTATTATGAGATGACTATCCTCTTGTGTTCTTATAGGATCCATAGATAGGATGTCAAAAATTCTTCAATCTCAGTTTCTAACGGTTTCTATCCATTGGATGTGGTCCATGATTCTTCAGTTTCCTTGACAAGATTGCAAGGGTGAAGATCTTCTCATGGATGTGGTTCATCGATTTATTTTTATTCTATCACTTCTGGAGTGACAAGTAAGTTCTTGACAAATATCAATATTTTCTCTTCCTGAGAAGAAGATATCCCAATTGCTGCTAGAATTTGAGAGAGTTATTCCAAACTCTTGATCATCCTTGAATATTTCTTTTCTGGGTGTAATCCCTAACAATGACACCAAAAAATGTTGGGGAAATTATATGAACTATATACTGCCACAAATTAAATTATCAACCAAGGATTCGTAAGCAGCAGAGTCGATGCACTATATGTGCCAATAATAGGTAAGTTCCTATGTTTGTACCGAAGGAGTAGGAACATGGTCTAGACATCTATGTGATCCAATCCAATTAATTAGAGTATAAGGAATCAATAATTATATTTCTACCAACAAGAAAACATAAAAGCGATGCTTTAAATTACAAATTACTTCATATATACTCAAAGATGCTAAAAGTCATGTTTTTTAAGAAGGTAAGCAAGTGGTGAGTAGGTTTCGAGGTAAAATTGGTCCAAAATAGAGGAAAATATAGGGTATTAAAGACATCAAAATAGAGATCCAATAATCACCCACACGAAACTCTTTATCACCTACAGAACTTTTATCAAGCCATTACTTAATTATTTGTTGGTGAGATGAAAATATAGCACTGTGTTTTTACCTTTATTCTTCAAGATTTAGGAGGGTATCAATTCTACTATGCATGATAGGACATGACCTACCATGAGATTCTTGGGGGAGATGCAAGGCAGGTTGGTAAAGTCAGGGAATGGTTTCGCGGTGAAAAACACCCTCCAAAATTTTGCTTACACTTGAATTTTGGAGCCTACTTATGATCCTATGATTTGTCATTCCTTGATTGTCCTTAGTCACTTCATGATTGGTTAATGTTTAAGAATTCTTATGATATTTTTTGTTTCAAAGCCACTTGCTTACACATTCTCAGCTTAGATACGTTCATAAGAACACCCCTTTCTAGCAAGCTCAACAACCAATTTCTATCCTTGAAAATATCCAGTGTGTAGTTCTTGAAATTAAGGCTTGTGAAGTATCTAGGAATAATGGTTGTGAAATGTTTTTTTATAGTGTTTGTGAAGTCCCTAAGGGCAGTGATTATGCAATCCATAGAGGCATTACATTGTGAAATCTATGTCGATAGTTAGTGTGAAATATCACTTGACAGTTTCCCTCTCACTCTTGGTTGAATTGTATCTTCATATCACTAAGTTTTCTCAACTATCGCTTTTGCGCACCTTCACTTTCGTAAGTGTTGCTTTCACTTTCACGACTGTCGTTTTTTCTTACTTTCACTATAACAAGTGTCACTTTTTATTTTTCTTCACTCTGGCATGTGCCATTTTCACTTTCTTTCTCTTTTTCAAGTGTCATTTTCACCTTTCCTTATTGTCACAAGTGTTTCTTTTTATTTTTTTCTCTCTTGCATGTGTCGCACTTTAGTGCACCACAAGAGGCATCCCTAGCACATTATTTGGTATTCATTGATAATATATATTATAAGAATATTTGATAGACACTCTCCCACATAGTAGCACATTTTTTGGTCGCGGTCAACACTACTATCGTAACTTGTATTCTAAGTGTCCCAAAGTGGCGTTTAAGCTGGCGCACTTAGAAATAAGTGTCATTTTGTTGTCAATTCAAGGTATTCATGTGTATTTTGAGTTTTTTGGAATTTTTTGATGTTATCTAAGTGTGAGATCATCATAGTAGGACTTTTTTTCTCTCTCTTGTCTCACTAATCCCAAACTTGGCCATTTTTAGAGTTTTCACTATCGTTTCAACTTTCTCAATTTTCAACCAATATTCCTACCCCTTGGAACTACGCATTACACAATTTTATCTCACAGTGAAGCACCCTTTCCTTCTAAAATTATAAAATTTATAGTCACTACCTCTAAGGACTACGTATTATGCAATCATAGTGCACAGTCTCTACCTCTTGTCCCTAAAAACTTTGCAATTCTCTCTCCTAGTGAGTCTTCCACTGTGCATTGTGCAGTCTCAGTCAACATTCGAGCTTCATTGTCTCCCTGACCTACACAAATATGAAATCAGCTGGTTCAATCTTACATGAAATGCACATTGTGCAATCACAGTGGTTAATCCTACCTCACTACATCATTTTCTACCTTAACTGTGCAGTTTTGTCCTCCAGTCCCTCAGTTATCGTTCATTGCGCAATCACAATGAGCAAGCCTTTCTAACTGTCTCACTAAGTTTCTCAACTACACATTCTTTTGTCTCTGTCCTTCCATAATTGTGCATTGTGAAATCACAATGAGAAAGCCTTATCCCTCACCTCATTTATTCCCTCAATTGGAAATTTTTATTCATTATCCCTCAGTTACTATGCGCTATGTAGTCATAGTGACTAAACCCTCACCGTTAGCTCTTTCTCTTGCACAATGCACAGTTCATGAGCCTCCTCCTCAATCCTGCATTATGTCTTGCCTAGATCAGCATGCAACATGAAACAGAATAAACTAGGAGATTTTGGGACTGATGCCATTTTGTCATGAGTGAATCCTATTTTCAATTACTTGTATCTTGACATAACAAGATGATGCTTAAGGAGGATACCTAGAAGATCATGTAGGAAGACATTTGTGAAGTTGGAATCATGAAGGGACTATCAAGCAATGAGATGAAGGGACACTAGATCACAAATGAAGATTGAAGACCAAAATCACAAGGTGGACTTTGTATCATCCAAGCTCTACGATGATGAAGATGAAAAATATGCAATAATTATCATGAATATACAAGGGATTTCATCAAGGAGAGGCTACAAGAGAACACTTGCAAAGAAGGATAAAATGATAGAACCATCATGAAGTATATGAAGGAATCTTGGACCAAGACAAAAGGATGGTAACTCATGTTGACTTGGAAGGTTTAGACACTCGCCTAATTCCATTTGGAGGATGAAGATGAAGAAAAAACAAATATTCATCATAAATATTATGAAGGAAGTAGCAAAGGGAGAATCTTGACATTGACACATCATCACGAAGTTCCATGTCATCAATGCAACGCCATAGCTTGTCCAAGTGTCATCACAAAGTCATATGTGTTAATGTATTTTTCCACATCATTGGTGGATGTAATTATTGTATTATTAAAAAATGGAAAATTTAAAATATGTGGAAGACCAAGGGTCCCACATGGAATATGAAAAGTCACAAAAAGGTTTGAAAAGTCATTGTAGAAGGTCAAGATTCATGAGGCAGGTAAAGAGTCACATGTGAGGTGGAGATTCACCTCACTTGTTATAAATAAACCCTCATAACTCAAGCAAGGGAACTGTTGGGACTTTAAATTTCCACCTTTTCTTCTCTAGCTTGGCATAGGAGAGAAGATCTTCCTTTGGAGGAGCAAGTAGTGAATTAATGTTCCACTACTGGGGCTAGTGTGGCAACATTGTAATTGTATATATTGGAACTTTCACTTAATATATGAAGCTCTCAAAGCTGACTTACTTTCATGCATATATCATGAATGATTGTGAGACTATTCTTTCATTGTTTATGGTGTATGTTTGTTAACACATACGAATGAAAATGAACTATTTAGTTGGATTTGGTATGTTCTTGTTGAATGTGCATTGTTACTTGATTTCATGACCATTGTTGTATTGTGAACTACTTTGTAGGTTAACTAACAATCCTATTATTCTCTTGTGTGTCTCTTTTAGGATGGTACTATTAATTTTCTTCTAGAGGCTCACTCTCTCTTTCATTGTTGTGAAATCACCATATATAAATTGCGATTTTATGCCTCATAGTGTCAACTTACTTTCTTGTTTCAAATATTGTTTGTATAATCTCTTATTTTGATCATTGTAGCCAAGGAAAATTCCTAAGATTATGGAAACCATATGTATTTCTTGTTGGGGCTCCTATTACAAATAATGTGAGGTCTAAATGGGACATCATATCAGGGAGACCCCTTGGTTGATGAATTTCCATCATGGTCAGCATTTCGTGCTAGAAGGAGGTCCAAATGACAAGTTGAGCCTGTTGAAACTAGCTTTGAATCTCTTATATCAAATGGTTATGTAATATTCCTAAATTAGCATGCAGCTAATAGGAATATTAATTTTTCTTTTAATATCTAGTTAGATGAATAAATAGGCGAGGAGGCTCATAAGTTGCTTAAGTAGGCATAAAATCCCTCATAATGTGAAAAGGGATCATGTTAATAACTAGATCAAACATCCTCATGTGTGAACAGGGTCTAAAATGTGTGGAAAAAGTCAAGTTTGACCAATTCAACAACATTATTATATGAGTGGATCCTAAATAAAGACAACTTAGTGTGAATGAAGATCAATCCAGCTAGTCAAAATGAAGACACCTTGGGTGTGAACAGAGACATTGCATGAAGATCAAGTCAAGGTTGACTAAATCAAACAACACTGTAAAAATATGAGTGGGACTAATGGAGACAGGGTAATTTTGGTGGAGGATCCTTTGCATGGAAGAAACCTCATAATTGGGTGGGACCCTTGGTGAGGAAGCTCATCAACTATATAATGGAGGGAATGGTAACCATATGGGGCATGATTGAAGATTATATTTTGTATGTGGTCTTTTTAGACTTCTTTACATCCTTTGGTTGTTTAGCTAAGTTTGTTGCACTTTTTAGTGAAAGGGTTTTCTCATGCGGGAATTCCCCACTCTTGCTTGGAGATCTTGTTTAAGAAATCTGATGAGAGAATTTTTTGCTATATTTTCCACTACCTGGTGTTAGGCCAAGAAGTCACCTTTAGCAACAGCACAGTCCCTTTCAGAAAATGCATTATTTCTTAAGGTATAGTAGTGGAGGGGTTTAGTCCCTTGTATTTTGAGCTAGTTTCCTTGAAGGAGGTTCATTCTTCTTCCCAGAAAGCTAGTAGGAGGAGCTACAACCATTTCTTTGCATGATAAGCCATTATTATGCAGAGCTTCAGCCATATAGCATGATTCAGCCATAGATTTGCAGCATATACTTCTTGTATTTCATGTTTATCAAGAAACCCTTGCCAGGTCCTCTTGGATTTGTGTAAAGAGGCTAGATCTCTGTTTTTGGGCCTCATTGATTAATACAAAGTAGACCTATTTTGTCTCTCATATTTCTTAGTACAAACCTTAATAAATTACGCTTTCACTTTATACAGTAATTCTCTGTTACAATAGTCTTGGGGTTTTAGTGATTTTGGGCTGTTTTGAGCATGGGAGGCCTGTTTTGACCATGATGGAGTCTTCTCATGAGAAGGAGAGGATCTGCAAAATGGATCAATGAAAACCCTTATTGTTTTGATGGAAGAAGCTCTAAAAACTTCTTCTACACACTTTACATGGCATCAAAAAAGACATCAAAGAAATGAGGAAGGAAAAACATGGACATCCCTCACAAGATCTACAAGATCTATACATGAGGAAAGATCTAATTCCTCACATTATGGGTGTGAGTATTCAGCCACACCATCATATTTAAAATTCTCTACCAGGCATATGTTTAAGACAAAGGAGACTCTTGGTGATTATTTGCAAGAGTATGAAGATCTATCGAAGGGGTTCAAAGATCACTTGAACTTACAAGGGTTTTGTAAGATCAAGGAAGAAAGAAGCACAAGGAGCAAGAATCATGGTGTGGGTAGATTTTTTCTATCTAATTTTGATGGATCACATAAATTTCTAGCTAAGGTTTGGGTGAAGGAGCTAGACACCTATGTGCAACAACATCAATTCTCAGAAAAAGAAGCCATCAAAGTAGCAGCGCTGCATCTTGAGGGTAAGGGTTATGATTGGTGGTTGTTTGAGTCGTTTTCCATAAAGAATGAAAATACATCTACTTATGAAAATTTAATTAGTGTTGAGATTGCAACAAGATGATGAGCTTAGTGGAAAGAAGTCACCTTCACTAAGTGGGCCCGTAGGCTATTTTTGGCGCAAGTCTATTTTTAGACTATGTCTATTTTTAGACATGTCGATCATATTCTATGAGTTGCAGGATGCTATTTGTGGATGGTTCGTAAAGTTGGAAAAATAGATGGAATTCTATTTTTAGACATATTGGGTAGAATCTATTTTTAGATTTCCAGTCTAAAAATAGATATGTCGAATATTATTAGCTCTTAATAATATTTGGACTATAAACATTATCTTATTCTCTTGGAGCACTTCAATTAAGTGCACAGATGTGGCACAGGAGCTGACAGAAGGAATTACGCTATTCCTGAGGGTTAAGTGGATTTATTTCATGGATACTTTAGTTAGAACTCATGTGACAGAGTTTGGTGGAGTTATTGAGGCAGTTGATGGAGTTGTGTTCAGTTTAATTGAGTTAAACATAGTTGAGCTAGTTGTATCTAGTCTAACTGATTGATACACTAGTGAGAGTGGTGTGAATTAATTATTAATTAATTCACTAATTATTAACTCATTAATCAACTAAAGAATACATCAGTTAAATACATTGCATGGAAGGTTTCAGTGGAGACCAGTGAAGAGGTAGGTGAAAGAGCAGGTTGACTATCAGTTGTGACTATACTGTTGCATGATTTGCAACAACCAGTGATTGGAGATGCCAATGAGGATTGCGTGAGAAATGCTGGACCAATTCGATTTCATTCAGAGCCATTCTTCAGCAGTGATTGCGTAGTAGAGGCAGGCTATCAGGTGGCAGAGATTGGAGCATGTGATTTGGTAGATCGGGCTTGATTAGTGTGTAACAATTGGAGATTATACTGAGAGCTTTGTGAGGAGCTTTGTATAATGATTGTTACATGATATCTATTACATATAATATACAGATAGTTGGGGGTTTTCAGCTTTAAGCTTTCCTATAGAATACTGTGTTCATATGTTTCATTGTTTATGGTTTTAATGTGCACATGCGATTGTTTTTATTTCCGCAATTAATGATCAATGGTAGAAGAGATTCTGTATTGTGCATGAAGTTAAAATAGTGTGTGATCAGGAGAATCTCGGTGTATAACCTATCAGTTATCAAATTTCTATATTGTATCAGAGCGATACTGATCATTGGATCAATTGCAAAACATTGAAGCGGTTGAGTTTTGAGATGGTGGAATTCAAATTTGCAGTAGTGTTTTCTTGGTGTCAAATTTGAGATGTCTTTCAACGGATTGCAATTGGACTATTCCCTTGAGGGCAACTCGAATTATATTTCATGGAAGGACAGGATGGAGGCAGTGCTGGATGACAATGGGTTGAAGGAGTTCATAGATGTAGAAATTCCAAAACCTGCTTCTAGCGATGCTGCCGCACTTGACGCATGGAAAAATAAGACAACAAAGTTTCGAAGAATTCTATTGGAAGGTGTAAAGGATCACATAGTGTCCAGCCTTCATGGTAAGGCTTCTCCATTATTTATGTGGAAAGCATTGATAGACTTATTCCAAAGAAAGAGTGACCAGAAGAAGTTGGCGCTCAAGGATAAACTCAGGAACATAAAAATGGAGAAATGCAACAGTATGCCCAGGTACCTCACGAAGTTCATCCAATGCAGGGATGAGATGGGAAGTGTGGGGGTGACTATAGATGACGAGGACTTGGTGAGCTTGGCTCTCATTGGGCTTTCGAAGAGTTGGCATTCTTATCAAGACTTTGTCAATGGTTGGGAGAAATTTCCAGGATGGGAGCGACTTTGGTTGGATCTTGTGAAAAAGGGGATAAGGCGAAGTACCAGGGACGGATCTTCATCAAAGAACTCAGGTGAAGAAAATTGAGCTTTGGCTGCCAAAGCAAGGAAGGGGAAGAGAAATAAGAATGCTTCTCAATCTGGTGCGAAAGGCAAGAAGCAGGACATGTCCAAGGTGAAGTGCTTTCACTGTCACCAACACGGACATTACACAACTAATTGTCCATAGAAGAAGAAAAATAAGCAGGCTGCTGGATCTGCAGCTGGAGAGGCCTTAGCCTCGCAGTTTGAGCTGGATTTTTCACTGTTCGCATGCTTGGTCTCTAGTATGATGGGTTCAGTGTGGTTTCTTGATAGTGGTGTGTCTTTTCATATGACTGGAGAGAAATATTTGTTTACTGATCTGGATGAGAAAGATCTTGGAGTGCACATCGAGATGGGCGATGATGGTAGATACATTGCGACCGGTATCGGTACCATTTCCTTTGAGAGGGATTCTGGTAAACCCTTCGTATTGAAGGAAGTGATGCATGTTCTAGGATTGAAGAAGAATCTGATCTCTGTGGCCATGTTAGAAGACAAGGGATATGATGTTGTCTTTAGCGAGGGAAAGGCTTTCCTACGCTGTAAGGCAACTGGTGAAACCCAGAGGATAGGGGTTTGATTTAAGAACCTTTATCAATTGCAGGTAGATGGCTGCGCAGGAATGGCAGGCAAGGCAGAAGGAGTGGTGAGCTGAGATGAGGGCAAACTGTGGCACAGGAGATTGGGCCACCTTCACCATGGAGCTTTGAAAATTTTGCAGCAGATTTATACCAGGCTTCCCAAAGGTACACTTGTGTAGTTAGATCAGTGCAAGGGATGTACTTTGGGAAAATTTGTGAAAGCCACCTTTCAAGAGAAGGATATTCGTGCCACAACAATCCTTGAGAGAATTCACACAGACGTGTGTGGACCTTTCTCAGTAGCTTCGACAGCAAAGCACAGGTACTATGTGATATTTGTTGATGATTTTTCTCAGAAGTGCTGGATCTTCTTCATGCAGAAGAAGAGCGAGAAATACTAAAAGTTATGTGAGTTCAAGGAACTGGTTGAGAAAGAATTGGGGAAGCAGGTGAAGGCTCTTAGGAGCGACAATGGTGGTGAATTCATCTCTGGTGAATTCAAGGAATTTTGCATCGTAAAAGGAATTCGAAGAGAGCTCATAACGCCTCATAACCCACATCAGAATGGGGTCGCAGAGTGAAAGAACAGAACGATCGTGGGTGCTGCATAGGCGATGTTGCATGATCAGGGCCTTCCCATACACTTGTGGGCTGAGGCATGAAATATTGCGGTTTATGTGCAAAACCGTTGTCCTCACAAGATACTTGGCATGAGTACACCCGAGGAGGCGTTTTATAGTAAGAAGCATGACATTTCCCATTTGAGGATTTTTGGTTCACCTGTTTAAATTCATGTGATGAAGGATGCCAGGAAGAAGCTGGAGCCGACTGCAGAGGTTGGGATATTTTTGGGGTACACTGATACACCCCACAACTATCGTGTGTATTTTCCAGACAGTCAGAAGATTTTTGTGCGACAGGATATCAAATTTCACGAGGAGAAAGCCATGAAGTGTTTGCTTGAGAGGGAGCCACACTTGCATGCAGATGAGGAGCTATTAGTTCCTAAGGATGAGCCTTGGGATGTGGATCAGCCACAAGAGGAGGTTCATGGAGTGGAAGAGACCACTCATGCAGCGCTAACCATCAGAGGGTAGAAGCGCACTACAGAAGCTGAGCGACTAGCTCAAGATGCAGAGAAGATTATAGGAGCACCTACATCATAGCGCAGACAAAGATAGTCACCTGACCGGTATACTGGATACATGGCTCTTATGAGCAAGTGTATCGTGACAGAGCCATCCTCTTTCAAGGAAGCTGTGGAGGATCTCGCATGGGTAGATGCCATGGTGGAAGAGTATGATTCGATTGTCAGAAACAGTGCATGGGAGATTGTCCCAAGGCCGGAAGGGAAATTAGTGGTAGGTTTGAGATCGATCTACAAAGTGAAGCAAGCAGCTGACGGGAGTGTGGAGAAGTACAAGGCAATATTTTTTTCCCGAGGCTTCTCACAGATTGAGGGGATCGATTATGAGGAGACCTTTGCACCTATCACAAGGTATTCTTCCATACAGACGATTCTTGCTCTCTCAGCGCAGATGGGGTGGCGCATTCATCAGATGGATGTGAAGATTGCGTTCCTCAATGAAGTGATTGAGGGGGAGGTGTACATAGAGCAGCCTGAAGGTTTCGAGATCTTCAGCAGCGAGTCGCATGTGTGCAGGCTCAAGAGAGCGATGTATGGGTTGAAACAAGCAGCTCGTGCTTGGTACACATGGATAGACAGTTATTTCACCGGAATTGGATTCTCCAAGAGTGAGGCAGATCCGAACCTATACCAGATTGTGGTGGAGGGTAAGTTGTTGATCATTGTACTTTATGTAGATGATTTTATTTTGACGGGTGATGAACTGTTGATACACTCATGCAAGGCTGATCTTGCAAAGGAGTTTGAGATGAAGGACTTGGGCCTTCTTCATTATTTCCTGGGATTGGAAATTTGGCAGCGTAGTGATGGAATGTTTGTGTCTCAAGGAAAGTATGCCCGGGAGATACTGGAGAAGTTCAACATGCATGGCTGCAATCCTATCAACACTCCTCTTCCTGGTGGATGGAGGAAAGAGGATGCTACATCGGCAAAGGTAGTGGATGCCATTGTTTATCGACAGTTGGTGGGGTCACTTATGTATCTGGTCAATACATGACCTGACATATGATATGCTATTAACCAGCTTTCACAAGCTATGGTTAAGCCTACCAAGCTCTTCTGGAAGGCAAGCAAGCATGTATTAAGATATCTCAGAGGCACATCGGGATATGGATTATGGTATAGACAGTCAGATGAGGTGAAGTTGTGTGGCTTCACAGATGCAGATTGGGCAGGGAGCCCAACGGACAGAAAGAGCACATCTGGAAGGATTTTTAGTATCAGGTCAACAACAGTTTCTTGGTATAGCATGAAGCAGAGATCTGTGTCACTCAGTTCAACAGAGGCTGAGTATATGGCATCAAGTTTGGCTGCATGCGAGGCTATATGGATGAGGAAGATCCTGGTTGGGTTGTTCGGTTCACACTTAGATCCTACTATGATATATTGTGATAATCAGAGTTGCATCAAACTCTCAGTTAATCCATTATTTCAGGATAGATCTAAACACATTGACATCCAGTATCATCATATCATAGATTGTGTGCAGCGGAAGATCATGTTACTTTCATACATTCCCACAGAGGATTAGGATGCTGATATGAAAATTTGAATACCACAGGGGTAGGATAGGGGTGGAAGATAATCCTTATCTTGTTGAGAGGGAGTATTGATATTGCAACAATATGATGAGCTTAGTGGAAAGAAGTCGCCTTCACTAAGTGGGCTCGCAGGCTATTTTTGGCGCAAGTCTATTTTTAGACTATGTCTATTTTTAGACATGTCGATCATATTCTATGAGTTGTAGGATGATATATGTGGATGGTTGGTAAAGTTGGAAAAATATATGGACTTCTATTTTTAGACATATTGGGTGGAATCTATATTTATATTGCCAGTCTAAAAATAGATATGTCGAATATTATTAGCTCTTAATAATATTTGGACTATAAACATTATCTTATTCTCTTGGAGCAATTCAGTTAAGTGCACAGATGTGGCACAGGAAATGACAGGATGAATTACGCTATTCCTAAGGGTTAAGTGGATCTATTTCATGGATACTTCAGCTAGAACTCATGTGACAGAGTTTGGTGGAGTTATTGAGGTAGTTGATGGAATTGTGTTCAGTTTAACTGAGTTAAACATAGTTGAGCTAGTTGTATCTAGTCTAACTGATTGATACACTAGTGAGAGTGGTGTGAATTAATTATTAATTAATTCAATAATTATTAACTCATTAATCAACTAAAGAATATATCAGTTAAATACAGTGCATGGACAGTTTCAGTGGAGACCAGTGAAGAGGTAGGTGAAAGAGAAGGTTGACTATCAGTTGTGACTATACTGTTGCATGATTTGCAACAACCAGTGATTGGAGATGCCAATGAGGATTGCGTGAGCAAGGCTGGACCAATTCGAGCTCATTCAGAGCCATTCTTCAGTAGTGATTGCATAGTAGAGGCAGGCTATCAAGTGGCAGATATTGGAGCATGTGATTTGCTAGATCGGGCTTGATTAGTGTGTAACAATTGGAGATTGTACTGAGAGCTTTGTGAGGAACTTTGTATAATGATTGTTACATGATCTCTATGAAATATAATATACAGATAGTTGGGGTTTTTCAGCTTTAAGCTTTCCAATAAAATACTGTGTTCATATGTGTGATTGTTTATGGTTTTAATGTGCGCATGCGATTGTTTTTATTTCCGCAATTAATGATCAATGGTAGAAGAGATTTTGTATTGTGCATGAAGTTAAAATAGTGTGTGATCAGGAGAATCTCGGTGTATAACCTATCATTTATCAAATTTCTACAATTAGAATAGTAGTAGAAATATTTGATGAAAAACTTCATGACACATATTTGATGAAGAAAATCAAACAAAAAAAAACAAAACCTTTGCATGGGTTGGAAGGATCCACAAATATAACTCCATTTCAGAAAACCTTTGAAGGGTTAGAAAAATTATTTTATACTTTTCCAAGGGCAAGATCCCCATTGCATGATGAGCTTTCTTCTCAAGAGAAAGACATGGAGATTCCTCCTTCAAGAGAAGACCAAGATCTAAGGTCTCTTATTGTTGATGAGGCATTTTCTACTATTGATGAGGAGGAAGAGAAGGTTGGAGATAACAACACAGTAATATCAAGAGCACATCTAGTACCTCATGAAGAGGAAGATGGAGCACTTTCTCCAAGGAGAGAAACTCTTGCACTTTTGCAAGGAGTTTCAAAGAATATCACATATGGAGATCATGGAAAAATCCATGTGCAGCATGTGCCATCATTGTCAAATGGTGAGATCTTGAAGATAGAAGAAGTAAAAGGGGAGGGAAAGCATCATATGATGAGGAGCATACACCCCTCTCTATTTCATAAGTTTGATGTACAAAGGAGGCAGGAGGATTTTTGTAGTGAAGTCAAGGGCAAATCAGTCCACGCACATATACATCCTGCTCTATATCTTGATGTCTCTTTGCAAGAGGCATTCCACCAGGGAGACCCCCTGATTGGAAGAAGAATAAAGTGTTCGCTCAACTATGGGAAGCATTTACATATTTTGCTAAGTAAGGATCCTTGGGAGAAGCTAGCACAACGCAGAGAATATTTTATGGGTTCCAAGGAGAGATGTGGAATTTTCTGAAATGGACAATCCTATCTCCCACTTAGCTGTTTGCACTAGAAAAGGAAGATTCAGAAATCTATGATGAAATGAATATGATGTCAAAGGGCCAGTCCATATATTTGGGGCAGCCAATGATATTCTCACACACAAAGAATATTTCTCAACATGACAAGAGGATATCAACACTCTTGCATGCATGGTCCAAATTAAGGAAATTTTAGAAGGCAAAAAATTTTCAAGGAGCAGTTGACTTTCATCTGCTTCAATCTTGTCTTGAGAAAGATCTGCTACAAGGAAGGCAGAAAAATAAAGTTGATAGTACTCTAGCATGTGACTTTGGCATCAAGCATGTGAAAGAGGAGAGCCATGTTATGACAGGGGCTGCATTTCAGATTTCTACAAGGCTATCATTGTTCGGGAGCCTAGATCCTTATTGGGAGTCCCAACTCTTGATGGCATATTCCAAGAACCTATTCACATGTGTTATCGCCAAAATCCTACCTGATTGGATGTTGATCAGAAAAATTTAGTGTAACTATCTCAAACCAATCTTGTGACTGAGGCTTAGCCTCCTCAATTTGAGAGGGCTCTCTCAAGGGTTAATGATATGGAATAAAGATATAGATGGCTAACTCTATTTGGGAAATAAAATGGTTATGATGATTTTAAGTTGAAAATAATATCAATATGTAGCCATTGGGCTTATCGAGTCAACACTTTCAGTGATTCAGTGAGTTCACTTGACATGGAAGTTGAGGTAGGTCAGAGTTTTTAGTAGTAGGACACACACACATGAGATATGAAAATACACAATCAATTCACTTATAAAGGAAGTCAGAGCATCATATGGATGAATTATGAGTAATATAAATGAAAACCACTACAATATAGATACACAAAAGGTAAATATAGAACAAATAAGCACTAAAAAATCCTTCAGAATCTCAAGTTGGTCAAGTAACAAATCTCTGTATTGCTGAAACAATCAATTTACAATAAGTTGCAATTTTGCCAAAAATCTCCAACCCTTGAAAAATTCGATCCAATGGAATTTAATAGAGATCTTACATCATTAGATGATCTGCCTCTAGGCTAGATACATCGAATTTATTTCCACTGACACCTTGCATAACTATAAAACATGAAATTTATGACAAACAAACACATCCTATTTGATAGTCCTATTTCAAATAGGACTCTAACTACTCTTTATTATATTTAACAACCTTATCTACTAAAATAAATTACATATCTGAAAAGTATACATTCACATGGTCGAATTTAGATGACGGCCTTCATCCGTTTATGACCACTTAGCTAACCTCCTCAAAAATAGGAAACAATACCCTGTTTTTTAGGCATAGGATCTTTTTCCTTCTTTGAAAATTTTGACTATCATTTAATCTTCATTTCCTGGTCCTTGGTTGTTTAAATTTGTCTTAACATGTCCCATAACTCTTTCTTAGCCTCTAGTTTTCCTAAACCACTTCAAAAACTGCTCAAAAGGATGTAATATATTGTGCTACCAAAATACAGCAGTTTCGTAGCACTTTCTGTAGCGCTGCCATTACAAGCCTTTGTTCACCAAACACTTGACTCTTTCCTCTTGCATAATTTTAATCACCCTTCAACACCTCTTTCATAGAAATTTCAGCTCTTAACTCAGCCTTTAACCCCTTAAATACTGATCAAATGAAACAAAAAAGGCAGCTACAACAGTTTCGTAGCGCTTTTCTGCTTTTTAAGATTGGAGGCGATACAAAACTGCTGAGTATTCAGATTGTTTCATAAATTTGTCAAATGAAAAATGTGGTTACCCAAAAACTCAAAATATAACTTGTCCTCATCATCTACAAACCATACAAACCATAAGCCAACTTCATTTTAGCTTCTTTGAGGAATTTCTTCTTCATTTACAATTGGTTGTCCTATTGGTTCTTCTATGACTGTCATTTTAATTCCTTTGCTCTGTAGCTCACCATGAATTATCTCTAGTTTCTCTTGTGAATCCTTCACCTGTTCTTTAAGTCTTTTGTTAGTAGCTCTCAGATGGGTGTTTATTATTCTGACAAACTTAGCTTCTTTTATTGTTGGAATTGTCCACTTGACAAGTCGCTCTGTATTGTCTAAAGTTTCAAAAACAAAATCAACTTGTCCTTCCCACACTGCCTTCATCCTTTTAAACTATACTTTCTCGACACTATGTTTTATAGCTCTCTTTTTCATGACAACAATTTCCTGATTTTCCAACTTTAACTTTTCCTCAAGGCACTGAAACACTGTTTTCTCTATCACTTTCTCTTTTCCCCTTTTTAATTTGCTGATTGTATCCTTCACTATGGGCAATGAGAGATCAATAATCTCTTTAGGTGATTTAGTTGTCTCAATGGGTTTTGGAACTTCTTTTCTGCCTTCCATTAGTTTCCTAGCATGCCTTGTCATAAGCTTTCTTGCTTGAAAAATGAAACCTGCATCTTCCCCCTCAAACTCTAATGTCTTAGCAGACTTAGCCTTTTTCAACTCTGCTCATCTTCCCCAATAATTTCAGCTTGGACAATAGGTGTTTCCTCTATGTCAATGGCATGAAGAATATCCTCTATATTCCCCTTTGTTACTAAATTGTCTTCTATAGCAACTATCTTTCCTTTCAAAACCACTGCTTGGCTTCTAGTTATTCTTTTGGTCCCTTGTTTGCTTTCAGCTTGTTCCTTTTTTGCATCTTTAACAACCTTTGATTTCTGTTTTTTAGGTGGGAGAGTTGGTGTATCAAGAACTTGCATTTTCTCTAGCCTTTTCTCAGTTTTCTTTCTTGGCTTTACTCTTGCAGGTTTTTTTTTTGGTTTTGCAACCATAGGTTGGCTTTTTTTTGGTGGTGGTGGTGATGGAACTCCTTTAGCTTTAGGGTTTCTTGCAGGAGTTAGGGTTTCCAACTCAAAACCATTAACAAACAAGAATGAGGACCAATCTCTTCCTATCTTTTGAAGTTCATCTAAAATTAATAATTTCATTAAGCCATGATGAAATAATGATGTCTCACACCCCTCAGACTTTTCTTGCACCTTATCAGCCATATTTACAAGACTTCTATGCAGATAAAAATGTAAGTCAAGTGAAATCTTACCAGTGAATGTAGAAGTAATTTGAAATGGTATGAATAAACCTTGTGATGCCTACCTTCACAGGTAAAATATTTCTGAATGTTGAGCAACAGTTTTGAATAATTATCTTGGATGCAGCTTCTTGGGATGGCATTGTTGAGATCCATCTCAATGTGCTCAGGCTTCGTAAACTCTTTACACTGCTCCATATTAAATTTGAACCCTTTGAACCAGGTTTCTTGACCTCTTGGAATCTTTGTTACGGCAGCAATGACCTCTGATGTGATAAAAAAACTTAGCATCCCCACTTTAGTGGCTATTCCATTGAAATTCATAGCAAATTCCTTGGATACCTGTGTGTGACAGCCCTGCAATTTCTCACAAAACTGTAGCCAACCTACTCTTCTGAATGCTTCCATCACTATTGGGTCTTCAATTATTGCCTTCATGTATTCATGTTCATGCCTTAAGCACTGTCCTCCTTTGTATATTTTTCTTTCCTTTGCCATATTCTTCAGAGAAACTCTCATCCTCGCTTGATATGGATGTAATAAACCTTTTTAAGAACCATCCAAAATTTTGGCTCAATACTCAGAGCTCATACATTACGAATGAAGGAAAAAGGAATGAGAATGACTAATTAGGAAATAATTTGAATTTCAAGTGTCCTTTCATAACTAAAAATTATGGTCCACTAATAACCTATACTGACCATGATGACTGCAAACGTGGGTGTGTACTTCGATTTCATCATTACATGACTCAACAAGCGTCTATCTTACCCTTTCTATTATAGGTCAATTTGGGCACCATTCCCAATGACCTGGTTAACTAGGCATCATCTCCAGGGCCAATGATCAAGGGTCTATCATTCCCTATCATTTCAGTTGCTACATACCCTAAGACAAGAAACAAGAAAAATCAAGCAAGACTTTCATCAAGCAAAGGTTTCCATGGTTTGAAGCTTATTATTTAGCATATGAGAGCTCACCAACATAGGCTCTAAGGGGCCTAAGTACGTTGCATATGCAGGTAGCCCCATGCAAGGCTACTCTGCAAAGAACTTCCCAACATTCACAGGTGCGTTGGTCACAATGGGAGAAAAATTCTCATTGTTCTGGAATCTCCACTTGGCTAGTGCCTTCTAGAAGAGTTCACATGTGTCAAGCTTCATATCCAAGTGTCCATTTGACATCTGCATGAATGGAAACATGTCTTGCCTATTTTTGGAAATCTATTGATTACAAAACAACCTACAGTTCATCTATAAATTGAACACAGATCTAAGTGTTTGAGAAGGAAGAATTTGAGTAGAGAAATGCTGGAGAATTTTCAATTGAGAGCTTGGTTTGTAAAGCTACTGTTGGAGAGATTTATGTTTTGATGAGACTTGGGAACTTTGCTAGAAGGTCACTTCAAATCAGTCACTAGGTTGTAACCTCTCCTTCTATCATCAATAATGAGTACTTATTATTTTTCCCTACATGCGTCTATGTTAAATTTGATTTTCCATATTGTAAAATATTGGTTGATGAATGTAGTTTATGCTTTACTGATTTAGCTAACTAGCTTGAATATATATATATATATATATATATATATATATTATTTCATCTTTTGTTGTTTCAATGTTTTTCTTGTAGGAAGTATTCAACTCACAAATTGATTGAATTTGAAGCTGCAACAGAAGCGACAAAAGGAGTCATTTGGAAGCGACTGAACAAGTAAGCCTCCAATCCTCTATGTATATCTGTTCTGAGTTAGGAGAAATAGTAGTATAGTCTTTCACCAGTTGTTCTAGACTAGCACCTATCTAGGGAAGCGTAATTTATCCATAGATTACAATTTTGGCCCAAAAAACTGGCATCTCCACTGGGGAGAATTTCTCCTAGTTCTAGGTGTCAGCATCTAATTTTCTTTTTTTATCCACCTAGTGGCTGTTACACATAAATATTATACTTTTTCAGAGCTTAATTTGCAAAGACAGTGAGTTAAACAGTAGTATTTTTCTTTGTCTACTACGCCCAATGCACTCTTAGATTGGACACAGTGCTTTGCAGAGCATTGTCTCCCTTCCATGTCTGCGTTGCAGAGCACTCTCTCCCCTTGGAGACTGCGTTGACTCCTGAAAGTGACCAAATTCGCTTGAATTAGACTTTGCAACTTGCTTCAGTTTTGTTTGTTGCCGTGTTTTGAAAAGTTTGATGCTCAATTGACTAGTGACTCTATATACTTCTTCCTCCTTTGGCTGAAAATTTGTTCAATGTTTGTTTAAAAAAGTTTTTATTTATCATTGACAAGTTGATTTCAAAGTATTTTTTATGGTCGCATTAAGAATAATTTGCTTTCGAAATAGGAAATTGTCGTAAAATCTTCATTTTCTTGATAGGAGAAATTGTTGTTTGTATTCTTCTTTTCTCAAAAGTAAAAAGCATTTGAATTATTGATCTAGTTCACCTAGTTTATTTTCTGCATTCATAAAATTAAGGAAACTGAAAATAAAAACTTGCATTTTCATGTAGGATTGTGTGTGTTTTGCAAAAGGAACATTAGGAAATCTGCATTTAGTTTGTGATTCATTGATTTTGTTTTTTTGTTCATTGATTTGTTTGCTCTCAAATTATTTTCTCTCTTCCCTTAGTAGCTAGGTTCTTCATTGAAAAAGCTGAAAGTGAAAGTTTGTTTATCATTCTTGGCTTGCATTTTAGGAATTTCATATACATCATCGCGATGAACCTGAAAGGCAAATTGTTAAGAAAGATCAACATAAAATAAATCTCAATTTACTTAACAACGCATTGGAACCATAGTGATAACATTTAGAAGGTATAGGCTTGAGATGTGTTCTGGCATCGTAAAACATAGCAGCTATTGTTAACTTGTCTACGATACATTTCGAGTGTGATACCTCGCTCCACGTACGTAAGTATATCGTAGCTCCTCCACATACTCTCGGGTATATCGGGCGGTGTTACAGTACGATAAGTATAAAGGGGTGCTCTCACTATGCAGTTTCACATCAGACAGTGCTAATACAGACTTGGGCCTCCACATACCTTCAGGTATATTTGGGAGGAAAAATTTTAGGTGCTATCCATCCATAGTGAACCAGGTCGGAAGCCTTGAAATTGTGATACACCGAACACAACATTCGGGGAGATTACTTGCCTGTACTTCTTGGTTTGCCAGGAGGTATTCTGCAGTTCACAGTTTCTTGGTAAACCCTTTTTCCTAGCATTAGCCTCTTTTTGTGTATTTGTTTTTTGGTTAAAATAAATCAGTTATCATGGAAGAACAAAATCCTTTCCCCCGTCGTTCACGTAGACATCGCTCTACCGAAACCACTACCATCAGTACCTCTAGTGAAGCATCATCTTCCCATATACCAGAGTTGGCACAAGTTGTTTCTACAAATCCTGGTTTTTCTATTGTTGTCGAGACAGAGTCCTCATAGCTACCCGTGGTCATGATCCATCCAATATGTGAGACTATACCTCCCGAACCCAACGTTGTTCAACTGGAAGTTGATCTGGATCCCATTGTGATTTAGGGGGCAATTGTTATTGGTCAAACTGGACATCATCCCCAGGAACAATGAAATAGGGTCTATCATCCCCTTATATTTCTGTTTCTATATTCCCTAAGTGGAGAAAATATTGATCCCAAAGTTGCACAAGGGAAATTCATTTCTATATTGGTCACTCCTCAATCTGTTGTAGCCATTGAGTCTCCCATATCACGCAGTCAACCACCTGAAATATACTTTGGGCCTGACGGAAAATTTCTTCCACCTGGTTTGATTTCAATTGAATAAATATCATAAGATGAGACACCTTTAACTCCAACTCATTTTCAGTAGGAGCTTTACCTGTACGAGTCTTTTCCTCAATCACCTTCCTCTGCTTTTGTTGATCCTGTTTCACTTTGAGTTCCCATAGAGTCTATAGGGTATGCATTAGCTCATTTGACCATGGCTGAGATAACATCCCAGACTGAACCATCTATTTCAGCTGCGACAACATCTGTTGTTGCTTCCTTTTCGATGTTTTGTCCATTGACTTCACCCATGTCATCATCTGGAATCCTATCTGGTTCCTCTCCTTAGTGGCTGGTGATACCACATATGTTACCCTCAGACATTCCTAAATTCATTGAAAACCCTGGAGAAGACTCGTCAACGCATCTTATAACTTATCATTTGTGGTATTCATCAAACTCCTTAAATGATGACTCTGTTAGACTACGTCTTTTCCAGCACACACTCACTAGTCCAACTGCACAATGAGGATAGTTATTTTTTCTTGTGTCAACCTCGTTAAAAAATGAAACAAGTACTTATGAGGATGGTTCTTTTTTCCTGTGTCAACTCGTTAAAAAATGAAACAGATATTGAGGATAGTTCTTTTCCTGTGTCAACCTCGATAAATGAAATAGGTTCCCACGAGGATGGTTATTTTTCTGTGTCAACCTCGTTAAAAAATGAAACAGATTTATGAGGATGGTTCTTTTTCTGTGTCAACCTCGTTAAAAAATGAAACATATTTATCAGGATAGTTCTTTTTTCTTGTGTCAACCTCGTTAAAAAATGAAACAAGTTCCTTTGAGGAAAGTTATTTTACTGTGTTAACCTCGTTAAAAAATGAAACAGGTCATGGGCATATTTATTTTCCTGTGTCAAGCTCGTTAAAAAATGAAACAAATCCTCTCCTAATTACGATGAGTCTTCCATCTGATCTCGTAAATGAACCTTCATTCCATCCAGCTATCAGTACCCAGTAATCTACTTAGGTGAATGAAATGAAGCTTGGGGGGGCATCTTCTCTTGCAGGGGGAATTCAAAAAATTCTTACCAATTGCACGCGATCGATCGCTAAAGTTCAGGGGAAAAATCAGGTTTAGAGCTCCAAAATGCAAATGGTAACTATGGAATGGTAAAAATGAATAGTGAAACTGCTTTATATAGTCATTTAATTGTTTGCAAATTAAATTTATTGCTATGACTATAGTTTTATTATGTTTTTATCATGAAACAAGTATTTTTAATCCATTTGATGTTGTTCTGAATAGAAAATACAATTGATGAGCAGATTAGTCATGCAAATTTATTCAAAGAATGACTTGACCACAAAGCATAATTTTTCTCCTTATTTTTTGAGCTTTGTTAAAAATGAAAAACGATTTGAAGCGCACTTTTATCTCTTTTTCGAGCTTCGATAACAGCGAAAAAGGAACCCCTGGAGTCTTCTTTCAGCTCTTTTTAGACTCTGATAATGTGAAAATATTGTCGAGCACTTGTAATTTAAAGCTCGTTAAAGTAAATGAATTGATATCTACTCAGTATAAGTTTAACCCTTCTCCGGACTGACATGGATTATTTAAAAAAAAGGAATACCTTGGCTAAACATGACCAAAGGGGTTCTTTCATATATTATTTTACACTTTTTCGGGTCTGAGAGACAAATTTACGAAAAATTACTTATGGAGTTCTCTTTCGTCCTCTTTTTCAGACTCTCTAAATATGAAAATGGACTGGGCTATCACTGTCATTAAGCTCGTTAAAACATAAAATAGTGACGGGCTTGTCGATCATGGCAAGAATCGAGTTTCATTCATCGCTAAACTCGTTAAATTATTAAATAGCAATACTTTATTCGCTCGAAGGGTTGAATTATAGATCAAGAAAATGTTATCCTCCTCAAGCTTGTCAAAAAATAAAAAGGTACTGGTCGACAAATGATCGAGGAAAATTTGGGAAAAGTAAGCAAAGTTTCTTTTTGGTAGCAAGTCGCTCTTGAACATAACACTTCTTTCACTCCATGTCCGTGACTGTTTGGGTTGGGTAATCATCTTGACGGTTCATTCACACCTATGGTTCATCATACCTTCACTTCAGTTTTGGGTCAATGCTGCCAACTCATCACAGTGTCGCCGATATGTTCAAGGGAATTCATCCAGTGATTAAAAACTCATCCATATGCAATACTCATAAACCTTCATTTTCATGACCGTCATCCCTGAAAATTGCTATATCAATTCATACCCTTGTCTCTGAAAATAGTAACTCCAGTTTTGCAATAAGGTGACTTCCTGTCGATAAAAAATCAATATCCAAGAAGTTCACTTAGAAACATCAAATTCCAGTACCATGAGGCTTGTTACAGCATTGACAAGATCCCCACTTCCGGACCTTTGACCGAAAGATTTTGTTTTGCGGTCGACATCAAATCATCTATTCACGCCTTACTAAATGTATTGCATTACCTTGAGGGCAATTGAAATTAATGGTGGTTCTCTCGCGTTTGTTAACAAATCACATCATTGGCTGGTAATCAAATGATGTCTTTCCATGTTCGACGACAAATCATATATTCACATGGCTAGACTTGTATCCAAATGATCGAGTGAACGAGATAAGAAGACCCCGGATCTAGTTTCACCCATCCAGGCTGCGATTTCAGGATTTTTGTAAACATCATTTGTACGGTGACCTTACATACAAATTGTCATCTAAACATGCGCCTATGTCTGTAGGCATGTCTGCATTTGGGCAACATTCCAATGTAGACGACTTTCTGAATTATGTACATGTTATTAGATTGTTTTATGTGTTGAACATGGGAATGCCTACCCTCAATAATTATGATCAAAAGAGGATATATTATGATGAAATTTATTGTAATATTGATGCAGGTGACCACTCCACTTCGTGTCCAAGCTCATCACAGTGTAAAGCATCTCAATCAAATGTTCTTATTATTTGGATCTCATGCTTTAGGGGGCAATTGTTATAGGTAAATTTGGGCACCATTCCCAATGACCTGGTTAACTGGGCAACATCTCCAGGAACAATGATCAAGGGTCTATCATTCCTTATCATTTCAGTTTCTACATACCCTAAGACAAGAAACAAGACAAATCAAGTAAGACTTTCATCAAGAAAAGGTTTCCATGGTTTGAAGCTTATTATTTAGCATATGAGAGCTCACCAACGCATGCTCTAAGGGGCCTAAGTGTGTTGCATATGCAGGTAGCCCCATGCAAGGCTGCTCTACAAAGCACTTTCCGACATTCACAGGTGCGTTGGTCACATTGGGAGCGAAATTCTCATTGTTCCAGAATCTCCACTTGGCCAGTGCCTTCTAGAAGAGTTCACATGTGTCAAGCTTCAGATCCAAGTGTCCATTTGACATCTCCATGAATGGAAACATGTATTGCCTATTTTTGGAAAGTTATTGATTGCAAAACAACCTACAATTCATCTATAAATTGAACACATATCTAAGTGTTTGAGAAGGAAGAATTTGAGTAGAGAAATGCTGGAGAATTTTCAATTGAGAGCTTGGTTTGTAAAGCTATTACAGGAGAGATTTATTCTATGATGAGACTTGGGAACTTTGCTGGAAGGTCACTTCAAATCAGTCACTAGGTTGTAACCTCTCCTTGTATCATCAATAAAGATTATTTCTTATTTTTCCCTACATGCATCTATGTTAACTTTGATATTCCATATTGTAAAATCTTGGTTGATGAATGTAGTTTATGCTTTACTGATTTAGCTAACTAGCTTGAATAGATATCTATATTATTGCATATTCTGTTGTTTTAGTGTTTTTGTTGCAAGAATCATTCAACTCACAAACCGCTTGAATTTGAAGCTACAACAGAAGCGACAGAAGGAGTCATTTGGAAGTGACTGAACAAGTAAGCCTCCAATCCTCTCTTTATATCTGTTCTAAGTTAGGAGAAATAGTAGTATAGTCTTTCACCTGTTGTTCTAGACTAGCACCTGTCTAGGGAAGCGTAATTTATCCGTAGATTAAAATTCTGGCCCAACACTTTCCCAACGGTTTCTGACATTTGACAATTCAACTGATAAGGAAGTTACAAAACCGTGCTTTCATAGCACTTGTAGTGTAATTTTTTCCATTTGCGCTACGAAACTATTAGCACTTTCATAGTGCAAAGTGACTTTTTTCAACGTGATGTGATACGAAACTATGGTTTCTTGGCTAATTTGGCATTTTTGGTACAAAAACTTTGGTAAATGAAATGAATCCTAAAATGATGAAAGACTTGACATTAAAGACCTTAAAAATGAGTTTATTTAAACACTAGGGTAGACTCAAACTATACAAAATTTAGTACTTCCCTTGGTTAGACTCAAGAAATGATTCCTAAGACCCTATTTTGACCCATGAACCTAAGTAATCTTGTCAGAATGATGTTTTTAATTTTTTTAATTTTTTGAGTGATAACAGTGGCTCCACTTGGGATGGTGTGACATTATGGTACACCAAAGAACCTATAATTCTAGTGCTATCCATCTTCTTAGAAACAAAAACTTTGAAATTTATGAAAAATTCACCAATATCTTATGGCCTTCACCTTAGGCTCAAGCTTGATGATCACTGCAGAAGAACAAAACCTGTACCTACTGAAAAGAGGCTCAGTCAACTTTGAGCTTATTCACACACTCCTACCTACCCTAATAGTTGCAATCTCCATTTTTAACTCAAGCAACATTAAACTTCCAATGAAGCCAGTCATTGATCTGATCTGACACTTGAACCTGTTGACTGCACTTGAACCAACAATAAACATGATACTGAAATGACCAAGGCAACACAAATGGATCTGATCCTCATGATGAAAATATAATTGAAAATCTGAACTGTAGAACTCTTCCATGTAGTCAGCTATAGGATCAAATAAGACATGATATGTTTGACGCTTCTCATGAAATTTTGCAGCTTTGGACAACTCATACATGCTTTGATCAGCCACACAAGATTTCAATTGTGTGTTATCAAACTGTTGTTCAAACTGATTTTCAAAAATAGTGTATTCTTCCTCAAACTTAAAGGAGAAAGGTAGCAGCACACTCTCTTTGTTTTTTGGCGTTAAAAACTTTTGAAAAGACTGATCTTGATCATGAAGCCTATGACTGTTTCAATTTATTTTTCAATGTTCTTAGAAACTTCATCCACAAATTGAATCTTAAATTCTGACTTGTACTCAAATGATTTCAGATTAGAAGACAAGGATAAAGAAAAATTTTCACCCACTTCTTCATTAGTGCGATCATTATTTGATGTAGATTGATGCAAGAAATAACATGAAGAATCAAATTTTTTCTTTACTTGAGAGTTATAGTAATTATCTTCCAGTATTTCCTCTTGTTGTTTGCAATGATTCTCATACTCTCGATGATCCAAAATACTGACAATTCTGCTACAAATTTTCATCAAACTTAGAGGATGTAACATGATTATCATAAATAAACTCTTGCTGGGTTTCATTTTCAACCAAGAGAGAGGATATCCTTTCTTCTTGGCGATGAAAGGGATTGTCATGAAGGGCCTCTAAAATTTCCTCATCCATGAACTCATCATCTTCATAACAATTCTCCAAATATTCAATAAAACTCACACAGTTTTTACAGCAGTCTTTGACTTGTTAGCCACCTATAATATTTTGTTATACCAAAAGGTGGCTAAGACTTTTTGAGCCTCCAAGGAAAAAATTTTATCACTAAAAATTGTTGGCTCTTGAAGTCTCTCTAAGGCCTCATGCCTCTATCAAGATCCCTTATTGCTGTTTACATCCTAAAAGCCTCTGAAATCCTTCAAAAATCCCAAGTTAAATACTGCTGCAGAACCCCTTGGTCCCCTTCCTTTTCTTCCTCACTAACCTCATTTTCTATTCTCCATTTCCCATGAAAAACCCACAATTTCATGTTTCTCCCTTTCCATTTCATTAAAATCCCTTTTATAAGGTTAAAAACCCACTTTTTAACCTTACCGAAACCTTCATTTCCTTCAAGAAACCCTTCAAAAACCATGAAAATACATGTTTTTATGTATAGGACTTAAGCCCCTCGAGCTTAAGCCCTTAGCCCTTTTCTTCCATACGCCCGCACCCTGGAACCAAGTTTTAACCCTTTGGCGCTTATCGCAAAGCGTAGATCGCAGAATTTCTAAATTGTTATTTTTTAAACTGATGCATCGCAAATATTTGCGTTGCGATCCATCGCAGATCGCAGATCACAATTTTCAGTTTTCCTCCAAAGAGCCATCGCAAATATTTGCGATGCGATCCATCGCAGTTTCCGCCCATCGCATAATCGCAATATCGCATTTTCTCTCCGTCGCATAATCCGCCATCGCGTTTTCCACTTTTTCGATTTGCGATTAGTCCCGCCGGGCCCACCGTACGATCCCCTCGCCGCTCATATAAAATGCGCCTTTTTCCTTTGTAAAATTAAAAAACGTCATATTGTATTGTTTACAAAGGTTTTTCCGCTGCCTTCTCCCAACCGTCGATCTTGCGCGATCGACGGCTTAGATTTTATCTTTTTTTCACCATTCTATGATTTCTCCAATTAATCCCGACCGTTGGATGATGCCATCCAACGGCCCTGCTTCCTCCTCACATCCTCCAATGCAATTTAACCTATAAACGCAAGATTTCATAACTTTTGTTTGTATTTTGCAGGGTTTAACATTTTTCGCTATATTCAGATGAAATTCGAAAGATGAGGGTGACGACCCTCCCTCCTTCGATTTATCAAAGGAAATCGTTCGCAGGTGTCAAATTCGCGTTTTCATCAGTGTTTCATGAGGCATTGATGTCGTATAACCCTACGCAGCCCTGTGTAACAGCGAAGCACCAAGAATCCGACACAGTCAAAGAGTATCAGCTGTAGAAGACCAGAATTGTGCCAGCACAGAGAATTGAAGACAGTTTTATGGGGATTACGGCTAAGAATGTTATCAAAAGCCTAATCCCCCAATCTAAAACACAGTCTGTAGAATACCTAAAGTGTTTTAGTGACAGCAAACCCTCCACCGCCGCAAAAAGGAGGCGAATTGATTCCTCCCAGCAACTAAACACCACCTGTTGCCTCAAACCTTTCAAACCAGGGCCGAAGTTATTGCAAAGGAAGATGTTTTGCCTCAACGCAGCCAGGGAGTTACTTCTGCAAGGAAATCAATGCAGAAAATATCTACAGAGTTACTCCACACAGCACACAGAGCCTCAAACTCAAATTAAGCTCCCGCCGAGCTTTGATATTTATTGTAAACAGATAATACAACGATCCACCTGTAAACTTCTCCATCGAGCCCCTCAAAGGGCCGAGAAGTCTTGAATCTGTATTTATTGTCTTAAAAGATCTTATCTCAGATCTTTTCCCCTCAGTCTTCTATAAATACTTCAGTAGAAGATGAGAAGTTGTTGGTTGTTGGTTGCTGTTTGATCACAAGTTGTAACATTGAAACTCTCTGAAATAAATATACAAGTCTGTTGAAGTTGAAAAACAAATTGAAGTCTTGGATGTCTTGATGATGCTGTTGCATCCCTGTTCCTGAGAAGGTTCTATCACTGGATTCATGAGCTTGGTTGTTGGTGAAGTATTCTAACTGTTTAATGTTTTCTCCTATTTTCATTATGTTTCATAATCTCTTACTACAGTAGGCTGAAAGTTTTAGGTTAAGAAATGACTCCTGGAAGCACCTTAGACCTGTTCACCCTTCACTGTTTTATGTTTTCTTCTGCTGAAGTATTTTAGAGGCTTTAAACCTTCTCTTTAGTCTTCATGCTTGTTTATTTCTTTGATAGCTCAAATAGTTGGTTTCAGGATGATTTATGGTTCTCCCTGCTTGTCTGCCATCACTTGAAAGCTGTTATTGAAGTCTCCCTTTGAAGTACCATTGTCTTAAGTTAATCAAAGAGGTCGGTTTTGATCTTACCCTTTGCCCCTGCTTGAACAGTTGTTTTGAAGGTCGTTATAGTTGTAAGCATAGATGTTATTTAGGTGTTCCCTCTTCTATAAATGCAACTATTAGTGAATCTTTTATGTTTTCTAAGTCCTTTAAAATAAAATCTTTGAGGAAATAGGGAGTTCCCCGAATCTTAGATTTCGTTTTAAAAGTTGTCTTGAAGTCATTATTTTCTTAAAGAATGTTTGTGGAATTTATGGTTAGCCCTGTCTATCAAATATCTCTTTATTGTTAAGTTATGTTTTCAAGTTCCTTTTGTTGAGAATTAAGTTTCTCTTTCTAAAACATTAATGTCCATCTCATTCCAAAACAAAGGATCCTGTGGCCAAGTTAGATTTTCCCTTTGATATCCCATATCCCTTGAAGAGTTTTTCATGACCTTATTTTGACTCCATTGCCCAATGAACCAGATATTTCCTCTTTCTGTCTATCTTTCCTAGACCTTTCATATTCTGTTGTATCAACTCAACCCAACCAAACAAACATATGCACTTAAATAACTAGTCTAAAATCCATAACCAAAGCAAACAAGATAAACCTTTGCAAACAAATATTTGAGAGATCCCTCTCTGAGAACAGGAGGACTAGATCTTGGAACTCTAAAGATTGGGATTGTGTGTTACTTTCTTACTACTGTTTTTTGATTTTTCAAACAATAATAAGATACCATTTACCGAATAAGGAAGGATGTTTTACTCTTCATACATCTCATAAAGTACATGATCATGAGCAGCAATAAGGAGGGATGACACTCTTCATACATCTCATAAAATGCAACATGGAAATCAGCAAGAGAATATAATGAACCATTTGGAAAGCTTTCATACCAAGACCATGCTTTTCTTTTTAAAGTGGCCATAAACATCTTCATGAGACAATCCTCAGGGAATTGAACCTTAAGTCTATGTACATGCATATGGAATCTAACCAAATGAAGAGCAACATTGTCTTTCTTTTCATCTTTAAATATAGGAAGATCAGTTAACCATTCAACCTTTGGCATAGGATTTGGAAAACCAGGGATATGAGATCGATTCATAGGGGCATACCTGGAATTTATTCGTGCAATGGAACTCATATTGAAACTTCATCAAGCTACTGATCTTCAAGAAGTGGAGTCACCTTCCAAATGATTATTTGATGTGTGGAGTCGCAAAAGTAGAAATATAGCCAATATGTGTATAAGTGTCTGCTGCTCTCAAACCTTAGAACTGAAACTTTGTCGTTCTTCCCAGGGAAAATTTACAACTTCGCTCCCCAGCAATGGCGCCAAAATGTTATCACCAAAATCGTACCTGATTGGCTGCTGATCAGACAACTTCAGTGTAACTATTTCAAACCAATCTTGTGACTGAGGCTTAGTCTCCTCAATCTGAGAGGGCTCTCTCAAGGCTTAATGATATGGAATAAATATATAGATGGCTAACTCTATTTGGGAAATAAAGTTGTTATGATGAATGTAGGTTGAAAATAATATCTATATGTAGCCATTGGGCTTATGGAGTCAACACTTTCAGTGATTCAGTGCGTTCACTTGAGATGGAAGTTGAGGCAGGTCAGATTTTTTAGTAGTAGGACACACACACATGAGACATGAAAATACACAGTCAATTCACTTATAAAGGAAGTCAAAGCATCACATGGATGAATTCTGAGTAATATAAATGAAAACCACTACAAGAGAGATACATAAAAGGTAAATATAGAACAAATAAGCACTGAAAACTCCTTCAGAATCTCAATTTGGTCAAGTAACAAATCTATGTATTGCTGAAACAATCAATTTATAATAAGTTGCAATTTTGCCAAAAATATCCAACCCTTGAAAAATTCGACCCAATGGCCTTTAATAGAGATCTTACATCATTAGATGATTTTCCTCTAGGCTAGATACATCGAATTTCTATCCACTAACACCTTGCATAACTATTAAACATGAAATTTATGACAAACAAACACCTATCCTACTTGAAAGTCCTATTTCAAATATGACTCAAACTACTCTTTATTATCTTTAACAACCTTATCTACTAAAATAAATTACATATTTGACAAGTATACATTCACATGGTCAAATTTAGATGATGGGCTTCATCCCTTTATGACCACTTAGCTGACCTCCTCAAAAATAGGAAATAGTACCATGTTTTTTAGGCATAGGATATTTTTCCTTCTTTGAACATTTTGACTATCATTTAATCTTCATTTTGTGGTCCTTGGTTTTTTAAAGTTGGATTAACATGTCCCATAACTCTTTCCTAGCCTCCAGTTGTCTAAAACCACTTCAAAAACTGCTCAAAAGGATGTAATGTATTGCGCTACAAAAATACAGTAGTTTCGTAGCGCTTTCTGTAGCGCTGCCATTACAAGCCTTTGTTTTCCAAAAACTTGACTCTTTCCTCTTGCATAATTTTAATCACCCTTAAACACGTCTTTCATAGCAATTTCAGCTCTTAACTCAGCTTTTAACCCCTTAAATACTAATCAAAGGAAACAAAAAAGGCAGCTACAACAGTTTCATAGCGCTTTTATGCTTTTTAAGCCTGGAGACGTTACGAAATTGCTGAGTATGAAATTTTTTTCATAAATTTGTCAAATGAAAATTGTGGTTGCCCAAAAACTCAAAATATAGCCTGTCCTCATCATCTATAAACCATAAAAACCATAAAACAACTTCATTTTAGCTTCTTTGAGGAATTTCTTCTTCATTTACAATTGGTTGGCCTATTGGTTCTTCTATGACTGTCATTTTAATGCCTTTTCTCTGTAGCTCATCATGAATTAACTCCAGATGCTCTTGTAAATCCTTCACCTAGTCTTTAAGTATTTTGTTAGTAGCTCTCAGATGGGTGTTTATTATTATGAAAAACATAGCTTCTTTTATTGCTGGAATTGTCCACTTGAAAATTTGCTCTGTATTGTCTAAAGTTTCAGAAACATAATCAACTTTTCCTTCGCACACTGCCTTCATCCTTTTAAACTGTACTTTATCGACACTATATTTTCTAGCTCTCTTTTTCATGACAACAATTTCTTGATTTGCCAACTTTAATTTTTTCTCAAGGCGCTAAAACTTTATCTTTTCCCCTTTTTAATTTGCTGATTGTATCCTTCACTATGGGTGATGAGAGATCAATAATCTCTTTAGGTGATTTAGCTGTCTCTGTAGGTTTTTGAACTTCTTTGCTGCCTTCCATTAATTTCCTAGCATGCCTTGTCATAGGATTTCTTGCTTGAAAAATAAAACATGCATCTTCCCCCTCAAACTCTAATCTCTTTGCAGACTTAGCCTTTTTCAACTTCTGCTCATATTCCCCAATAAATTTAGCTTAGACAATAGGTGTTTCCTCTATGTCAATGGCATGAAGAATATCCTCTAGATTCCCCTTTGTTACTGAAACGTCTTCTATAGCAACTGTCTTTCCTTTCGAAACCACTACTTGGCTTCTAGTTATTCTTTTGGTCCCTTCTTTGTTGACAACTTGTTCCTGTTTTGCATCTTTGATAACCTTTGATTTCTGTTTTGCAGGTGGGAGAGTTGGTTTATCAAGCATTTGCATTTTCTCTGGCCTTTTCTCAGTTTGCTTTCTTGGCTTTACTCTTGCAGGTTTTTTTTTGGTTTTGCAACCATAAGTTGGCTTGGTTCTACTGGTGGTGGTGATGGAAATCCTTTAGCTTTAATGTTTCTTGCAGGAGTTAAGGTTTCCAACTCAAAACCATTAACAAACAAGAATGAGGACCAATCTCTACCTATATTTTGAAGTTCATCTAAAATTAATAATTTCATTAAGCCATGATGAAATAATCATGTCTCAATCCCCTCTGACTTTGCTTGCACCTTATCAGCCATCTTTGCAAGACTTCTATGCAGATAAAAAGGTAAGTCAAGTGAAATATTACCAGTGAAGTGTAGAAGTAATTTGAAATGGTATGAATAAACCTTGAGATACCTGCCTTCACAGGTAAAATATTTCTAAATTTTGAGCAGCATTTTTGAATAATTATCTTTGATGCAACTCCTTGGGATAGCATTGTTGAGATCCATCTCAATGTGCTTAGGCTTCATGAACTCTTTACACTACTCCATATTAAGTTTGAACCCTTTGAACCAGGTTTCTTGACCTCTTGGAATCTCTGTAATGGCAACAATGACCTCTGGTGTGATAGACAAACTTAGCATCCCCAATTTAGTGGTTGTTCCATTTAAATTCATAGAAAATTCCTTGGATACCTATGTGTGACAGCCCTGAAATTTATCACAAAATTGTAGGCAACCTTCTCTTCTAAATGCTTCCATCACTACTGGGTCTTCAGTTATTGCCTTCATGTCTTTAGGTTCATGCCTTAAGAACTTTCCTCCTCTGTGTATTTTTCTTTCCTCTGCCATATTCCTCAAAGAACCTCTCAGCCTCGCTTTATATAAATCTTTCAGCCTCGCTTGATATGGATGTATCAACCTCGCTTGAATAAATGTATCAGCCTCACTTGATATGGATGTAATAAACCTTTTTAAGAACCAACCACAAGCTTGGCTCGATACTTAGAGCTCAGACATTACAAATGAAGGCAAAAGGAATGAGAATGGCTAATTAAGAAAGAATTTGAATTTCAATTGTCCTTTCATAATTGAAAATTATGGCCCACTCATAACCTATACTGGCCATGATGACTGCAAACGTGTGTGTGTACTTCGTTTTCATTATTACATGACTCAACAAGCCTTTATCTTACCCTTTCCCAACGATTTCTGACATTTGACAACTCAACTAACAAGACAGTTACAAAACCGCACTTTCGTATCACCTGTAGTGTAATTTTTGTTTTTTGCGCTACGAAACTATCAACGCTTTCGTAGCACAAAGTGACTTTTTTCAACGTGATGCACTACGAAAATGCGGTTTCTTGGCTAATTTGGCAGATTTGGTACAAAAACTTTGGGAAATGAAATGAATCCTAAAATGATGAAAGACTTGACATGAAAGACCTTAAAAATGAGTTTATTTAAACACTAGGATAGGCTGAAACTATAAAAAATTTAATACTTCCCTTGGTTAAACTCAAGAAATGACTCCTAAGACCCTATTTTGACCCATGAACCTAATTAAACTTGTCAGAATGATTTTTTGAATTCTTTTAATTTTTTGAGTGATAACAGTGGCTCCACTTGGGATGGTGTGCCCCTGTGGTACACCAAAGAACCTGTAGTTCCAGTGCTATCCATCTTCTTAGAAATGAAAACTCTGAAATTTATGAAAACTTCGCCAAGCTCTTATGGCCTTCACCTCGGGCTCAAGCTTGATGATCACTGCAGAAGAACCAAATCTGTTCCTACTAAAAATATGCTTAGTCAACTTTGAGATTATTCACACACTCCTACCTATCCTAACAACTGCGATCTCCATTTTTAACTCAAGCAACATGAAACTTCTAATGAAGCTAGTCATTGATCTGATCTGACACTTGAACTTGTTGACTGCACTTGAACCAATAGTAAACATGATACTGGAATGACGAAGGCAACACAAAATGGATCTGATCCTCATGATGAAAATATAATTGAAAATCTGAACTGTAGAACTCTTCCATGTGGTCAGCTATAGGAACAAAGAATACATGATCTGTTTGATGCTTCTCATGACATTCTGTAGCTTTGGACAACTCATACATGCTTTGATTAGCCACACAAGATTTCAATTGTGTGCTATCAAACTACTATTCAAACTAATTTAAAAAAAAAAATGTATTCTTCCCAAAAGCAATGGTGGAGACTATTGGATGTGGAGGCCCCAAAAGGAGGAGGGAAGATTTTGAAACACCCTTGCAGTTGCTTGAGGACAAACAACCTTTGGGAGGGAAGACTGTAATATTCCTAAATTATCATATAGCTAATAGGAATATTAATTTTGTTTTTAATATCTAGTTAGATGAATAAATGGGCAAGGAGGTTCATAAGTTGCTTAAGTAGGCATAAAATCCCTCATAATGTGAAAAGGGATAATGTTAATAACTATATCAAACATACTCATGTGTGAACAGGGTCTAAAATGTGTGGAAAAAGTCAAGTTTGACCAAGTCAACAACATTATTATATGAGGAGTGGATCCTAAATAAAGACAACTAAGTGTGAATGAAGATCAATCCAGCTAGTCAAAATGAAGACACCTTGGGTGTGAACAGAGACAATGCATGAATATCAAGTCAAGGTTGACTAAATCAAACAACACTGTAAAAAGATGAGTGGGACTAATGGAGGCAGGGTAATTTTGGTGGAGGATCCTTTGCATGGAAGAAACCTCATAATTGGGTGGGACCCTTGGTGAGGAAGCTCATCAACTATATAATGGAGGGAATGGAAACCATATGGGGCATGATTGAAGATTATATTTTGTATGTGGTATGTTTAGAATTATCTGCATCATTTGGTTGTTTAGCTAAGTTTGTTGCACTGTTTAGTGCAAGGGTTTTCTCATGCGGGAATTCCCCACTCTTTCTTGGAGATCTTGTTTAAGAAATCTGAGGAGAGAAATTTGTGCTATATTTTCCACTACTTGGTGTTAGGCCAAGTAGTCACCTTCAGCAACAACGCAGTCCATTTCAGAAACTGTGTTATTTCTTAAGGTATTGTAGTGGAGGGGTTTAATCCCTTGTATTTTGAGCTAGTTTCCCTGAAGGAGGTTCATTCTTCTTCCGAGAAAGCTAGTAGGAGGAGTTACAACCATTTATTTGCATGATTAGCCATTATTATGTAGAGATTTAGCCATACAGTGTGATTCAGCCATAGATCTGCAACATCTGCTTCTTCTATTTCATGTTTATCAAGAAACCCTTGCTGGGTCCTCTTGGATTTCTGTAAAGAGGCTAGATCTCTGTTTTTGGGCCTCATTGATTTATACAAATCAGGTCTATTTTTTCTCTCATATTTTTGAGCAAAAAACCTTAATAAACTAGGTTGTCACTTTATATAGTAATTCTGTGTTACAGTAGTCTTGGGGTTTCAGTGATTTTGGTCTATTTTGAGCATGGGAGGCGGGCTATTTTGAGCATGGGAGGCTTGTTTAACTAGGATATAATGATTTGTTTCTAATTTCCTTTTATATTTGGTTGCTATAATTTTTGATCTAATGGATCCATGGGCTGCATTTTTCTATTAATTCTTATATTTCTAAAAAAAGTGTTTTCTGTGCATATATTGTTGAGTTTTCCCATTTGTGAATATTACAGGTTAATCCCTAAATCATAATACCATGAAATTTTTTTAATAAATCCAATCTTAAATTTTCAATCCCCGCAGAACCTGTTCACAACTTGTCTCAATTAAAGTTTGATGGTGAGCAAGGAACATCCATATCCAAGCATATATCTCAATTTCTTAAGTTTTGTGATTCTTATAAAGTGGATTGTGAATATGTTTCTTGTAAATTATTCACCCTCGCCCTTTAAGGTTGAGTTAAATTATGGTTTCATACATTACCATATGCTTGCATTCATTCATTTGAATAACTTTTCAAGTAGATTCATCAAGCTTTTGAAAGGTATGATTACCAAGATGTTTATAATAGGTTTAATCAACTTAGAATTAAGCCTGGTGAATCAATTGAGGATTTTTCTAATATATTTCTTCCCCTAAATTATGATTTTCCTAAATAATATTGGATTGGGAATTATTTAAGGAAAATTTTAAGCATTTAGTTCAAATATCCTTGAAACAATTTGAATTTCAATCCTCATTTGATTGTGCTCTTCCAACTTTAATTAATCATGACTCATCTCTAGTCTCAAAGGAGGAATCTACCACTCCTTTTATTTCCTCTCGTCCTCCTTTCTATGTTGCTATTAGGAAATATGAAAATTGAATGGTTGATCCATTTATCCTACCTATATTCCCTTACCATGATTGAGATCTCATCCAAGAAAAAATTGAATTTAAGGTGAAGATTGGTCCCTTGATTTCCCCATATAATGATGCAAATAATCCTAATATTTAATTAGATCTTATTAAAATTATTTTTTCTTCAAGGGACACCTCTCACTCTCTACCATCTTCATTTCATGACCATGTGTATGTTGATCCGCCTGATCAATCTACCCCACTAGATAGTTCTTCATATACTTTTGATTTTCAATTTGTTAGTTCAAATAGTGATTAGGTACAAGGAGGTCACATTTCACAGGTAGGGGGACAGGAATGTGAAGATGATCTTAATATTTCTTCTCTTTTTAAAAGTCCTCTATGTCAAGATGATATTCCTTCATTCGTTGCTGATTTATAATATAGTGATCTCGGTAGTCAATCAAATGAAATAAAGGCTCTTAATCAACATGAAGCCCTGGGAAACCACCCTCTTGACAACAATGATTCTGCTAGTCTAGATGTTGATAAATTCCTAGATACATTGAATGATTCCTTTATTTCTCAAGAAGGATTCTATTTGAAAGGTTTAAATCGAGGACTTGATCTGGTCAAAGAATATTCTCTTATGGACACCTCTTCTTCAACCCATTATCTTTTGTGTCCTCCTACTTGTAATGAATTAAATATGACATGCTCTTAAAATTTAAAATCTGATGAGTTGAATATTGAATGGACACAAGTCAATGATGTCATCCATGATGAAGAAGATAATAATCAAATCATTGAACATCCATTTTATTCCTTGCAATATCTTGTTTTGCAGGAGGACAACTTCTAAAATCATGTTGCTCATGACATTTCTTTGATTTATACATCTCTATATTTGCAATTAGAATAATCTTATGAATTGAGTAGCCTATTTTTTTAGGTTGAAAAATCTAATCAAACCAGTGATGTAGATGGCTACTATTCGAATAATAGTGATATTTTTGTAATGGGTTGTAGTTGTCCACATACAGTGCATAATCTGACTCGGCTCTCAAATTGTAATTATTCAACATTTGGAAGTTCATGGATTTTTTAGGGAGTCGAGGCACTTCAACCCTCATTGATGGCTATGTTAGTTTCTTGCAAGCTTGATGAGATCCCAAAAATATGTTAGATTTGTATTTTCTCGCAAAATTATTTTCTTCTTATTGTTTCACTGGATGCAAGCTCATTCTTGATAGATTTTGTGTTTTTCCCAGAAAATTTTTCTAACTTTCAATATTGGGATTATGATCGGATAGAGAAATTTGTTAATGATTCTTCATATAAACCTCTTCCATTGAACATAGGATTGGAATGTATATCTTTTTTGGATGCATAGATATGAAATCGACCATTTTAGTTATCATGAAAAAGACTATCGTTAGCCAAAAGCTTTATATCTATAAAATGATTATGTGAATAATCAACTTCTTGTTTTTCTTGTGAATATTTTGATGTTAATAATTTTACTTTGGGCACAAAATATCCTCTTGAGCGTCACTAAATGCTTGATTTATTTGGTGAATCAAATTCCTCTTCTTGCTATTTTAATGTTTGAAGTTGATGTGAAGGTTGAATCTGATTCAATACATGATGATATGTTGTATCATGATTGGTTTCCTGTATTTGTTATACTAGCATTCATATTTAATTCCTCTAATTAGATACAAGGTGGTGGTTTTTTGTATTCAAACTATGAGGAGAATGATTCTATTATTCAAAGAATTTGTGAAGAAAATAAAATTGATCCATCTTTATCTTCAAATAATCGATAATATGATGTATTAATCGAACCATCTGATCATAACATTGGCCTTAACACCTGTCCTTCAATTCATCATTTTCCCATGAGGGTATCTAACGATAATTATTTTACATTTTCCGATCACATCAATGCCATAAATTCCTATGATTCATCATTCCAATTTTCATATACTTATGAAGTAGTTGAAGCACTTCAGTTGTTGTTGATGGTTACAGTAGGCCTTCATGATCTTTACAATCCTTTTGTACATGATCAGATTCAATTTCCCTTACAAGATTCTCCCCTTGATTCCATGCCATTAAATATTGAAACTTCATTTTCTCAAGGATTTCAGGGTTTTCAAGAGGGTTTTTTTAGATTTCATGATCGAATCTATGATTGGTTGGAAGCATCTTAATTAGCAAGATTTCTCACTAATAATAAGATTTGAGCTTCCTTAATTTTTTCTAAGGATGATAACATGAAAGTATATTTACAAGAATCTCTCAAAGTTGATATTATTGTTGTTCTAAACCAAAATGCAAGGTTGCGAGATGCTTAAGGTTAGTTTTTATGCACATATTTATGCCTTTAGCAAATACCTTCTATATTTTGTGCAAATTATTCACGATAATATTCTTGTTTTTTCACATTGCTTTATATTACTTTTAATTTCTTGTATATTTCTATTTGCAAGTTGGGGGAAACTTTAGTGGCTACATTGGAAATATGAATATACTTAACCCTAAACTTCTAGGTGATTAGCTTAGGAGTAGGTTTGGTTGCATTTAGTTTTCTTTTGCATTGCATGGATGTTGAATTTTCCTTCCTGTTTTGTTGTGTCTTTTCTTTTGGGTTTTTTTCAAATAATACCATGCATGAAAATTTATCTTGTCTAGCTCAATAGAACAATGTGGAAATTTTTTGAAAATGCAATTGTGATGATGAGAAAATCCTTGCTAACATGTTTTCCTCTTCTTTTTATGGGCCTCCATATATTTTAAATTCAAATATATCTGGATGGAAAATATGATCCACTCGAATGGAAATCCATAAGAAGAACCATGACACCCATATATATTTTAGGATCTTCATTCCTTAACTCGATATGGTAAGTAAATGTTGTTTTTCTTACCGATCCAATTGAGTAGATAAGGAAAAGGAGAAAATTTAGAGTGATCATATTAATTTCAAAGGTATATAACATCTTTGAAGTGATAACGTCTCTTGCCATCAATAATTCAGGATCCCTATTTCACTTTGGTGATATAAATTCTAAAAAAATTCTGATGAGCATAGTGAAAATAAAATAAAGTGTGAAATATGAGAAATGATTCCTACGCAGAGAGGTGAAGGAAGTAACTTAGTTAGGATATTAAAAAGGCTTATTGCTAGCGAAGAAATGCTTTTTGTCCTAAATTGACTCTGCAAGGGTACTGAACAAACCTAATGACAGTGGAGAAAAACTAGAGATGGAGCTAAAACTATGATTATCTTAAACTTGTGAATATATATTATCCTTCTCCCGGATCGAAACGATTGAGATATGGTAATCCTTGTAAATGTGTTTAGCCAAGAAAAGGGATAGGATAGACTATAATTATAACCAGGATAAATGGGGAAGTTGAGGTAATCCACATGGTGAATCAGTATCTCTTGATATACTAAGACTTTGTGCTCAAAGGTGGACCTAAGCAGTGAAGATGGATTTCTTCCAGTGTGTCGCCAAGTATTTTTGTTGCGACAAACACCCTAAAAAACTTTTCTTACACTTGAATTTTGGAACCTACTTAGGATCCTATGATATGTCGTTTCTTGATTGTCCTTAGTCACTTCATGATTGGATAAGTTTTTTCTGCATGTTTAAGACTTCTTCTGTTATTTTAAGTTTCAAAGCAACTTGCTTACACATGCTAAGCCTTTGATACATTCATAAGCACACCCCTTTCTAGCAAGCTAAGCAACCAATTTCTATTCTTGAAAATATTCATTGCACACTTTGTGAAAGTAAGGCTTGCGTGGTAGCTAAGAATAGTTCATTTGCAATGTTTAGTTACATTGTTTGTGTAGTCCCTATGGACAATGACTGCGCAATCCATAGAGATAGTAAACTCTAAAATATATGCTGGTAGTCAATGTGCAATATCTCTTGACAGCCTCCCTCTCACTCTTGGTTGAATTGTATCTTCATTCCAATGAGTTTTCTTAACTATCTCTTTTGTGCGCCATTAATTTTGCAAGTGTTTCTTTCACTTTCGTGGATGTCTTACCTTTCGTCTTGGTGAGATTATATAGGCTCATTCCATCTTTTGGGAGAATGTATCTAGATACCTACGAGCTTGACAAGTTAGGAAACTTCTACAATAATGGATCCCTAGCCAACTCATACACAAGTTGATCTCCTTGGGAATGGAAAAAATCTAGAAACCTTTATCACAATTATGAGATTTTTCTCAATTATCTCAATTATGAAATAATTATTATCTCATAATTATAATATTTTGGCAAATTAATTATGAGAAATAACTCAATTATGTAATTTAACCCTTTTAACATGGGATAAATCTCACATAAGTAAAATAAAAGTTTAAAAGTAATGCATTTCAGACAAAAAAATAAGGTAAGTTGATATTGGGTTTCTCTCACTATAATGGAGTGGCAAATAGGATTATAACATATTATCACGCCCCCCGTTTCCCAAGGCTAAGAATGGAACTAAAGGAGGTAACCTTAAACCAAACTTTAGGTCTGGTAGCTAGCCCTACCAAAACCAGAGAGGGCTCTCTCAATGTCACTTTTATAGCCAATGACATGACTGGATATGTAATGATCTTAGGCTAGTTACAATGCTCAGTAAATTGGGGTTTTGTTTGTTTTGAGTTTTTGTTGGATAGTAATGACAACCAAGGAACTAGGTCTAGGTTTTAGGTCTAATTTCAAAGGTTAAGTTGCAAATACAAGGATGAGGCCACGTAGGTAAACTTAGGAACATACTTAATTTTTCATTATGTATAGGGTTTAAAAAGAGAGAGTCAAAATGAGCATGTTAAATGAATTCATTCATCAGAAGAGTAGAAACACATTCATGAAAATATTATAAAACAGAGCATGAAAAGCAAGATTTATGTTCATAGACTCATAAGATCAACATATAGAAGCATAAATTTGATGGCAAGATAACATAACATTCAAATTTATGAGGTTACAAAGAAAAAATAAAGCTGAAAATCATACCACTAGAGTCCCAAGGTTATAGCTGCAACATGTCTTTGATTTCACTAAAAAAGTTTTTACAATAGCTCCACACTGCAAATAACAACTATCCAACTTCAAAAATGACTTGAGTTGGACTGCATATATAAAATAGAAGTCATTTCACCTCATTGGGTCGAAATCTGATCCAAAATACATCATAGATTCACTCTATGAGTCATTACCTAGAATCTAGGGAAGTTAGAAACCATCCCCTCAAATTTAGGTAATAACTAGGAGTGTATGTCTCTTTGATCAATTACATGTTTCCTCCACAATGAGAGGTAAAAAAAAACTCTCCTACCAAAAATAAACCTCATGGGACAACTGCACCTCGAAATTTGGAGTTTTTTTGGCCTAAAAATTGTCCAAAGGAATCCAAGACGGAACCATCACGCCAATTAGCAGAAGCATCGTGCCTCCCACAAGAAGTCTCATGCCACTTTGGAGCTGAATTTGACTGACTTTTAGGCATCCATTTGCAAATATAAAAGTTAGGCTAGGTAGCCCTATGTGTCCTCTTTCCATTCCATTCTTAAAACTGAGAAAATACCCCCTATAAGGCCTTCAAAAACTCATTCTCACAACCTCACTCTAGAAGCACCGCACAAAGGCAAAATGAGTGGCAGAAGCACGAAAAAGTGTTATTTTTTGGATTTTTCTTCAAACCTGGAGGGTGACATGCCAACTTGATACCATAACTGTGATGAAGAATCCAAAAGGAATCTAACCATATAAATTTTTCCTCATTTGGATGCTCTGAGTAAAAGCGTCATGTTGCTGCACGATGCTTCTACAATGACCAAATTTCTAGAATTTTCAAAAAATCACCAAAAATTCTCAGAATTCTCAAAATCTTCCAAATTTTTTTTTCATGACATCCTTGGATGATAAGCTAAACAACTAGGGATGCCTCAGCAAGTAGGTCCAAGTTATCTTTCTCCTTAGGCTTAATTAGGGTTTCCTTAAGTTTTTTCCTAAAAATTTTCACCCTCACCTTGGTGATTTGGTTCTTTGTGAAATAATGTCTCGCCATATGCCTCTGGAGGTTGTTATCTATTTCTACCTTTTTCAAAAGCTTTTCAAGATGAATTTTTACCCTGTCAAGCCACAACTCTTTATCTTGCTCAATTTCAGCAGATACCAATTATTCAAAGGTTATCTGACCTAATGGATGAGATGGTTGTCTTTCTTGCTCTTTTTTCTTAGTTAATCCTCTTGTTCTTTGCCTCCTTCACTTTATTTCAGCCTATGTGTCCTCTAGCTGCTCAACATCCGCCACTTATTTTCCTTTACCTTTTTTCTAACTCTATATTTGCCTTTGGTTTTATTTGGAGGAGTTGTTTCACTTTCAACTGCATGTTTTCTGGCTGTAAGAACGTAATCATGAAGTTTTCCTTTTAGAGGCTATCCCTCGGCTCTGCTATCTCTACATCATTTTCCTTTATTATCTCCTCCGTTATCTTGTATTTTACCTATGCTGCCATGTCAACCTCCATGTGCGCTTGTTCTTCATGCTGCTGCAATGGTGACTCATCCTCATGCATGAGTGACTCACTATCATGAATAGGTGACTACTCTATTGTTTGTCTTTGTTCAGCTATAGTTTCAGGTGCAAGCACACCTTTTATGGTCTTAGGAGAAAAACCCATCCTCTTACCTTTCTCATAGGTTTGAGTTATCTCTATCCTAGGACCCTTTGGAACCTATGCTTGCCTACTTGAAGGGCCAACCTCCTTTTCTTGTGCTGGTGCTCATGGTGTGATATGAATGATGGGTGGACTAGTAGTAGGCGCTAATGCAACTACCTCCATAAAATTTTCCCAAGACATAGTGATTGCTGAGAGCTGATGAAAAAAAATAAGCTTTACCAAACCATGGTGAAATACACTAGGGTGATGATCTTTTCCTTTTCTCTGTACCGTTTCAGTCACCTTGACTAAACTTCTGAATAAATAATTAGGCAAATTGTGTGGTTTAGTAGTAGTGAAGTGCATCCATAATCTGACATGGTATTGGTAACGTCTTGAGAATATCCCTTCACATGTAAAATATTTCATAATTAGCTTCATCAAAGGGGCATACTTATCAAGTAAATGCCTGAACGGGAAAATGTGCTCAGGAGCATCTTTGCAATGAGGTTTCAGGAACATTTTGTAGTTCTCAAGGTCCAATTCTATCCCTTTGAACCAGATTTCTCCATGGCTCGGGATACTTGTTGCTGAAGAAATAACATCTGTTTATATGTTAAGTTAAATTCCTACTATGATGGCCTTATCTCTCCTGGAGCTAGTAGCAAAAAGGATTGTCAATTGAGCATGACCGCCTACCTCCTTGATTCTCTCACAAAACCTCAAACAACAATTGTTTTCAAAACATCTCTTGGAATAAGGAGAAGCATTGATTTATTGCAAGCTAGATGGCTCAAAACTAGAATGGTGGCCTCCCTTATGAATCTTCTTTTCACCCTCCATGGTGTTTTTCAACAAGATAAAACCCTAGCTAGATGTAGTGAGTCGAGAAGGCAGAGATTTAGGAAACTAGGGGATAGTGGTAGGGTTATTTTAGGGATAGAAATTAGGTGGAAGGAATCTAGGGGAAAATACCTAAAAGATTGAGGAGGTAGGGTGATGAGTTGGCTATAATATTCAATTGGAATATTTCTAAATGGGCATGAGCAAGGTGCCGAAAAGGTCAAAACACAGGGTTTTACTAGTTTTCTTGAAAAAATGTAGTGAAAACTAGAGTTTTAATGAAAATGGTGGCAAGGAGGGTTGTGAGTGATAGGGAATGTTTGGATAAGGTTTATGAAAGGTGTATGATGGTTTCAGATGGTGGAATTTGTGTTTTATCGGCTGAAACAAACCAAATATGGAAAACACCAAAGACGTAGTGGAGAAAACCTAAGGAATGAATCCACTCATTTTGTTGATGAATTGGCTTGAGAGAGGTATGGAGAGTGTCCACTTATTATTTTGGAGGTATATGAACCTTTTTGATGTTGTTTTGAACCTTGAATGACTGATTTGGAGCTTAAAATTCAAAATCGTAGCACATGCCAAAAACGTAGCGTAGCCCTTCCGGAAGCGTAGCACAACCTTCCAAGAGCGTAGCAGGAGCAGTTTTGACAAAAAAATCTTATTTTACTTCAACCCTTGGAAGTTTTGGAGTGTGATGATGATAATAGAGTAGCTCTATTGGAAATCAAATGATGAAATGACTTTGAATAAACCTCTTTTCCTTTTATAACTCATCATAAAATTGCTTTTTTTTCTTCTAGTGAAATCACACTCTTTTGAAGAAATTTATTTTTTTGAAAAACTTTAATAAAGTAACATAATTTATGAGAAAAGGAAAATTTCCTTTACTTATTTTCCTATCTTTGCTAACTCCCTGTGTAAATGACTTGTATGGTGAAAATTATATTGTTTTCACCTTCTTTCATGACATAATTGGACCTTATGGTGGCGAAACAAAAGAGACCTAGACCCTAACCTAGATGAAGGTGTGGTGAATGACCTAAGACCCTAAATGATGATGGATGAAATGACATATGAAATGATTATGACCATGAATGGAGTGAAGGGAGTAGCATTTATACCTAGACAACATTTAGCAAACAAAATTTTATTTGAAAATTGACTTGAAAACATGAAATTTTGACCTAGGACCACTACCAAGTAAACCTGAAAGAGTATTTTTGATCACTGAACATTTAGACACTAACATTGGGTCCACCTGGGGATGGAAGCTCCTTTAGGAGGTGTCAAGAAAAATTTATATTAGGTAGCCTCATCCATTGGGAAATGGAGTGAAAGCTGGAAACTAAAAAAAACTTTGACAAACTGAAATTACTAACTAAAACATAAAATGACTTTGACTCAAAAAATGACTTGACTTTTTGAAATTTTAAAATAAAAACATCTGCTGATCATAGACGTATCATGGCCTTCTCCTCAGGCTTAAATCTTCTACAATAGATTCCTTATTCTTTGATAATAAATAAAATGATATTTACAATGAAAGTGAACCTTTTTCTTCAAGATCAGGTGAGGTAATGTTTAAGGAACCCACCATTCACTAGTCCTCCTAGAATTTCTTGCCCATCAAGATCTTCTAACAAAAAATGTATTATTATCCCTGAATTTTTTAATCTTCTATGGACCTTGCTCTCACTCTAAGAGACAACCTTGAGTTGCAAAAGACCAGTGCCTAGGACATCTTAAGAATCAGAGGTTTTTATAATAACTTTCACTTGAGGAGTCCCTCTGAATCCATCTTCTACAAGATTGATGTATTGGTGGTTCGGGATAACTATGGGAGCAGTGGTACTAACTTTGATGCGTACTGTACATAACTCAAAATGGGCTTGAGGCTGTGTGGATTTCATTTGATGCGAATGGGCCAGGTTTAAATCCAGTGAACAGAATTTGGGAATAAAGTGGATGAATGCTTAGAGGAATAAAGGGATGAAGTTTGAGGGAGGCATGATTATTTTATGATAAGAATTCACCCTTCTCAGACTTAAGTAATAAGGTAGTCGTCATAAGATTTATGGAAAGGAAATACTATGTCGATCCCAATTAAGGTGACTAAGTGATTAACTTGTGAGTGCCATTTTCCCACAATGAACATATAGACAAATTCATTTATTAAAACATCAGTGACCAACATTTTGAACACAAGATAATTGAAGAAGCATTCCACAAAATAGAGAAATAAATTTAAACAAACATAAGACAGATACATACATACTGCTCAATAGCCCAATTGGAATCCATTTGCAAACAAGTCATTGTTATATTATCCCTCAAAAATGGCTCTTCAAGATATCCATTTAGAGCTCATCACGGTAATTAAAAAAAAGGCCACACAATATTAACCCATAACTTCCACAGAATCTAGAACCCTTCTATACTTTCTGAGTTTACTCTTTATAGCTTCTTACATCACAGGCGATTAGCCAGATACTTCTCAAGCGGATATTCTTTCTTTATATTTCTGTTTCCTATCAAAAAAAAAAATTATACGGTTTAACTGTACCATGCCAAGAGTGCTACTCTTCGTAACCGATTACAACAAGGACATAACAATAAAATAGTACTAGGGTGAAATCGTGATTTCACCCGATTAAACAACATAACTGAACATAAAAGGAAAAGTAAATAAAAGGTTGCATGGGCCTGATGCTGACATCTTTAACGGGGGTGACGAGGAGTGGAAGAAGGCCCTGAGCTGCGTGGATACGCTAAAGAGGAGGAGGAGCCAGAGTGGCGAGATGGTGGAGGTGGCATTGGCTGTGAAGTATATGGAGCTGGTGGATGTGAGTACTCATAAGATCTTTTACATATGATGTCAGCAGGTAGAGGCGCAGAGCTAAAAATCTTGAATAACACCCACAGCTGAGTCAACTTGATGTAATCAAGGTGGGCGGAAAAGAACCTTTTAACCATGGCAAGGAGAAAGAATTTCTTGCGTAATGTTGCCACCAAGGATTCTGTCTTTAAGCGAGAGGTCTTCTCCAGTGTCAAATTGGCCTTACACTTGATCTCGGACAACTTCTGGTCATACGTGGTCCAGGGGAGCAATGCCCCTAACGGATCCCAGCATTTGGGGAGCCTTTCTTCCACTAGCTTACCCCATTCACGATCAAAGGCCTCCACTCCATTTTCCACGAGTGAAAAATATCCTAATGATTTTACCAGTGCCTCTTCCTTCTGAATCATTTTGGTGACCTCCATTATGGTCTTGAACCAGTCGACCATTCCATGCATGCTCAATTATTTTGAGGGGAGCTCATTAATGTACCTGATGTATCTCTGTGCAGTCAGTACATTTTAGTTTCCTTCCTTGCGACCTGCATCCAACTGTACCTTACAATCTCAGATGGCGTTCTTCTTGTCATTTTCCAACATAACGAGCTCCCAATGCTCTTTCACCTCTTTTATAATCTCAGTCCAGACTATTTGTCTGGCTTCCACTAACAACATGTTCCCCTTGAGTTGTGCCTTCAATTCCTTGATCGACTTCTGGTGCTATTGGCTTGAGGAGTCCTGACATAGGTTCGGATTTAAGGTTTTCCAATGAACCCTTATACTACTGGCCCTTTCGGAAATGACCTGCTTGCGTAGGCCAAGGTCTCACCCAAAGTAGTATGGGAGGGTGTTGGAACCAGGGTTCTCACCCTGAGAGAAAGGGAGTTAATAAAGGCGGTCTTGTTAAGATCTATTAGATTTGTGCAGAAGAAATATTATCGCAAAACCTTTAATAGTGTACATGAAGAATGAGGAATTGATAAACCACAGATAGCATAAAAAATATTACTAATAAGATCTCATTAATACCTTGCATCCACATGTGAATCAATATTGATCAACAAACTGAATCACCGTAATATCAAGAACATAAACAATCTATAACATAGAGATGTGATCAAATAGATTTCTCATTCATTAGCTTCCAAAATCCACTTACAGACCCAATTCCCAACCCACGCACATAGCCAACGGGGTCTGCACATAGCAGGACTGAGGATCTCTATGCACACAACCAATCGGAGTCCTTACCCAATTAAAACCCAAAACAGATCTCAACAGTTCGCAATTAGCATCAATCAATATTAGCCTACCTCTAGACTTGATCTACCCATCTATTTATAGCACCTTAGCCTGTGCTATCCTATGGCCCACAAAACATGCAGGTTTGCAGAACCTAGGTCTACCCTTTTGACCCATTACAATCCATTAGGGGTTTGACCCACCCCAAACCCCCTTCGCTAGACCAAATATTACAAAAATATTTCAAAACTGGACAAAATTAGGCTAGGAACCCATTCCAATAGTCCCCCAACATAATATTGTGACTCATCACGAGTCATAGCGCCAGCGAGGTATTCATCCATTCCTTGATTTGTTCGAGTGTGGTTGTGAATGGAGGCAAAATGCGAAGGCTTTGTGTTGCAACAGTCTGCGAAATTTCCACCAGTTTCTATGAGGTCGGTCCTTCCATAGCAGCGGTGATGCTGTTGAGAGTCTGGTTCAATTGTTTCACCGCCCCATCTAAGTCCTGGGATAACTTGAGGGTGTCATCTGACCATGGCGTGAGATGGTCACTGAGTACTTGTTTCTTGTGTCGCAGCCACATAATATTTGTACGAAGTGCATGACTAGTCTTGAGATGCGCTAAGCGTTGGGCTGGGACTAGAGTGGCCATTGTAACTTACAGCTGCTCAAAGTCATGCTCCTTCTGCATTAACTCCTGATTGATCTAGCAGAGGAGAGGGTCATGCTACAGTTGGGACTGTAATTCCATAGCCTTCTCAAGTAGAGTGACACCCTAACTAATTTGCGTTGTTATAGTGGTCATGGCTTCCATAACCAATGCGCTAGGCGCGCACCTCCAGAGGGGTCTCATGTTGTAGCTTGGCCTGTAAAGATGCGAGCTGAAGTTCGAACTCAGCCTTGAAATCCTGTATCTCAGTTCGAGATTTCTTCAAGGCAGTGACCAAACCTTTGACCTTAGCTTGGGGTTTAGAAGAAGCAGGAATGACTTCGGGCATGTCCTCACAGAGCATGTTGATCAGTTGTTTGAGGGCAGCCTGCTACACGATGGTGGCGACATGCGTGGCCTGGATTTGAGCGACTTTAGCGGCCTAGGTCAGAATATTCTGCTCGGTTGTGCTGAGGTGCTACTGTACTTGGAGTTCACGGTGCTGCATTTTGCTGGCGACAATGGTCAACAATTCTTGTAGCTATGGACTGGCCAATCAACCAACCTCAAGGGCGATGGAGGAGCATCCTTGGACTTGGGCACACAATTCAACAGGTTCCAGTACAAGGGATGCACTGGGGGGGGGTGAGATCTGGCTATCTGTAATGGTGGCCAAGGCTGTAACGGGGACCAGTTAGCCCATAGGAGTCTGCCTCGCTTGATCTACGCTCCCCTGATTCTGCCTCGCTTGATCCACGCTTGCTTGAAGTGTGTTTGCTTTGAGTTGGAGGGCCTGCAGCTCAGCTTTTAAAACTCCTACAGCAGCCTTGTGTTGTTCTTCCCAAATATTCCATCAATCAGTAGACGCAGTGGTGACAGCATCAATAATCTGATCAAGGTCATCCTCCATGAGGGTAACTTCCATGGTGGTTCCGGTCTTAGTGGCCTTACATTTTTTTCGAGGCCCTTGAGACAATTCATGGGGCCGCTTAAGGGTGTGCAGGACGGATGTACCGACATCATCAACGTAGTGTAGGGAGTCTGGTCTTGGCTGCACGGTGGTGCTTCTGGGTGTCGCCTGCAACGTCGATGTTGGGGGCATGGACTCTATTGTAGGGCCGAGAAGAACGATAGGCTTGGACACTATGGGGGGGCCAGATGCACCTGCTACGTCTAGGAAAGTTGGCGGAGCTACGAACTTCCACTCTGGTGGCCAAGTGGCAATTACCTATTCAATTTTAGCATCAATAGTCATGTATGGAATATTATGCCAAGTGTGAGCCTTTCGGGCCCGAATTTTCACATTGTGCATGGTTATCTGAAATTTTTCTATTTTGCTATACTTTTCATAGATGGTCGGGGACAGGCGCAGTTGGGAATCAATGGCTGCATAAATAGCCCCATCGTAGAGTATTGAGAAAAAATTGTTTTCCTCCACCCGATTGGGGTCCTTTGAGTCCCACAAATTGGAAAATCGTGCCCCTTCGCACATGCCAGCCTTTAGAGGGGGGAATACTACTTCTTCCAGGGTCTCCCAGGCAACTAATATGATTAGCAAGAGTAGCCATGAGTAGTAGAACACTTTTCCCTGCTCCTGAGCCTTGCGCACATTGTCAAGAAATTCTTCCACCAGGTACTAGGACCAATTGTAGCAGACTCCTTTTTTGCATTGGCCAGCAATATGAATTACATGAGTAGGGACAGTTGCGGCCTGGCATGTATGCATCAATTTGTAGGCAAACAATAAAGTGCCCATGCACGTGCCCGGGTCCTGAATGGTATTAATCAGGAAGCCCCGCTTGTTGCGTCGGAAACCGTACTTCTTCCGGACATTGTCGACAATATGGTGCTCAAATTTCTTTCCCATTTCGTCCCTAGGGTCGGGCCCATTCATTGGGAGGACTGTGATGTGGTGAATGAGGGTAGCATCAATCGATATGTGGCCAAAATGAGGAAGGTGCAGCAATTTCTAGATTCCTGCCCCGGCTAATCCTGTGATTCAAAGCATTGGCTCGCCTTTGGGCACACCAACTTCAATCACCTACTCCAAGTACAGTTGCGGATCTAATGAAGGGAAAGTGTCCAAGTTCCCTAGGTGATGGTCATCGAACTTTATGTTAGGAAGTTGTCCGAACATATCTCCCTGCTGGGACACTTCTTCAGGGACCTGTTAGGGATCTGTAATTAGCAAGATTGGAAAAGTCCAATCATAGAAACAACATTATTTCAACCACTCTGGGATTCTAGGATCTATCCCTCCTGAATCCAGAGAGGGATCTCTCCAATAAGTGCAAAGATAGATTTGTCTTTGGAGTTTTGTGTAATGATTTTAGGCTATTTATGAAGGCCAAGGGTTTTGTTTTGTTTTTGGATGGTTGAGCATGAAAATGGCTTGAGTGGAAAGTTCTAAATGCAAATAGTTTCAAAGGTGTGAAGTTGCAAGCGATCATAACAAGCTTCGGCCAAAAAGATAGATGATTGCAGGTTTTATTCCATTGGGCTATGGAGTCATAATAGGGTTTAATTGAAACAACAAGGTTCAAGAGTGGTCTATGGGGCAAGTCATCTATGTCTAAGGATCTCTTTGAAGTTGGATTTATGGAATGAAATGATACAAAAAAGAAGGGGAATTAAACAAATGGAGAACAAAGAGTAGCCTAGGATCTGGTAAGTACTTTGAAACTAGCCAGCCTTTGAAAAACAATTAAGAAAGACATAAAAGCAATCCAGGATCTGGTAAGTACTTTGAAACTAGCCAGCCTTTGAGACACTTTCAATAGAAAACATGTAAAAACAGAGGGAAACTTGAAGGCAATTGTTGGAGTAGAAACTAGCGGGCCGGGCTCACCACAAATCCTCTCCTAGCTCTGCTTTACTTGGTAACTTTCAAGAAAAACACAAAGATAAAAAAGAATGGCCTAAGATCTGGTAAGTACTTTCAAACTAGCCAGCTTTTAACACATTCCAATGGAAACTTTCAGACAGTCTTTTGGGATAAAACTAGGACCAGGGCACACCATATCTTCCTTATTTCATCTCTACTTAACATATACTGAAAATAACATTTAAGAATAACAACTAGCTCAGATAGTAGGACGAGGGAAGCCCAGCATTCCTATGCTTGAACTAAATTAGATCATTCCTCAATAACACAAATTGGAATAAAACATTTAGATAAAGATTTTCAGTGAGAGAAGGGTACTGATATACAATAGGTCCTAACTCTATGCATGCTTTTCTTTATAAGAGAATATGAACACAGTGAAAATAGAAACAAAATAACAATTTACGATATGAAATAACATCACCGTCGACATAGACCAGAATCCCATAAATCAGCTTGTATTGATGCTCCAAACCAGTTACAGCCTTAAGTCCAATACTCTAGCTTAATAATCATCTACACTTACCAGACTAACTTATCTATCACAAGCAGAGCTCCAAGAGGCAGTGAACACTATTTACAAGTAGAAGTCTCAAGCTCAAGTATATTTCAAAATTCAACAACCAACCCCTCTCTCATCTTTTCCAGTAGTATTTATAGAAGAATGAGGAGGTGAGATCTGATAAAAGATCTCCAAAGATAATTAATATAGTCTTAATGGCTTCTCGGCCTTTGGGGGGCTTGATGAAGAAGTTTATAGATGTTTCTGATTGTATTAATGTTTTTCATTTAAGATTAAGCTCAGTGGGAGCTCTTATTGACTTTTGAGGCTCTTTGTTATGTTAAATTAATTCTGCTGATATTTTGTCATTAAGTTTATTTGTAGAATTAACTCTCTGGCTGCACTGAGGCAAATATCTGATCTTAATCAATAACTTCGGCCTCTGTTTGAAAGCTTTGAGGCACAGGTGGCGCTGTGGTAGCTAGGAGGAATCAATTTGCCTCAGATGTGGTGGTGGAGGCTTTCCTGTCTGATAAAACACTTATGATTTTCTTTTAACTGTGTCTTAATTGGGAGGATTAGGCTTTTGATAATCAATCTTAGCCGTAATCCCCATCGATCTATCTTCAATCTCCTGTTCTGGTGCGTTCTGTCTTCGACATTGATACTCTTTGATTTGTGATTTTATTCACTATCTTTTGCTGGTGTGCAGTGTTGCGCAAGGCTCATGAGGCATCAATGCCTTTGAAGCGTTGACGAGGCCTGGAAACTTAACCCACGGATGGCTTCCTTTTAATGGATTGAAGGCATAAGAATTGGACCCCAGCCTTCGGCCTTTTTTAGAATAATGGAAAAAAAAATTAAATCACCCTTTTTTACCAAATAATATACCCCGGACATCAAAACTCCCAATAAAACAAACTGCATAAACCATTTCGGGTCACAAAAGGAGCCCGCTGACGTCAGGGTGTTTATGACCTGAAATTTTTATAAAATCTGCCATATAAAGTTCCCTAGGTCCGGAGTGGGGCCTGCTGATGTCAGCAAAAGTGTGACCCGAAATTTATATGGAATCGGCCATATAAAGTTCCCCGGGTCTGGAGTGGGGCTTGCTGACATCAAGGTGTTTGTGACCCAAAATATTTATCAAATCTGCCCTAAAGCGTATCGGGTCTAGGTTTCTTGACCATGCGAGAAACCAAACAAGACCTGCTGCAATTAGTTGCTACCACGTGTGCTGACTAGGCATTGGGGACCACCGGTTCTGTGGGTCATCGATCTGCAGATCAGATCGACGATGGAGATGCTTTGAGAAATGCGCCAGCGGAAAACTCTTCAAACCATATGAAAAAAAACAAAAAAATAATATAAACAAAGGTTTAATGCTTCAAGGGCGGGATATATATTTAAGTGGATAGGCACCTGACTGCGGGGCCTTGGTCTATATGAAATGCAATATGACCGGGGGATATAATACACAGGGCTAATCGGCATCGGATTTTTGTTTAAAACAAAAACAAATGCGCTCCGTGAGTTGCTCCGACACGATAAGTGCTTAGGACCTTAGCACTTGGTTCTAGCGCTGGGGCACATGGAGGGGAAATGGTTTGGATTTAGCCCAAAGGGGCTTAAACCCATATTCAAAATACTTGTTTTTGAGGAAATTTTCAAGATGTTTAGATGGATTTTGGGGGTTTTGATATAGTTCAAAACGAGTTTTAAACTTTGTAAAAATGATTTTTATGAATGGAAGAAGGGGAATCATGAAAAATTGATGATTTTATGGAGGAAAAGGGGAGCAAAATGGAGGTTAGTTTTTTAAGTGAGGAAAGGGAAAAAAGGTGATTTTGTAGTAGTTTCTTCTCATGAAATTAGCAGAATTCTAGAGTGTAAAATGGGCATAGTATGGAAGATTTGGACAGAGGCATGAGGCCTTCAAGATTCTTCAAGAGATAACACTTTTTTGCAATAAAATTTGTTCCTTGAAGGCTCCAAAAATGATTTAGCCACCTTTTGGTATAACAAATTTGATAGGTGGCTAACAGTGGCTCCACTTGGGGATGGTGCCTTCTTGAAGGCATCAAGAACTTCAGACTTGCATTCTCTGGGAGGCTGATCAGTGCCTCATCCATTGGGTTGCCTTTCTTTCATTGAATGATTTTCTTTTGCTCTGAAAACATATTAGCAGCCACAAAAACAATGGATCTTTCATCAACAAGATTTCTACCTACCCAATCCTACAGATATAACATTTTTTCTTCTTTAGAGTGCACTTGGATTGGCAAACTCTTTTACAACATTTTATTCCTTTGAAAGCAAGAAATCTAATCTATTTCTACTCCTTATTTCTCCATGGACTCAGATTGAACAGTTGAGCCCATATGATTCTCTACCTAATCTACTATCTGTTGGGATTAAACTGTCCAACAGATTTTATTCACTAAATCCTACGACAGAAATTTAAAAGCATACAAGTCAGGATTGAAGAGTCTAACTTGTTGCTGATCTATGGCATAAAAAACAAGCTGCACATAGATCTTATTTTGTAGAAAATTAAAACAAAATGGAAGGCTTAGGATCTGAAATTTCAAAGCATTTCCTTCATATTTTTTACATCTCTGTTTTGACTTTTGTTTGAGCTGTCTTTCCTTTGTCAACTGGTTCAGGTTTTGAGCTAATTGGAACCAGATTTACATCTTTTTTTACTCAAAATTTGAAATAGATTTGAGTCATTCTCTTTGGAAACTCAGGTTCAGATTTTGAGCATGTTTGAACCTTTAATTTCTATCCTAAACTATCTACTGATAAGCCAAGATTAAATAGTTTGGCAAATCGAATTCACTATCCTATCAGCAGAAAATTTAAAACTAATTAGTCAAGATTAGGCTGTTTGACTAACTAGAAGTGTGTTCTTTAGGAGTGGCATTTGAGCTTGCACACTTTCAGATTTGTTTTTCTTTTTGGTATGGGGTTGTACCTTTCTTGTTTTCACAATCTGCCCTCTTTTCTTTCTTTCTCTGTTTTTGTTTTTTGTTTTTTTGTAACTTTGAATGCAATGATGGGTGAAGTATTTATAATGAGAAAAAAGATAAAAATGATTTCATAACATAACATGGATCAAGATAAGTAATGCTTAAGCATCCTTCCATTGACAGGACCCCTAAAACAATTCTGCTCCATTCAACTCTTGCAAGAAATAGGCATTACTACCAGCAGCTGAATGGATAGAGTAAGGGCCAAGCCATAAGTTGTAAAATTTTCCATGCTTGCCCTTGTCTTCCCTCCTTGAGTCCCACTTCAAAACTTTGTCCCCAATATTGAAATTGCTGGCTTTTGTTCTTCTGTCGAAAATCTTTTTAATGCTGTCCTACTTCTGCAATGCTTTGTTATAGACCTCCTCTCTGGTTTGCTGAAGATGAATGGTCTGATTTATTCTTCTAATCATGTCATTATCTTCAATTTGCAACTCTTGAATCAACTTCATGACTGGTACACCAAGGCTGGTTGGAAAAATTGCATCAGTACCATACACAAGCTGGAAATGTGACATACCAATGGATTTCTTCAAAGTCAATCTGTCAGCCCAAAGTGCATGAACTAGCTTTGTGTGCCAAGAATTTTTGTTGTCCTCCAATAGTTTCTTGATTATGTTCACTAAACTCTTGTTTTATAATTCTGCAAGTCCATTACCTTGAGGGTAATAGGCCGTGGAATGCCCCAACGTTATCTGATATCTATGACAGAATTCAACCATCTTCTTTGATCCAAATTCTGCTGCATTATCAGTGATTATCTTGGTAGGATAGCCAAATCTAGAGAGAATGTTAGTCTCCATGAATTTTATAATAACGGAATCATTGGCCTGCCTACAAGGTATGGCTTCTATCTACTTAGTGAAATAGTCTGTGGCAGTGAGAATCCATCTATGCTGAGCAGAATATGGTGGATGGATTTATCCTATGAAGTCAATTCCCCACTGTTAAAAAGGAGCTTCAAAATTGATTGGATGTAGAGGTAGGGGTAATAGTTTTCTTTTGCCTTCAAAAATTTGACATTTATGACAATCAATGATCATCTTGTGTATATCAGGAAAGAGAGTAGGCCAATAAAAACGAGCCCTCAAAATTTTGTTGGCTGTTGCCTTCCAGTACAAATGACCTCCACACTCTCCTGCATGGAACTCGTGCTTAACTTCCTCTGCATCATAATCAGGCAAAAATTTAAGCAATAAACCACTTGCATTTTTCCAATAAAGACATCTATCTATAATGCAATATTTTACAGCTTTTAACTTTAGGAACCTTGCCTTTGTTTTTGTCAAACCAGGAGGTGTATTTAAATTAAGCAAAACATAAATAATATCAGCATACTAAGAGGAATTCATAAAATGGTCTTCAACAATGGGAGTCGAGAATCCTTCTTGTTCATCCAAAGCATCAATAATATTTATATCAAGAACTTCAAAATTTGATTCAGCCATTAATCTAGCTAGACTTTGGCCTTTGATAAGTTTAGAGGGTTTTATCTCTAAATCATATTCAAGGATAACAACAATACACTTACCTCTCTTACCATCTGGGTCCTGTGTTAGAATGTCTTTCACAATTGAATTTGGCACAAAGGCAATGATGTGTGAGTGCAAGATGTATACTCTGAAGTCTTTCAAAGCTTTAACCAAAGCAAAAGCTTGCTTCTCCATAATTTTATACTTTAGAGGGGCATCCCTCAATTCCTTGCTAAAGAATGCAATAGGTTGCTCTTGTCCTTGTGTATTTTTCTGTAAAAGGACAGCAGTTATGGTATGTTCTGATGCAAACGAAAAAATATAAAAAATGTTTTGAAAAATCAGGACTTATTAGAACCAATGTTTTGGTTAACGCTTGTTTCACCAGCTCAAAGGACTTCTTTTCTTGCAAGGTCCACTTTACCCCTTGCTCCTTCTTCAACATGTTTGTTATATTCCTAAGGAGCTCAGCTAAGTTGGGTATGAACCTTCTCAAAAAGTTAATCTTTCCAATGAAATATTGCAACTCCTTGATGTTTCGAGGATGAGAGATTTGCAATATGGCCTCAATCCTCTTTGGATCTATCTTAATACCCTCTTCTGAGATAATGTGCCCAATAAGTTTACCTTCTTGGAGACCGAAAAGTGTTTTCTTAGGGTTCAAAGATATCCCAAACTTTCTGCATTTCTCGAAAACTCTTCTTAAATGTGCTAAGTGCTCTTCATCTGTTTTTGAAAACACAGTGACATCATCAAGGTATATAATGATGAAGAAGCCTAGTTCTTTCGAGAATGCTATGTCCATGGCTCTCTGAAAAGTTGCCCCAACGTTCATTAGACCAAAAGGCATTTTCACATACATGAAAGTGCCCCAAGGTGTAGTAAATGTTGTCTTTAATTGATCATCAGGGTGGACTAAGATCTGATTGTACCCTGAGTAGCCATCAAGCAAAGAAATTCTTCTAGACCCTACCACCCTTTGTAAAATATGATCCATCTTAGGTAAAGGGTAGTTTTCTTTTAATGAAGCTTTGTTTAAGTCTCTGAAGTCTATACAAATCCTGATCTCTCTAGTTTTCTTGCTAACTGACACTAGATTAGACACCCACTCAGAATACCTGATAGGGACAATAATACTAGCTTCGTACATTTTCCTGATTTCCTTCTCAACCAAAGGCAACTGAATAGGGTTAATTCTGCGCAGTTTCTGTTTGAATGGTTTTTGGTTTTCTTTGAGAGGAATTTGTGCTGTATTATTTTAGTGTCATAAGATTTCAAATCTTCGTAACTCCACACAAAAACATCAGAAAACTCTTTAAACAACTCTATATTTGAGTTTAATGTGAGCTGGTAGAGTCTTAGACAATTTAATCATTTTCAGTTTTTTCTCACTACCTATATTGCACTCTTCTACTTCAGTCTCTACAGGTTCCATTTTTGGCTTCTTGGCCACATCGTTATAATCAAACAACTCTTCTAAATGTGCTAGACCCTTCGACAAACTTTCATCATTAGACTGCATGGTTTCTAAATCCTCTGTTTCTAACTCTGCATTCATCTCTATTTCATTTTCAAGTTTGCTAGACAACAGGTTCACATTAGCAAGTTCAGGAGACCTTTCTTCTTCATCAAGAAAATTTTCTTCATTGCAGTCCGAATCATAATCTGAGTCCGAACCGTGTAGTTCGAATTCATTTCTGAATTACATGAAGTCTTCTATTTGTTTGTCCCCGTCGAACACTTGCCAGTATTTTTTGTTATCAGGTACAACTGGTCTGAATTTTATTTGAGTTGTGCAGTCTTTGGTTTCATATGGCATTAAGCATGTTCTAGCTGCAAAAGCTAAATTGCGGGCCGCAATATTTCTTTTTCTTGGGACAAAAATAAGTTTGGACTCCTCGAACATTTTTAAAAGGTCCATGACATCGTTTCGGTAGGCCCTAAGTCTGGGATGATTTGCGTTATACTCCCCATTGACTTGCCTAATGACTAACTCTGAATCCCCATACACATTGATTCTTTTGGTTCCTAACTTCTTCAACAATCGTAAGCCTAAGAGAAGGGATTCATATTCCGCTATGTTATTCGAACACTGGAAGTTTAATCTACAAGAAATGCTTTCTGTGTGGTTGTTTTCAGTGTTGTAGATCCAGACACCTGCACCAGCGTCAGTTCTAGTGCAGGACTTATCAAATTACATACTCCATAGAGGACTGTTTTCAGTTTCACCTATTTGGTGTTTGTCCTCTTCAGCTAAAATGCTTTCAGATGTTTCTTGAATATCAACACTTAATTGAAATCGTTTAAAATCCTTAGGTTCTTCACTGTGTTGAGGGTTGCTTTGTCGACTATAAAGGTTTAAAAGCAGAGGACGCATGACTTGAAGCTCAAGACCTGTGCTTGGTTTGCTAAAGTTTTCAAACGCAACAAACTGTTGTGATACTTCTGTGTTGTGTTCCTCTTCCTCCCTATCGGCCATTAAATCTGTTAAAGTGACTTGTTCACTAAGTGTTTCATCATTAAACAGAATAAAAGAATCAAGGACCATATTTACAGAATACAGAGGAGAGTTTTGAGGTCTGTCTTGACCTGTAACTGTGTATTGCATATGAGACTCCCTGTAAAGTCTTCTATTCTAATTGAAAACAGGGATAGTCGCATAGGTCATGTCCATTTGCATAGTCCCTTGTAACTTAGCCCCCCAAGATCTCGATAACAACATTCCATACTTTGGGGGCACATCAGCTACTACAATATCCATGAATAAACATTTGGCTGGAATTTGAGCTAAGTTAACACAGAGGTATTTAATTAATCCTAAACATTTTACTCTGCTTGAGTTAAAGGAGTAAAGGTATTTGTAAGGTCTGGTGATTTCAAGGCCTAGGCTCTCCATGACAGCTTTGGGCATTAAATTATGAGAGGCGTCTGAATCATGCATAGCGTTATGTAAAATCTTGTCATGAATATTTAAACTTACATAAAAGGCAGGAACAGGTCCCTCTTGATATCTACCTTCAATATTAGGACCAAAAATAAGCTTTGGCTGGTCATCATTAAGATTGACTGTGTCCTTATTATCCTCAATATTTAAAGCCTTCAAAATTTGGTTCCTATATACATTATGAGCAGCTAACTCAGTCAAGGGAACAAAGATTTTGATCTTTGAAATTTCCTGCTCTAGTCTGAAAGGAATTTGTTTCTTTGAAGAACTTGTCTCAGCCTTACTAGCTGCCAGTCTATCAGCAACATCAGATTGCTGATTTTTTCTATTTATATTTGAAAAAATGGTCTTAACAGGAGTACTAGCTGAAGTGGTAGTACTACTAATGTCCGCACTCAGTTTTTCATTGTTTTCAGTGCCTTTTTCTCTACCTTTATTAGAATTCACAGCTATTGTTTTGTCCTTCCGTTTGACAACTTTAGGCTTGGTTGGAGTGTTGTTTTGTGAAGATTTGTGAGAGGTTTTGGTGTTGGGAGTTTGTTGACTAGTTTTGCTTCTAAGGTCATATTCTCTTTGAGACTCTATGACGACATTTTCCATGTCTTGACAATAACTTTCATCATCATCTCTTTTGTCATCATAAGGTGTATAAAGACCTTGTTTTCTATCATAATGGACTTCAAAGTCATCATTATCTACCCCCAGCATGTTGATATCATCTTCCTCTGTTATCTCATCTATTTACTCAACCTCACTTACATAGTTTTGATGAAAGGGAGGAGTGATCTGTTGATCATCTTCCCTAGGTCTGTTTGGAGGTTGGTTCCTTCTAAAATTCTGATTCCGGTTCTGGTTTCTATTTTGAGGCACAGTTTGGTTTTGACTCACTTGTGCTCTCTCAAGGATGCTCATTTTCTTCATCATCTCCTCCATCAAGTTGACTTCCACATCAAGAGCACCTTTTTGCATCTCTTCAAGAGTTGCAGGATCTCTCTCTCTCAGCTGATAGGCCATCTCAGGGTTGAACCCTTTAGGAAACTTGTTTAAAGCTGAGCCTTGTGGAGGTTTTAGATATGGGGAAAGTGCATTATATACACTGTTAAATCTGGTACAATAAGCTTGTACACTTTCCCCCGTGTTTCTATGGAGGTTCTTGTAATCAGAAAGGACTTGGAGAGGATTCTTCTTCACTTCCCATTTGTTTAAGAAATTCTGATGGAAGGCTTGGATATCATTGATACTATGGGGGGTTAAGCCTTTAAACCATTTTCTTACTTCTCCCCCCAAGCTTTGAGAAAATAATCTAAGCTTGACAGAATCATCATCAATTTCATTTCTGTCGAAATAGTCATTCATCTTATCCACATGTTGTGATGCAATAGTAGCATTACTAGCATCATATAATGGAATTTTGGACTGATAGTCTTGCGGAAGATTGACTAATGGTATAGGAATGACTAAGGGAGCATACCATGCTGCCATGATATGTGGTGGGGGTGGATTTACAAGAGGTGGATTCACAAGAGGTGGATTAATAGAAGGAAAAGTGGGCTGAAGTGGAGTGGTTTGGACAGTGAATGGAGGATGAAGGGATGTGGATGGAACAACAATAGATTGCTGAGCTGATCTTGGATGAGAGACACCTAAATTGTGAAGGAAATATAAATCAGGAGGTGTTGTTTCTCTACTACCAGGATGTTCACTTGTTTCAGGGGATGAAAGTAAAGACTCAGGATCTAGATGAATTATATCATCAAATGACCTAGTTCTAAAGGGATTTACTAAGTCAACTTGTGATTGTTGTAGAGCTGAAAGATTTTCAGGAACTGAATTAGCTCTCAAGGGTGATCTGAAAACAGTTGATAATTTAATCCTAGGAGACTTCCTAAAGGATAATTTTAAGGTTATCAACTATCTCAGGTGGATCAAGGTCAGGATAGGCTCTAGTGTGAATCTTTCTAGGAGCCACTATGCTGTGTTTTTCAGACCCAAATAAACAGGAAAAGTTCAACCAGGTATGAGAGTCTTTTAAAAGGTCAACTATTCTGTTTACAAAAATCTTAATCCTACAGTCCTCTAACTGAGTTTGAATTATATTGCAATGATAAGGGTTCTTCCCAGTGGAGTCTTAAGGTCTTTTCAGGATTGTGGAGTCGCCAAGTGAAAGTTTTTAGCTCCTAAGGAGGTAAAAGGTTTTATGATCCACCACCATGTTTATTGGATACCAATCTGAAATATTTTTGGGTTTTCTGAGTTATTTTTCAGTGGTGTGGTTTCTAAGAATATCCTAACTCTGTTTCAAAACTTAGCTACAGTTATGAGACAAAGACAGTCTACTCTTATGGCTAAGCTAGCTGATTTTTCAAGTTTTAGACAACTCTTATGAGAATCCTAGGTTTTGCCTATTTTGTCACTGATTCAAACAAGCTTCATCATGATTACCATTTCTTGGTAGTGCTTGAAAAGGCTGCTTCTTACTCGCTAAACAATGTTTGTCGACCAGAGATGTTATGCCTAACAGTTCAACCAGCTAACAGAACAAATGTCATTTTAAAGAAAGGAAATTCTGATGTCTTATGATTATTTGAAATGAAAATCACTCAGACTCCCCAGCGGAGTCGCCAGAAATGTTAGGGATCTGTAATTAGAAATATTGGAAAAGTCCAATCATAGAAACAACATTATTTCAACCACTTTGGGATTCTAGGATCTAGCCCTCCTGAATCCGGAGAAGGATCTCTCCAATAAGTGCAAAGATAGATTTGTCTTTAGAGTTTTGTGTAATGATTTTAGGCTAGTTATGAAGGCCGAGGGTTTTGTTTTGTTTTTGGATGTTTGAGCATGAAAATGGCTTGAGTGGAAAGTTCTAAATGCAAGGAGTTTCAAAGGTGTGAAATTGCAAGCGATCAGAACAAGCTTCGGCCAAAAAGATAGATAATTGCAGGTTTTAGTCCATTGGGTTATGGAGTCATAATAGGGTTTAATTGAAACAACAAGGTTCAAGAGTGGTCTATTGGGAAAGTCATCTATGTCTAAGGATCTCTTTGAAGTTGGATTTATGGAATGAAATGATACAAAAAAGAAGGAGAATTAAACAAATGGAGAACAAAGAGTAGCCTAGGATCTGGTAAGTACTTTGAAACTAGCCAGCCTTTGACAAACACTTAAGAAAGACATAAAAGCAATCCAGGATCTGGTAGGTACTTCGAAACTAGCCAGCCTTTGATACACTTTCAATAGAAAACATGGAAAAACAGAGGGAAACTTGAAGGCAACTGTTGGAGTAGAAACTAGCGGGCCGGGCTCACCACAAATCCTCTCCTAGCTCTGCTTTACTTGGTAACTTTCAAGACAAACACAAAGATAACAAAGAATGTCCTAAGATCTGGTAAGTACTTTCAAACTAGCCAAATTTTAACACATTCCAAGGGAAAATTTCAGACAGTCTTTTGGGATAAAACTAGGACCAGGGCACACCATATCTTCCTTAGTTCATCTCTACTTAACATATACTGAAAATAACATTTAAGAATAACAACTAGCTGAGACAGTAGGATGAGGGAACGCCAGCATTCCTATGCTTGAACTGAATTAGATCATTCCTCAATAACAAAAATTGGAAGAAAACATTTAGATAAAGATTTCTAGTTAGAGAAGGGTATTGATATACAGTAGGTCCTAACTCTATGCATGATGTTCTTTATAAGAGAATATGAACACAGTGAAAACATAAACAAAATAAAAATTTACAATAAGAAATAACATCACCATCGACATAGACTAGGATCCCATAAATCAGCTTGTATTGATGCTCCAAACCAGTTACAACTTTAAGTCCAATACTCTAGCTTAAAAATCATCTACACTTCCCAAACTAACTTATCTATCACAAGGAGAGCTCCAAGAGCCAGTGAACACTATTTACAAGTAGAAGTCTCAAGCTCAAGTATATTTCAAAATTCAGTAACCAACCCCTCTCTCATCTTTTCCAGTAGTATTTATAGAACAATGGGGAGGTGAGATCTGATAAAAGATCTCCAAAGATAATTAATACAGTCTTAATGGCTTCTCGGCCTTTGGGGGGCTCGATGAAGAAGTTTACAGATGTTTCTGACTGTATTAATGTTTTTCATTTAAGATTAAGCTCGGTGGGAGCTCTTATTGACTTTTGAGGCTCTCTGTTATGTTAAAGTAACTCTGTCGATATTTTGTCATTACGTTTATTTGCAGAATTAACTCTTTGGCTGCATTGAGGAAAATATTTTATCTAAATCAATAACTTCGACCTGTGTTTGAAAGCTTTGAGGCACAGGTGGCACTGTGGTAGCCGAGAGGAATCAATTTGCCTCAAATGTGGCAGTGGAGGCTTTCCTATCTGATAATTACTTATGATTTTCTTTTAACTGTGTCTTAATTGGGAGGATTAGGCTTTTGATAATCAATCTTAGCCGTAATCCCCACTGATCTGTCTTCAATCTCCTGTTCTGGTGCGTTCTGTCTTCGACACTGATACTCTTTGATTTATGATTTTATTCACTGTCTTTTGCTGGTGTGCAGTGCTGTGCAGGGCTCATGAGGCATCAATGCCTTTGAAGCATTGACGAGGTGTGGAAATTTAACCCACTGATGGCTTCCTTTTAATGGATTGAAGGCGTGAGAATTGGACCCTAGCCTTCGGCCTTTTTTAGAATAATGGAAAAAAACATATCACCCTTTTTTACCAAATAATATACCCCGAACTTCAAAAATCCCGATAAAACAAACTGCATAAACCATTTCGGGTCACAAAAGGAGCCCGTTGACGTCAGGGTGTTTGTGACCCGAAATTTTTATAAAATCCACCATATAAAGTTCCCCAGGTCCGGATTGGGGCCTGTTGATGTCAGCACAAGTGTGACCCGAAATTTTTATGAAATCTGCCATATAAAGTTCCCCGGGTCCGGATTGGGGCCTGCTGATGTCAGCACAAGGGTGACCCAAAATTTTTATGAAATCCACCATATAAGGTTCCTCGGGTTCGGATTGGGGCCTGCTGACGTCAAGGTTTTCGTGACCCGAAATATTTATCAAATTCGCCCTAAAGTGTATCAGGTCCGGGTTTCTTGACCATGCGAGCAACCAAACAAGACCTGCTGCAATCAGTTGCTACTGCGTGTGCTGACTAGGCATTGGGGACCACCGGTTCTGTGGGCCGTCGATCTGCAGATTAGATCGATGGTGGAGATGCTTTGAGAAATGCGCCGGCGGAAAACTCTTCAAACCATATGAAAAAACAAAAAAATTAATATGAACAAAGGTTTAATGCCTCGGGGGCGGCATATATATTTAAGTGGATAGGCGCCCAACTACGGGGCCTTGGTCTATATGAAATGCAATATGACTGGGGGATATAATACACAGGGCTAATTGGCATCAGAGTTTTTTTTAAAACAAAAACAAATGCACTCTGTGAGTTGCTCCGATGAGATAAGCGCTCAGGACCTTAGCACTTGGTTCTAGCGCTGGGGCACATGGAGGGGAAATGGTTTGGATTTAGCCCAAAGGGGCTTAAACCCAAACTCAAAATACTTGTTTTTTAGGACATTTTCAAGATTTTTAGATGGATTTTGGGAGTTTCGATATAGTTCAAAACGAGTTTTAAACTTTGTAAAAATGATTTTTATGAATGGAAGAAGGGGAATCATGAAAAATAGAGGATTTTATGGAGGAAAAGGGGAGAAAAATGGAGGTTATTTTTTTAAGTGAGGAAAGGGAAAAAAGGTGATTTTGCAGCAGTTTCTTCTCATGAAATTAGCAAAATTCCAGAGTGTAAAATGGGCACAGTATGGAAGATTTGGACAGAGGCATGAGGCCTTCAAGAGACTTCAAGAGATAACACTTTTTTGCAATAAAATTTGTTCCTTGAAGGCTCCAAAAATGATTTAGCCACCTTTTGGTATAAAAATTTTTATAGGTGGCTAACAGGACCAAAGGCATCTGCAGATAGGAACAAATGACATCTACGTTGGGCATACGGGCTGCTATTCTATGTGGTTGAACATACAGGGGTAACCAGGTCAGTGGGGTTGCCTATTGGCCTTCCGCTGCGAGCGCCATCGGGTTCGGGGGTGCAGTGGGTGATCTCTTCTTAGGCACCTTCCGGGGAGAACAACTAATTTGAGGGGAAGTACAAGGCTTCCCACCGGCCCATTTCAGCTATTTAACCTTTCCCTTTCCCTTCTGGGGTGGTGAAGTCGAGCCAATTTCTTCTATGGTAGGGGTGACTTCTCGGACGTCATCAGAACCTATTTCTTTGGATGTTGTGTCACGCAGAGGCGCATTTGGGTCGGTAGCAATCATCCTTACTTGAAAGATGAGTTCATCATGGCTACTATTGGACAACGAAGCTTTCTCAGTCATGCGGCCGACATATAGAAATAAACAATGGGATATACTAGAGAGGCTGAGGTGTGGAAAACATGAGAGTAGTTGAATCTTGTAGAAGAAACAGTACAAGCCTTATAGCGCCCGCGAGAGGGAAAAGGCCATCAAGCCCTTAATTTCCTTCCATCTTACCGAAACGGTAAAAATTCCTCGTAAATTGCCTCATTAATTGCTAGTTACCTATGTCATTAAATGGGGAGCACGGTTTTCCATGCTCCCGCTCCATCCCAATGAAATTTTTTTTCCATTGCATGTAACACCTATACCTATCGCGTACCCCTCTATGCTCCCAGTCCTGCGCATCACCCTTGCGCATCCATGCCTACGTGCCATTCCTGCACATCTGTTCCTGTGCAACCTTCCCACGTGCAAGGTTCATGGTACAGCTACTCCGTCCATATAGTCATTTGGTTGGCACCGTGGAGTCCCGGTAGGGCTTTAGCCAGCTTCCATTAACATGTCCTGGTAGGGACTCCCCGCATGGTGTGGCCAATTTCATTGCTCCACAGTTGGTAATTTCCTTGACCACATACGAACCTAGTAAGTGTTGTCAGAATTTCCCTGGGTGTTTCGCGAACTAGCTATCATATAGTAGGACCAATGCTTCCTCTGAAAAGTCTTTCTGCCAGATATGGCGATCGTGCCATGCTTTCTTGCATGCCTTCTGAACCTTTTGGTGAAAGTGGGAGCCAATGCTACCAGCTGTGCCAATCTCTCCTCCATAATGTCGAGATCGACCATATTTGTGAAGGCCAAGATACACAAGTGTTGAACCTCAGAATTATCCTCTCTTTGACATCCTTTCTCACCTTTTTCCCTTACTTTCTTGTAAGCTCATATACTCCAATAAATGATAAATGTCATGTTATGTCTCAAGGAATGCATTTAAATGATTTCCATGTTATATTTTGATATTCTTGCTATTCAAATGGAATTTTATAATTTGGCTACAAAACACATCCTATTCTGCAGCTAATTGTGGGTTCCATAGCTAGTTTCATGGTCTGACAGGTTCCAAGGTTCAAATGGAGAAATGAGCCACATGGGCATTTCCAGAATCATCTCCGCATGGATTTCATCTTATCTACTTGATCGAGATCGATAGAAAAGGATGGCTGAGATCGTGGTTAAAGTCCGGTCAAAGGACGTTAGTCGAGAACAAAAGGACTCTTGATTTGCTCTATTATAGCAAATCAAGAGTTAAACAGTCAAATTGAAATTTGATAAATCAGTTAAGATTAGCCACCTGTAGGAAGAATTAGCCCATAGAGAGTTATGTATGTTTTATTTAAATACCAGTTGTACAGAACCGAGATTAAGCAAATTTTAAGTTAAGTTTTTGCTGAAACATTGTGTATTGTTTTATGACTCTATTCTATTATAATACAAGGACTGTGTTCATGCTAATGATTGCTTAAGTGCATATATAACCAGCTAGGATCTCAACCGAATCTGTTGCAGAGGGCCCCTGCATAGGAGGAGGTTTTTCGTTCATTGTTTTAGTTTTGATTTCCTTACTCTGTCTTTGTCAATTCTGTTTTCTGAATAGATTAATGTTACATTTCAGTTTTTAGTAGTAGCATAGAATTAGATCATTGTTAGGCGGATAAATCATTCTTGCGGACAAGAAATATCTCCCTAGTATCACAAGGATAGCTAGAAATATATAGGACAAATGTAAACTACTTTCTCTAGATTATATATGATTTAAAATTTTCTATGATAAAGAAAGGACCTACCTGTGATCCAATGCTAGTTGAATTCTTCTTTCTTGTCACTCCAAGAAGTCACCTCTTAAGACCTACAAACAAAGACATGGAAGAGAATCAAAAGAACCTGACACATATACTAATTCAAAAATCACAAATCTATCTTAATGATCAAGGAATTTAAGAAATAAGTCATTCAAGTAAACACATACACAACTTATTGAGAAAACAAGGTCTATTTGTATTATCCTTAAATAAAATAAGGAGTCTTACAACCGCATTCACCTTGATGTCGTACAGGTCCTTCCGGGGTCTGGAACAAGCGTTTTCCTTTGGTCTGACAAGCCCTTCCACTCTTTGAACCAGCCTAAATACGAGTATGTAATCGTTCTCGCATGGATAACAGCTAGAAAAAAAATATGTTTCTTTAGCAATTCCCTACTCTATCATAGCTACCAAGTACAAATCAAGCACTAAATGTATACAAAATGTATAGAGAAGTTTTACATATATGAGCATGTACCCTTGAGACTGAGCCAAAGCTTCAATTTATAGGAGAAGGAAAGTGGTTATAGCTCCAAAATGGAAGGGATAAAGTCCTATTATCAAGGGATTAAGTTCCAAAGACCAAGGAATAGGCTCCTTTTATGAAGGGATGAATGTTCATGAATGGAGGGAGTGAGGCTTCGATTGGATAACACCTTATAGAAGCTTCCAGCTGGGAGAATATTCGACCAGCTGGGCTTCTAGAATTTACTTTCACCTTCAATTTACCTTTTACAGGGGTCCACACCTTTAATGAAGAAAATGTGCGGTTGGCGCCGCAGTTTTTAGAGCAAAAGGGTGCGGTGCTGCAGGTAAGGCTAAGGAAAAGTGCGGTACAAGTGTTTTTATGATTTTTACAAGATTTTCTCCAAATTCAGGACTTGGTTTAGGAACCTTAGGTTTGTAGACTTCTAAGGGAGCATTATATAGGTATTGATGAACCCATATAGACAGTAAAATTTCATGGTGACAAAATAATGTGTAACAGATTGCCCCCTAAAGTGCGAAGTCTGAGATAATTCGAAGAGTGAAGTGCTTTATCATTCCAAGGATTGGCTTGTGGACGCCAGTTGGAACCTGTAAAAATGATCAATGCAAACATATATATATATATATATATATATATATATATATATATATATATATCATCGGTGGGGTAGGCATTCCCATACTCAGAGAACAAATTAAATAAATCAAAACTTAACTAAAATGTTCTGATATAGAAATGATTATAATATTACATAAATAGTAGACATAGTATGGACGCAACCATCTGTCATGAATAGTCTACTGCTTAATAAACAATAAAAATCCTCGCAGCTTGGATGGTGGAAACTAGATCCAGGGTCTTGATTTCTGCTTCCCGAACTAGTACGATTCTATCCTACGATTGATTGTGTCGAAGTCGAACATGGTAGAAACCACTTGATTACCAGTCAATGATGTGAACTGTTAACAAGTGTGAGAGAAACCACCAATATGAAAATGGCTCTCAAAGTACTTAGCACAATCCATGAAGTGTGAATAAATGATTTGAAGTCGAACACTTCATAGAATCATCCGATGGGAGGGCAATGATGTAACCTTCCATCGAAGGTGAGAAATCTACCATTAGGGCATGTATATTCCAAGGTACTGATAGGATTCTAGATCAACTTCCTAGAGGATGAGCTGTCATCAATAGAAAGTGATCCGTCATAGGAAAACCCACGAAACAAAACCATTAGATCAAGTTTTGAAGAAATATTTTGCAAGGACTGACTCAGGGATGGTCAACATGAATGGAGAGATATGTTTGAAAATGAATGGTTTGTTTGAACTGTACTCTTGAACACGTAATGACACTGCAGATGGTTTGGTAACAATTGACCTAAGCTAACACCCAGAAACTGGATGAATACTTTCAATGTGGTTTGATTAACTGATAGGAAAATGATTTTCCCAACCCAGGTAGAAGTGTGAAAAAAAGTGTCATGTTCAAGAGTGGTATACTACTTTTAATCAAAGTGTGATAAATGGATCCATTTTATCTCTTTTTCCCCCACCATTTCTGGCAAGTACCTCTTTAGTTTTTGACAAGCTTGAGGAGGATAACATTTTCTTGTTATATAAGCTCATCCTTCGGATGAGTCCAACTTAGTATAAAATCAAACCCTAAGAAGGATTGGTTCGTTCTTGTTTGTAATCGACAGGTTCTTTACTGTTAAATTTTAACGAGTCTAGTATAGGAGAAACTCAGTGTTTTTCAATTTTAGGGAGTCAGAAGAAAAAAATTAAGAAAACTCTGTGGGTGTACTTTTTCATAATTTAGTCTCTCAATCCTGAAAAAGGATAAAATAATACAGGAGAGAACTCTATTGACCATGATTAGTCAACGTATACCTTTTTCGTAAATAGTCCATTTTAGTCTGGAAAAGGGGTAAAATTATACTAAAGGGACAACTGTTCATTTCCTTTAACGAGTTTGAATAGTCAAGTACTAGGCAATATTTTCATGTTTAGAGAGTTTGAAAAGGGCTTAAAAGAGAACTCAAGATTTCTCTTTTTCGTAAGTTTTAATGAGTTCGAAAAAGGGATAAAAATATACTCATGGTTTTCTCTTTTTCGTAATTTTTAACGAGTTCGAAAAAGGGATAAAAATGTACTCATAGGTTTCGATTTTTCATAATTTCTATTGAGTTCGAAAAAGTGATAAAAAGTATACTCCTTTGTCAAAATGATAATTTTACCCAAAAAATCTTGTATTCTGCACAAAAACTCAAAAATTAAACATACCTGTTTATGATTAATAAAAATAATTCGGAAAAAAACTTTTCAAAGTGGAAAATAAACAAAATTATATTTCATTTATTCAAAAAATATTATAAAAGGAGTTTTTATAAATCATTTTTACCATTTGATTCCAGAGTGAAAGTTGAGAGCTTTTGGTGAAAAACGTTCCAGAGGAGATTACGGAAAATTCGACCGTCGGAATCGAAAATCGTCAGCTCCAGGGAATCCACATCTTCGTCGCCTTCATTTTGGTCTGTTCACTTTCTTGATTTAGGTTTTAAATTCATTTTTTAGGAGAAAAATATGTTAAAAATTTCGCCCATGGGGGTCCGCAGGTAATACACATGACACCTGCAGACCCCGACAATTTTTCAAAGAGAAAATTGTCATGGTCCCGCACTTTTTGTACAGGACGCGTGTAGGCCTTTGCACTGTCTCTGTGAAGAAGGTGCGGAGCCACCGTGAAGAAAATAAAATGATAGATTCTCCCAAAATAAACTAAATTTTTTCTAATCTTCCAATTTTCCCATTGAATAATATCTACAATGCTCGAGTGGAGGGAACGCGAACATGAAGAGGTTGATGAGGCCACAATGGTACATGTGCCCACATTGCGTTTAGTGAGGGAATGTGGTTTATATAAATTATGGGCTATTCAGGGTATGAGGGCCCAAGTAGACTTACTCACATGGCTAGTAAATAAGTGGGACGTCCAGGAACAATGCTTCATAATTGTAGATCACTGGATCTAAATTGAGGTGGAATATATATATTTTCTTACTGGTTTATCAAAGAGAGGTGAACCAATCTCTTTGTTTGGGGCTAGGGTAGGTGGCCAATCTGTCACTAGCCTTCAACAAGAGTTCTGCAATGAGGAAGCGGATCCCAAAGACAAACGCATTGATATAAAAACAATCATTTGTCCTGAACTCAAAGTGGTTGCATTTATTGTAACCCGATTGTGTGGGAGTGCAGCTCCACACGTTGCTACTAGATCCCAGATGCAAACTGTTGTTGATTGTTTCAGAGGCACCATATTCAATTGGTGTGAGGCAGTATTGGCCAGCGTAAAAGGCCAATTGACCTGGGAAAATAACTTGTTATCACTCTAGTAAATTTTCTATCAGAAATATTTAAAACTTTGTAACTTACTAGAGGTAACATATTGGCGACTCTGCTGGGGAAGACTAACCTTTTTCTTCAGAAATATTTTATAGGTTCAAATCTGATCTATGATGGTGGATAGTGATTAGACACAGAAAGGTTAAAATCATCCACCTGGAAACTCCAAATTCATTTCACAATCAAGAATCCACTGGAGGAATAAACCTGGAAGAACAATATGGAAATATCAGGCTTTCAACTTGGATCTTAATCCAAGACATTATGTTCTTTCTTGTTAAGAACGTTTTTCAATATATATTGTATTTTATATAAGGATCTATCTTGGTTGTACAAATACTGTGGCCTTTCGTTATGGCTAATTTTCAATATGATCCAAGAATAAAACGAAGATATGCTCCCATGAGCAAAGATCACATACCAAGATTTCCACACAAGCTACCAAAGGTAAATTGGAGTACAAATCTGCCCAAGTTTCAAGATGAGAATATTGATGATCCTTTATTACATCTCATTAAATTTCATATACACTCATCAAGATTGAAGGGTGATTGTCATGAAGATTTCCTCATGAAAATATTCATGGTAACCTTTGAAGGAAAAGCAAGAGAATGGTACGAAGCTCTCAAACCTGCAAGTTTGTTTTCTCTAAAAGATTTTCATAAGGTATTTTATGAGCATTACAAAGAAGATTTTCCATCTTTATCATTAGCTAAAAATTGTTGTGATCAAGCTGAAGATCTTATACATTACCTTAAAAATATTGATGAATATTTTGGAAATTGGTTTCCTGAATATTTATTACAAGAAGTCTAGAATTTTCATTTTCAAGTTAAATTTCATAATAATAGGAAGGAGTTAAACAAAGATGAAGTAGATCAGGAGATGAATAAAGATCCAAAAAACCAATTTGTATTAACAAATGACGTTTCATTTAATGTTTTGAATGGAGTTAAAGAAAATATTCAACCTCATGATCAATTTTTAGATAAGAGAAAAAACAATTGCTATTCAAATCTAAGAATTCAGAGATTCCCACCCCCCCTCACCGAAGAAGAAATCAATTTGCTTCTAAACATGCAACCATCCTCAAAATATTTACATAATGAAGAAATTGTTTCTACTTCTTCTAATGTTGATGAATGTACAAAAGTTTTTATCCATGAAGGGATAGAAGAACAAGTTGATGCTCATGTTATTCTACCTTCCCAAAAAGGCCCATTTCTTGATATCACGTCTATTGAACAAAACAATGATTTTCAAAAAGAATGCAACCAATCTAATCAAGATATATTAAGATTGTTGGAAGAAAAATCTGTTGATCCATTGTTTATAATTGATGACATTCCTTCTTCTGAAGATTTGCCTAAATATGATCAGTATGATGATAATTATGTTCTCCCAATTCAAGATAATTTCCCAGAACAATCACTAGCTATTTTGAAGGATGAGATATTAGAACTTCAGCTTGATGAGGATTTTCTAAGAGCTTTCTTTATTCTTTTGAAATCAAGAAAATATTCTCCTAAACTGAAAATATGTGTTCTTAAGATAATTTCTGAAAATTATGAAAATGAAATCAAACTTTTGCATTCTCAAATTCAGTCATACAATTTCCGAAATCCTAAAGAATTATTTGAAAATATTCCTTCTCCAAAGCAAGAAGAAATTATAATATCTTTTGACTTGCATATTCAAGATGATTATTCTTTCAAACACAAGACTGAAGAAATAGTTTCATGGTCTAAAATTCATAATTCAACTGAAAAATTAGTCATTGAAGGCCTAGAAGTAAATAACGTACATCATGCTTTTATTGATCCTATATTAGATTATATGGAGAATATTTTTAGCCCAAATCTGCAAACATGTTTTCTGTATAAAGATCAAATACATCAAAAGTGGCCTTTACACATCATATCATTTATTATAAAGGCACAAGATCATAATATACTTCCAATTTTGGTCACAAGCAATCAAGTTATCCATTTATTTTTATAACTACTTGATTGGCTTCATTGGCATTTTTGTATTACCTGATTCAATAAGATTTTAGTAGATTAGAGTAGGTAGATGAGTGCTAATAAGCTCATAATTTTGAGCATATTTTTTTAGTTTTTAATTTTCAGCTAGTTTTTCATTAAGATTTAAAGCCAAGGATGAGGTCCTAAAGATGTTTAAGATCTATAAGTTGGTTTGAAAATTGTGTCGTGTTGTTTTAGTTTCAGATCAGAATTCAGTTTGCAGAAGACAAAAGACACTTACTAAGATCATCAAAGGTCAAAGATAAAGGCTACTGATCTCAGAGTTCTTGGCATTTCACAAGGAAAAGCCATCCCCAAGTGAAGCCAATGTTAGCAACCTATAATATAGGGGTCATAATTTTGACTTTACTCTTGATAATCTTGTAAATCTGTACATACTTTTCCTTCTGCAAGTTGTATTCACATATTTCGTAAAAAATCAAAAAAATCAAAAAATCAAAAAGAGGGTGAAAAGTCCTAAAAGAAAAATCAAAGGACTTAAAAAAAATAAGAAACCCCAAAAGAAAAAGATGAATAAAACATGAAAGTGTGCAAGTCTAAATGCCACTACTTTTTACGTTTTGTAGTTGATTATGGCAGAGTGTCAATAAATGCCATAATCCATGATGAGTTAAACAGTTTAATCTTAACTTGTCATGTTTCAATTTCACTTGTTATAGATAGAGAATAAATAATTGTCATACAGTTTAATCATGAAAATTCAGTAGTTAGGTAGAGAAATAAAGTGAATCCAACAATTTAATCTGGATTCATGGATGAAATAAGTGTAGAATTAGATAGTTTTATTTTCTTTCAGAAATAATAAATGCTGTGAAGGTTGCTAGCTTAAATGCACCTACTACAAAGGAAGAAAAAAATGTTAGCATGGTAAGATGGGTAGGTAGAAGAAGGTGAAAAATCTCATTGTAAATATCATTCATCATGGGCTTTAGAATAACTAACTTCCACTTCCCATAGTCATGAAACATTCTAAACTATCAGTCAGAAAGGCTCAAGGAATTTCCTTGACTTTTGTTGGGACCGGACCCAAGGCTCTATGACTGATTAGTTAAAAGTGTGAAATGTCTATATTAATCCCTTAATCACATCATTTACCATTCATGCACTCATTCCCTTGAATAATCCTAAGTAAAACTCCATTTTTACTTAAAGGAATTTGTAATTCCTATTTAGCTAACTTCCTACATCATTTAAACACATTAAACCCTCAAAATAACATTACATCATAAGTTAAGTGATAAGATCAATGCAAATTATCTTTAAAGCCTCAATTTACTTGCTATAAATATGTGTTTTGAGTATACCATGTCATATTTTCATATTAACTTTAACTTATATATTAAATCCATATATAAATAACCTTTTCGTATTTTATAACTCCTTTTTATATAATAAACCCAAAAACCCACTTAATACAACTTAAGCCAAAGTTATTTATTTCCACACGTTTAAATAAAACCCCCCTTATAACTCCTTTGGCTAAGTATTCTATATATATAAATATCCTACCCCCTATGGTAGTTAATTCATCTCGATTTAATTAACCATATAATAAAAAAGATATGAAAAACATTTAAACATATGTTCTATATGTTTTAAACAAAAAAAATATCGAAGTTTAAATTAAACTAAACTTCTAAACCCATTCCCTTGTATATTTCCCTTCCCCGACCCCCTAACCTTGGTTAAAATCTCGATTAACCTTCCCGATCACCCTTTCCATTGGGAAAAGCCACTTTTATATATAAATCCCATCAAAAGGCCTGTTCCCATCGGGATTCAATCTAGACCCTTCGATCCCCAAATCCCTTTTGATCCAATGAATGAAAATCAAAGCGACTGATCAATACATTTTTACTCCCCCCCATCACGCTATTTTTAATCGTCCGATTTTCTTTTACTCCCAAGATCTATGGCCTATATTGAACCCGATAATTGACTTTTCCCCGCACTTTCCCTTTTAATCCTGATCATTTGCTTCCCAAAGCCAGATCCGATGGCGATAATGAATTTTCGCGCTCACAAAGTAATCGATGGATGTTTTGTAAAAGTCGCGCGAAATGGGTGGTTTATCCAAACCACCCTGCGTCGACGTGTCACGATTCTATTGCATCGCATTCAAAAAGTGTATTACCGCTTACCACCGTTGAGCCACGCGAATACCACCGCCGGTATTCCACAACCACTCCCACTTAACCTTTGTTTAATGTAACTTAACTATAGTTTATACTATGGTTTAATACATTAAAGTATAATTTTTTCATAATTTTTCACCTATTCGCGCTTTAAACTTGTGAAACCTTCGCAGAGCCTATTTTCGTCTAATTTTCACCATTGTGCGCCATTACACCCTGAGAGCCTGTGCAGAGCCCTTTTCACCATTTTCAAACCTAACAGCGCCATTTTCGAGCCAGTTGACATTTTAAGAGCCATTTCCTCTGAAATTCTTCCTCAGAGAATCTCCACGACTTTTTCTAACTGAATACAACTGAATTGAAGACTGTTACAGACAAAAAAGCCCTGTCTTTGACTATGAACCTTTTTAAAGCCAATTTCCTCAATTTTCACAATTTAGAGATTAAAATCAAGGATCTGAACAACTAAAACCTCTGAATTACCTTGATATTCCCTGTTTTCAATAAAACCAATTCAGAAAACCTAATCGAGCAAAAAATTCCAAAAATAAAGTCATCCTTTGCCTACATTACTCAGTTTCATCTCTGTTAAAGTGAATAATTGATCCTGCAAACAATCTAATCTTGCAGTAGTTCCCCAAAATGCCTAAAAAATAGAGTTAAACCTTCACAAACTGATCTCATTCCACAGGTCTTTCAAAAAGACTACAATCACCTCCCTGCAGACCTGGGTTTCATTAACAAATTGTTTGATTTTTGCAAGTTACTATCAGAATATGGATTTGGACCAACAGTTTCAATACTAGTTGACAAAATTGTTTGCTCCAAATTCTCAGATTTTAACTCAATATCTTCATTCAAAAAATAGTTTGTATACAAAGTTAGAGAGAGATTAGAATGATGAAATGTGCACTGTGAATGGTAAAGTGAAATGAGAATTTACAGGGATAGTAAAAGCATAACAGTTAAAGAGTATCAGTGGTTAAAGTGTATCAGGTAAAAGTCAGAGTGAAAGTTAAAATGAAGTTACAGAGCAGTCAAAGGTAAACAATAAAAGTAAATAAAGAGGTAGTAAAATGGTAAAAATAAATGAAAATACTTTCACCAAAATTGAAGTTTGTCTAAAGTGAAAGTAAAATAGTGAAAAGAACAAAAAAATGAAAAGATGAAAAACAAAACATGAAGGAACATTTTTGCAGAAATTTCATGTTTTGGTCATTATTTTGCAGAAACTATTGTGATCAATCCAAGATGAATTTTTCAAAAATGAAGGAGGTTTATGTTCTTAACTGGACCATCTACAAAAACCTCTCTCACGTTTCTAACAGCTATTATGGTTTTGGAAATATTAAACAATGTTGGAAAGCACTTTTTGCAGAAAATTATAGTTTAGTCATCATTTTGCAGAGAATATTGTGGCCAATCCAAAATAAATTATACAAAATTGAAGGAGGTTTTTGTTTCTACGAGACCCATATACAAAAACCTATCTCACTTTTTGTACAGTGCTTTCCGAATCAGAGATACATGCACATCTTTACAAGCTATTTTTCAAACTCTGTAAAACTCTGTTTTATACATATTTTTTCAGAGCCTATTGTGCACAGCTGGAGAGGAATTTTAGGAAACTGAAAGATTTTTATCTCACCAACATATTTATACACAATAACCACTTTCATTTTTTACATATCTATTACGAATTTAGAAATAAAAATATATCATTGGACCCCAAGTTTGCATAATTGTTGGAGAAGAATGCACAAAGAAAGGAAGAAGTTAGTGACTTGGATGCCTCATCATCAACTAAGAGTTGGATCAAATTAAAATTATCCTCTTTTTCATCACCTATCCATAAAAAATAGTTCCAAATAGATGCATTAGTTTGAGTGTCCTTTACTTAAATTCTATTTATGTAAAACAGTTGGAGAGATTTGTGAGCTAATCTTGATATTTTTTCAAGATATTTTAATTTAGAATTTTTATAAATACTTAACTCTTGGAAGTATTTTGTGTGAATAAATTTTCTCAAGACAACTATAGTATTTTTTTTCGACATATTGAAGTTGGTGAGTCAATTAGCAAAGCATCAGATTGGAAATGATATTAGAGACATCATAGCTAAGGATTCTCGTGGTGACAAGATAAGTCTCGTTTTTTTCCTGTTTTCAATGTATTTATTTTAAAGTTTAAATTCATTCATATTATGTGTTTATATTCTGTAATGATCAATTAAGGAGAAATTAAACAGGATTAGTGATAATAAGCTCCCTGTTTCGAAACTTGTTGGCATTTTGATGTTTTCTACTTGATAACCGGACCATAGAATTCTTAATTGCTCTAGGTCCCAGTTAGATCCCCTTCTTCAATCTTCTTATATGTAGCTGAAGGATTCTTAAGTGCCTTTTTGCTCAGATTCCTCCCACTCCATCAAATCAATCCTATACAAAGCCTTATAACGTCACCTATCTTGCCCTTAGCACATTTGCAACTCTAAGCCTTATTTCTTAGTTCTACCTGCCTAGAGAGTTGACTCCATTGCCCAATATTCTGGTAGATCCTTCTGGTTTACCTTGAAATCTCTTTATTCCCACCAATATTTTAAAATCAGTCCTATTTCTCACTCATAGCTAGCCTAAAACCATTTACCAAAACAAAGCTAAATCATATGGAGAGATCCCTCTCCGGAACTCAGGAAGGCTAGATCCTGAATTCTAAAAGTGGTTCTTGGTTACCTCTAGTAAGTTACAAAGTTTTGAATATTTCTGATAGAAAATTTACTAGAGTGATAAAAGAACTCAAAGTTGAAAAACTTTGGGTATGGAGCTATTGTTGTCACATTTTCTCTGAAGAGAATTCTTTCACTTGCCCTGCAGCTTAACTTAGTTGATCCTGGTACAGTCAGGGAGCCTCGGATGGTCTGATGGGTAACACTGATGGCCTGTCATAGCGAGGGTATGAGATTGTTCGTTTCAATCCAGCATATTTCCATTTGTTGGAGAACCAAATCTTCACCATAGAAGATTTCCCATATGTGGGGATGAACTTCTGTGGTGATTGAGAGATGTCCCTTCCTCCGGGAACATAGTGGGATGACTCAGGTAAGAATCATTTTAACATGTTCTAAATTCTAATTTTTATTTTATTTTTGTTTAAATCGTCCAATACTGATGACAAAATTTTTTAAAATGCAAATGTTGGTCCACGCAGGCCAGCCACGCTCTGTCGCTTCGACAGGAAGCAAAGAGAGCCCGTTGCAGCACCACAGGGTCAGGCAACTGAGATTCTTACTTACCTAGAACACAACCTAGAACAATTGACCTTGGATATCCCAGAGAATTCGATAGATGATATCCCTCTCCGTCTTCAGAGACATGTTATTGGAGTTCCTGGTCAGTTCAGGAGAGTCCTGAATAGAGTAGCGCGAGCTATCTTGTACTATCATGATCACCACCATGGATAGTGGATGATTGTGCGGAATATGAAATTTTTGTTTTTTGTATCACTGTTTTTTCTGATCATAAGGTGTTTTAAACCTATAATCGAGGACGATGTAATATTTTTTGAAAACATTACTCTTACTCTATGATATTACTACTATTTCCGGCTATCAGTTCAACATGTTTATCAAATGTTGCTTTGATTTACTGCTTGTTGAAAATGTCTGTTTATAACACTAGTAGCTAATGCATCAGCCAATGTGTTTAAATTTCTTGGAATGTGTTGATATTCAATGTAATCAAACTCTCGTTCCAAGAGACATACCTTCAAAAATAATCTCAATAATACTGGTTTTTTAATTGCGTATACTTAATTTAAATGTAATACAATGAGTTCAGAATCTAACCTAACGATCAAACGTCAAATTCCAAATGAAATGGATTCAGATAATAACTCAATCATTGCGCTATATTCTGCAATATTATTCGTTGTTTGACTGAGGCTTACCCCATGCATATATATTAACTCATCATTGGGTGAATAAATAACCCAGGCTGTGGAAGAAATGTTTCGTGTAATACGACAAGCACCATCAACAAAACCAATATACGTTTGAAGGGATGTTGACATCTGCAATATCAAGAGTAATCCAGATAAGCAAGGATAGTAGTAAAAACAAACTTAAAATAGGCACACTCTTGTAATCTAAGGCACATTAGCTACGAAAATAACTAATATACAAGTAAGATTTCCACACAATATTTAAGCACAATATCTCTTTATATAAAGCCCATTTATGGGTTTGTCTAAAGAGACCCCATCATAATCAGTCAATTCATAGGCCCCTTTTGCAAGCACTCGCTTGACAATATAAGGACCGTTCCACATGGGTTTGAATTTACCAGCTACTATTTTATCATTAGCTTGGTCGTATACTAATACTAGGTCACCCTCTGAAAAAACACGAGGTGTAACACTTCGATCATACTGAGCTTTAACGCATTTTTTGTGAGCTTCAGCTGCCAATGCAGTGGTGCGTCGAGTCTCATCTAATTGAGCTAAGTATAGAAAGTGTTTTTCCTCTTCAGAGGTAGCTGGTAGTAACTCTATGGCTAATTGGAGTGATGGTATTTCACATTCAATTAGTAACACAACTTCTAAATCGTAAACCAGCTGAAAAAGAATGAAACCTGTTGCAGTTTTTGCTGAAGTTTGATATGCCCAAAGTGCTGAAAAAATCATGGTATGCCAATTCGATTTATGAATTCCAATAATCCGTTTGATCATGGTGGTTAAAACTTTATTAACGGCTTCAACCTGACCATTAGCCTGTGAGTAATATGGTGTAGAACTATCATGGCACAGGCCAAGTTGGTTGGAAAGGTCGGTCATCATAATGTTTCGAAAATGGCTCCCATGTTCAGTAATGATAGCTTGGGGTACACCAAATCGAGAAATCACGTGATTGAATGCAAAAGTAGCTGCATTTTTTCCATCTGCCGCAAATGTAGGCATCGCCTCGGCCCATTTGATAAAATAATCTACTGCAAGAATAATATACCCATGCCCCCCGGCCGAGTGAGGGTTACATGTAATGAAGTCAATGCCCCATTTTGAAAAAAGACCGACAACAGTTATGGGGTGAAGAGGAGCTGGTGGTGCACCCATTTTATAATCAAAGATCTGATAATTGTGGCATTTTGGGACTGCTAAAATGAAATCTTTAAATAGCGAAGGCCAAAAATAACTAGCACACAATATCTTTTTGGTTGTGGCATACCCAGACATATGACCGCCACATGCTCTAGAGTGGCAATCATTGAAAACTTTTTTAGCCTCTTCATGAGCAATACATCGCCAAAAAACAGAGTCCGCACCTCGGCGATAAAGAGTGTCGCTGAAAATATTATATTATTGGGATTGGAAACAGATTTTTCGTCTATGTGAACGTGAGAGTTTAGGCCGAAAAGTTTGGATTTGAAGATAAATGATGATACCTCCATACCATGGATCAATGGTATTGATAAGAAACAAAGATTCATCGGTGATCATATGTTTTACCATAGTTTCTGTCTCAGTATTGGGGAAGTCACAAATAACTTCAACGAACACTATTGATTTCTTTGACTTAGATTTTTCAAATTCTAAATCAAACTCTTGTAGGACGACAATCCATTTAGAGTATTTTCCCCCTAGTAATTTTTTGGTCAAAATATACATCATAGGGTTACAATCAGAGATCACTATTGTTTTTCATAACAGTATGTAATGACGAAATCTTTGGATAGCTTGGACTGCTGCCAAGGCCAACTTCTCCACTTGTGAGTATTCAATTTCAGTCAGATTCAAATTGCGACTGAGATAGTAAATCACATGTTCGTTGTGAAATTCATCTTCCTGAACTAAAACTATTCCAATCGTGGAATTAGAGGCTGCTAAGTATAAAAATTAATCTTGGTTGTAATTGGGTGGACGCAATAACAGTGCATGGGTCAACGCGTGTTTTAGAGCATCAAAATATCTATCAGTGATATCGTCCCAAATGAAAAGAATATTCTATTTCAAAAACCTGGTAAAACCTTTGGTTAACTCAGCATAATTAGGAATGAATCTACGCATAAAGTTTGCTTTCCCCTGCAAATTTTGGAGTTGGCGAAGTGTGGAAGGAGGACGTAAACTGATGATGGCCTCAACCTTCGATATGTCTACACGAATGTGTTCCTTTGAAACAATAACAATCGTCCAGATTGTACACAGAAAACACATTTGTGAGGATTTAGAAAAATCTTATAATGCCTACATCTCATAAAGATTGCTCGTAAATGAGTAGGATGATCTTTCCTGTGTAATGAGTGAGCAGGTAAATCATCGAGATAAGTTTTCACAATGTGCTTAATGCCATGAAATGCATAAGACATTGCCCTTTGAAAATTTGCACCAACATTCTTATGTCCAAATGTTAATTTACGGTAAGTGAAAGTTCCCCATGGAAAAATGAATGTTGTCTTTGGTTGATCAACAGGGAGTATGTTTATTTTATTATAACCGGAAAATCCATCCATAAATGAAAACATTTCGCTTCCGGCACAATCGTCAATGATTTGATCGATATAAGGGGTTGGATAATTGTCTTTTGGACAAGATCTATTTATATCCCTATAATCGATACATACTCTGATTATTCCTTATTTTTTATTAACAGGAACAATATTAGATACCCAATCCGTGAGAGGGATTGGATAAATTAATCTTTCTCAAAGTAATTTTTCAACTTCAACTTTGATTGCAGCAGCTTTTCGTGGATGTATCTAATGTAATATTTTTCTGATAGGTTTAGCATCCGAGTATGTTTTAATTTCATGAATGACAATGGATGGATAAATTCCTCGCATTTCTTCATAGGACTAGGAAAAAATGTCACGGAATTCTTGAAATAGGGCTTTGTATATATCAATTTTATCTTTTGTACAAGAAGCACCTATATGAATGTTTTCAACAATTCCTGGTTTTACTGAGATGTCAATGGGAACCATTGTAGAAATATATTCTAAGTTCATTTCAGAATCTGAATTTGTGATCGATATAGGATTCTGAGGTTTTGTGACATATTCAGTAGTAAAAATCGACGAAAAATTATTTTCAAATTGATCAAGGTTAGGTAGAAACAAAGATCTATGATGTAGATCTCCCCATGGTAATTCATCCATAGACAAAAATTCACGAATATGTTCATCAGTATTGAATACTTGTTGAAAAGGATTAGGAATTGATGTCAAGGCTGAGCTTGATGTTGAAAATAATTCTTCATTCATCACATTCACTGGATCAGATGCAATTGAAGGGGTATCAGAAAATGATTGTACTGCTTGATATGCTATCTCAAAAGAACTCAAAGGCATCTTGCCATCGAAAGAATCCAACTCTGATTCTGAAGGCACTATCCAAGGATCATCAAATGGAATAGTGCTTGATGTAATCATATTGATATTAGCAATAGTATATGGTACGTTGGGTGTAGGCATAGAAAAATCCCCTAATAAAGCAGAGTATTTAATTAAACCTACCCCAGCATCTTTGTAAGGGATAGTCAATTTTATAACATGCTAGATACTATCCGTAGAAGCTGGGTCGGACGAATAATATGAAAGCTGATCAATTTTAACGATCTTTCCTTTGTGAGGGAACATGATTAACCGAAAGATCGATGATACGACGACAGTCATAGCATAAGACCAACTTCGACCCAGGAGAAGGTTGTAATCTACAGGGGCATCAATTACTTCCACATCTTGATTAACATTTTTTCCTTCGACCTCTATAGGTAGATCTTGTAAAATACCATACGGATGGAATCCTCTTCCATCAAAAGCTTTGAGGATGGTCAGAGATTGGTTAAGCGTCGGAGAACCAAGCGATTTCCAACAATTCAACGACATGATACATGTAGATTCCCCTTCAGCAATCATAGTATGAAAGCAACGTTTGTTTTTTACTAACACCAAAATCTGGAAAGCCATTTGATGGGGTAGGTGAGGTGTAAAATTTCCTAAATAGAAGACCATAAGGTTCGAATCTTGCAGATCTATGGCTCCTAAAACTGACAATAGTAATTTCCTTTGTGCTGGTTTAGAACTTCCAAGGCCGAAATTGTTGAAGGGGAAATTGCCAAATCCTCAACAATGTTGTAGTTCTAATCAGCCCTCGCATGTGGATTGAAAGCTGATTTACGAAGCACACCTTTAGCAGGCAGTTTGATTACTAAGTCAGGATTTGGTTTCTTGATATGAAGAGGATTAGAAACTGAGGGAGATGTAGCTGGTGTTGAATTAGAATTTTCTATTTCTTTACCAGTAACATGATTTTTACTACCATAGTCCTGCAATTGTGTTGCAACCATTACTTGTGACATCATCAAAATATCGGCTGATGTATTGGAAGAAGATCCAATCATTTTTCTATCTTGAATAGGAAAAGGATCCTTCAAGACAGCAAGTGTGGGTGAACCTTTGACGAACTTAGAAACTTCAGCCCTATGTGGATATTCCTTAGTGAAATGATCCTCGTCACAGATAAGACAAGGATAACGAGGTTTCCGTTTGTCATCAGTTGATTCAGTTTTATCAGTTTTTTTTTTAGGAGATGAGGTCCGTTTATTATTTTTCTTCCTCTTTTTCTTGTTTCTGGATTTTGGCTTAGTAGATGAATCTAAAATGTGAATATCGACAGTAGTTTCCAAGGAAGATTCTCCTTTTGGTGAATCAGGTAAATTTATTATAGGAGAAGTAATCTTTGAAGATTTCGTCTTATTCTTAGTTGTAGTAACCGAACCGATTACACCATCAATGGCATGAAACACGGAAGGAGTTGTTGTTATCTGGAAAGGACGCGGTAAATCAGGAATTTTCTCATACAAAGTTCTGGACTGGGTATATACCAAGTCTAGATATTGAGCTTGAGCAATAACTTGTTCTTCCATGACAACTCCTGCTTTGGCTACATATTCAGTGATTTTTGGTAGCAATGATTTAACAAACCATTCTGCCAATATTTGATCCAGGATTAAAACTTTTACCAAACGTCTTCTATGTCTCCATTCATGACTATGATCTGATATATATATGTAGATGTATATTGTTTTAGTGAAGTTAATAATTCTGTGCCATTGTCATATCTGACTAGCAACTGAAGATGAGTTAAAAATGCATTTTCTAGGGCGTTGAAATTGTTAAACGAGCCTCGTGGTAGTTCAATGTACCACTTAGTAGCTAATCCTATTAACGTTCTCTAAAAAATTCTAAGTCGAACAGAATCATCGATTAATGAGTTAGATTCGCACCAAAGGTGGTAAGTCATAACATGCTTGGAAGGATCCTCTCCTTTTTTTCCTTCAAATTTTGGGATATCACTGGGTAAATTATGAGGCATTGGTGGCCAATACAGATGATAGTAGATAGGATCATTCGTAAGGCGAGATAAATCCGATAAATCCAAAGTTGCTATGAACGGAAATCAACGAGTAGGGTCTTGTGGATAACCTTATGAAACTAAACCAGTCCCAGGAGGAGGATATCCAAGATAACCTGGAATAGGTTGTGCATTTGGAATCATATTACCCCTTGGATAACCAGGAATAACCAGAACATATTGATTTTGAACAGGTGTTTGATATGTATATCCAAGGTACGGTTGTTGCGGGTAGACTGGAGTTTGTGGAACAGGTCCATATTGGTACGCCCCTTGATATGGTTGATAAGTAAATTGAGGTTGCCTCGTTATAACTATACTTGTACCAGTTTTTCCTGTGGGAATTTGAACAGTAGTCCGAATTGTCGGTCCAAACTGTGGAATAGAAACTTGAGGAATCTGTATCGATGTTTGAGGGGCAGATGTAACAGGAACTGTAGAAACTCCAGAAATAGGTGTGATAGCTTGAACAGAAGTCTAAATAGTTTTTTGTGGTGGAGTACTAGGTGAAATCGGACCAGGTTGCTAAACAAGACCAGATGCAAGTGTTGGAATTGAAGGTTGGATTGGTTGTTGGGGTTGATTATAACCAACAGGTTTTCCTTCTTGATAATAAGGTACTTGCATATTTGGTTGTAAATTATGTTTGACTTGGGATGGATCCTACACCATTCCGATATATGAGGGTCCCATTGAAGGTTGTACATAACATGGCCCATAACTGGGTTGAACAGATGGATGATAATTAGCTGGATAATTTCCACCTCCTTGTAACATTTGCTATTATGGATAGAACTGTTGTGCTAAAGGAGGTTGCAATCCTTGAGCAGGATACTGCCCTTGAGGTTGATGTTGACCTTGAGGCATGTACTGACTCTGGGGTTGATATTGACCTTGAGGTATGTATTTTACCTGGGGTTGATATTGACCTTGAGTTATGTACTATCCCTGGGGTTGATATTGACCTTGAGGTATGTATTGTCCTTGGGGTTTCCCCCCAGGCTGTATTTGGCTATTTTTAGGTTGCCCCACAGGCTGTATATTACTACCTTGAGATGTGGGGTTTGAAATATTTCCAGACATCATATAAAATTTCTCATTGTTCAAAGTTACAACATTTGATTCATTTAGGCCAGATGATGACATTGGTTTTCTTGGAAAAGGAGATGCTCCTGAGAATGTACCAGAGAGCGACTGATAGCCTACAGGAATAGACAAACCACCATAGAGAAATGTTTCTGGCGATTCATAAAACATAGATGACTCACCTGACATGTTTATCTGAGGTCTATAACCTATTGGTGTAGAGTAAGAAGGTATTTGGGGTGGAAAATACTGAAGACCTACGTTTTGCAAAAAATATGTTAGTGAAGAATACCAAGCATCTTGTCTAAAAGGACTGTAAAAAATTGATTCACGTTCTCTAAGTTCTAAATTTTAGTGAGTTGAAGGGAGAATTACTTATTCTTCTATATCAGTGATTTCTTCAATACTAATGAGACTAGGAGGAAGATCATCTGTGATCTGGTTCCTCACTCTGGGTGAATCAGGATAATCAGGAGTTGGAGTAGTGAATTCTAAAGTAGGTTCTGATGTAGCAAGTTCAATTTCCAGTTCAGAAATTTCAGGTTCTTCAGGTGATAATTAACTTGTTGTAGAAGCAACTTCGGTTAATTCGGAAACTGAAACTATCTTTGGAGTATGTTCTACTACTTGTGATTGATCTACTTCGAAATCAGGATGAGTGATTATAGATGATTCTCCTTGTTCCGTTAATCCAGTTCTACTGATAACATTTGGTATCAGAGATTTAAGTCCTTCTACTTGGCTTGGTGTGTACTTAGGGGGTTTCCCCTAAGTTTTGCGTGATCATCTCGGTATTTCAGCCACGATTAAAACTTTTAACACACGAAAAAAAAAAAAATTTCAATCAAAATTTCCTAAAGTCGCTAAGAAACAAACAAATGATCACACGCCTATAAAATCTAAGAGATCAAACCACACACAAACATTAGATTCCCTCACTAAAAACACTAGTTGGTGATGAAATCCAACATCATAGTATTTTAATGCAGAAATAGTGGTTGGAATAGTTACCCCGACAACCTGCTTAATGAAACAGACCGGTGCAAGTTTCTCCACTTAAACCATCTCGAGTGAAGATAACCCTCTAGATATTCCAGGTGAGTCTAGCCAACGTCTGCTCCAGGTACAATGGGATCTTCCCTCCACTGTCACCTTGGGAAAGAATCCTAAAGTTTATAGCCACTAAGGTCACCAACAGGAACAAATAGACCTAGTGGAACAGTCTACAATCTGATACACACGCAAGGGCAGAGTAACAAAGCTCAATCCCCTTGAAGGCTTCTTGACATAATCCAAGGTTTACCAACAAGTGACCCCAGGCTCCTCGAAAATGGTCAATCCGAGGTTTACCATTATTAATACGTGTATATCTTCTATTATTCCCAATGAGGAAGGATTGATTACCTCACTGGTTCGGATATGATGTCATGCTTGACTCCTTTAGGAGGAGCTTCCCAGAGCATAAATGCTACTATTGGAATTTTCTTGCCGCAAGATCGACTAATTTTTTGTTTTAACTATCTTGGAGATTTAATTACACCCTACTCCAAGACACTAGCCTAAGCTATGTTGGTGGAAAAGAGCCCTAGAAAAATAAAAATTTGCTGGATTGATTTTAATTAAGCGTTACTTTTAGTTGGCTGATTCTTAGGACAATGGGCATGAAAGTGAAAATTCAATGATGTATAATGACCCAACTCCAAAAGACACCAAAATGCATCTATATGAGAAACAATTCATTCCTTTTCAATGAAACCTATCTAAAAGAAAGAGTTGAGGGATGCAATGGCTTTTAAAACATCAATCCTTTCTTTTAAAACAAGAATATATGAAAATAAAAATTTTTCATGAGAACTCAAAGATTAATTGCTCAAAAAGAAATACCTTTTTATCATTCAAGTCTTAAACTACAAATAAAATAGTTTCCAAAAGAAAAGTATGATTACTTAGAAATCAAAATTCAAAACTAAAACACTAATTTTGAACTCTAAAAATTTCTAAAGATTTAAATTTTAAGACTAAAAACTCTAAAAATTTTGAGGATGTTTTGCTCAGTTTGTAATCTAACCAAGAAACCCTTTGCTTATCCCAACAAGAAATCAAAATCATCCAATGGTGGTTTTAAATTTAAATTCAAAACTTATTGAACTAAAATTCTCTTAAGATTTGCAATTAAAAAAAAAAAAATCTAATTCTCATATAAGCAAGTTCTGCTATAAAGTCAAAGGCTCAGCAAGAAAACTATGAAATACCAGTGATCTAAGGTATATAAAGGTTTCTGATCTTTGAGAAACACAAAGACAAAGCAAAAAATCACTTATAAAATGCAAATCTTTAGAAAATCACTCAAAACTTAGGAATGCTAGAAGAAACTTTCACAAGAGGATTTTGACAGTGAATACAAGTTTGGGTAATCACAGAGAATCTTGTAAGCTGGTACCAGAAAAGAGAATTTTGAGTTTTTCAAAAAATTTCTCAAGGTCCACAGGTTATAGTGTAAAAAGGTGTGGTATCCCACTTTTTACACAGAGAAACTGCAGAGGTGACCGCACTGTTTTCAAAGAAAAAGTGCGGAGATCAGAAAACTTAAAGAAAAATAAAAAATTCTAAGTACTTTTTACGGATTCAACAGAGGTAATTTACCTAAGAAAGTATGGACTAATCAAATTAAGAAAAAAATGCTTTCAAAAGTCAAACTCAAAGAAAAAGAAAACTAAGTTCAAGAAAAAAAAAGAAACAAATTCCCTAGTGGAGACACCATTTTTTTAGGTGATAAATCGTTCTTGCGGATAAGAAAGACCTCCCTAATATCATAAGGATAGCTAGAAACAAACAAGACACATGTAAACTACTTTCTTTAGATTATATATGATTTAGAATTTTCTATGATGAAGAAAGGACCTACTTGTGATCTAATGCTAGTTGAATTCTTCTTTCTTGTCGCTCCAAGAAGTCACCTCTTAAGACCTACAAACAAAGACATGGAAGAGAATCAAAATCACCTGCAACATATACTAATTCAAAAATCACAAATATATCTTAATGATCAAGGAATTTAAGAAATAAGTCATTCAAGTAAACACATAAACAACTTATTGAGAAAATAGGATCCATTTGTATTATCTTTAAATAAATGGAGTCTTACAACCACGTTTGCCTTGATGTCGTACAGGTCCTTCTGGGGTCTAGAACAAGTGCTTTCCTTTGGTCTGACAAGCCCTTCCACTCTTTGAACCAGCCTAAATACGAGTATGTAATCGTTCTCGCATGGATAAAAACTAGCAAAAAGAGTATGTTTCTTAAGCAATTCCCTTCTCTATCTTAGCTACCAAGTACAAAGAAAGTGCTAAATGTATACAAAATGTATAGAGAAGTTTTACATATATGAGAATGTACCCTTGAGACTAAACCAAAGCTTCAATTTATAGGAGAAGGAAAGTGGTTACAGCTTCAAAATGGAAGGGATAGAGTCCTATTATCAAGGGATTAAGTTCCAAAGACCAAGGAATAGGCTCCTTTTATGAAGGGATGAATGTTCATGAATGGAGGGAGTGAGTCTTCGACTGGATAATGCCTTCTAGAAGCTTCCAGCTGGGAGAATATTTGACCAGTTGGGCTTCTAGAATTTACTTTCGCCTTCAATTTACCTTTTACAGGGGTTCGCACCTTTAATGAAGAAAACGTGCAGTCGGCTCCGTAGTTTTTAGAGAAAAAGGGTGTGGTGCCGCAGGTAAGGCTAAGGAAAAGTACGGTACAAGTGTTTTTATGATTTTTACAATCTTTTCTCCAAATTCAGGACTTGGTTTAGGAACTTTAGGGTTGTAGAATTCTAAGGGAGCATTATATAGGTATTGATGAACCCATATAGACTGTAAAATTTCATGGTGACAAAATAATGTGTAACAAACATGAATGTATTTCTAAGCATCAATAGAATAACTGTGTAATCATTTATCTTCTAAAAACATTTCGTGAGAATAGATTTATCTATTTTCAAATTGGAATAAGTCTGAAGCAATAAGAATTCACAGTTATCTAGTTTCATTTACTGTTTTGTTGTTTACTTTCTTAGATTAGAACTATCAATTAATTGTATCAATGGATGTCATATCAAAGGTCATTTCAAGAAGATGATTCTAAAATAAATGATTGAATGTATAATTCATACAGTTATTGAGCTTTCCTCTGCATACTTTACTTGTTTTCTAGGACATTAGAAACTAAGGTATAGTTGATTGCTTACACAACAACTCAAGAGGATAATAATTCATATTGAATACTGGAGTAATCAAACATACATTAGTTGTTTACAATCAGTTGAGTTTTAACTTTGCATGTTTTTTACATTTGCTTTTAGATCCTCATTTAATTGCATCATTGGATGTTCTTAAAAGTCATTCCAAGAAGTTGATTTGATCATATTTCTAGACTGAATGATTGAATATTTAATTCTTGCAATTATTGAGTTTTCCTCTACACACTTTACTTACTTTTCTAGTTCATTAGAAACTAAGGTATAATTGGTTTCTTAACATCATCTCAAGAAGGTGATACTTCATATTGAATGCTGGAGTAACTAAACATACATCAGTTGTTTTCTTTTTTTCTGCTTTCACTTAGAATAGCATTGTAATTTCAATTTCAGTTATAAGATTTACATCCATGGAATAGGAATAATGTTAGATTATAAATCACTAGAATAGATACTCTGTTTTTCATATTAGATCTTAACTATCCAATAGTCTTTGATTCATTTTTATGTAAATTAGTTTAACTTAGGAAGACTTCCTTTTCTTCCTTCTTAAAAATCATTAAGATTCATTTTATTCTTCTCATAGTTTTAGATTAAAACTCTTAGATATAAAGAAAAAAACCCCCAAAACAACATGAAAATACATAAAAAAAAGTGAGAAGAATTTTAACTAAGCACATATAGTGCACCACACTTCATCAGTTTACAAATCTCGGTTGATAATTTATGCAAGCAATTTAAGACATTAAATTGACTAAACAACAAGTTAGGAACCATGTATTCCATCAGCATACGTTAGGGGAATTTTGAGGTCTAAAATGGGCCTCCTAAGGAAATTATAAAATAATAGTAAAAATAATAAAATAATATTTGATTACATCATCAAATTTTAGAGGGAAAAAAGAAAAAACTACTTTTTCAACTCATATTTTGAACTTATCTCCCAAAGTTTTTACTCAAATTTCGAGCGGTAATACTCGTTGGATGAAAAATTTAATTCTCCATCCAAGGAGTACCCATGTTGCATAATTTTGATGGACTCTTCTACATGAAAAATGTGAAATACATGAAAAACGTGATTGCAATAATGTTTTTCCATGTATTTCTCATTTTTCGTGTAGCATAGTCCATCAAAAGAATGCAAAATGGGTACTCCTTGGATGACAAATTAAATTTTGCATCCAATGAGTACTACCTATCGAAATTTGAGTAAACCTTAGGGATATAAGTTGAAAATACGAATTGAAAAAGTATTTATTATTTTTTTATTTTTTTATCTTTTTACCTTTTTACTCCAAAAATTGTCAATCATCCCCCATGGTTGACATCGTCATCTTGAATCCTATTGGTTCTCATAAATTTTATTTTGGTTGTACATTTTTCTTAGGAGGACCATCTTAGACCTAAAAATTCCCCTAATGACAGCTTCCTTCTTTTAGACCAGGCGGAAGGGTGTTTTTCCCGTGAGCTTCTTACATGTGGTTTTGTAGGCCCAGAGGATAGAGGGGATGCGCACATCCCAATCACTTCGTTTTGCGTTACAGACCTTGGTGAGTGCCTGTTCCAAATTTTTTTTGAATGCCTCTACAGTGCCATTTTCCTGTGGATGATATGGGATACTTTTGGCATGGTGGATTTGGAATTCCTCAGTCAGAGCCCTAATTGTTTCATTAATGAAATATGTCCCTCTATCGCTCATCAGGACCCTGGGGCACCCAAAGCTAGTTAATATATTTTCAAAAAGGAAGTGTGCTACCATCTCCGCAGTGTAGTCCTTGACAGCTGCAGCTTTGGCCCACCTGGTAACGTAATCTGTGGCTGTAATGATATATCGAGCACTTGTCTTCTTACCAGGGGGTTTAATGGGGCCTACAAAGTCAATGACCCACTTATCAAATGCCTATAGGGATGTCTGTGGTTTCAAGGGAATCTCGTCCCAACGCGAAGGTCTTCCTATCCGTTGGCACACGTCATAGGCTTTACAATATGTGTGGGAGTAGCTATGCAGTGTGGGCCACCACAACCCAGCTCTTAGTATCTTCTGTGTAGTTTCTTTTCCGGCATAGTGACCTCCTGCCACTCTTTTGTGGGCTTCTACTAAAACAGTGTCTCTCATGCTCCAGTACATACCTTCGCAGCACCTCATCAGTGCCCAGCTTGTACAATTGGCCTGCAATGATGGTAAAGTCAACGGGACAGGTGACCAATTCTCTTTTTTGTTGTACCAAGTAGTCTGTAGGTGCCATCCCCATAGTTAAGAATTGAATAATATCTAAAAAGTTCTTGTCAACCACCTTAATAGTAAATAGTTGTGCATCGGGAAAGCCTACTTCTAGGTTAGTTGGCTCTTCACCACTCTCGATGTGGGACAAGTGGTCAGGTCTAGCATTTAGTCTCCTAGTGTTTATAATTATCTCAAAATCATAGTACTGAAACAGTAGTAACCATCGGCAAATCTTCCCCCCAAAACAAGATTAATGACAAGGTACTTTAAAGCCGAATGATCCGTGAACATATTGAAGTGCCCTCCTAGTAGATAGTGCCGATATTTTTTCAGGGCATACACCATAGCTAGTCCCTCACATTTAGTAGTAGAGTAATTACGTTCTGCACTAGAGAGTTTTCTACTACTAGCAAATGCAATCGGGTGGTCAATGTTCCCTTCCCCGGGCTGCATGAGGACAGCTCCTAGGGTGATCCTTGAGGCATCCACATGGACATGAAAAACCTTCGCCCAGTCATTAAATATGAGGATAGGTGAAAAGAACATATTTTTTTGAGCAACTCAAAACTCTTCTGACACTCTGCGTCGTAGAAAAAAGATACGTCCTTCTTTAGCAATTTCTCCATTGGTGTCGTGATCAGTGCGTACCCTTGAATAAATTTCCTATAGTAACCAATGTGCCCGAGGATGGAGCGTAGTTGCTTCTCAGTTGTGAGGACCGCTAAATTGATGATAATTTCCACCTTGGCTAGGTCAACCATCAATCCTTGCCAACAGACCACATGTCCTAACAAGATCCCGAAAGGTACACATAATATGCATTTCTTAATGTTTAGGGAGATTTGGTGTTTTCAACAGGTATCTAGCATCATGCGTAGGTTTGATACGTGCTTCTTTACCAATCCAGACACTGTCTAATCGTCAAAGTATACTTCCAGGAACTTGTGAATGAATTCCTTGAATACTGCCACCAGTACTCATGAGAATATGGTAGGGACATTCTTGAGCCCAAAGGGCATGACAGTGTATTGGAAGGATCCCCATTCGGTTACGAAAGTAGTTTTTCTGTGACCTTCGGGTGCGATTCTAATCTGATGGTAGCCCGAAAACCCGTCAGTGAACGAGTATGCTTCCTGACCCCCCACATTGTAAATAATTTCATCAGAGAATGGTGTAGGGAAGGGATCTTGTACGCAGGCTTCATTTAACTTGTGCAGGTCTACACAGATTCTTATTTCCCCTTTGGTCCTTTTTTCTTGGATCACAATAGGGCTTACCAAATCAGATTTTTCTACTGGTTCTATGATGTCGACGACTATCATTTTATCAATTTATTCTCTGAATTTTTTCTTATATTTGGGGTTCAATCTGCAAGGTCTCTACTTGACGGGGCGTGCATTAGGTTTCAAGGTGATTCGCATGACACCCAGGTTCCCTACAATACCTTTGTGCTCTGAAAATTTTGTGGGAAACAGATCCTGATATTCAGTGATATTTCCAACAGTATCATCATCCCAGTAATCCCCTATTTTAGCCATCTTGGGTTGTTCTTCCATTCCAATTTTGAATTCCTTTAACTTGAGAGGCTTAGTCATGTCTACTTCTTGTAATGCGGGTCCAGCAACCACACGTTCTCCCTTAGAATCTGAGATAGTGATATTCGGCATGTCCTCGTCACACTCTTCCACTAATAGATTCTGATAGTTGGAAATATCCTGAATTTACGCATCCCATGATGGTTCCCCACATTCTATGCGAGGACGCGAGTCATAAAACACTAGAGCATCTATGTCCTACAGGGCTTCATCTAATTTCTCAATCCTGCCTATCAATCTGAACGTCCCCAAAAAACATTCCCTCATGGTATCCCAGTGGCGAGTGTGCTGATGTAGCTCTACATCCAAATACTACATGGTGGGGATAGGTCCCAAGGCGTGGATAAAAATGTGGACCCATTCATCCCAAGTCCTTTCGCACCATGCTTCCATCCATACTGATAAGTTCTTGCGTGGATCCTTGTGGACGAGGAAAATCTTCATAGGTAGGTTGACCGGAGGTTCGAATCTTAGGATCAGCATTCTGTGACATTCCTCCAAATCCTAGAAAGTCCCCTTATGAGTTTCCCACCACCGTGCAGGGGTCGCATGCATAGCTAGGTTAAGTTCCCACATCCTCTATTCCCTTGGGATTTCTACTTCGAATGCTCTAAGAAAATACCTAACACTACCAGAATCATCAAAATAGGGCAACTCTCTTACCTCTGGGGAGATGTAGTGGAATCTCTTTGTGATCTTTAGGCATCATAGCACAGATACATCATGCAATCGGTTCTACCAATTTTCCATCTCCCCGTCTGAGTCAGAGAGACATTTGTTGTCCTTATCCCAGCAAAGCACACCATCAATGGTAGGGTTGATCCAATCCTCGTTCCGAGTAGTTAGCTTTTATAGTTGATCAACATCATCCCCTTCATGCACTGGTTTTGTATACTGCTCTCCCTCTACTGGATCTAGAGGGACTATTACTCGCGTATCCTCATTTTCAAATATCATAGTTCGTCTTTTTAGGTTGATAATACCTCCCATATCAATAGCCCGATCCATCCCTAAAAGCACAGGGTAAGGATCTGCATCATCTACAATTTGAATCACCTCAAAGTCTGTGTATAACTTAACTCCCGTGATGTCTACCATAACCTTTGATAGTTGTTGGAACAGTGTCTCCTACAAAGTTGTGAAACTGGTCCATTTTGCATATTTTTTATTATATTTAGTCTAACGCAGGGGTTTTGGGGTGGGTCAAAGCCCCTAAAGCATTGTAATTGGGTTAAGGGTAGACCAAGAGTCTGCAAACCACGGTTTGTAGACCATTGGATGCATAGGCTAAAATAGTATAAGTAGTTGAACCTTTTTGAGTTGTAGGAGAGGCTAAGAATGATAAGGGATTGTTGCTAAGTGCGAATCGATAGATCTAGTCAGGGTTTTTGGGTAAGAACTCCTGATGTTGTGTGTGCTGAGGGCCTCTGCCCTGCTGTGTGTGAACCTTGCTGTTGTGTGCGCAGGTCTAGTTTTTGGGGTTTTATAAGTAGATCAGAAAGATTAATGAATGCGGAAGTATTGTTGCCTATCTGAATCGACTGGAATTACTGTGATATGAATCTGTGACGTCTTGATTACCTAGTATATGTTGTTTTGTTATTGATTTAAGTTGCGAACATACTTGTGTACTTATTTACGCTGTCATCTGGGCTTGTTCTACTGCTTCATACAATAATATCTGAAATAGCTATGTATTGTTATATGAATTATTGATCTGTTGATTTCTATGAGTAATATTGTTGTTATGCACGTGGATGCAAAGGGAATCTAGGCTCTCTGATACGGGATTAGGTCACAATCAGGGTGAACGCAGCTCGGCTTGACTTACCTACCCTCTCCCAAGGTGTGGAAACCTAGATCTAGCACCCACCCATACTACTTCGGGTGAGACTTTGGTCTTCACAAGCACGTCACTACCGAAAGGGCCAGTAGTATAGGGGTTTGTTGGAAAACCTTGAACATCTGAACATGGGTCAGGACCCCTCGAGCCAAAAAATGGTTCCGTTGCCGATACCTGGATCATTTTGAGAGAGGGATTGGGTAATGCCAAGGCCATACTAGAAGCCAGAGAGAAAGGAAATTGGTGACTTGTTTGAACAACAAGTTCAGGAATTTGCCATAAAATAAAACTGCAGTAAGAGGTTGACCACTGAAGAGTGGAAGAATAAGTACATTTTCATAGAGATCTACAAGATCTTCTTTGTAACGATTGCGATTGAGCTCCAGGAGTGGCTCGCAAGACTGGTAGAGTTCGAAAAGTGTTGGAGGGACGAGTAGATCATAGAGTGGACCCCCGAACTAATCCAGTAGCTAGAAAAGACTGATAACACCGTCACTCGCACAGTGGACCATTGGGTGGACAATGTGTTAAGGGGATTTGTGACAGAATTTTGCATTGATCAATTTGTCTCCTACTCTGAAGCAGAGCGAGGATTCTTCACAGGGTTCCGAGGTATGTTTCTGAAGACGTTGCCATTGTTGATAAATATATTGTTATGCGAAAAGAATATTCTGTTTAGCCATACTGAGTGAATGACATTTGATATGGATGGGAGCACAACACGGAGTGGCAAGTACTATAGGGCCAACCTAGAGGGAGATCAATTGGTCTACAGTCCAGTAAGGGAAGTAGCTTCTCAAAGTCCTCCAGCCACACCACTTTCAAATCAGCATAGAGGTAAGAATTCACCGACCCCTCCGCTACCAGAAGATGACATGGCTGCGCACATTAAATTTCCGACCTTTAAGAGTGTGGGGGATGAAGACATGGATCAATTCTGATTTGTCACAGGATTGGTATGGACTGTGTAGAATGTGGCTAGTGATGCAGTGAAAAGGCCACAACTATCCCTTGCCTTCGAAGGAAGAGCTTTGGACTGGTACATGGGATACCTCAGCCAAAACGCAAATGCAACCATTGAAGAGATTGAGAACGCCCTCAAACAACAGTTCAAAAACCCTAAGTCCTACTCCCAAATCATGGTTGATCTAAAGGATTTCAAGCAAGGACCTTCTGAATCTGTGTGGGAGGATGATCAATGACTAAAGAAGGTGATTAGAGAAGGGGGATTCCAATATGATGACATGCAGCACACAGAATGGTTTATTGCTATGTTGCTGCTTCACTTGCGTGTAACTATGGGGCACAAAAATTTCGAACTGTAGGAGAAGACCTTGGAAGGTGCCATGAAGTTAGAAGCTGCACCTCGAGACGAGACTCAGTTGGGCGTCCAACAGATCCAGGGACAGCTAGAAGCGATGCATGTAGAGATCCAGAACCTGTGAAAGGAATGAGGGGCAGAGGCTAGCCCTGAAAGATGGTACATATGATGTCGGGTGAATGGACATACCAAGAATAACTGTCCTCTATTAGAATATTATGTGCAAGCCGAGGGACCTAGTCCATTGCGCCCTAGGGAAGCTGCGAGACCTAGTGGGCCAGCGCTCTGGTGCGATGATTTTTGCGTCGTAGGGCTACACGATACTAACCACTGTCCCTGCCTTGCTGCATAAGTTCCAGAGGTAAAGCATCAATGGTGTAGGTCCTGAAGATCGGTGGGACATGACGAAAATAACTGTCGGACATATGAATATTTGATGATTGATCGAGAAAACTTATACAGAGTAAAGTCAGACCCTGCATCACCAAGGACCCCCGTAGGTACAGGTGGCTCCCCATCAAGGGGCACGGGAGGAGGACACGGTGGAAGTGCAGGATGGGGATGAGGTCAGCTAATTTTCTATAACTGTGGAGATGCAGGACACTTTGCAAGGGACTGCCTGAACCCCACTGGGAAATCCTACCGATATTGCAGACAGTTGGACCATGAAATTTAATATTTCCCAATATTGATAGCAAAAATGCAGGAAAAGAAGTCAACACCTATGTAGAATGTGTAGAGAGTTAAGGCTGAGCTGCGAAACAAAGATCCGAGTGTGAATGTGGTGACACGCAGCGGGATGGCCGCCAGGGGGCCTGAGGAGGAGGCTGCGATGGAACCTCTGATCCGTCAAGCTGCTATCAAACAAGAAGGCCTAGACCTAAAAAGGGGGAAAGAAACATTTATCACAGCTCGCAAGGACTTTGCTGAGACAGAGGCAACTATTTCTTGGCCACCTACGAACCTCAACGCAGATGAGGAGGTTGAGCCCTTTTTGCAGGCATGTATGAAACTGCTGCACAACCTAAAGGTTGTGGAGAACCTTCAGGAATTAATAGATAGTTGCGCTGCATGACCCAATCTAACCTCAAAATTCAAGGATGTGCACAAGCTATACAGGTATAAGAAACGCACCGGAAGAGAAATGTGGTTGTTTGTGCAGATTGGTGACTAAGAAATGAGCCAGGTTATTTTGGACCTAGGGTTGGATGCGAACGTGCTACCTAAGAAGATGTGGAAACGAATGGAAGAGCCTAAGTTGGAATGGTCCATGATTTAGCTGCGCATGGAAAAATAGTAAAAAATCATCCCGCTAGGAAGGTTGTCTAAAATTACGGTGGATATCGCAGGAGTAAAAGCCTGAGCAGACTTTGAAGTGATATAAATTGTAGAAGATGCGGACCCCTACCCTGCGCTCTTGGGATTGGTCTGGGCCATAGATATTGGTGGTATCATCAACCTCAAAAATAGAAGCATGGTGTTTGAGAATAGTGGCACAAGGGTGATAGTAAAATTAGATCCTATGGAAGGTGAATGATATACAAAGCCAGTGCGCGATGAAGAGGAGATGGACCACATTTACAAGTTGACTGTGCGGGACGAGGATTGGATCAACCCCACGACGGAAGGCGTACTCTGCTGGGAAAAGGATAGTGAATGCTTATCTGATTCTAATGGGGAGATGGAGAATTGGAAAAACCGGTTGCATGATGTCTCAGCGCTGCGATGTCTTTGAGTCACCAGGGACTTTTGCTGCATTTCCTCGGAGGTAAGAGACCTACCCTACTTTGATGGTTGTGATAGCATTAAGGAATTTTTGCGAGTATTTGAAGCAGAGGTTCCCAAGGGATGAAGGCTATAGGCCCTTAAGCTAGCCATGCGTAGAATACCTGCGCACTGGTGGGAGACGCATGGGGAGGCATTCCAAGCTTGGGAGGAATGTCAGGATATGATGATCCTGCAATTTGAAGCCCCAACCAATGTTCGGGTCAAGACATTCTTTGGATCAAGAGGGCCCCATAAATATATGGTTGCATGGAATGACACCTATCGGAAAAACATGTGTTTGGTTGAGAAGTACCTTAGGAACAAGTCTGTGTTGGGGGAGGATTCTTAGAAGACCCAAGTAGTTGACCCAAGTGTAGCAGGAATGTTGAGCACACTGGAGATGCGAAAAATAGTCGTTGGAACTCTAACAACTGATAGAGAGTAGAAATTACCATTGAAAGGCATGCCCCCCTAGCAATTAATGAGGCATATTTTGGGGACTTTTGACCGTTTGTTTTATGGTAAGTTCCAGGTGAATTTTACCCTACCGTTGAGTGACCACAAGTGCTATAAGAAGGTCAGGGTAGCACAGATAAGAAACCCACCTCCCTTGCATAAACTGTACTTCTCACCTTTGTCTCGCGCGAACTTGAGCTCTATGATTCTCCTGGTCTACCCTATCCCTTTCATATATGATCAGCCCACTCCTTTTGATAGTAGCCATCCAGAGCTGAGATTCCTTTTCCGTGCTAGGATGATGGCTACAAACCCTACTGAACCTTCAGTACCAACAGAGCTGGAAAGTGAGGACGTAGTGGAGATTGGGGCTGAGGATGAAGAAGTGACCTCTACGCCAGTAACAAAGAATGGAAAAGAGAAAGCACAGGGCTCGGGGAAGTCCTCAAAAGCTGCAAAGTGGGCTGCAGGAAGACCTAGGACTTCCCCAAGGCATACTAAATCCCCACGAACACCACTTCAGGATCAGGATGCACGGGAGGAAGCCCTGCCTGCCAATCCGATCAATTGGTTGTCCCCCTTCATCCGCCTGCGCCGGCCTTCCATGTGCATGCCCAAAAAATTAGATGGTTTGATCACCTACCTGCAAACACCGCTAACCTCAGGTGAAGTCCTAGTCATTAATGACCCTTGCAAACGGCTCCACGAAGTTAAATTCGATGATTATGACTTGGCGAATTATGAAGCCTTCCTAGAGCTAGCCCCTGCACTATACTTTGACACAGTTCATGCATATGATGGGGTCACTGTCATTCCCCAGCGCTGGGTATGTGGATATTCCGGATCCGGGCTCTTGAATTTGCTGTGGATGCCCCATTTTGGCCATTACAATGTCACGGATTGGCTGGCCTGATAGCTGCTCGCCTTGATTCACTAGGGCTGCTTATGTATTCGGGACCAAGTCGCCATTGATGTTGCACTAATTCACCAGATTACGATCCTTTCGATGCAGGGACCACACCCTCTAGAACGGGTGGGCAAGAAATATGAAGGCAGGACCACTGAATATGTGCGCCAAAAGTACAAAGTGGAGCGAAATACCCAGGGCTTTATCATTAAATCCATCAGCGACCGTGCTACGCAGATGGGTACCATGCTATTAGTGTGCAAGCTAATGCAGAAGTGCCAGGTCGCAACCGTCCCTACCTATGTCATTCGATTAGAAGGCCCGTGTACGAAGGGGGTCTTCTTTAATTGGGCTCAATATTTGTGTGATGAATTCCTCACCAACGTCCGCGAATCTTAGGAACAAGGAAAGGCCTTTTGCTATTCTTGGCTACCACTCCTTATAGCACTGGTTGCATGGGAGGCCCTTGAGGAGTCAGTCCTCCCCGAGCTCACTCCAGAAATGTGCGAAGGGGCTCGCTTCGCCCATCTATGGGACTCCAAGGATGCACAACATGTGGAAGATAACCAAGTTTTTTGGGTCCTATTCCAGAACAGCTTGGCCGCAACCATCAACTCTCGACCACGGTTGTCCCCAACAGTGTACAACAAGTACAAAAATATTGCAGCATTCCAAGTTACGATGCACCACATACAGATTCGCAGTCTCAAGAATAAAACTCGAACGTCCCTTCCGTATATGGTAGCAGATGAGAACATTGACTAGGTGGTCGAACTATGGCCTCCTGCCTGGAAGATAGACTTAAAAACCCCCACAAAGGAGAATACAGGACCAAGTAAGCAAGGCTCGGACATATCCATGACAAAGCACACACCACCGAAAACCACCAGGGCCGAAATCCACGTAGATCCGCCACCAACAGTAAACCTCGAAGGAACAAAGAGAATAGGCGAGCCTGATAAGGGGCCCCGAAAGAAGCGGCGCGTGCAACGGGGAGAACATGATGCGATAGTCACTTTGACTGATAGGGACCTCAAAAAAATAGCGGACACTGTCACAATGGCCAAAAAAGACAAGTGGGCAACCCTGGAGGAACACCAGAAGGCTGCCATTGACACCCTCCAGGCTGAGCTCTACACCCTGTAGTTAAAGACGGACACACTACAGGCTAGCATGACTCAGGAACGGTCTCCCTTGGTAGCCAGCCATACAGTGCTTGCCATAAAGGAAATTCATCTCTGCGCTATACCTAGCGCTACCCTAGTGATCAGTCCACCAGTCCAACTCCATACAAACGCAGGGGTGCAGCTGAATCTGGCCACACTGACCCACGATGCATTACAGGTCCTCCACACCACTGTATTCCAGGAGATTCGCCATCGGGACTAGAATTTGCACCAACAACTAGGGGTTTTTGAGAAAACCATCACGTAGAAGAACGCCAAAGTACTCCATGTTGTCGCCCAGCAAGTGGAGCTCGAAACATTGATCCACCAGCTCTGTACGGAGGTTACAAAGGAGATCCCGGCTGCAGCCACCCCCCAGGCTAAAATTGAAGGGTTGGTTGCAGCATTGGAGGCATCCAAGACAGAGATGCAGGTCATGAAAACATAGTTGGAGCAGTAAATCACTGACTTACAGGCCAAGCTACAGCCCGAAACACCTCCGGAGGTACAAGCCCAGTCCGTTGCGCTAGTAACCAAGGCCACTAACACCATTATAGGTCATATTTCTCAAGGTGCCTGGTTACTCGAAGATACCATGAAACTTTGGACCATGATCTAGCATGATCTGGTCCTCCATAGAATCAATCAGGACTTGCAACAGAAGGAAGAATCTTTTGATCAGGTCGAAGCTACATTTCCCTCTTTAGTCCCTGCTCAGCATCTGGCATGCTTAAGGAATAGCAACGCGCTCCATGATGCAATTGAGGAACTCTGGCGCAAGAAGCATGCCATCGTGGAATGATTGAAGCCTTGGGCTGACAGAGCCCTCCAGCTATCACAGGATACCGATGTTGTAGTCAAGCGACTGAATCAGACACTGGAAAGTGTCACCATGGAGACTGAAGGACCGAAATCCCATAAGCTCATGGATATTGCGTAGAATGCTGCTGCTCAGAGCCAAGAAGTACTACCCCAGCTAATCGCCACCATCAAAACACTACGCGCATAGGCGAAGACCCCACCATCGCAGTGACTCGGGAAGAGTCACAAGATTGTGTTGGGAGACTGTTGGAACAGGGTCTCCTACAAAGCTGCGAAACTAGTCCATTTTGTATATTTTTTATTATATTTATTCTAACGCAGGGGTTTTTGGGTGGGTGAAAGCCCCTAAAGCATTGTAAATGGGTCAAGGGTAGACTAAGAGTCTGCAAACCACAGTTTGCGGACCACTGGATGCATAGGCTAAAATAGTATAAGTAGTTGAACCTTTTTGAGTTGTAGGAGAGGCTAAGAATGATAAGGGATTGCTGCTAAGTGAGAATCGATAGATCTGGTCAGGGTTTTTGGGTAGGGATTCTTGCTGTTGTGTGCGCAGAGGGCCTTTGTCCTGCTATGTGTGGACCCTGCTACTGTGTGCGCAGGTTGGGTTTTTGGGGTTTTTTAAGTAGATCGGAAAGATTAATGAATGTGGAAGTATTGTTGCCTATCTGAATCCACTGGAATTATTGTGATATGAATCTGTGACATCTTGATTACTTAGTATATGTTGCTGTGTTATTGATTTAAGTTGCGAACATACCTGTGTACTTATTTACGCTGCGATCTGGGTTTGTTCTACTGCTTCATACAAGAATATTTGAAATAACTGTGTATTGTTATATGAATTCTTGATCTGTTGATTTCTGTGAGTAATATTTTTGTTACGCACATGGATGCAAAGGGAATCTAGGCTTTGTGATACCAGATCAGGTCACAATCAGGGTGAGCGCAACTCTTCTTGACTTACCTACCCTCTCCCACGGTGCAGAAACCTGGTTCCAGCACCCACCCATACTACTTCGGGTGAGACTTTAGCCTGCGCAAGCAGGTCACTGCCGAAAGGGCCAGTAGTATAGGGGTTTGTTGGCAAACCTTGAACATTTGAACCTGGGTCAGGACCCCTTGAGCCAACAATAGACTTCCTAGTGGTATGATATTCTGTTGGTTCACCTTGCGGAGCTGGATAGTAGACCATTTCAGCTTGGGCTCTCCAATCCTCTTCCAAGTATTTTTAGGTAGGACATTCGCATCGGATCCTAGATCAAGGATGACCTGATCCATTTCATAATATCCAATCTGTGCAGTTAACCAAATTTCCCAACCAGTCCTCTTCTTATGCTTATAAATGTTGTTGACATCTCTTCTGTTGGTGGGGCAATATTTTTCGCACAGCTGCCTATTAATGCATGGAGGTTCTTGACCGCCTTTTGGTTGCATAGTAACTTCATACATGCTTGTAGGAATGACTTCACGTCTTTTTCTACTTTCAGGTCCATTGGGGTCTTGGAGGTAGATGTCTCATTTTTGGTAAATTATTTTCCAGCTTCAAGGAAGGTTTCTTTTTCTTTCTGTAAGTCCGGGCTTTCCCTTTTGTTAGCGGCTTTTCTGATAAGTGGTTCAGCTCTAAATTTTTCCTCAACTCCTCACATGGTCATGCCACTATGCATAATTATGTTAATATTGGGCCCCTCATCGCGTGGTTTTTCCTTAACCCTTTGCACATTCTGCGTCAGCTTTTGTTGATTTCTTGCATCTTTGATATCAGTACAGGACAATCTTCGATCACATGATCCAACTACCTACAATACCTGTAAGATTTATCATGCAGGGTTCAGACAATCCCTTGTGAAGTGTCCCACCTCTCCAAAGTTGTAACAGATCAGTTGTCCTCTTCCCCGTCCTATGCTTCCACCTCTTCCCTCCCCCTCGGCCTCTTGCCGGGGAGCCTCCTCGTCCAGATTGAGATAGTGGTGTGGACGGGTCAGCTTGTACCCTATACAGGTTTACTCTATCTATCATCAAATCATACATCTGACAATTGTGCTCATCATTTCCTACAAACGAGCAAAATCTGCACCACTTCTGCTTCAATTCTGGGATATAGGCACCAAGCTGGGGGTAGTGGTTTGTATCATGCAGTCCAGCTACTTGACAGTCAGCGCACCATAATGTGGGGTTGCTTGGTCCCGTAGCCTCTTTGGGGCGTAATAGGTTAGGTCCCCCAACCTGCATGTAGTATAATAGCAGAGGAAACTGATCCTTGGTGTGGCCTGACACTCTACACCATATGCACCAGATATATGTGTCGGCTTTATTTATTTGTTATTTTTTTAGATTCTATATTTCCAGATGCATTTCCTCCAACTGGCCCTAGATCTGCTGCACCCTAAACTGGGCATCGTCCCTTGGGGCAACTTCTAGCTTCATGGCAATTTCTAGGGCCTTTTCTTGTGTATCAATTGTCTGCTGGCCCATGGGTCCACGTAGCTGTGGAAATAACATGGAAATGAGCCATTCTTTGTGTTTTCTACCTTCGTACTTAAAATCCCCATCTCTGATAACTTTCTTCAGCCGTTGATCGACCTCCCATACCGATTTTGTAGGTCCCTATCGAAAATATTTTAAGTCAATTACCAGTTGAGTGTAGGACTTCGGCTTCCGAAACTGTTGTTTTCAGGAATCCTTAATTTCCTGTATTTATGGATCTGCATGCTAGCTGACATACCCATGAACCAATCCAAGGCTCCTCCCTCAAAGGCTAGGGATAGCTGTGCCTTTTTTACAACATCGCTAGTAACATTCTGCGCAGTGCATAATGATTCTGCTACAAACCAAAACTGGTCCATGTCCTCTTCCCCCACACCCTTAAAGGTAGGTAGCTTCATGTGCGTGGCCATGTTGTCTTTTGGTGGTGGTGGTGGGGTAGGATAATTCTTGTCCTTTCGCGGATTTGTAAGTGGGGTAATTGGCAGACTAGTTTCTGTGTGTGTAGGCGGCTTTCTTAAGGGACTATATACTGAACTGTCCCATTCTTGGTTAACCCTATAATATTTACCACTTTGTGTTGTATTTTTTTTCTGCTCGTAGGTCATTCATGTGGGGTGACTGCACAACACACCTTTTTCGCACAATATTATCTTAATTAGTAGTGACAATGTTTTCAAAAACTTACCTCTAAACCCTTTGAAGAACCTCCGCTCAGCTTAAGAATAAGATACGAATTGATCAACTACGAATTCCATTACAAATCCTCCCAAAATGCTATCCACCCAGTGATCTACAATTCGGGTGATCTTATTACCATCTCTTTCCAATTTTCAGATCAGTTTAGGAGTCCACTCCGTAACCTGATCGTTCTTCCCATAAGTCTGGAACTCCGCTAACCTTGCTAACCACTCTTGTAGTTCGTGTGCGAAGGTTACAAAGAAAATCTCATATACTTCGGTAAAGATATACTTTTTTTTCCACTCTTCGGCAATCAACCTTGTACTTCAATTCTCTTTGAAGGAAAATTCCTGGATCTTTTTCTTGAACCAATATTCAAGCTCAGTCTTCTTCAGATGTCACTGACCTTGTGGCATTACCCTATTTCTCTCAAAATTCTCATGGTCCCAACAACAGAACCATTTGTTGGCTTGAGGGGTCTTGACCCAGGTTCAGATTTAAGGTTTGCCAACAAACCCCTATACTACTGGCCCTTTCAGCAATGACCTGCTTGCGCAGGGCAAGGTCTCACCCGAAGTAGTATGGGAGGGTGCTGGAACCATGTTTCTGCACCCTGAGAGAAAGGGAGTTAATAGAGATGGCCTTGTTAAGATCTATCAGATTTGCGCAGAAGAAATCTTATCGCAGAACCTTTAATAGTGTACGTGCAAGATGAGGAATTCATAAACCACAGATAACATAAAAAACTATTACTAATAAAATCTTGGTAATACCTTGCATCCACGTGCACATCAATAATGATCAAAAAACTGAATCACTGTAATATCAAGAACATAACCAGTCTAAAACATAGAGATGCGATCATACAGATTTATCATTCATTAGCTTCCAAAATCCACTTACAGACCCAATTCCCAACCCGCGCACACAGCCAATGGGGTTCGCACACAGCAGGAATGAGGATCTCCACGCACATAGCCAGCTGGATTCCTTACCCAATTAAAACCCAAAAAATATCTCAACAGTTCGCAATTAGCATCAATCAATCTTAGCCTACCTCTAGAATTGATCTACCCATCTAATTATAGCACCTTAGCCCGCGCTATCCTATGGCCCACAAACCATGGTTTGCAGATAGTAGGTCTACCATTTTGACCCATTACAATCCATTGGGGGTTTTACCTACCCCAAACCCCCTTCACTAGACCAAATATTACAAAAATATCACAAAACTAGACAAAATTAGGGCTAGGAACCCCCGTTCCAACAGGTGCTCTAGAGACTCTTTACGAAGGGTCTCCACCTATTTTTGTAGAGATGAGACCGTCTGTTGGTTTTCTGTGAAGGCCACCTTTACTTCATCCAATAGTCGCCGAGTGGTGCAAGCCTCATCTTCTGACATTTTCAAGTTCGACAAAGCCTTAGTCAAATGCTTCGAGGACTTTTGGGGGTCATCCGGTACCTGTAGTAGACATACATGGCTATCTTGAACCTCCTGCAGCTCAGCCAACTTCCCTTTTAATTTTGTAACCTCTTCATCTCTCTAAGCAAGAACCTTAGTGAGGGTGTCTTTCTCTTTTTTGACTTTCGCCAACTCCTCTATTTGGATATGTTTTGAACAAGGAATGCTCAGCTTGCGACATAGCTCCTGCACTTTCAATTCAGATTTAAGAAGAAGAGTTTGCACTACTTCATTAGGTTCAGTGGCTTTACCTCTTATCATATTTTTTTAGTCCTAAAACTAGGTGGCAAGACCCTTCACACTTTATCTTTCCATTTTGAGAGTGCTCATCATCTGAGATAGCCTTCTCTCAACTTTCTCTAAGGCGAGGGTGTGTTTCAACACCTCTATATGCAACATTTCCCCAATGGCTTTATGAAAGTTCAACTTGTCTAGCAAGGGGATGGAAGCCAGCTCTAGAATCATATATAGGGATATTTACTTGGATCCTGGGGCTAGAGGATGATAGGATGAGTTCTGGACAATGACTATAAGATGGTCATTTTCCACATCTAAGGTTGTCATGAGCCTGGTGTGATGTTTATCTACAAATTGAGCCAATTTTGCTCTCATTTTTTCTCTTGCAGATTAGTTCTGTTATCACAAAATCAGATCTAACTCGGCTTCCAATCAAATAAATATCATGTAATTGTTTCAAACCAATCTTTTTATTGAGGCTTAGCCTCCTCAACGTTAGAGGGCTCTCTCAAGGGTTAATGATTTTTGATATAAATATAGATGGCTAACTCTATGTGGGGTAATAAACAGATAAATGATAGATATTGGTTTTAAATCACATTAGCAAGTGCACATTCAGATTATGGAGTCAAAATAGCTTCATTAAAACCAAAAAATCTACTTAGCATGGAAGTCAAGGCATATTAGAGTTCTAGTCAAGAGATATACATGTGAAACTGTAAAACACACTGTCAGTTTGTCTATGAAGGAAGTCAGAGCATCAATGATGGATTCTGAGTAACATAAGAAAACACCACTACAATAGGGTAGTGGAAAGATGCAATTAGAACAAGAACACACTAGAACTCTTTATGAATCTCAACTTGGCTAAGTAGAAAACTATGTATTAAGAAGAAAACCAGTCACTTACAATAAACATAGTCCTTTTGCTAAAAATGTCCAACCCATGCATATTCGACTTCTTGATCTTTTATAGATCATTTACAATATAGGATAACCTTATCCTGAGCTAGATACATTGAATTCATACTTTTTGACTCCTTTCCTAACCATATGACATGGTATTTATTACAAAATGACAGCTGCAAACCTAATGAATAGTGCTATTTCAAATAGGATTCAAAATCCTTAACTCTACTCATAACAACCTTATCTAAACTAGATTACATCATTTTCCAACTTTATTCCCATAAGGTCTATTCGAGATGATAATCTTCATCACTTTTTGACCATAACACTGATCTCCGTTAAATTAGGAAACTGTCCCCTGTTTTCTAGACATGTTTTTTTGCATTCTTGAGACACTCTGACCATCATAAACCCATCACTTTGAGTTTATTTGCTGTTAGAAACCGAAGTAATACCTGCCCAAAATCATTCTTAAGTGCCAAATATCCAAGACCACCATCAAACTGTTCAAAATAGCAGAAGTAGACCTGCGGTACGAAAACATCACAGTTTTGTAACGCTTTTTGTAGCACAATCTTTTATCCCTTTTACCTTCAAAAATTTAGCTTCTTTCTTCCAGATTTATCTTCATTATCAATTAACACAACCTCCCTATCAATTTCAAGTCATAACTTACACTTTTTCCCTTCAAAATTTTAGGAGAAAGAGTGAAAAAAACTGGTACAGCAGTTTCATAGCACTTTTCACTCTTTTTGCACTGTTTGCACTACGAAACTGCTGAGTGAGAAGTTTTGCCTAGATTTCTTCAAAATTTAAACCAAAAATTTTCCAAAACTTCAAAATACCACTAGTTTCATCAAAACAAAAATTCATATGAACTGATAAACACGATATTCATGAGGTTCATTCTTAATTTTTCACTTGACTTAGCTTATGGCTTTTTAATGATTTGTCATTCTGCACCTTTGTTTTTTAGCTCATTCTGAGTCAATTTCAGCTGCTGCTCCAAATCCTCCACTTGATCTCTTAGTCTTCTATTACTGGCTCTCAAGTGAGTATTGATTACTCTAACAAATTTGGCTTCCTTGATGGTTGGAACTGTCCATGTAAAAAATTGTTTTGCACTGCTTGGAATTTCAGACCTAGAACCAGTTTGACCCTCCCAAAGTGCCTTCATTCTTTTAAACTCTATTTTTTCAATACTGTGCTTTCTGGCCCTCTTTCTCATCATTGCAATCTCTTGGTTTTCTAACCTCAATCTCTCCTCAAGATGTTGACACTATGCCATGTGTTCTTTTCCTTTCATTGTCTTGCTGGCTACATGCTCCACTATTGGTGATGAGAGATCAACCACCTCTTCAAGGACTCCAGTTGTTTCAATGGTTTATTGGACCTCTTTTCTACCTTCCTTGAGCTTCTAGCATGCCTAGTTAAAGGTTTCTGTAATATCCCAAAATCAGGACAACTCAACAAGCCTGCTGAAATAACGCACTTCTGAGAATTATGTGCATAGAAATGAGTTTGAAGCTCATAGATCCCTTATATCAGCTCATCTCAGATCTAAATCCAAAAGGAGAGCAAAAAAAAATCAGAATAGGTGGGTTAAACAGATCTCCCACAAACTAGTCTAGCTGAAAATCACCCAAAGAGAGGGGCTGCAGCTATATGCAAAGGACTACTTCAGAAATAATGCAGATCCACTGAAGCACATTAGGAGGCTGATATGGAGGTTTATAAATCAGATGTATAATGGAAAATCAGATGTAAATTACAGCCCATACATTTTACAAGAAAAAGAATGAGACTATATAGGAAAAATCCTCATAAATGAGGTGCTACAACCATAAGAAAAGACTGCATAACCATGAAAACATTATTTTCAGGGGCTGAAGCAGCATTTTATTAATCCTCAGATCTAGAGCATATCTGTACATAAAATATAGATCTATATCAAATCTGTGTACAAGATATGCTCATTTATACATTCCCCTTGGGGTTTTGTGCAAAACATGAAGCACAAAGAGTAGATCTGAGATATAAAGTTGCAGATCTGCAGAATGATTCAAAAAATTATAAATAATAAAATGGTACAGTAGATCAGATCTGAAACAACATGAATTGGTTGGCCAATCCATGGATCACCATAGTGAAAGGGAGGATCCAATCACCGGAGATCTCTCCTCCAAAATGCAGACAAAACACCTTGCAACTTCTCCTTTGCAAATAACACAGTCTAGGGAGAGAAACTACACTGTATATTCTGAGAATGCTTTGGCCTGATGCCAAGGTATAGATCTAAATCTCAATCAGCTAATGCACTCTTCTAGGAGGTTAAAAGACACACTCACTGAGAAGAGCCACTAGTATAGACTAGATCTGAGAAAATCTAGTGTCTTCCACTGCTGCAACTCACAAGGACAACCCAACCCTCAACATGATCAGTGCTGTAGGTGTAAGGTGAAGCTTGGCCCAAGCCTCATAGTGTAAAAGATAGCACAAGTCTCCTCCAAGAGCTTCTCAAGGAAGGAGGTGGTATTCCTAACAGGAAGACCCAACAAGAGATGTCTCAGCAGACAATACCTTCAGAAAATAATAATCTTCAACAACCTTCTCTTGTTTCTCTCCTCCTCCTTTTATAAGATTGGAGTCTTGTCAAAACCCTAAACCACTTCATTAGTTTAGCCTCTTTCACATGTAGAACCTCCTTCTAGAACTGCGCTATCCCTTCAAGAGGTTCAATGCATCTAGACTGCGCTGTAGATATGGTCATGGTTGACTTGGTCAAGTGATCAACCTCTTTCACACTCAAGGTGTCTTCATTTTAACTGTTTTAGCTTTATTTCCATTCACATTGAGCTGTCTTTATTTAGGATGCACTCTTTGAGAATAAATTATGTTGACTTGGTCAAACTTGACCTTGTCCACATAGTTTAGACATTGTTCACACATGTGGATGCTTGATCTGGTTATTTCATGATCCCTTTTCACACCATGAGGGATTTTTATTCATACTTGAGAAAATTATGAGCCTCCTTGCCCAATTATTCATCCATCTAGAATTCGAAAGAAAAATTAATATTCCTATTAGTTGTAAGCTAATTTAGGAATATTACAGTTTCCTTGCTTGGAAGATAAAGGATGCATTTTCACCCTCAAATTCAAGTTTCTTTGTTGACTTAGCCTTTTTCTGTTTGTGTTCATCTACTCGAATGAAATCAGCTTGAAAAATAGGTGTCTCTTCTATATCAATTTCATGAAGGATGTCATCTAAATTTCCCTTTATCACTGGGTTATGCTCTACACCTGAAACAACTATTTTTCCCTTTGATGCCACTGCTTGGCTTCTTGTCACTCTCTTGATTTCCTGCTTGCTGGAAACTTGTTTTTTTTTCCTATTTGACACTTTTTGACCTCTGTTTTGTAGGTGATGGAGTTAGTGAAATAAGCACTTGTGTCTGCTCTCTCCTTTTCTCAACTTGTTTCCTTGGTTTCAGTTTTGCAAATTCCTTTGGTTTTGTAACCACAGGCTGACTAGACTCTGCTACTGGTGGTGAAGGAGTTCCTTTAGTTTTAGGGTTTCTAGCTGGGGTTAGGGTTTCCAGTTCAAAACCATTCATAAAAAAAAAAGGAAGACCAATCCCTGCTTATTTTCTGAAGTTCATTCAAAACCAATAACTTTATCAAACCATGATGAAACAAAGATGTTTCACAACCTTCAGATTTGGCTTTTACTTTATCAACCATTTTAGCAAGACTCCTATGCAGGTAAAAGGGAAAATCATGTGAAATTTTACCTATGAAATGTAGAAGAAGATTAAAATGATAAGTATAAACTTTATGGTATCTACCTTCACATGTAAAGTATCTTTGAATGTTTAACAACAACTTTGCATAGGTTTCTTTGATACAGCTTCTAGGTATTGCATTATTGAGGTCCATTTCTACATACTCAGGTTTCATGAATTCCTTGCATGGTTCCATATCAAATTTAAAACCTTTAAACGATGTCTCTTGCCCCCTTGGTATTTCTGTCACAGAAGCAATAATCTCAGGTGTGACTAGCACATTTAACATACCAATTTTGGTAGTTGTTCTAATGAAGTGTAAGGAAAATTCTTTAGACACCTATGTGTGGCAACCCTGCAACTTTTCACAAAACTGGAGACAACCTTCTTTGCTAACAGCCTCCATCACTGTTTGATCTTCAATTATAGCCTTCACATTTTCAGGCTCATATCTTAAGCAATTTCCTCCTCTGTGGACTTTCTTTTCCTCTGCCATTCTTCTTAGAAAAACCTGTCATCTTCTCTTGAATCTATAAAAACAACCTCTCTTGATTAGGATATGAACAACCTTGCTTGAGGAAATGGAATAACCTTGCTTGATTATGGTGAAGATAGCCTTTGTATAGAACAACAACAGGCTTAGCTTGACTGCTTCAGAGCTTAGACACTCGTATCAAAGAAAATGAAAATGAGAATGAGAAAATTAGGCAAGATTTTGAATTTAAGATGACATCTCATAATTGAATGATGCTTCACTCATGCCCTATCATGACGATGATGACTGTGAGACAGGTAAGTACATTGGATCTGATCCATAAATGACTCACCATACCACTATCCTATCATTTTCCAACGGATTCTAACAAACTTTAGCTCGAATGAAAAGATAATTAAGAAACCGCGCTTTCGTAGCACTGGTAGTGTATTTTTTCCAGTTTGCGCTACGAAACTATTAGCGCTTTCGTAGCACAAATCAATTTTTTTGAACTAGCGGCGCTACGAAAATGTGGATTCTTGGCTAATTGTAGTTTTGACCCGACACCTTATGGAATGAATCCCAAATGGAAAATATGGATATTTGACAATGAATGAACCTTTAAAAGACTTTATTTGAACTTAATGACGACCTTTGAACTTATAAGAATGTAACCTACCCTTAAAAAATCCTAAATTGACTTCTAAACCTAGTTTTAACCATGACCAAAAACAAACATGACACAATGATGTTTTGAAATTTTTTGGGTGATAACATTGGCTCCACTTGGGATAGTGTGCCCCTGTGGTACACTAAGAACCAGTAGTTCTAGTGTTGTTATCCATTTTCTTGACCAAAATAGAAAAAGATTTGAAATTGCCAAGCTTTATCCTCAAGCTCTAATGGCCTTCACCTCAGGGTCAAGCTTGATGATCACTGCAGAAGAAACAAATCTGTACCTACTGAAAATATGCTCAGTCAACTTTGAGATTATTCACATACTCCTACCAACCCTAACAGCTACAATCTTTATTTTTAACTCAAGCAACATGAAACTTCCAATGAAGCCAGTCATTGATTTGATTTGACACTTGAACCTATTGACTGCACTTCAAACAACAGTAAGCATGATACTAAATTGAACAAGGCAACATAAAATGGATCTGTTCCTCATTATGAAAATATAGTTGAAAATCTAAACTGTAGAACTCTTCCATGTAGTCAGATATAGGATCAAATAAGACATGATATGTTTGATGCTTCTCATGAAATTCTGCAGCTTTGGACAACTCATGTATGCTTTGCTCAGCCACATAATATTTCAATTGTGTACTATCAAACTGTTGTTCAAAATGATTTTAAAAAACAGTGCATTCTTCCTCAATCTCAAAAGAGAAATGAAACAACACCCTTTGTTTGTGTTCTGGCATGGAAAGCTTTTGAAAATAATGATCATGATCATGAAGACTATATGATTGAATTTGATCTTGTAAAACTTCAATGTCTTTCTCAATGTTCTTAGCAACTTCATCCAAAAATTGAATCTTATATTTTGACTTGCATTCAAATGATTTTAGATAAGAAGAAAAGGACAAAGAAAAATTTTCATCTACTTCCTCATTAATATGATCATCATTCCATTGTTTAAAGCCTTGAATTGAAGGAGAGTTTGCCACCAACTCTATTCTTTCTATCCATTCTTCTAAAAACATAATCCAAAAATCTGCAAATGACTTAATAGATTTGACAGGAAAGCTTTCAATCCACTGTTTACATTTTCCTTGAAATGAATCATAGAACAATATGATGCAAACATCTTCATGTCCGATTCTAAGAAGCCTAGTAAAGTCACAGAAATATGATATATGCTTCAAAGTAAAACTCAAATCTTCTCCATTGAATTTTGGACCATTCCTTAAAAAATATGCATCCTTGGGAAAATGATTTGGGAAACCATGAATTCCTGAAAAATTTATACATGCATACCTTGAAACAAGAATGGCAGCATCTAAGCTCTTCATATGTCCAGTGGAATCACCATGAATTTATGAATTTTGAATTATTAAACAATAGAGTTGCCAAGGTAGTTGCAGCCTCGAACAGATTCTGAGCTCCTGCTACCTTCAAGAGTTCAACTTCATAATTTTCGGGAGATGTATATCTTCAGACTCCCGGTAGACGCACCAAAATGTTATCACAAAATCAGACCTAAAAAGCTGCTAATCAAATCAATCTCATGTAACTGTTTCAAACCAATATTTTGATTGAGGCTTAGCCTCCTCAACCTTAGAGGGCTCTCTCAAGTGTTAATGATTTTTGATAGAAATATAGATGGCTAACTCTATGTGGGGTAATAAACAGATAAATGATAGATATTGGTTGTAAATCACATTAGCAAGTGCACATTGGGATTATGGAGTCAAAATAACTTCAGTAAAACCAAAACATCTACTTAGCATGGAAGTCAAGGCATATCAGAGTTTTAGTCAAGACATATATATGTGAAACTGTAAAACACACAGTCAGTTTGTCTATGAAGGAAGTCAGAGCATCAATGATGAATTCTGAGTAACATAAGCAAACACCACTGCAATAGGGTAGTGAAAAGACGCAATTAGAACAAGAACACACTAGAACTCTTTATGAATCTCAAGTTGGCTAAGTAGAAAACTTTGTATTAAGCTAAAAACTAGTCACTTACAATAAACACAGTCCTTTTCCTAAAAATGTCCAACCCATGCATATTCGACTTCTTGATATTTTATAGATCATTTACAATATAGGATAACCTTATCCTGAGCTAGATACATCGAATTCCTACTTTTTGACACCTTTCCTAACCATATGACATGGTATTTATTACAAAATGACAGTTGCAAACCTAATGAACAATACTATTACAAATAGGATTCAAACTCCTTAAATCTACTCATAACAACCTTATCTAAGCTAGATTACATCATTTTCCAACTGTATTCCCATAAGGTCGAATATAGATGATAAGCTTCATCACTTTATGACCATAACACTGATCTCCATTAAATTAGGAAACTGTCCCCTGTTTTCTAGGCATATGTTTCTTTGCATTCTTGAGACACTAACCATCATAAACCCATCACTTTGAGGTTATTTGTTGTTAGAAACCAAGGTAATACCTGCCCAAAATCATTCTTAAGTGTAAGCTGTCCAAGACCACCATGAAAATGTTCAAAATAGCAGAAGTAGACCTGCGCTATGAAAACAACAAATTTTTGTAGTGCTTTTCATAGCGCAATCCTTTAATCCTTTAAATTCTACTTTCTAGCAACTTGTTTTTGTTTTTCCTGTTTGACACATTTTGACCTCTGTTTTGTAGGTGATGGAGTTAGTGAAATAAGCACTTGTGTTTTCTCTGTCCTTTTCTCAACTTGTTTCCTTGGTTTCAGTTTTGCAAATTCCTTTGGTTTTGCAACCACAGGCTGACTAGACTCTGCTACTGGTGGTGAAGGAGTTCCTTTAGTTTTAGGGTTTCTAGTTGGGGTTAGGGTTTCCAGTTCAAAACCATTCATAAACAAAAAGGAAGACCAATCCCTGCTTATTTTCTAAAGTTCATTCAAAACCAATAAATTTATCAAACCATGATGAAACAAATATGTTTCACAACCTTCAGATTTGGCTTGTACTTTAGCAGCCATTTTAGCAAGACTCCTATGCAGGTAAAAGGGAAAAGCAAGCGAAATTTTACCTATGAAATGCAGAAGCAGCTTAAAATGATAATTATAAACTTTATGGTATCTACCTTCACATGTAAAGTATCTTTGAATGTTGAACATCAAATTTGCATATGTGTCTTTGATACAGCTTCTAGGTATTGCATTATTGAGGTCCATATCTGCATACTCAGGTTTCATGAATTCCTTGCATGGTTCCATATAAAATTTAAAACCTTTAAACCAAGTATCTTGCCCCCTTGGTATTTATGTCACAGAAGCAATAATCTCAGGTGTGACTGGCACATTTAGCATCCAAATTTTGGTAGTTGTTCCACTGAAGTGTAAGGAAAATTCATTATACACCTTTGTGTGGCAACCCTGCAGCTTTTCACAAAACTGGAGACAACCTGCTTTGCTAAAAGCCTCCATCACTGTTTTATCTTCAATTATGGCCTTCACATTTTTGGGCTCATATCTTAAGCAATGTCCTCCTCTATGGACTTTCTTTTCCTCTACCATGCTTCTTAGAAAAACTTGTTAGCTTCTCTTGAATCTATAAAATAACCTCACTTGATTGGGATATGAACAACCTCACTTGAGAAAATGGAACAACCTTGCTTAATTATGGTGAAGATAGCCTTTGTATAGAACAACCACAGGCTTAGATTTACTACTTCAGAGCTTAGACACTCATATGGAAGCAAATGAAAACAAGAATGAGAAAATTAGGCAAGATTTTTAATTTAAGATGACATCTCATAACTAAATGATGCTTCACTCATGCCTTATCATGGCAATGACTGTGGGATAGGTAAGTACATTGAATCTGATCCCTAACTGACTTAGCATACCACTATCCTATCATTTCCCAACGGATTCTGACAAACTTCAGCTCGAATGACAAGATAGTTAAGAAATCACACTTTCATAGCGCCGCCAATTTATTTTTCCCAGTTTGCGCTACGAAAGTATTAGCGCTTTCGTAGCGCAAATCAACCTTTTTGAAATAGCAGCACCACGAAAACGTGGATTCTTGGCTAATTGCATAGTTTTGACCTGACACCTTATGGAATGAATCCCAAATGGAAAATATGGATATTTGATAATGAATGAACCTTTAAAAGACCTTATTTGAACTTAATGAAGACCTTTGAACTTACAAGAATCTAACCTACCCTTAACCAATCCTAAATTGACTTCTAAACCTAATTTTAACCATGACCAAAAAAAACATGACACAATGATGTTTTGAAAATTTTTGGGTGATAACAGGTTCTTCACCTCAATCTTCTCTCTTCTTTCTCCCTTACCCAAGGTGATCGCCTGCAAGAGCTCTAAAGGTGCCGAAGAGGATGCAAAATTGTAAGAGAGTTGAAAACTTGGGTTGTATTTTCCCTGACCTATGAACTATGGGGTTTCCTCATCAAGATGCTCTGTGTCATATTCTCTCGGCCCCTTAGTTCTTTGAGTTTTACTGAGGTGGTCCTCCTCCTCTTCATTGATGAGTCCCTAGTCCATCTGATGGCTCTCCTGCTCCAGGATCTCCACTTCACTGTGTGCATTATCTCATTTTCCTTCAACAACTGGGGATTTTGCCTCCATCTCTGTATCTAAAGGCCATGAGTCACAATTAGATTTCCATTCTATTAGAGGCTTAGGTTCATGATCCTATGTTGAAGACTTAATCTTCTTCTTTCTTCATGTCACAAACCCTTTAGGATCATAATTCCGTACATCTCCTTGTAGGAAATTCATCGTCTGCAAAATCCCCTCAACTAAAGGGAGTGTGTGCCTTGAATTGATAGTGAAATTACCTACAACATTTGGGAGCCTCAGAATATAGCCCTTCTTTTCAGGCACAAAGTGAGTTTGGTCAGCGCTTAGGACTTGGTGGATAAACTCAAGGGCCAAAATCCTCATGGACATGAACACTGGCAGATGGTAAGGAGGTACTTCGGCACCATAAACCCTGATCTTTTTATGATCTTTGAATAAATACCAATCCTTGACACAATCTGTTTGATTGAACTAGAGCAACCCCTTCTGCTAAGGAAAAATCCTGGGCGGGGGACTATCATGTATGATCGCATAAGCCCTGGGCATGAAATCCATGACGAATTTCTTGTACCCCTTTCCCTCTGGGTGTTGGTGAACTGAATGAGTCCATTCTAAAACAAATTTTGGCTCAGTATTTCTCATGGAGAACTTGTCTAGGCCTAAACCCTCGAACTTGTCTGCATGTTTGAATAGGAATAGGTAGAACACCAAGGAGAAGCACTTGAAAGAACTAGAGGATAATTTTTCTTGGAACTAGTATTTAATAGCAGAGGCCAGGAAGGTGGGGATATCTAGTAGAACCCTGGGTTACATCACGATCTCTAGAAACCCTAGACAAAAAGTTATTACCCTGACTACGTTGTCTAAACCCAACATTCCTAAAATGACCACTAGGATAGGTTTTATGGTGTCACGAAATAGGGACAACGGGATAGTCTCTATAGGTAGAAGGGAATATAGGTGTGACACTGTGATGAGATCAAGGAAACCTCTTTGTTTTTACAGGGGAAAGTTTGAGAAATGACAGGAGAGGGTGACCTCCATGAATTCAACACACTCTTTAGCAGAGGGGTATCACAGAGCCTTTCTAATTAGCCGAGGGGTAATTTTGAAGAATTATTCCCCATTGGCGGAGAGGAAAATATCTTTCCACTTAATGTAGGCATCGGCGAGACAAGCTATGAACTCAGGGAAAGGGCAGACTAATGGGGAAATTTGGTAATAGTGTCGTGAATTGACAACCCTAGACAAATCCTTGCCCTGTTGTTTATAATCCAAGAGCTCACTCTTCAGACGAGCCACATTGAAAGGATAAATGGTGTCACAGAGCTGGGAGTGAGCATCCATGAGGGGCTCGGGACTAGGGGAACTTCTAGCTTCACGGGCCTGTGGGGTTTAGGGGGTGGTTCACTTCATCTTTTCCATCATAACTTCGACAAACAGTAAAGGAAAATAGTGAGAGGGACTTGAAAAAAATACCTGAGGCAGCAATGAGAGCAACACAAGGAGGAAACAACTAGTATAGTGAGTTTTACTAGAGCACCCAGCTGAGTAAGAAACGACCGTAAATGGTAAAAATTCAAACAGTTGGGAGTAAAAATCGGGTGGAATATGGGTTTTTTACTAGGGAGTGGAGTGGGGTGAAAACCAGAGGGCTGAAGTCATGAGGACGTCAGTGGGGTGACAACTGGAGGGTTGATGTCATGAGGACGTTAGTGAGGGGGACACGTGGCATGAGGTGACTGTTTGACATTGATCGGGTGGGTGAGAGGCCACGTGGCTGAAATGGAGGTACCAGCCTTGCACCAAACTTACTTACCATACCTTTTCTTACCTCGGCCAGTCGCGAAGGCAGGGCCCCGCCATATTTCGTTGGGTCGGAACGGCGAGGAAAGGCCCACATCTTCCCCCCCAGGATCTCCTTTGATTGGTCCACGGGGAGGCTGACGCCATCCCCTCTGGCGGGTCAATCTCACCACTCTCCAGCTTTTTGAGAGCCATCGGAATGATTGCTCACGTGCTGTGTGCGGGTGGCACCGCTGCTTTGGAGGTGATGAAGCCATGTTGTATGGCACATATGGAGTGTTAGGACCCTATAATATATGTGTCTTTTCTCCAATTATCAATTTGAGAATTATTCTGATCATGGTTGAAATTTTTTCAATTTAAGGTGCTTAGCAGCAAGGGTTTAATGGATCACCAAATGCCTAAATTCAGATAGTAATTTATTTGATGTGTTGTCACCAGAAGGGTTGGAATTACCATGCAATCACACATGCTTTTCTGATCCCTCATTCATGTTCTGTTTATGGACGTTGAGCTTTAATTAAGATCAATGGTTTACATTCATTTTCGGACCCCTTCAGCACTTCGAAGTTTAATGGATAAGGGGGGTCCGAAAAGCGTAGTTTTCAAATACAAGCCTGGATCATGTGGAAAGTTGTGGGGAGTTCACACCCCCCTCATTTGAAATGGCTTACCACTTTCTGGGTCCTTTGAAAAGTAGTGTCAAGACTTGATGTAAAGACAGTGACCGAGGAAGTTCTTTACACCATTGCCAACCATCAAATTTCATCGGTGTGTCCAATGTTTCCAAAGAAACATGACATGGTAGGTTGGAAGTGTTTTCACATTATTTTTAAAGGTTTAAATTGGCCAAGATAGGGTTTTCTATAAATCTAGCTGTGTTTTATTTTTAGTAGGAAGTTTAGCTTCCGAAAGCTAAAGAGTCGAATTTTATAACTGTTAGCTACCGAAAGTTAAAGCTTTCGGTAGCTAAAAGTAGTGAACCACTCTTATTGCTAGCTGCCACAAGAATTGAAATTTATGCTAGGGTTTGTACAATAATTTCATTTTCATGTCATAGTTGGTACGTAGGCCATCATGAAAATCTAAGCTGCCATAACTGTGCCAAGTTATCATTTCACCTTATTTTCAAATATCATGACTCATCCATATCCCCTTATCTCGTAATCATAACTCGAGTCGTGCTAATCCATTTTAATTAAATCCCCAAATCAGTTATGATGGCTCCCTCACATTTTAAACTGGTTGACAGTAATTCTGTTGGTTTGAAATCTAACTCACAAAAGCCCAAAATATCTGAATCTTCATTATTTCCTTTCACCTCTGTGTTCTCGGCTTTTGATGTTTTGTCCTTGTTTTCATGTTTAGTTGGTCTCACCACCCACCACCACATACCACAACCACCCTGCAAACTCACATAGCTTATTTGAAAACGTTTTTAGGTGTTGGTAGCGTGATGTCAACTGCAGGAGCGTTGTTGAGGAAAGAACTGCAAGATACAACTTACCTCAATGCACATCCTCAGGCATGTGAATTCTTCAAGCAGGTGGGTTGTTATAGGTTTTTCCAAAAGTTCCAAGGATATCAGGGTATCATTGAATCCTTTGCAAATAATTTTGATGGATGTAAAGTGTAGTTTGGACCCATGACTATCCATATTGATGAATCAAGTGTGGCAGCAGCCACAGGAATGCCAGGTGAAGGAGAGAGGTGGTTTAATACCACCTCCACCAAAGAAGTATATTTTAGGTTTTTTCTTAAAGAGGAGCATCAAAACATGAAATGGCAGAAAGACATTCCCAAGAGCTATTTTCAAGAGCAGTGGAAAGAGTTGTTCAAGATGATCTAGGTTTATATTACTTGTGAAGGGAGGTATGAGAGGACAATGCTATACCATTTCAGGTTACTCCTCCACTTCACAGGTAAGAAGCCACTTAACATGCCTTTTTATATTCTTAAAAGCCTCACTAAAATGGCTTCAAAAGTCCAATATAAACCCCAAACAGCTACAAGCAGCTTATTCCACCATGGATTAATAAAGTTGATAGTGCTGGAAGAGCTTAATAGGATAAATAAAACATGGAATTATTTACTTTTTTTGGTACAATTTGAACAAGAAGTCCAGAAAAGGAAGAAGGGAACTCCCTCACAGGAGTTTTCTTCTCCGAAAAATAGCAAAAGGAAGAGGAGGGCATTGTCTCCTGTGCAAGCAGTCACCAAAGCTTCTCCCTCAGCATCCAAGAAATCCAAGAAAAATCTAGACTTTGGGAAAGAGACAAAGGTTCAAGGTGAAGTTACAGGGGCAGATGTTCTAGAAGAAGCTACAACAACCAATATTATAAACCTACCCTATTCAGATTTGGACTCTGAGCCATTAGCTGCAGAAACCGAGGCACAACCTTTAGCTGGAGAAATGGGAGGAGGGCCATCAGGTTAAGAAGCAGAAACCCATGGAGAAGTTGCAATATCATCACAGAAGAAGGTCGGCAGAAAATATAAGACACAAAAGTTGCAGGAAGAAAATAATGAGCTAAAATTTAATATTCCTAAATTAGAATGTAGCTAACAAGAATATTAATTTTTCTTCTAAAAATCTAGTTAGATGAATAAATGGGCAATGAGGCTCATAAGTTGCTTAAGTAGGAATAAAATCCCTCATAATGTGAAAAGGGATCATGTAATAACCAGATCAAGCATCCACATGTGTGAACAGGGTATAAAATGTGTGGAAAAAATTCAGGTTTGACCAAGTCAACAAATTTTTTATATGAGGAGTGGATCCTAAATAAAGACAACTCAATGTGAATGAAGATCAATCTAGCTAGTCAAAATGAAGACACCTTGAGTGTGAAAGGAGACAAGGCATGAAGATCTAGTGAAAGTTTATCCAGTCAAGATTGATCCAGTCAAGATTGACTAAATCAAATAACACTGTAAATAGATGAGCAAGACTAATGGAGACAACATAATTTTGGTGGAGGAGCCTTTGCATGGAAGCAACCTCATAATGGGGTGGGACCCTTGGTGAGGAAGCTCATCAACTATATAAGGGAGGAGATGGAAACCACATGGAGCATGATTGAAGAATATATTTTTTATGTGGTATTTTTATACTTCTTGCATACTTTGTCTATTTAGCTAAGTTTGTTGCACTGTTTAGTGCAAGGGTTTTCTCATGCGGGAATTCCCCACTCTTGCTTGGAGATCTTGCTTAAGAAATATGAGGAGAGCATTTTGTGCTGAATTTTCCACTATCTTGTGTTAGGCCAAGTAGTTACCTTTAGAAAAAATGCATTCCATTCCAGAAACTGCATTATTTCTTAAGGTGTTGCAGTGGAGGGGTTTAATCCCTTGTTTTGAGAGCTAGTTTCCCAGGAGGAGGATCAACCTTCTCCCGAAAAAGCTAGAAAAAGGAGCTACAACCATTTATTTGCATGATCATACATAATTATGCAGTGCTTCAGCCATATAGTGTGATTCAGCCATATATCTGTAGCAGATATTTTAAGTATATCATTTCTGTCAAGAAACGCTTGCCGGGTCATCTTGGATCTATGTAAAAGAGACTAGATCTCTATTTTTATGCCTCATTGATTGATATAATAGTAGATCTGATTTTTCTCTCCATTTTCTGAGTATAACCCTCAAATAACTACGCTGTCTTTTTATGCAGTAATTTCTATGTGTTGAAGTCTTGGGGTTTCAGTGTTTTTGGGTTGTTTTGAGCATGGGAGGCATGTTTAACTAGGAAAAAGTCCTTTGTTTCTGATCTCCTCTTAGATATAATTTCAATAATTTCATATCTAATGGATTCATTGGCTGCATTTTTCTATTTAAACTCATATTTCTGAAAAATGCGTTTTTCAAGCATGTATTGCTATGTTTTCCCATTTTGGGATATTATAGTGGTATTGGAGCATAACCTTGGCTCAGCCTGTGTTCTTCAAACATTATGGAGTCTTATCATGGGAAGGATAATATTGCAAGAGATATCAAAGAAAACCCTTATTTTCTGGAGGAAAGAGGTTCTCAAAACTTCTCTTTCAAACTCTGCAGGGTAGAAGCAAAGACAACAAGGAAATGAGGAAGGAAAGACATAGAAGTCCCTCAACAAGATCTGCAAGATCTATACATCAGGAAAGCTCTAATTCCTCATCTTATGGGTGTGAGCATTCAGCCACATCATCAGATTTACAATTCTCTATTAGCCACTTGTTCATGACAAAGAAGAAGAAGAAAGGAGATGTGCCAAAGAAGGAGACTCTTGGTGAATATTTGCAAGAGTATGAAGCTCAATCTAAGGGGTTCAAAGAAATATTTAACTTCCAAGGGTTTTTCAAGATCAATGCACAAGGAGCAAGCAGCATGGTGTTGGTAGATTCTTTCTATCTACTTTTTATGGATCACCTAAATGTCCAGCTAGGGCTTGGGTGAAGGAGCTAAACACCTATGTGCAACAACATCAAGTTTCAGAAAAGGAAACCATCAAAGTAGCAGCGTTGAATCTTGAAGGTAAGGCTGATGCTTGGTGGTTGTTTGAATATTTTTCCTTAAAGAATGAAAATACATCTACTTATGCAAAGTTCATTAGAAAGATAGTGGAAAGGTTTGATGAAAAATCCTATGAAACATCTTCTATGGAACCTATCAAACAAAATCAAACAAAAATTTTGCATGGGTTCGAAGGGTCCATAGACTTAGCTCCATTTCAGAAAACCATCGAAGGGGATGAAAACTTGTATGATATATTTCCAAAGGCAAAGTCCCCATTGCATGAATAGATTTCCTCTCAAGAGGGAGACATGGAGATTCCTCCTTCAAAAGAAGACCAAGATCTAAGGTCTCTTGTTCATGATGAGGCATTTTCACTATTGAAGAGGAGGAAGATAAGGCTAACACAGTCATGAAAAGAGCACATCCAGTACCCTATGAAGAGGAAGATGGATCACTTGCTCCAAGGAGAGAAACTCTTGCACTCTTTCAAGGAGTTCCAAAGAATCTCACATATGGAGATTGCGGCACAATCCATGTGCAGCATGTGCCATCATTTTCAAATGGTGAGATCTTGGAGATGGAAGAAGGAAAATGGAAGAGAAAGAATAACATGATGAGGAGCATATACCCCTCTCTATTTCAAAATTTTTATGTACAATTAATTCAAGAGGATTTATGTAATGAAGGCAAGGACAAATCTGTCCACACACATATGCACCCTGCTCTATGCCTTGATGTCTCTTTGCATGGAGGAATTCCACTAGGGAGACCTCCTGATTGTAGGAAGACTAAAGTGTTCTCTCAACTATGGGTAGCATTTACATACTTGGCTAAGGAAGGAACCTTGGGAGAAGATAGCACAACGCAGAGAATATTCTATGAGTTCAAAGAAGAGGTAAGAAATTTTTTGAAGTTGACATTGCTATCTCCCACTCATTTATTTGTGCTGAAAAAGGAGAATTTAGAAATCTATGGTAACATGGATGGGATGTCCAATGGCCACTCAATATCTTTGGGGAGGCCAATGGTATTTTCACACACCAAGGAGATTTCTGAACATTACAAGAGGATATCAACACTCTTGCATGCATGGGCCAAATTGAGGAAGTTTTGGAAGACAAGGACTTTCTAAGGGGAGGTTGACTTCCATCTACTTCAATCTCGTCTTGAGAAATATCAGCTGCAAAAGAGGCAGCAAAAGGAAGTTGATAGTACTCCAACATGTGACTTTGGCATCAAGCATGTCAAAGAGGAGAGCCATGTTATGACAGGGGCTGCATTTCAGATTTCTATAATGTTGTCATTGTTGGGGAGCCTAGATCCTTATTGGGATTCCCAAATCTTGATGGAATACTCCAAGGACCTCTTCACATGTAAGGTTCTTGATGGGAAAGTGATGGATGGGAGGTATAAAGTAGTTGATGGAGTCATTTATTCTCATGATCAGATCTATTTGGCTAGAGACTCCAAGCTTAAGTATAAAATACTTAATGCAGCCTATGAGATCTTTCTTTCCAAACCCACTGGTTTCATTAGAGCATACCGTACTATCTTAGATGGATTCATGTGGGAGAACTTCAAAGAGGAGATGCACTCTCATATGAAGAAGTGCATAGATCATTTGTTGGTTGAGGAGGAACATAGCTCTTGGGAAGAGTTATCATCATCACCTCCTTATTCATTGGGTGTGAGGGGGAGCTCATCCATGAGTTACCTCACTAATTTGAATCAAGTGTATAGTAAGACTTTTATTTTTAAACATCATGATGTATCTACTATATTCTTGTATTTTCTTAACACTCATATGCAGGGCTTTTCTCCAAGAGGGGCACTTTTTCTTATGGGCTTCAAGGGCTACTTGGAGCCACGAGCAATGGAGATGTTGACCATCCCCTAAGATATTTTGGGGATATGTTGTATTCTTCATGATGTGCTTCATTAGCACCAACTATCATACACCTTCCCCAAGCATATAAGAAGGATGGGACAACAAACAAGTGTGGGGGAGAACACTTTTTATATCATATTCTATGGCCATTAGGAGTAAAACTGCGTTGGTTGCATATGAGGGACCATTGTCCTTCTCCTTTACTACATATGGTAGCTAGCATGACTCTAATTATGATTCCATATGATGAAAATGTTCTTATCTTTGTTGAGGATATGGTTGGAGGAGAGACACATTGGTGGGATGTGTCCTTGGGGAAAGAAATTTCCTACATTTTTTTGCACTACATGTTCCAAGGGGAGCATGGGAAACTATATGGCCACTATAGTAGATCACTTGTTTCTTTATGAGGTGGACCATATGATTGATTGGAGCACTTGGGACATGCCTCTCATGAGAAATTGGGAGGATATTTACTATGAATTGCCAAGCTGGGAGGTGATTCATTTCATTTGGATGATAGCATGGAGGTGGGAGTCCTTCATTGATGGTGAAATTCCCCATGATTGTCATCACTTTTATCTTGAGGAGGCCATTGATCAGCAAGAAGGTTTCAATATATACCTTCCTTTCTTTAATTATGAGAGCCATTTGGTTTATCTACCAAAGGCCAACTTGCACACTTGGGAGGAACCATTGGGAAACAAAATTATTGCAAAAAATCTGAAGCAATGGTGGAGACTGTTGCATAAGGAGGCCACAAGAGGAGGAGGGGAGATTTTGTAGCACCCTTGCAATTGCTTGAGGACAAGAAATATTTGGGAGTGGAATACTGTAATATTCATAAATTAGCATGCAGCTAATAGGAATATTAAATTTTCTTTTAAAAATCTAGTTAGATGAATAAATAGGCAAGGAGGCTCATAAGTTGCTTAAGTAGAAATAAAATCCCTCATAATGTGAAAGGGTATCATGTAATAACCAGATCAAGCATCCACGTGTGTGAACAGGGTATAAAATGTGTGGACAAAGTCAAGTTTGACCAAGTCAACAACATTTTTATATGAGGAGTGGATCCTAAATAAAGACAACTCGATGTGAATGAAGAACAATCTAGCTAGTCAAAATGAAGACACCTTGAGTGTGAAAGGAGACAAGGCATGAAGATCTAGTCAAAGTTGATCCAGTCAAGATTGATCTAGTCAATATTGACTAAATCAAACAACACTGTAAATAGATGAGCAAGACTAATGGAGAGAGCATAATTTTGGTGGAGGAGCCTTTGCATGGAAGCAACCTCATAATGGTGTGGGACCCTTGGTGAGGAAGCTCATCAACTATATAAGGGAGGAGATGGCAACCATATGGAGCATGATTAAAGAATATATTTTTTATGTGGTCTGTTTAGACTTCTTGCATACTTTGGCTGTTGTTGGGCCCAAATTAAGGTATGATTCTTGCCATGTAAGTACTTCAAATTATGTTATAATTTCGGGAGAATCCCTCTTCATATTAACAATAAAGAATAAAAGATTATGAAAACAGGAACAATCAGACTAATGATGAAAAGGATGTTTTTGTAATAGAAAATTTACTTCTCTTATCTCTGCATGTAGGAAGGTAGAATGCCTGGACCAATAGGGAATGGAATCCAACCAACTAATGCAAGCATATGAAATCCTAGTAATTCCTAGTGGCTAGTAGAAGGTAGACAGAGGAATTAGAGTCCAAGAACTCAAACGACAACCACGTGCAGCGGACTATCATTTGGAAAACACTTTCAAATTTTTGAAATCGCCTTTAAAAGGGCAAAGGACGGAGGAGAAGGGGAGTCGGAGACAAGACAATAAATTCATTCTGTAATAGACAAATCAGAAACAATCTGTCTAATTGTGTTTTTGTAACATCACTAGATGTAATATAGTGCTTTTAGCTATCATCTTTTGAAATTTTTACAGTGCTAAGGCTTCTGGTGGTCTGGGCCCAACCTCTGGAAGCTCTGCATAAGTTTTCATACTCTGTGTAGTTGCAGAACCAATGCTTAAGAATATGATGCAGTTGTAAAGTATATTTCCATTCAATACAAATACAGTTATATTTCTTCAGGATTGTTAGAAATTGCGTTCTTAAAGTAGGTCAATTGCAATCGTATGTTCCGACTTACGACAATGCTTTGTTATCAATAGATAGTTCTAGTTTTTTTAATATCATTGCATTTGAATTACAGATCGTAAAATAAGCTGATTTTAGTATTATCTATCTTTATGAATTGCGTTCTCCTTCTAGCATAACAAAGCGTTCAACCATCGATCAATGTTGGTTAATTAATTCATAAAGAGAACTCCATTGCAAAATTACTTAATTACTTGTTGTACGAGTTATTTAATTCACTTTATTCATACTGTTGTTCCATTACTATTCAGCTTAGTTATCCTGCTGTTCCATTACTTCTCAGCTAGTCATACTTTTGTTCCATTACTGCTTAGTTAGATAGACTACTAATTCAATTCGATTCCATTAATGATTAGCTTAGTTAGACTACTGTTCCATTCCATCACTATTCGGTTGATTGTCGAATTCAATTCAATGTCTGCTTGGTTTATCTAGATTGTTGTTCGGTTTAGTTAAGTTGTTTTTTAATTCCATTAGATAAATGAAAAATCCTGTTACTCAATCTTAGGTTAAGAACCTATCCAAGCCACCCCTCATAGGATAAGAAAGCTCAGGAAGTTAGTAAATTCTTCCTCATAATTGACAAGGAACATCTGTAAGACGAACTAACTTGCATATATTGTGCCGACACTCTTGCAATAAAAATAATTACCCCGGATTGATAATTAAATGAGGAAGCACTAGATTTTTCAACAAAAAGTCACCTCTTTCTGAACCAACAGCTGTTTAGCTAATTTTTTGCATTGTTTAGTGCAAGGGTTTCCTCATGCGGGAATTCCCCACTCTTGCTTGGAGATCTTGCTTAACAAATCTAAGGAGAGATTTTTGTGCTGCATTTTCCATTATCTGGTGTTAGTCCAAGTATTTACCTTCAAAAAAAATGTAGTCCCTTCCAGAAACTGTGTTATTTCTTAAGGTGTTGCAGTGGAGGGGTTTAATCCCTTGTTTTGAGAGCCAGTTTCCCAGGAGGAGGACCAACCTTCTTCCGGAAAATATAGAAAAAGGAGCTACAACCATTTATTTTAATGATCATCCATACTTATGCAGTGCTTCAGCCATACAGTGTGATTCAGCCATACATCTGCAGAAAATATTTTATGTATATCATTTTTGTCAAGAACCCCTTGTTGGGTCATCTTGGATCTATGTAAAAGAAACTAAATCTCTGTTTTTATGCCTCATTGATTGATATAATAGCAGATCTGATTTGTCTCTCCATTTTTTTAGTATAACCCTCAAATAACTGCACTGTCTCTTTATGCAGTAATTTCTGTGTGTTGCAATCTTGGGGTTTCAGTATTTTTGGGTTGTTTTGAGCATGGGAGGCCTGTTTAACTAGGAAAAAATCCTTTGTTTTTTATCTCCTCTTAGATCTCAGTTCAATAATATCATATCTAATGGATTCATGGGCTTCATTTTTCTGTTTAAACTCATATTTCTGAAAAATGCGTTTTTCAAGCATGTATTGCTGAGTTTTCCCATTTTGGGATATTACATAAAAGTTTTGGAAAGACTCTTAAAGATAGAGAATGAAACCCTTAACCAGTCATCCAGCAAGATCAGTTCAGCACTTCATGAAATGGCCATTAAATATGAAACATCCAAACATAAGAACAAAAGGCTTCACCAACATATTGTCAAGCTAAAAAATATGAATAAGGTGTTGAGGTACAAGCTAATTCACAAAAAGATGAAACCTCAAGCTCATCACACACTTGATGCCCTAGCTCAAGCTTCCCTGGAGTTCAGTGAAAGTGGAGATAATTAATGCATTAGAGGTTGAATGAAACTCACCAAATTTTGGTTAAGTTTAGGAGAATTTACATCTTTTCCAGCTAAATGTCGTTAAGAATCCCGAGTTAGCTGCCGAAAATCATGCCCAGATAATCGGCAGCCAGGCACACTCTATTTTTCCTTCCTTAGCTGCCAAAATATCTGTTATGGACAGAAGACAACCAATCTCCTCAAATCAAGGTAAATTGACTCCTACAGGATCTCCACAGCTTCCAGAGAAATCTTATAATTACAACTCAACCTCAACGCACTACTATTGTAGGGTAAAATGCTTGGGTTGTTGGTTATCGTATATCCCTCTCAGGGCTTTTCAGTGCCCGAGGCTGACAGTAAGATTAGCTGTATAGTTCACAAAGATGGCATATCAATGTTCATATTAACTTAAAACCACTTGATAGAAAAAGATAGAAGATTACCTCTTTAATGATCTTGAGGTGCTTTGGAGAGCACTAGGCAACGAAGCATTGGTTCTCCTTCACCAGCTCCAAATCTAGGTCCTGCAATCAATTAAAGCACCCGTGTAATTTCTAACATAACATACTTTTCTTATCAATTAAGCCAATATATAATAAACATTTAAGTTGTGCACATTTAATCCATTCATGTCATGCTATATAAGTGATTAAACAATAATGACAATATCAACGCATAGAATGGACAAAAAAAATACAGTTCTATTGATTTATAAAAAGGAGGATTACAACCGTCGGTTGCACCAAGCCCTCCTTAGCCTTCCAATCTCTCTATCTCTCAAAGTGGTGATGTCTTGATCAACAAGTTCTCAATGAACCTCTTTGACCTTTGACCTTCACACTATAACAATGATCTCTACTTCACAAGTATTCAAACTTTGACAATCCTTTGTCCTTGAACCAAGAGCCTTCAATTCTACTTTATAGGAGATGGAGAGAGCAATCATTGCCCTTCTCTTTCCACCAGTTATGAATAGAAAAAACCAAGATGTTTCCCCAACCTCCATGATTTTTCCTTCTTTGAGAGTTCAGTTGTTTATGGCAATGCCCAATAAGAGATTGGTGCTTTGCAGTTTCCTTTTTGTACTGACTCTCTTGTGAGAAAAAGCTGGAGATTAAAATCATTCTCCGCGGGTTTTTCCCATTTCAAACTTAAAACACGGGTAACGCTGCCCTCTAGTGTAAACAGAGCATTGCCCTAGCCACTAACATGGCCTATTCACCGATCAACTGCGTTATAACACTCTTGTGTTGTTATAGAGAGGCGTTACCTTGGCAAAAATAGGTTTAATTTAGGTCTTTGTATTCCTTCCATATTTGTCTTCTCCTCTGAGCTGATGAGGAGGTATTTTTACCTGTAACAGATTCCCCCTAAAGTCTGAGGTCAGAGAGGAAGACGATGGCCGAAATACTTTACAATGTGTGTAGTAAAGATAAAGAGATTGAAATACTGAGGAAAACCTGAAACAACAACATATGTCAAAAAATATAGTATCTGCCTTGAGTCGGGAATTCCCATGCTCAGTAGCTTAAACAACATGATTTCTCTAGAATAGAGATATGAAGAATCTGTCCACTGATAAGCACAATGTGGGAGTGTCTGTCATAACAGGATTAGGCTAAAGAAGTTGTCTCCATAAACAATATCGCAACTTAGGGAAGGGAACACAACTTTAATGATGTAACATTTTCCCCAAGGTCTTGACTTCCGATTCACTTAAACTGCATATTCCTCAACATGTGAATGAAGGAGCTGTCATCGAACATGTGAGAAATCGTCTGATTACCAGTCGATAATGAAAACTGTTAACAGACGTGAAGGTGGCCACCGATAATGATGATGGTCCCTAAGATGCACAGTACAATCTAGCGAGTGTGAATAAAATGAGTTGAAGTCGAGCACTCGTAAAATAATTCGTCCAGGAGCCAATGATGAAGACTCCTGATCAAACACAAGACTACCTACCATTGATACCTGCAAGTATCCGGGTACTGATGGGTTTTTGGATCAACTTCCTAGATAAGATGCTGAAGTCGATAGGAAGAGATTTGTTGAAAGGTAGGCACTGAGGCGTCCTACATCAGTCAACACGAAACGAAAACCAACTGATTTTGTTTATGATTGAGATAATGAAGAGTAAATGGGGATGTCGGATGACAAATAATTTCCGGCATAATGAGCGGTTTGGTTGATAACAGGAGCAGTAGATAACGAGATCTGCTTGAACAATAGAAGGCACTATAATAGGGTACTAGGCAGCTGAGGCTTAATGAACACCAAAAAGTGTGTTAGGATTTTACCGGTGCAGGGACACTGGGAGATGAAAGATAATACTCATAGATGGTAGGGTTCGGCTAACTCCGAAAGATTTTTCTGGGAAGTCCCATGTTCAAGAATTTTTGCTGCCAAATCGACCTTTCTGAAATGTAACAGAGGTAGTATCCATTTTGTCCAAATTTTTCCCCGTCTGATTAAGTTTAACGAGTCCAGAAGAGTAAACTCGGTGAATTTTTCATATTTAGAGAGTCTGAAAAATATCATAAAAGACAACTCCGTGCCCCGTCTGATTAGGTTTAACGAGTCCAGACGAGTAAACTCGGTGAATTTTTCATGTTTAGAGAGTCTGAAAAATATCATAAAAGATGACTTTATTGGGGTACCTTTGTCATGTCTTGATAACCGGGCACGACAAAGGGAGAATAGTAAGCCCAAAAAAGTTCATTTTCCGTAAGTTAGTCCATTGAAGCCAGAAAAGCGAGAAATCTATGTTCAATGGACGCCTACCTCATTTTGTTATGAGTACGAGGAGGCGGAGTAAACTCAGTACTCTTTGTGAAATTTTAACGAGTCCAACAAAGAAAAACTCGGTGCCCTCCATGGAATTTTAACGAGTCACACAGAGAAAACTCGATTACCTCCGTGAAATTTTAACAAGTCACGCAGAGAAAACTCGGTTACTTTTTTGGTTGAAAGAGCTTTGAAAAAGAGGAAAAGAATGGCTCCTTACTCTCTGTCGTGGTAGTTTAACGAGCCCGACAAAGTCAACTCGGGGGTTTTTCAGTTCTATGAGCGAGAAAAAGGTTACTAAAAAGAAAGCTCAGTGCTTCTTCATAGTTTTAACGAGTCTGAAGAAGAGAACTCTAGGTTTTTCGGATTAACGAGCAAGAAAAAGAGACCATAAAAAATAACGCTTGATATCCAATTTGTATAAGTTTAACGAGTCCGAAGAAGGGAACTCGAGGTTTTTTGGATTAACGAGAAAGAAAAATACCATAAAAAGAATGCTCGAAGCTTCTTCGTGTAAGTTTAACGAGCCCCAAGAAGAAGACTCGAGGTTTTTCCGATTAACGAGAAAGAAAAATACCGTAAAAAGAATGCTCGAAGCTTCTTCGTGTAAGTTTAATGAGCCTGAAGAAGAGGACTCGAGGTTTTTCGGATTAACGAGCAAGAAAAATACCATAAAAAGAATGCTCGAAATCGCTTGATATCTTTCTCGTCAATAGAAGGATCTATGTCGGGAATTTTCTTGTAAGACCAAGCAAACACATCGCAGAATTCCTTGAAAAGGGATGTGAAGCACGCAAGTTCCTGAGGATTGCAATCTGCTCCAATCTGAATGTTTTCCACGATACCCATTTTGACTGAGATATCAATGAGCATTGTCTTAGAAATATTACCCATGTTCCCTTCTGAATTGATAGTTTGAACAGTCGTGTAAGCGGAGGGAACCATCTCGTGTGGGTCAAAGGATGGGATTTCAGTATTTATCACGTCCAAATCGATCATCGAAGTGCAATGGTGAAACTCTCCCCAAGGTCGTTCTTCTAGAGACATGATATCTCAAATAGCTTCGTCTATAGGAAAGAATTCATTGAGGAGATACTTAGAGAGAACTGTGATGGGTGGGAGGTTTGTACCTTTGGTCAAAACCATAGCAGTGGAGGGTTTAGATGTAATTTGGATGGCGTGGTAGGCCAACTCGGCTGGTGAGAGCGGCATCTGATCTCTGTAGGAATCAATGTCTGAAGGTGACGAGAGAATCCATGGGTCGATAGAGCCATCAGAAGTGGTGGATATCATTCAAACGGTATTTGGGATCTCTGGCGACGGGAGAGGAAAACAACCCAGTAGGGAAGATGCCTTCAGAAGACCGGTACCAATACTGACGTAAGAGTTGGGAAAGCCTCCTCTTAGGGGTACAGTGCTACTTGGTAACGTGGAATAATCAGGGGTGCAGAAGGATAACTGATCCACTATGACTATTTTCCCATCCAATGGAAATAGAATGAGTCGGAAGACCGAAGAAACAATGGCAGACATGGCATAAGGCCAACTGCGACCGAGCAATAGATTATAGTCAAGATGGCAATCTACGAATTCAACTTCCATGGTTACCGTTTTCCCACTCAGAGTGATGGGAAAGCTAGCAAGGTATCCTTTTCGGAGGAACTTGTGGCCATCGAAAGCTTTGAGGGAATTCAACAGCGGTGTTAAGGTAGTATAACCTAAAGCGAGCCAGCAAGCTTGTGACATAACGTAGGTCGAAGCACCTTCGTCTATGATAGTGCGATGGATTGGTCTCCCTTTCGACACAACCTGCACCTGGAATGTAATTTGGTGTGAGAGGCAAGGTTTAGATTTTTCCATATCAAAGATAGCTAGCATGGAATCCTGGGGGTCTATTCCACCAATGGCCGAAAGCAAGGCTTTCCTTTGTGCTGGATAGGTTTGTAATACTTCGAGAGCAGACATAGCTGACGGTGCCTGCGCCAAATCCTCTACAATGTTGTAGTTTTGGGCTGCACGTGCAGAGGTGTTATGATTCGTGCGTCGAAGTGTCCCTTTGGGGGGATGAATCATGAGGTAAACAGTAGGCCGTTCGATATGCAAATCGTTGGGCGGCGGTGGATTTGAACTAGTACCAAGTTCTTGAGCATCTATGGTAGGATTTCCATAAAGCTTGACTCGTGTTTGAAGTTAAACACTCTCAATGCCATATATGGCAGATGGTCCTTCGCCAGAAGGATGTGAACCACCATTGCCTCGTTGATGGGGTTGTGGCGGGTTGTCAACCATGTGTTGATGTTGCTGCTGTTGATTAGGGAAAGGATTATGAAGAACGACAGGTGTTCGCCCAGAATCCTTGTTGGCAATAAATTCGGTGCATTCCTGCAGCCAAGGACATTTGTATGTCAAGTGGTCCTCCGCACAGATCTTGCAAGGAAATTTCATGGGTTTATCCTTCCCTTTGTCATTTCTGGCAGCGTTTTTCTGATTAGGGTTATTCTGATTGTCTGACTGCTCTTCCGAAGAAGATGTCTTTTTCTTGTTCTTCTTATTTTTCCCACTAGGATTTTGTGAAGTTTGCACAGAATTTACTTCAGCGGTAGGAAGAGTAGTCGTTTGGTGAGGGGCAGTGGTAGTCGAAGATGGATGGGAGGTTTTCCCCCAAGACTATTTTTTGGCTACACCAGAGATCGTGCCAATGAGACCGTCAGCATGAGCTCTGGTTTTTTGGGTAGCCGGAGGATTTGGGTTACCAGGGGCATTGGGGAGAAAATCATATAGTGTGCCAGATTGTAAATAGATTAACTCCAAATGCTGGGCACAACGAATGCATTGATCTTCTATAACCGCACCGGAAAGGCCAATGTCTTTAGAGATGTGGGGTAAGAGAGACTTACAAAACCAATTGGCTAAGAGATGATCCGAGATTGGCACTTTGACTAGCCTCCTCCTATGTTTCCATTCATGAATGTGATCGGAGATGTGGGTGGCGGTGTCTTGGCACAGCGAGGTTAACATTTCCGTTCCGGTTTCAAATCTGATTGGTAATTGGAAGTTCTTTAGAAACTCCGTCGCTAAAGCGCCAAAAGTGTTGATGGCGGCATGTGGTAATTCAATATACCACTTGGCGGCATTGCCTGTAAGGGTGCGGGGAAATAGTCGAATCCGGACACTATCATCCACCATGGAATTGGATATAGACCACAGATGAAAGGTAGTGATGTGTGTGGCTGGGTCGTCCCCTTGTTTCCTGTCGAACTTTGGGCTATCTGAAGGAATCTTGTGCGGTACTAGAGGCCAGAGCGGGTTGTGATTGATGGGATCATTAGTCAGTTTGTGGATATCAGGGACGTCTAGAGCTACAAAAAATGGCAATTGTGGATTTCCCCACGAATCTAACCAAGGCAGTATGGGCTGACTATTTAGACCATAGGGTCCACCCATCAATGTGTTACCAAGAGGATAAGTAGGACGTTGATAAAAATTTCCTATAGGTGGAGGGTTAGGGACATATGGTTGTTGTCCATAGGGTATATTGTATTGCGGGGCGAACGGTTGGTTGCCCCCAGTATAAAAGTGCCCTCCCATTCCAGATGGAGGTTGGGGTGGATTAGTCCAAATGGATGCAATAGAGTTTCCTGGAGGTATGCTACTACTTGCATAGTTCGGCAACGGCATAGACCCTACACCTATATTTGAACCACTTAAGAAAATAGTATTGATAATAGGTTGTCCCGTTTGTCCTAAGGACTACAGGGGAAGTGAAATGTTCCCTGCTACCTGCGTGCTGGTGACACTGCCCCATAGTATAGTGGCCAAGGTGTTTGAACTCAGCAAAGGGTTCCAACAGAAAGGGTTGCTAAAAGGAACCGAAGTAGTCACACTCATGGGAGGAGTAACCGTGGATTCCATCGTGGTCACAATAGAAGTAGATCCTGAAGGATTCAGTGAGCTACTGACAGTTGTGATGACTGTAGGGTTGGGATTAGGTATATGTTGACTACTGGGGTTACCAAGTGATGGCATAGAACTGACCATCGGCGGGGAGGATGGTGGTGAACCTGGGATGGTTGCCATTGGCATCGACCCTGTGGATGCTGGTGGTGAAATGGATGTTTGTGCGGTCGAAGACATATCTTGGCATGGTGGAATCTGAACTATCACAGGCCCCAATGGATTAGTGAGTGGAGAATTGTAATGAGGTACAACCCCTTCCATGAAAGGGTCCTCCGAAAATTCCATATGATATGAGGCTATGTGAAAATCAGGATTAGTCAATGGAGACTGCTCTTCAGGAGAAGGCACGGGTTCACCAAGGTTCAGTTCTTCCTCAATAGTTAGAGGAGGTAGACCTTGCTGTCATTGAGACAGACGGCGTGGGTCAGATGACGCCACAGTGACCTGTTTAGTTTTTAACCAATTTTAATAAATGGTGATGTATTATAAAGTCTCAATGACAGTAACCACACACCAGAAAAAGAAAAAATGACTCTCTAAAATCAATCAGCAAGCAGCCAGAATAGGGTGCCCTGTCTGAGTACTACCGTTTACTGGTGATGAAATCCAGTATCACAATAGTATACAGAGAGGGTTGGTCGAAAGTACAGTTACGGTCACTCTACAGCTTCACCCGAACCTCAGACGATAGGTGTAAGCACTCTTATGAAGACGAGTACCCTCCTAAAGACCGAAGACAGAGTGGGTCCGTCTGTTTCAAGTACCAGGACAGCCCGTCCCAGTCACCTTGTGTAAGTCCCTAAAAAGTATGGCCACTAAAGATACCTCAAATCACAAACATCATCAAGGGGGTCCACAGTCGAGGATAGCATGCTATATGGGTAGAATACCTAGATCCCCGATCTAGTTTCGACATCCCCGAAGGGAACCCTAATATATAACACACCCACCGGATCCAGTTGAAGGCGGGCTACCTTCTTGTGCACCCAAGTGTTGTCTCACGCTGAGCTTCGGTAAAGGAACGGTCCCGATAATATGAGTTCAGTAGGATTTCGCTCGTTAATGACTCTCGTTTCAAGTTTTGAGATCTTGGGTGATTTTCTCACTTTTCCTAACCCAAGATCCTAGCCTGAACTACTGTTTGTGTGAGCTCAAAAAAGAGTAATGTGATTGATTTTATTATCGCTTGATTCTTAGTGTACTTGATTATTAGTCTTGCGGAGGGGGAGTGGACGTATGAAATGTAATGAGACTCTGACTCAAGAAACCATGCAAAACATGCTCTAAATATTCAATTCGATGAAGAGTATTTATACAAGGAGAGGTTTCTTTTCAACATCCATGCACTAACATTCAAATAACACAGTTCAACTTTAAAGATTCAGACTTTTATCTACCTCTTCTTAACATTCTATGAACTGAAATTTTCAGAATTAGCTCAGCTAGATGTAGAAAAACTAAAAAAAAAAATTCTTCTCTAAAAAGTAAATGATTTTAACACTAACTTTTCAAACAAGAGAAAACAAATAGAAATGCCAGCTTAGTAAACAAGCACATGGATTCAGTCAAGGAGAGATACTGATGGGCAAAAAACGCTGCAACCAAAACACAATCACAACAGTGAACAACAAATTTTGGCTGAGTAACGCACTATCTCTGGGTAAAGAAAACGTTAATCCAGAGACTAACACAATGTATTTAAGCAGAGTCAGCATTATAATGCACTGGAAAACACACAGAGGTAGCATTAGCCAGGGTAAAGTTCTTCAGATGGTCAAACAGAAACAGGATTGAACTCTGTGAGCTTTTGAAATGTCTACTAGGCATAAATACTGGTCGGAAGGATCTGTGAACAGAGGAAAGAAGAAAGGAGGAAAGAAATAGTCCGGAAACTATGGGAAAACTCCCCAGTGGAGTCGCAAATTCTACTGTAGGGTAAAATGCTTGGGTTGTTGGTTATCGTATATCCCTCTCAGGGCTTTCTGGTGCCCGAGGTAGACAGTAAGATTAGTTGTATAGTTCACAAATATGGCATATGCATGTTCATATTAACTTAAAACCACTTGATAGAAAAATATAGAAGATTACCTCTTTAATGATCTTGGGGTCCTTTGGAGAGCACTAGGTAGCGAAGCAGCGGTTCTCCTTCACCAGCTCCAAATCTAGGTCCTACAATCAATTAAAGCACTCGTGTAATTTCTAACATAACATAATTTTCTTATCAATTAAGCCAATATATAATAAACATTTAAGTTGTGCACATCTAAGCCATTCATCTCATGGTATATAAGTGATTAAACAATAATTACAATATCAACGCATAGAATGGAAAGAACAGATACAGTTCTATTGATTTATAAAAAGGAGGATTACAACTGTCGATTGCACCAAGCCCTCCTCAGCCTTCCAATCTCTCTATCTCTCAAAGTGGTGATTTCTTGATCAACAAGTTCTCAATGAACCTCTTTGACCTTTGACCTTCACACTATAACAATGATCTCTACTTCACAAGTATTAAAACTTTGACAATCCTTCGACCTTGAACCAAGAGCCTTCAACTCCATTTTATAGGAGAAGGAGAGAGCAATCATTGCCCTTCTCTTTCCACTAGTTCTGAATAGAAAAAACCAAGATGTTTCCCCAAACTCCATGCTTTTGCCTTCTTCGAGAGTTCAGTTGTTTATGGCAATGCCCAATAAGAGATTGGTGCTTTGCAGTTTCCTTTTTGTACTGACTCTCTTGTGAGAAAAAGATAGAGATTAAAATCATTCTCCGCGGGTTTTTCCCGTTTCAAACTTAAAACATGGGTAACACTGCCCTCTAGTGTAAATAGAGCATTTCCTTAGCCACTAAAGCGGCCTATTCACTGATCAGCTGCGTTATAACGCTCTTGTGTTGTTATAGAGAGGCGTTACCTTGGCAGAAATAGGTTTAATTTAGGTCTTTGTATTCCTTCCATATTTGTCTTCTCATCTGAGCTGATGAGGAGGTATTTTGACCTGTAATAGATGCCCCCTAAAGTGTGATGTCAGAGATGAAGACGATGGCTGAAATACTTTACAATGTGTGTAGTAGAGATAAAGAGATTGAAAGACTGAGGAAAACCTGAAACAACAACATATGTCAGAAAATATAGTATCTGCCTTGAGTGGGGCATTCCCATGCTCAGTAGCTTAAACAACATGATTTCTCTAGAATAGAGATATGAAGAATCTGTCCACTGATAAGCACAATGTGGGAGTGTCTGTCATAACAGGATTAGGCTAAATAAGTTGTCTACATAAACAATATCGCAACTTAGGGAAGGGAACACAACTTTAATGATGTAACATTTGCCCCAAGGTCTTGACTTCCGATTCACTTAAACTGCATATTCCTCAACATGTGAATGAAGGAGCTGTCGTCGAACATGTGAGAAATCGTCTGATTACCAGTCGATAATGAAAACTGTTAACAGACGTGAAGGTGGCCACCGATAATGATGATGGTCCCTAAGATGCACAGTACAATCTAGCGAGTGTGAATAAAATGAGTTGAAGTCGAGCACTCGTAGAATAATTCGTCCAGGAGCCAATGATGAAGACTCCTGATCAAACACAAGACTACCTGCCATTGATACCTGCAAGTATCCGGGTACTGATGGGTTTTTGGATCAACTTCCTAGATAAGATGCTGAAGTCGATAGGAAGAGATCTGTTGAAAGGTAGGCACTGAGGCGTCCTACATCAGTCAACATGAAACGAAAACCAATTGATTTTGTTTATGATTGAGATAATGAAGAGTAAATGGGGATGTCGGACGACAAATAATTTCCGGCATAATGAGCGGTTTGGTTGATAACAGGAGCAGTAGATAACGAGATCTGCTTGAACAATAGAAGGCACTATAATAGGGTACTAGGCAGCTGAGGCTTAATGAACACCAAAGAGTGTGTTAGGATTTTACCGGTGCAGGGACACTGGGAGATGAAAGATAATACTCATAGATGGTAGGGTTCGGCTAACTGCGAAAGAATTTTCTGGGAAGTGCCATGTTCAAGAATTTTGCTGCCAAATCGACCTTTCTGAAATGTAATAGAGGTAGTATCCATTTTGTCCAAATTTTTCCCCGTCTGATTAAGTTTAACGAGTCCAGACAAGTAAAATCAGTGAATTTTTCATATTTAGAGAGTCTGAAAAATATCATAAAAGAAAACTCCGTGCCCTGTCTGATTAGGTTTAACGAGTCCAGACGAGTAAACTCGGTGAATTTTTCATGTTTAGAGAGTCTGAAAAATATTGTAAAAGACGACTCTATTGGGGTACCTTTCTCATGTCTTGATAACCGGGCACGGCAAAGGGAGAATAGTAAGCCCGAAACAATTCATTTTCCATAAGTTAGTCCATCGAAGCCGGAAAAGTGAGAAATCTATGTTCGATGGACGTCTACCTCATTTTGTTATGAGTACGAGGAGGTGGAGTAAACTCAGTACTCTTTGTGAAATTTTAACGAGTCCAACAAAGAAAAACTCGTTGCCCTCCATGGAATTTTAACGAGTCACACTGAGAAAACTCGATTACCTTCGTGAATTTTTTACAAGTCACGCAGAGAAAACTCAGTTACATTTTCGGTTGAAAGAGCTTTGAAAAGAGGAAAAGAATGGCTCCTTACTCTCTGTCATGGTAGTTTAACGAGCCCGACAAAGTCAACTCGGGGTTTTTTCAGTTTTATGAGCGAGAAAAAGGTTCCTAAAAAGAAAGCTCAGTGCTTCTTCATAGTTTTAATGAGTCTGAAGAAGAGAACTCTAGGTTTTTCGGATTAACGAACAAGAAAAATAGACCATAAAAAAGAACGCTCGATATCAACTTCGTATAAGTTTAACGTGTCCGAAGAAGGGAACTCGAGGTTTTTCAGATTAACAAGCATGAAAAATACCGTAAAAAGAATGCTCGAAGCTTCTTCGTGTAAGTTTAACGAGCCCGAAGAAGAAGACTCAAGGTTTTTTGGATTAACGAGCAAGAAAAATACCGTAAAAAGAACGCTCGAAGCTTCTTTGTGTAAGTTTAACGAGCCCAAAGAAGAGGACTTGAGGTTTTTTGGATTAACGAGCAAGAAAAATATCGTAAAATGAATGCTCGAAACTGCTTGATCTCTTTCTCGTCAATAGAAGGATCTATGTCGGGAATTTTCTTGTAAGACCAAGCAAACACATCGCGGAATTCCTTGAAAAGGGATGTGAAGCATGCAAGTTCCTCAAGATTGCAATCTGCTCCAATCTGAATGTTTTCCACGATACACATTTAGACCGAGATATCAATGAGAATTGTCTTAGAAAGATTACCCATGTTCCCTTATGAATTGATAGTTTGAATAGTCGTGTAAGCAGAGGGAACCATCTCAGGGGGGTCAAAGGATGGGATTTCAGTATTTATCACGTCTGAATTGATCATCGAAGCGCGATGGTGAAACTCTCCCCAAGGTCGTTCTTCTAGAAACATGATCTCTCGAATATCTTCATCTGTAAGCAAGACTTCATTGAGGAGATCCTTAGAGAGAACTGTGATGGGTGGGAGGTTTGTACCTTTGGTCGAAACAATAGCAGTGGAGGGTTCAGATGTAATTTGGATGGCATGGTAGGCCAACTCGGTTGGTGAGAGCAGCATCTGATCTCCGTAGGAATCAATTTATGAAGGTGTCGGGAGAATCCATGGGTTGATAGAGCCATCGGAAGTGGTGGATATCATTTCAATTGTATTTTGGATCTCTGGCAGCGGGAGAGGAAAACAACCCAGTAGGGAAGATGCCTTCAGAAGATCGGTACCAATACTGACGTAAGAGTCAGAAAAGCCTCCTATTAGGGGTATAGTGCTACTTGGTAACGTGGAATAATCAGGGGTACAAAAGGATAACTAATCCACTATGACTATTTTCCCATCCAATGGAAATAGGATGAGTCAGAAGACCGAAGAAACAATGGCATTCATGGCATAAGACCAACTGCGACCAAGCAATAGCTTATAGTCAAGATGGTGATCTACGACTTCAATGTCCACGGTTACCTTTTTCCCACTCAGAGTGATGGGAAAGCTAGCAAGGTATACTTTTGGGAGGAACTTGTGGCCATCGAAAGCTTTGAGGGAATTCGACGGTAGTGATAAGGTAGGAGAACCTAAAGCGAGCCAGCAAGCTTGTGACATAATGCAGGTCGAAGCACCTTCTTCTATGACAGTGCGATGGATTGGTCTCCCTTTCGACACAACACAATAGTTTGGGTCTTTGCATTTATTATCATTGATCAAACATGTCTTAGAGCAGTTTTAAGGTGTCAAGGTCAAATTTTGTCATTCCAATGAGTCTTCAAGCAAAATTTGGTCACTAGGCATTAGGTCTAGGGTTTGTTTTCACTCTTTTCAAAGTTGTCCAAATGTCAGTCCATGTCACCATTCAGCTGAGTGTACCATCATTCAGAGGGTTTTCATCATCATGTCAGGTTCCAATGGATCATTTTACACCTTGTTCATGCTTCAGTTGTGCCTAGGTAAGGTCCATTTCCCTCTCCTAGGGTTTTGGAGGTAATTTCTCTTGGATGGTCAAAAATCATTGTAAAAAATTGTCTGGGTGACCTTTGCAACTTACTTGAAACAATATGCCTTATTAAACATGCTTCCCATCACTGAGATCCTCCAAATTATCATTTTCCCCACAAACCTAATTTCTTGCTACCAACTTGGCACTTTTCTAGGCCTGAGCTGTGTTTTTCCCTTTTGGACCCCTTCCCCTCACTCAATCTCTGAAATTCCACATTCCCCTGCTTCCTAACATCCCTCCCTACTTCCCAAAATTTTCTCAAGAATTTAGAAGCCCCTTATCCCCTTCATTTCGCTTCATTTCGACAAATCCCTTATTTCACACATCGGGATAGGTTTCACTCAAATGATGTTTCAGAGCACTAAAAGATGCATTTTGGAAAACTGAGAGAGGTTTTTGTCCAAAACATGCCAAATAAGAAAAAAATCATTCACTTTTTACACAGGTATCATATTTTTAGATAAATGTCAAAAATACCGTTGCCTCGGGAGAATTGATGCACCTTTGAAGTGACCTTGGGAAAATCAATATTTCTCCTAGCTTGGTTGGCCAAGTGACTTCCTTGATAAGTAAAATGATAACTAGACAAAAATATCTTCCAATGAGCTATCATGAGCTCAATTTGGAGTTGAGGAAGACCTTCAAAATTTTACTACAACAGCACTCTGCATTGAGGCAGCCTCATTTTGCTCATTTTGACCAATCTTGGGAGATTTGATCTTTGACAAGGAAAATGAACTCAAAATTAAAAAATTCCACTTGTCTTGGAAATTAGACTCAAAGAGATTTCCAACGAGATATCATGCGCCCAATTTGGACACCGGGAAGACCTCAAAAATCCTCTTGCAAAATTCACTATTTATGGTGCGACGCATTGGGAGAAGGCGCAACGCACTGAAGGTGCGCGGCGCATAGAGCCATTTTCCCCTGTGTAAATTTACACAGGCGCGGTGCACAGGCCTGAAACTTGAAAATTATGCTATTCTTCTCCAAAATATCATTTTTGGTTGCTCCATGCTCAAAAAAGTTTATACAATTGCTCATAGCTGGTGTGTGGAACTGTTTGAAGACTAGTTTGAGAATTTGAAGGTGGAAAACAAAAACCCTATCTACCTCCATCACTATCACCCATTCCTATATCACTTATAAAGGCTCCAAATCTTGAATTTCCCCAAGCAGTAATTGACTTTCCTTTCACTCCAAATTCACTTGTCAGTCTATTGTATTCATTGTGATATTTCCTCACAGCCACTCATACTATTTAAGCACATTCCCCACCTGTGGTTCTTTTCCTCCTCACTGTTACAATATTGTTGATATCCCTTCCCTATTCCCTTATAAGATCAATCATATCAATTATTCCTAAAATCATAAATCCTATTATCCCTATCCCTAAACCCTAGCATTTCCTTCACCCTACCTCTCTCATATCATTTGTAAAACTTCACACATTCCAAATTCCCAAACACACTCAAGTGACTGAAATTTCACTTGACAAACTCCACTTTTCCTATTATTCCATATTTCCCATAATCACTCCCACATTTTTCAATTGAAACGAAGGCACCAAACTCTCATTCTTAATCTCATTGAAGCCAAAAAAGACTTTGAAACACCATGGAAACGAACATTGTCACATCAATACAACCAAGACAGTGATTTCACCACTAAAACTGCATGCACCAGGAGGGCACTGAAACGTCGTGAAACGCATGATCGACTCCAAATCTTGGTTGAAGCTTATTTGGCTGAGGATGATACTTGATGAGGGACATTCACTCCGAATTTCAGAAAATTTGGAGTAAATTTTGTCATTTTTGAAATTTTGGTTGCAAAACATGTTTTTCTGCCCAATGCGTCGCGCCACCCGACGCGCGCTTACGTTTGAGAGATATTCTGGAGGAAAAATTGATATTTTTGGATTTTTTATGGTAAATTATGCATGCTCAGGAATGTCTGAGAGATTTCATGAAGTTCTGGGTGGTCTTAAAGGTCAAAAACACTCCAAAAATGGCCTTTCTGCCACCTTTTGCACCAGCAGGAACCATTCTTGGGAGATTGCAGTTTTGGAGGGGTAAATGACATCCAAATTGAAAAATTCCACTTGGGTTGGATATCAGACATCTATGGCTTTCCAACGAGCTATCATGAGCTCAATTTGGACTTTAGGAAGTGCCCCAAAAATAGGCTCAAATTGGCGCAGCGCATTGAGTTTTTGGGCGCGACGCATAGAGGAATTTTGCCCAAATTTTACTTTTCAGCTCAAAAATTCAGCCAGTTTGACTAGTTTCACTTTTGGATATAATTTTTGATCTATATTGATGTAAATTTGTGGATATGATGTAAATTTGGAATTTTTTTACTTTTTCTATAGGATTCATTCACTAAAAAGTGAAAATTAAATGAATGGATCAGTTTCCTAGCATATAGAGGCAAGTTGTTTGATTGCCTAGATTTCAGTTCCATGTTTAGAATTGGTTGAAACAGCCCCTAGAAGGATGAGATCGACCCCTAGAGGCATGGGAAGGGGTTAGGATGGTCTATATATTTTATTTTCTAAGAAATATTCATGGTTGGATACTTAGGAAAAGTTTGGGACCTCATTGTATATTCATTTCAGATTTTTGGCAAAGGAAAGACCAGAGTTTTGCAGCACTTGTTGGGATCCTTGTGGCTTCTGAGTTTTGATGGTGCTTTTCTCCATGTTATTTTAAGTTCCATTAATTTTATATGTATGCCATTTCCCTTCTCTTTGCTTTTGAATTAAACAAATGAGTAACTAAGGTAGAATTCATTAGTTTGCTGGTGCTCTGCCTTAAGCTTTTGTTTAGTTTTATATGTTTTCGTCAGTTTGAAGAGGATCCTTGCACCTTCTTGCCCTCTTCAGCTTCTCAACAGTCTTTTATATCCATTCATTGAATCTAAGACATCAAATTCATTGTCTTCCCTGCCCCAACTTGAACTCTGCAAGAATTTGGCCTCATCCCCAAGCCCAAAATTGTTTTTTCCCTTTTTCCAACAAAAACCCCAAAAAATCAAAATCAAACCCTCCTATTTGTTTATCTAGCCTAAGATCAGTTTTTGTTTTAGTCATCTCAAGCCCCTTTGAATATTTTCATTGAGATTGACCCGGAGAGAGCCCTCTCCTGTCCTCGTAGGGCTAGCTACGAGGTTGAGCATGGTTTGGTGTTGTCCTTCTTCTGCCTTATTTCATCCTGAGGTGGATTTGGGAACTAACATAGTGGCGACCATACTGGGGAGAAAATGGTTTGCTTGTTGGTGTTATTTGTTTCATAAATTATAGACAGAGCCTGAAGTCACGCCTGGTAGCTTTCAAAACGCTATTTCTTTGCATTAGCGGAAGTAGATAAACGTTGCTTCAGTCAATCTCCGGTCTAGCTTGTGAACGTGACACTTGAATTGTGGATTGTATTGCCCCAGTACATGTATCAAGATCAGATCTGATAGTTGATGGTGGAAAACTATCAGACATAAGAAGGCTGAAATCATTCACTTGGTGACTCCAACTCAATGTACAGACTCCACTGGAGAACTGACTCTTTCTCTGAGAAAATGGAAGGATCTTACACAAAGTTCAGGTATCCAAACTAGAATGGTGTTCAGGATCTAGTCAACTACTTCTTTGCTGTTCTTGAATCTGTCCTGAAAGTTTTTCAGAATTTGTTGTATGAGAAAGGTGATCAAAATCTTCACTTGACTTATTCAAAGAGTGTAAATACTGAGTTTCCCTTTGATCCTAGCCTCCTTACTTTTCCCACATCTTATGTTGACTCAGAGTGATGAGCTTAAAGAAAACCAAACTGATCCCGTAGCTCTTGTATATACTCCTACACCATTTGTAGTCTCAGATAGGTATAAACCTCTTGCTTTACCTTCTGTTCTTCATGCTTTCCCTAAAAATTATGACCTATATTTACCAAGATTTGACGGGGAATGTAACAATGTCAACGCTGAGCAACATGTGAAGAATGTTGAGACTTTCCTAGATCTTTTTGAAGTTGATGAAGAAGATGTTAGTATTAGACTGTTTGCTCTTTCTTTTCAAGGCCAAGTGAAGAGTTGGTTTAAAGCCCTGCCTGATGCGAGCATCTCAGATTTCCAGCAGTTCATCGAAGTTTTCCTTGACAGGTGGGTGATCGGACAGAATCCTTTCATTATTTTAGACGAGTATGCCCAGCTGAAAAGACTGCTAAGGGAGACAGTACAACAGTTTTCTGCCAGATTTAACCAAGTATATTTTTCGATGCCAGCTGATATAAGACCTTCTCCTAGATCTTCTCTCTTGCACTAACTGGGTGCCTTTGATCCAGAAATGGAGTTTCAACTGAGAGAAAGGAATCTTGCAACACTCCACGAGATGCAGAACATTGCAGTAAATGTAGAGGCTCATTTGCTGATCTTGAGGGCAAGGTTGAAGGGAGAAGAGATGAAAAACATGGATCCGGAGAAAACGACATCTCTAGAGGTAAAGCTTGACATGTTGGTAAGTGCAGTAGAAGAGATGATGCAAAAGAACACCACAAGGAATGAGTATAATGTTCGAGCCCATGGCTCGCTGATTGAAGAAGAACAAGTTGCTGATCCAAAACATTTTGCTTCTTATCCCAGTTGTCGTAGTGATTGCTTTTTAGATCATCTTGAAGAAGAGAGAGCTGTTGATCTAACATGTATGCTTGATGATGTGTTTTATACTGATGATTTGCCTCAGTTTGATCAGTATGATGATGATTATGTTCTCCAAACAGAAGCTAATATTGCAGACAAATCAGTAGCTAGTTTGTGCGAGGAGGAAGTTCACTTTCAGCAGCTCGAGTACAGTGATCAACCGATGCATATCAGCTATGACAATGATGAGGAAAGTGCAGAAAATTTTGAAGTAAGTGAAGGATCTTTGCCTTTGTGTTTTGATTCGTTTCAGTTCATCAGAGACAAATTTCATACAATCAGAAATAAAATGTCAACAAGTCTTGATCTGGACCATCTTGAGCGCAATGAAAACCTTGTTCAAGACTTCTCATATTCAGATTTTCAGCCCTCGAAAGCCATTGATTTTCAAGTTGCAGATGAGGACATGGAAGCTAGTACATTTGATCAAATGATAAAAGGTGACTCCGTACCATTTTGTTTTGAATCATTCCAGTTGTTGAAGGGTAAATTGCATAGTAAATTTTCAAATGAGCAGCCTGTAAGAAATTGAAAATCTCTCAGTGTTAATGTTGAAGATGAGACAGATAGCGATATTTTTGAGCAAGTTGTTAATGAGAAATCTTCCCCTGAAACGACTGATAAAATCATTTTGGATACAAAACCCTCCCTAGCTCCAAATTTGCAGCCACCAAATGAAATTGAAGGTCAGATTACAGATGAAGGCGTGGAAGATGAAATACATGATTTGATGATGCAAGAGGATTCTGTACCCTTTTGTTTCAAAGCATTTCAGTTTATAAGGCAGAATTTTCGTAATATCTCTCAAGAAAAAGATGAACAGCCAGTAGGATTTCAGACAGTTTCAATGGATACATCACAGCAGTCTTCTCAAGTTTTTGATGATCCTATTGCTGATGTGTTGGATGATGTTTGCAGTCAAAGTCTTTCTCCATTGACTTTATGTAAGGTTGAAACGTGTGTTCATATACACTTGATCCGGCAACCAGTCTCTTTGTCATTTTTAGCAGGATTCTCGTCACAAAGCTCAAATCAAAATTTGCATTCATGGTATGAGGAGAAGAAAAGTAATCCATTGGATGAGCTAAGTCCTAGTGTGCATGAACTTCAAGATCCTTATGCAGTGTTTTTGGAGGCGGATAGAGAAACCATAGTATTCAATGGATCTGTTCACAAGTTTTCATGGGAGTTGCCTTTCAGTAGTTCTCTCTTGTTGTTCATAAGCAAGCACTTGTAGAGAATTCAAACAGCAGCTGTAATACTTACTTGGTTGCATTGGTTGTTTCATTTCACTTGATCAAGTGATGAATGAAACTGTTAGAGTAGGTTGTATTGAATAAGGATCATATTGAGCATATTTTCCAGTTTTTCGGTTGTGTTTAAGTATCGAGTCAGTTTTTAGTTGAGTGAGAGTCAATTTGTGTCGTCAAGTCATCAGTTTTCAGTCATGCATTTCAGCTTGAGTTTTTGACTCCATTGCCCAATGGATGAAGGCACTGTCTGCTTTCCAAAGATCTGTAGTTCTTGGCACCTCCAAGGAGCTACCATCCCCATTGGAGCCAATGTTAGTTTCAATCTTTGCAGCCTTCCTCCAGTGATCAAACATGCTCTTACAAAGTGATTTTAAGGTGTCAAGGTCAAATTTTGTCATTTCAGTGAGTCTTCAAGTAAAATTTGGTCACTAGGCATTAGGTCTAGGGTTTGCTTTTACTCTTGTCAAAGTTGTCCAAATGTCGGTCCATGTCATCATTCAGCTGATTGTACCATCATTTAGAGGGTTTTCATCATCATTTCAAGTTCCACTGGGTCATTTTACACCTTGTTCATGCTTCAGTTGTGCCTAGGTATGGTTCATTTCCCTCTCCTAGGGTTTTGAAGGTAATTTCTCTTGGATGGTAAAATCATCAATAAAACTTGTATCCTGATGTTCATACACCTTCCCCTATCCTTAATATACCTTATTAAACACTTCACACTTCCCATCACTGAGATTCCCCAAATTCCTCATTTTTTCACAAACCCTAGTTTCTTGCTACAACTTGGCAATTTTCTAGGCTAGGCCCGTGTTTTGCCCTTTTCAACCCCTTCCCCTCACTAAATCTCTGAAATTCCACTTTCCCCTGCTTCCTAACGTCCCTCCCTACTTCTCAAAATTTTCTCAATAATTTAGAAGCCCCTTATCCCCTTCATTTCGCTTCATTTCGACAAATCCCTTGTTCCACACATCGGGATAGGTTTCACTAAAATGATGTTTCTGAGCAATAAAAGATGAATTTTGGAAAACTGAGAGAGGTTTTTGTCCAAAGAATTCCAAATACAAAAAAAATCCTTCAATTTTTACACAGGTATCATGGTTTTAGAGAAATGTCAAAAATACCGTTGCCTCAGGAGAATTGATGCACCTCTGAAGTGACCTTGGGAAAATCAAGATTTCTCCTAGCTTGGTTGGCCAAGTTAATTCCTTGATAAGTCAAATGATAACTATAGAACAATATATTTCCAATGAGATATCATGAGCTCAATTTGGAGTTGAGGAAGACCTTCAAAAGTTGACTGCAACAGCACTCTGCCTTGAGGCAGCCTCATTTTGCTCATTTTGACCAGTCTTGGAAGATTTGATTTGTGACAAGGAAAATGAAATCCAAATTGAAAAATTACACTTGGGTTGGAAAGTAGACTCAAATATATTTCCAACGAGCTATCATTCGCCCAATTTGGACACCGGGAAGGCCTCCAAACGCCTCCTGCCAAAATTCACTATTTATGGCGCGGCGCATAGAGCCATTTTCCCCTGTGTAAATTTACACAAGCACGTCGCACATGGCCTGCGCGGCGCGTTGGGTTGGTGCACGGTGCACAGGCCTGAAACTTGAAAATTCTGCTATTCTTCTCCAAAATATCATTTTTGGTTGCTCCATGCTCAAAAAATTTTATACAATTGCTCATAGCTGGTGTTTGGAATTGTTTGAAGACTAGTTTGAGAATTTGAAGGTGGAAAACAAAAACCCTATCTACCCCCATCAATATCACCCATTCCTATATCACTTATAAAGGCTCCAAATACCAAAGTTCCTCAAGCAGTAAGTGAATTTCCTTTCACTCCAAATTCACTTGTCACTCTATTGTATTCATTGTGATATTTCCTCACAGCCACTCATACTATTTAAGCACATTCCCCACCTGTGGTTCTTTTCCTCCTCATTGTTACAATATTGTTGATATCCCTTCCCTATTCCCTTATAAGATCACTCATATCAATTATTCCTAAAATCCTAAATCCTATTATCCCTATCCCTAAACCCTAGCATTTCCTTCACGCTACCTCTCTCATATCATTTGTAAAACTTCACACATCCCAAATTCCCAAACACACTCAAGTGACTGAAATTTCACTTGACAAACTCCACTTTTCCCATTATTCCATATTTCCCATAATCACTCCCACATTTGGCAATTGAAACAAAGGCACCAAACTCTCATTATTAATCTCATTGAAGCCAACACAGACTTTGAAACACCATGGAGACGGACACCGTCACATCAATACAACCGAGACAGTGATTTCACCACTGAAACTGCATGCACTAGGAGGGCAGTGAAACGTCGTGACACGCATGATCGACTTCAAATGTTGGCCGAAGCTTCTTTGGCTGAGCATGATACTTGATGAGGGACATTCACTCCAAATTTCAGCAAATTTGGATTAAATTTTGTCATTTTTGAAATTTTGGTCGCAAAACAGGTTTTTCCGCCCGACGCGTGCTTACGTTTGAGAGATCTTCTAGAGGAAAAATTTAAATTTTTGGATTTTTTATGAAAATTTATGCATGCTCAGGAATGGCCGAGAGATTTCATCAAGTTCTAGGTGGTCTTAAAGGTCAAAAACACTCCAAAAATGGCCTTTCTGCCACCTTTTGCACCAGCAGGAACCAGTCTTGGGAGATTGCAGTTTTGGAGGGGCAAATGACATCCAAATTGAAAACTTCCACTTGGGTTGGGTAGCAGACATCCAGGGCTTTCCAATGAGCTATCATGAGCTCAATTTGGACTTCAAGAAGTGCCCCAAAAATAGGCTCCAAGTGGCGCGGCGCATTGAGTTTTTGGGCGCGGCGCATAGAGGAATTTTGCCCAATTTTCACTTTTCAACTCAGAAACTCGGCCAGTTTGACTAGTTTCACTTTTGGATGTAATTTTTAATCTATCTTGATGTAATTTTGTAACTATGATGTAAATTTGGCATGTTTTTACTTGTTCTAGAGGATTCATTCACTAAAAAGTGAAAATTGAGTGAATGGATCAGTTTCCTAGCATATAGAGGCAAGTTGTTTGGCTACCTAGATTTTAGCTCCATGTTTAGAATTGGTTGAAACAGCTCCTAGAAGGATGAGATCGACCCCTAGAGGCATGGGATGGGGTTAGGATGGTCTATATATTGTATTTTCTGAGACATTTTTAGAGTTGGATACTTGGGAAAAGTTTGGCACCTCATTGTACTTTCATTTCAGATTTTAGCAAAGGAAAGACCAGAGTTTTGGAGCACTTGTTGGGATCCTTGTGGCTTCTGAGTTTTGATGATGTTCTTCTCATGTTATTGTAAGTTTCATTAATTTTATATGTATGCCATTTCCATTCTCTATGCTTCTGAATTAAACAAATGAGTATTTGAGGTATAATTCATTGATTTGTTGGTGCTCTGCCTTAGATTTTTGTTTAGTTTTACATGTTTTTTGTCAGTTTGAAGAGTATCCTTGCACTCTCTTGCCCTCTTCAGCTCCTCAGCAGTCTTTTCAATCCATTCATTTGATCTCATACATCAAATCCACTGCCTACCTCGCCCCAACTTGAACTCTGCAAGAATTTGGCCTCATCCCCAAGCCCAAAATTGTTTTTCCCTTTTTCCAACACAAACCCCTAAAAATCAAAATCAAACCCTCCTATTTGTTTATCTAGCTTAAGATCAGTTGTTGTTTTAGTCATCTCAAGCCCCTTTGAATATTTTCATTGAGATTGACCCGGAGAGAGCCCTCTCCTGTCCTCGTAGGGCTAGCTACGAGGCTGAGCGTGGTTTGGTGTTGTCCTTCTTCTGCCTTATTTCAGCCTGAGGTGGATTTGGGAACTAACAAAACTTGCACCTAGAATGCAAGTTGGTGTGAGAGGTGAGGTTTAGATTTTTCCATATCAAAGATAGCTAGCATGGAATCCTGGGGGTCTATTCCACCAATGGCCGAAAGAAAGGCTTTCCTTTGTGCTGGAAAGGTTTGTAATAATTTGAGATAAGACATAGCTGACAGTGCCTGCTCCAAATCTTCTACAATGTTGTAGTTTTGGGCTGCATGTGCAAGGGTGTTATGAGTCATGCGTTGAAGTTTCCCTTTGGGGGGACGAATCACGGGGTTAGCAGTAGAGCGTTCGATATGCAAATCGTTGGGCAGCAGTGGATTTGAACTAGTACTAGATTCTTGAGCATCTATGGTAGGATTTCCATAAAGCTTTGCTCGTGTTTGAAGTTCAACAGTCTCAATGCCATAAATGGCAGATGGTCCTTCACCGAAAGGATGTGAACCACCATTGCCCCGTTGATGGGGTTGTGGCAGGTTGTCAACCATGTGTTGATGTTGCTGCTATTGATTAGGGAAAGCATTATGAAGAATAGCAGGTGTTCGCCCAGAATCCTTGTTGGCAATAAAATCGGTGCATTCCTGCAGCCGAGGACATTTTTATGTCAAGTGGTCCTCCACACAGATCTTGCAAGGAAATTTCATGGGTTTATCCTTCCCTTTGTCATTTTTGGTAGCGTTTTTCTGATTAGGGTTATTCTGATTTTCTGACTGCTCTTCCGAAGAAGATGTCCTTTTCTTGTTCTTATTTTTCCCACTAGGTTTTTTTGAAGTTTGCTCAGAATTTACCTCAGCGGTATGAAGAGTAGTCGTTTGGTGAGGGGCGGTAGCAGCCGAAGATGGTTGGGAGGTTTTCCCCCAAGACTGTTTTGTGGCTACACCAGAGATCGTGCCAACGAGACCGTCGGCATGAGCTCCAGTTTTCTGAGTAGCCGGAGGATTTGGGTTACCAGGGGAATTAGGGAGAAAATCATATAGCGTGCCAGATTGTGAATAGATTAAATCAAAATGCTGGGCACGGCGAATGCATTGATCTTCTGTAACCGCACTGGAAAGGCCAATGTATTTAGAGATGTGGGGTAAGAGAGACTTACAAAACCAATTGGCTAAGAGATGATCCAGGATTGGCGCTTTGACTAGCCTCCTCGATCCTATATCTCCATTCATGAATGTGATCGGAGATGTGGGTGGCGATGTCTTAGCGCAGCGAGGTTAACAGTTCCGTTCTGGTTTGAAATCTGATTGGTAATTGGAAGTTCTTTAGAAACTTCGTCGCTAAAGCGCCAAAAGTGTTGATGGCGGCACGTGGTAATTCAATATACCACTTGGCGGCATTGCCTGTAAGGGTGCGAGAAAACAGTTGAAGTCGACCACTATCATCCACCATGGAATTGGATATAGACCATAGATGAAAGGTAGTGATGTGTGTGGCTGGGTCGTCCCCTTGTTTCCCATCGAACTTTGGGATATCTGAAGGAATCTTGTGCGGTAATAGAGGCCAGAGCGGGTTGTGATTGATGGGATCATTAGTCAGTTTATGGATATCGGGGATGTCCAGAGTTGCCAAAAATGGCAATTGTGCATTTGCCCCCGAATCTAACCAAGACAGTATGGGCTGACTATTTAGACCATAGGGTTCACCCATCAATGTGTTACCAGGAGGATAAGTAGGAATTTGGTAAAAATTTCCTATAGGTGGAGGGGTAGGGACATATGGTTGCTGTCCATAGGGCATATTGTATTGCGGGGTGAACGGTTGGCTGCCCCCAATATAAAAGTGCCCTCCCATTCCAGATGGAGGTTGGGGTGGATTAGTCCAAATGGATGCAATAGAGTTTCCCAGAGGTATGCTACTACTTGCATAGTTTGGCAACGGCATAGACCCTACACCTATATTTGAACCACTTAAGGGAATAGTATTGACAATAGGTTGTCCTGTTTTTCCTAAGGACTGTAGGGGAAGTGAAATGTTCCCTACTACCTGCGTGTTGGTGACACTGCCCCCTGGTATAGTGGCCAAGGGGTTCAAACTCAGCAAAGGGTTCCAACCGAAAGGGCTGCTAAAAGGAACCGAAGTAGTCACACTCGTGGGAGGAGTAACCGTGGATCCCATCATGGTCACGGTAGGAGTAGATCCCTAAGGATTCGGCGAGCTACTGACAGTTGTGATGACCGTAGGGTTGGGATTAGTTATGTGTTTACTACTGGGGTTACCAAGTGATGGCACAGAACTGACCACCGACGCGGAGGATGGGGGCGAACCTGGTATGGTTTCCATTGCAATCGACCCTGTGGATGCTGGTGGTGAAATGGATGTTTTTGCGGCCGAAGGCATATCTTGGTGTGGTGGAATCTGAACTATCACAAGCCCCAACGGATCAGTGAGTGGAGGATTGTAATGAGGTACAACCCCTTCCGTGAAAAGGTCCTCTGAAAATTCCATACGATATGAGGCTATGTGAAATCAGGATTAGTCAATGGAGACTGCTCTTTCGAAGAAGGCACGGGTTCACCAAGGTTCAGTTCTTCCTCAATAGTTAGAGGAGGTAGACCTTGCTGTCGTCGAGACAGACGACGTGGGTTGGATGACGCCACGGTGACCTGTTTAGTTTTTAACCAATTTTAATAAATGGTGATGTATTATAAAGTCTCAATGACAGTAACCACACACCTAAAAAAGAAAAAAGGACTCCCTAAAATCAATCAGCAAGTAGCCAGAATAGGGTGCCTTGTCTGAGCACTACCGTTTGCTGGTGATGAAATCCAGTATCACAATAGTATACAGAGAGGGTTGGTCGAAATTATAGTTACGGTCACTCTAGAGCTTCGCCCAAACCTCAGATGATAGTTGTAAGCACTCTCATGAAGACGAGTACCCTCCTAAAGACCGAAGACAGAGTGGGTCCGTCTATTTCAGGTACCAGGACAGCCTGTCCCAGTCACCTTGTGTAAGTCCTTAAAAAGTATGGCCACTAAAGATACCTCAAATCACAGACATCATTAGGGGGGTCCACGGTCAAGGACAACATGCTATATGGGAAAAATACCTAGATCCCCAATCTAGTTTCGACATCCCCGAATGGAACCCCAATATATAACACACCCACCGGATGCAGTTGAAGGCGAGCTACCTTCGTGTGCACCCAAGTGTTGTCTCACGCTGAGCTCCGGTAAAGGAACGGTCCCGATAATATGAGTGCAGTAGGATTTCGCTCGTTAATGACTCTAGTTTCAATTTTTGATATCTTGGGTGATTTTCTCACTTTTCCTAACCCAAGATCCTAGCTTGAACTACTATTTCTATGAGCTCAAAAAATAGTAATGTGATTGATTTTCTTATCGCTTGATTCTTAGTGTACTTGATTATTAGTCTTGCGGAGGGGGAGTGGACGTATGAAATGTAATGAGACTCTGACTCAAGAAACCATGCAAAACATGCTCTAAATATTCAATTCGATGAAGAGTATTTCTACAAGGAGAGGTTTCTTTTCAACATCCATGCACTAACATTCAAATAACACAGTTCAAATTTTAAAGATTCAGACTTCTATATACCTTTTCTTAACAGTCTTTGAACTAAAATTTTCATAATTAACTTAGCTAGATAGAGAAATACTAAAAAAAAAAATTTCTTCTCTAAAAAGTAAATGCTTTTAACACTAACTTTTCAAACAAGAGCAAACAAATAGAAATTCCAGCTTAGTAAACAAGCACATGGATTTAGTCAAGGAGAGATACTGATGGTCAAAAAACTCTCCAACCAAAACACAATCACAGCAGTGAACAACAAATTTTTGTTGAGTAACGCACTGTCTCTGGGTAAAGTCAGCGTTAATCCAGAGACTAACGCACTGTATTTAAGCAGAGTCAGCATTATAATGCACTGGAAATCACACAGGGGTAGTGTTAGCTAGGGTAAAGTTCTTCAGATGGTCAAACAGAAACAGGATTGAACTCTGCGATCTTTTGAAATGTCTACTGGGCATAAATACTAGTCAGAAGGATCTGTGAACAGAGGAAAGAAGAAAGGAGGAAAGAAATAGTCCGGAAACTATGGGGAAACTCCCCAACGGAGTCGCCAATTCTGCTATAGGGTAAAATTCTTGGGTTGTTGGTTATCGTATATCCCTCTCAGGGCTTTCCGGTGCCCGAGGCAGATAGTAAGATTAGCTATATAGTTCACAAAGATGGCATATGCATGTTCATATTAACTTATAACCACTTGATAGAAAAATATATAAGATTACCTCTTTAATGATCTTGGAGTCCTTTGGAGAGCACTAGGCAGTGAAGCAGCGGTTCTCCTTCACCAGCTCCTAATCTAGGTCCTGCAATCAATTAAAGCACCCGTGTAATTTCTAACATGACATACGTTTCCTATCAATTAAGCCAATATATAATAAAAATTTGAGTTATGAAAATCTAAGCCATTCATCTCATGCTATGTAAGTGATTAAATAATAATGACAATATCAACGCATAGAATGGACAAAATAGATACAGTTCTATTGATTTATAAAAAGGAGGATTACAATCGTCAGTTGTACCAAGCCCTCCTCAGCCTTCCAATCCCTCTATCTCTCAATGTGGTGATGTCTTGGTCAAAAATTTCTCAATGAACCTCTTTGACCTTTGACATTCACATTACAAAAATGATCTCTACTTCACAAGTATTCAAAAAACTTGACAATCCTTCGACCTTGAACCAAGAGCCTTCAACTCCATTTTATAGGAGATGGATAGAGAAATCATTGCCCTTCTCTTTCCACCAGTTCTGAATAGAAAAAACCAAGATGTTTCTCCAACCTCCATGCTTTTGCCTTAATTGAGAGTTAAGTTGTTTATGGCAATGCCCAATAAGAGATTAGTGCTTTGTAGTTTCCTTTTTGTACTGACTCTCTTGTGAGAAAAAGCTAGAGATTCAAATCATTCTCTGCGGGTTTTTCCCATTTCAAACTTAAAACACGGGTAACACTGCCCTCTAGTGTAAACAGAGTGTTTCCCTAGCCACTAACGTGGCCTATTCACTGATCAGCTGCGTTATAACACTGTTGTGTTGTTATAGTGGGGCGTTACCTTGGCAGAAATAGGTTTAATTTAGTTCTTTGTATTCCTTCCATATTTGTCTTCTCCTCTGAGCTGATGAGGAGGTATTTTGACCTGTAACAACTACTGACACCTCAGTTTTGATCAGATTGGGCCTTAAAAAATATCAAACTAAATCTAGTTTTGTTGGAAACTTGTCATCTTTTCTAGACTCGAAGGTTGTAATCAACAACAGTTTTGGTTGTTTTTGTTTTTTCAGTATTGGAGATAAGATATTTTTTAATAGATTAAGAGATTGGACATTATTGTAAAAGAGATCAAATCTCTATTTTGGGGTAGAACACAAATAGACATTTTCCTAGAATATCTAAAATAGTTAAAGCAAAGATTTGAGTATCCTGATCTACAGGATCTGAAATGTAATGGGGAAATATTATAAAAGATAGGATGTAATATGGGAAAAGGGTTGTTAGGCCTGGAGGGAAGGCTATTGTAAATATGTTCAACTAGATGTAAGAAAAAAATTTGAATGAATGAAATGACCTTGTTGTTTTCCAGATTCTTGTGTCATGTTTTGATGGTGAAGTACTTCTTGATTCTATATGATTTTATTTTATTTCGCCATTGCTTTATCTCTTTATTGTTTATAAGAAAATTTTGTTCGAGATTTGTCATTGGACACCCTTCTCAGGCTTTAAAAAATATTCATGTTTTCCTCTGAAGTTTAAAAGTAGAATTTGGATAATGTCTGCTCTGCATTTAGATAGAATCCCAATCATTTCTTCTCTTCCACTCACAAATTTTTAAATATCCATTGACGTGACTATCTCGCCTGGTTACACAAGATCTCATTCGCTCATTAATTTAAATCTGCTTTGACCTTTTGACTCCATTAACCCAGTGGCCCTCTCTGAGTCTAGGAGGGCTAGATCCTAGGCTTGAATTAGTTTTTATGTTTCCTCCAAGATTGAGTCCTTCAACCTCAGAATTACAGAGAGAAAACATGGATAATGGACAAAAGGTTTAAGTTGGCTTTCCACCAACCCTTATATTCGATCATTTTCCTCTTTCCTTAGTTAAATTCTTCCCTTCTTCTTAGGCTCAATATTATCACAGACCAACATTGGCCCCATTTGGGGGAAACACACTCACTCTGGTGCGTTGAGAATTTGTAGACTGTCTACCTGTGCTATTTTTGGGCGCATGGAGTCATCACCAGAAAATTTACAGATAATGTCGTTAAATTGAAAACAGTATTTCATCCAAAAAGTAAAAATGGCATGTATACAATGGAAGGATATGTACAAATGGACTGCCTGGGTCCATGTTAGTGCTAGAATTAAGGCTTGAGAAACTTTCCATTGACATACATCTCAATTATGTATCCTTCAAATTTTTCCAACCTAAATGTATTGTTTCCTTTTACCTCTGCCACCATGAATGGTCCAAACCAAAGCAGGTCAAATTTTCCATGCTTCCCTTTATCCGACCTCCCAACGTCCCATCACAGTACCAAATCCCCTGCCTAGATCTCTCTGTCTTTAGCTCGTTGGTCGAATAATACCTTCATTTTCTCCTGATATTATGTCAATCTGAGGTTCACCTGTTCCCGGGTTTCATTTAGCTCTACCAATTAGTTCATTATTTTTACGAGGTCATTTGGTTCTTCCTCGCTCTCTTGCAGAAATCGGGCCACAGGAAATCCGAGTTGAATAGGGAATACTTCTGCTCTGCCATATACCAGCTTGTAGGGATACTTCCCCGTATATCTTTTAGATATGATACGATTTGCCCAAAGAGCGAACTTGAGTTGGGAATCCCAGTTCTTTTGATTTTCATTGATGGTATTTTTCAGAATCTTCACCAACATCTTATTAGACTCTGGAAATTCATTCCCTTGGGGATAATATGCAGTGGATTGGCCCATAAAGATATTATAACACTGACAGAAGTTTAAAAACTTCACCGACTTGAAGTCCTGGGCGTTATCTGTGATGATTTTAGCAAGGCACCCAAATCTAACTATTATGTTTTCTTCCAGGAATTTGGTCACCACCGAGTCTGTGGTGTTCCTTGCTTGCACGTCCTTGACCCATTTAGTGAAGTAGTTTATGGTGGTGAGAATACACCGGTGCTAATTACTGGAAGCCAGGTGAATTTCACCTATGAAGGCGATTCCCCATTGTTTAAACGACTCTTCAATATGTACTGCGACCACCAGGAGGCCTGTGAAACTTTTCGTTTCGATAAATGTTTGTATTTTTTCACAGGCCCTGAAGCGGGCATGAACATCACCAAATAGCTTAGGACAAAAGAACCCTGATCTAAGGATATTGTGTGCATTCATAAGCCAACTATAGTGCCCTCCACATATACCATCGTGGAACTCCTTCATCACATCCTCGACCTCTAGCTCTGTTAAACACAACAACACTATTCCAACTAGATCTTTCCAATATAATCACCCATTTGCCACTATGTATTTTTGGGACCTCAACCTCAGAGTGCAATACCTAGTTTTTTCATAGCCAGATTGACACCTTAGAGTTAAGAGGTACTCCACTATATCCTTATACCATGGGGAGAGAATATACTTTACAAGCGTCTTGTAATATTCCTACTTAGCCTAAGCTAAGAGGAATATACATTTTTGTTTTATTTTATGTTGCATGAATAAATGAATAAAGGAGGACATGTAAAACTCCTGAAAAGACTGAATAAATCAATGCCCATGTGAACAAGGATAAATCAGGGCCATGTAAATAAAGTACTTGCAGGTGTGAAATGGGTTTGAGCTGTGAGACTAGGTCAACCTTGACCAAATCTACAGCGTTGTCTAAATTCAATGTACCTCTTAAAGGGACAGCGCAGTTCTAGAAGGAGGCCCCTCATGTGAAAGGAGCTAAATCATCAAGGTGGTTTAGGGTTTGTGAAGAATCTCATCTTATAAAAGGAAGGGGAAGGCAGCAAGGGAAGGTTTTTGATTGATTATATTTCTGAGTATCTTTTCTGTTTAGACAAATACTATTCTCTGCTATTTAGTGGAGGATTATGCTGCTTAGCACTTGGAGTTCCTAGGCAAGGATTTCACCTCTTCCATTGAGGATTCTTGGAGGATTATTTGCTGATTTGATCCACTATCAGGCTTTGGGCCAAGCTCTACTTCCAACTGCAACGCAGATCCAGTGAGGGTTTGCTTGCTTTTGTAGGCTGCAACAAGTGGAACTCTAGATCTGCAGAGTTCTAGCTTGTATTGGAGCCTCTTCTCACGGAGTGTGTCTTTTAACCTCCTAGAAGAGTGCATCCACTATTTGAGCTTTAGATTCATATCTTGGCATCAGGCCATTATTTTTATTCAAGATACAACATAGTTTTCATTGAGGAACTGCGTTATTTTCATAAGAGATTTTGCAGGGTGTTTTGATCCCATTTTTGATGAGAGATATCTGGTGTTGGGCATTTCCTTTCACTTTGGTGATCCATGGATTAGCTTGTTGATCCATGTGTTGGAGTCCCGTGATTTTGCATATTGGTAAACCGAATGACAAGGTAACATCAGGCCAATCTTTGGAGTACTAGGACCTAGCCTTCCTGGACTCAGAGAGGGCTCTCTCTATGGTGCGAAGAATATGAACTTGTTCGCTTTGTATGTTTGATTTTAGGCTAGTTGTTAATTATATTTTGGTTTGTTTTGGTTTTGAGGTTAAAATATCAAGTAGGAAAAAATAGAAAGAGATTTTCAAATCAACAGGGCTATGGGATCAGATAAAGTCAAGAATGTCTAAATGATGGACAAGGTGTACTGCAGGGCCGAGTTAGCAAGGTCAATGCATCCTTTGGGTGAGGTATGAGGTGAAATGAACATTAAGTTTATGAAAAATGAAGAAGTATTAAAAATATATATTTTGAAAGAAAATACTCATGAGGTAGGGCAAACCATAAATCTCTATGAATAATACTCAAACTGATAAACATGAAAGATAAACAATCCGGTGATACATAGAAGCATAAGAACTCCTAACTCTGGAAATTCACCTTCAGTTGTTGGGAAAACATATAAGATAAACAAAAAAGTTAATATATAGAGAGGGAACTCCTAAAAAACATATATCAAGCTACCGAGAACTCTGAAACCAATTTTCAAGCATGGACAAAGGGCAAGATCGAACGAGACCTCTTTGACTTAACTAAAACAATCAGTATTTCATAGAAAAGTTTCAGAAATGGAGTTTTGAGAAACTATAAGTAAGCAGGGAATACCTTAAATCATAATAGATAGCTAACCTACTAACCATTAATTAAACAAGTAAAAATTTATTGATGGACCTAAGGAGCAGTTAAGAATTCCTTAAAAATGATCAAGAAGAAGAAAACATCAAAGTTGTAATATGCAAGAGGTTTGAGGTGCTTCCATGAGCATATCTCAACATATACTTTTCTGATATACAAAAAATAAGAAGTATAAAACATTAATGGAAACAAGAAGACATAAACAAATCATGTAAACATCACCATTCACCAAGCTATGGAATCCTGCACACAATGCTCCTCCACCATCAAGCCAAGCAAGACATTCATCCACTTCATAAAACCAATATTTTATTCAAGCTCATAAAAATATGTATTGATCTTAACATGTCAATTTATTCCTATATTTTACAATGAATCCTCATGGTTTATATAAGCCAAGAGGAGAAAAAATTACTAGGGCAGCTAGAAGGCCATTGGCCAAAGAAAAATATCTAAAACTGCCCTTGAGGCCTTACAAGGTCAAAGGCACAAAATATCTCTTCAAAATATCTTTTTTGAACCAAAATAGAAAAAATATTTAATTTTAGGCCCTGAAATACATGATAAAATTTCCTAAAACACATTTTTTCCAGTCATCACACAGGAATGTAGAAAACTGTCTCTGTTTTGGCAGAATTTCCAGGCGCGCAACACCAAAATAGGTCTTTTTGCAGTGAGGTTTTGGAGACCTTCCCGATGTCGAAAAAAGACCCGTGATGGCCCGTTGGAAAGATATGGATGTCTAATTTCCAAATTTACTTGATATATTTCAATATGATCTATGGAAGCCTATCAAAGAGTTAAAAAGGTTCAAAAACCCAGGAGCGCAACACCTGCTCAAAAACAGTGGCAGAAAGGTGAAAAAGTGACTGTTTTTGGACCTTTTGAGGGACCAAAACAACTCCAAATGATCTAAAAATTTATGATCATAATCCCCTAGTTCCAAGGAATCCAAAAATATAAACTTCCCCCACTGAAGTTCCCTGAGAAAAAGCGCAGCGTCCAGGGTACTGTGCTCCTAGGCATGAAAATTCACAGAAAACAAAAAAGTGTCCAAATTTGCCCAAATTTGGTGATTAGCTCCCTCAAGGGTTTTTGGAAGCCTGTAGTGAAGCGTGGGCCAAAATATTGAGCCTAGATTGGTATTTTCCATGTTTTTTCACCGAGCGCCTCCTTTGGGCAGCTTTGAGTTACTTTCTAGCAAACTGATTTAGCTTCTTGTAATGTTCAGTCATTTTCCTTTGTAGGCCTAAATATTTGTTTGATTTCTCCAATTTAGTCTCAAAATGCTGGTTTTCCCTCTCTAGCTAAGATTCTTTGTCATTTTCAATTTCTAAGGCAAGGAGCTCCGTGAGAGGGTACTGCTGTGCACGAGGTGATTCTTCTTCTTTCTGATTTTCTAATGCTCTTTTAAGACCCATGGTCTTAGGCCTCTTTCTTGCTTGGCCTTCCTCTTCCTCATATTCTTCATACTCACCCATGTACTCTTCTAGCCTTACTTGCAATTTTTGAGCCTCTCTTTTGTACTTGGGTGCCTGGGATTCATAAATGGCAAGTTGGCCACTCATTTGTGCATTTTTTGTTTGTAGGAAATGAATGATATGTTTTGATCTTTCTAAATCATTCACCAAGTATTTAACTTGAGCATCCCCGTCTTGTAAGAGGGATCCAAGGATCCTTGCCTCCTTCCTCACTGTTTTCACTATCTCCCTGTTTTCTTCCTCCTCCCTCACTGTCTTCCTTTTCTTCTTCATCAATTTGTTATTTGTCATTATCAATTTTATCCTTAATGTTTTATTTGGTATTAGTAGTGCTTTTCTCAGGCACAACATTACTTTCAGGGCCACTACTGCTTTCTTCTTTATCAGCTTTATCAGTGGAAGATTTTTTTTCTTGGGAAGATGACTCATGAGAGGAAGGTGAAACATATGCTGTAGAGGGCGAAGAAGGGGTATGAGGAGGATTTCGAGATGAGGATGGCATGATTTTCAATGGGATGGAAGATGAAGAGGTGAAGTCATCATGAGTGATAAAGGTTTCCCAAGGAATACCTTTTTTCTCCAGTTGGTGAGTAACAATGATTTTAACAAGGGAGTGAAGAAATAAGCTTGCTCTTTGCCGACCTGGAGGTTTATTTTTCGCAATGATGGACATATTTTCAATACTTTTGCAGAGGAAATAAGGTAGGTTCAGCAACTTGGTTTGGGTGAAGTGCATGAGGAGCCTAATGTGATATGAATAGAACCAGGAAAACCTACCTTCACAGGTAAAATATTTCATGATAATTTTCATGAGGGCATGCCTATCCAGCAGATGTGAAAAAGGGAAAATGGTTTAATATACAGATTGACAATTGGACTTTAGAAAAGGCTAATAATGTGTTAATTCAAGGTATGTCTGTTTAAACCATTTCTCTCCTATACAAGGGATCTTGGTGGCTTTAGATACAGCTTTAGGAGTCAATTCAAAATCTAAACCTGCTATGTGAAACTTTTTCATGTGCAATCTTAGGGAAAATAACTCAGTTAAATGAGGATGGCTGCCAATTTATTGCACTTTATTGCAGAAGTAAAAACATCCCATTTCATGAAAATAGGATAAAATAGAGGGGGAGGCAGTTAGCTCTTAGATGTCTGTAGGCTCAAACCTGTTGGGTTTGCCTCCCTTCTTAGCTTGTCTCTTTGGCCTTTGAGGCTCATCACTTCCTTCTTGAGACATGATGAATATGCTATTTTTCCTTTCAAATTTTGAAACAAAAAACATTTTGCAGATGAAATGAAGGTGAGGGAGGTCCTTTCAGGAATTTTAGTGCCTCAAAACCAAACTGTATATTCAAAATAGAAAAGGCCACACTTGCATTTGGATTTTTCCTCAAAATTCCCTAGACTCACTTTTAGCCCTAAAGGCACTTTTATATCTCAAAAAATGGATAAGGAGGTATGAATTGGTGATAAATACCTCTTGTAGCTCTTCTTTGTGATGAGAAAACAAAATGGGTGAAAAATGGGCAATTTTGACCTTTTTGGAGAAAACAGGGCAGTGCTGCATTTTCTCACTCAGGCGCTCAACACCCTTGGCCCAGGTGGCCTCTGCCTGCATAAGTGCGATGGAGCCCATTATGGGCGCGCAACACCTGCACATTGGGTGGTGGATCCTGCAGAAATGTGACAGAGCCCGTTGTGGGCATGCATCACCTGCACGTCGGGTAGTGGCTCCTGCAGAAATGCGACGGAGCGCGTTGTGGGCGTGCAACATCTGAACGTCGGGCGATGGCTGAATGGGGGCTCGGGTACTGTCTGCACGTCGGGTGACGGTTGAATGGAGGCTCGGGTGCTGTCTGCACGCTGGGAAAATTTCTGAATGCGCAGCGATCACGCACAGGCATGCAACATCCAGTGTAGAATTACACTGTGAGCTGCTATAGGCGCGCAACACTAACACTCAGGAGCACACCGTCTTCAAATTTTACATGTAGTTTTTCTCTGAGACAAAAACCACCTTCCTCCCTATTGCCAATGATGAAATGAAATGATATATGTCTATTGGGGCTTTTATGTCTCTTTTTGGAATGCTTTTTAGAAGGAAACATTTCTCCTTTTAATTTAAAATAACACCTCTCTCACTTTGGTCTTTTGTTAATTTTTCTCGTATGCAGCTTTTTTGCCTTTGAGCATATGAATTTGTCATGATGTTCTTTAGACACTTGCCAGGTGATATGTATAAAAAAATTTCCTCCCTCCTTAGAAATCATTTGGTGATTCTTTCCTTGTTCAACAGTCCAACTTTCAGACTTTGATCTTTTCCTCCTTTTAGTGAAAGGCATTCTCTGTTTCCTGAAAACTATAAAATGTGACTTTCACTCATCCTTTGCAGATAAACCGGTGAAAAACCTTAAACACTCTATTTTTACATGAAAGAGGTGTTTTTTTAAGCCTTTTAATGCCTCATTTACACATTTATCCAAATTTCATAAAAAAGGCCTGAAACATCCTTTCACTGTGGGGTTATTTAAACAGAATTTTGAAAACAAAAAAAACCATTTTTTTCCCTTTTCTTTGTATAAAAACAAATGGTGCTTCAAGCCTGTTTACCCTTTATCCAATCTGTTGAGACTGTCCTTTGAAGAAATTCACCGTGAAGACAATAAACAGGTATTGTATTTTCAAAATCAAACATACCTGCTTTTTCTCTTTTTGGTGTGACTACTCCTTTGAAGTAGCCTTAGTTTCAATTTTGATGATGGCGCCTTTGATAGTTTTCTAGTCTAGGTTGCAGGGGTATGAAAAATGCAGCTGTTCCTTTTTCATGTTTTTACTTTGATGCATAAATACTGTTGGAAGGGCCCTTTTTTGCAGAAATCTGCCATGTTTAGTCACATAGTGCTGATCTTCAGAGTTGTAGCCCAGATGCTTGGAAAGAGTAGAAAAACACCTCCTGAAGTGACATGAAGTGATTTTTGTAGTATCTTCCCAATTTTTGTACTTATTTTCCGATGATAGATGATCTTTGACATTTTTTAGGTATCCCTAATTTGTAGAGATAAAACCAGTTTGTTCTCTTTTCTCTCAACTCTGTATTTCCTTTAGTTCAAATAGTCAACTATTTTGACTGAAGATTTTCCTTGAAGTGTCTCTTTTGCCCAATTTTGTTTAAGGCCATTCATTATGGCATCCTTGCAGATATGTGTTGATAAGGTGGCTTGATATTTGGAAAAATTTTCTGTTGTACCATGAGGATATACCTTGAAGATCGCTTGATCACCTTCCCTTTAGAAATATGACCATCATCCCTTTGTTTTCCTTGAGTTGGCCTTTGATCTTTGCTGAAGCAGAAATACATGAAAAATCTGATGGTGCATGAATTAGGGAGGACTGATAGGTTTTCTTGGAAGATTTTCAAGAAAAAGGGATACTTGACTGATAGTTAAAACATAGTTTTTGACTAGACACAGGTTTTTTAGATATTCACCCTAAACACCGTCACCTATAACCTAAACACTTTGTCATGATTTTTAAAGGATTTCCTAGACACATTCAGGTCATCAACAGTAACTTGGGATATTGGAGGGCAAAAAGACCACTTGTCTTATGCTAGACAGACAAATTTGTGAAATAGGAGGATTTTGGATATTAGAGATAAGAGGTTTTACACAGATGTGACAGTTATGGATAGGGTAAGGCCTACTGATCTAGGATAGGATTTAAACAATGATGACCAATGGCATCACAGTAGGCAAGAGAGGGGGGGAAAAGGTAAAACATTCTCTGAGGGGGTTTCTAGAGGAAAAATTTATTGTTTGAATTTGGTTTCTAGAAAACCTGGACAAGGCATATAGTCATCAAAACAAGCGAAAAATGATGACTAACAGTCGCTCCATTTGGGGAGGGCAGCTCCTTTTCAGGAGGTGTCCAGAATTGCAGATCTCTGGCTTGTGAAGACCAGTGCCTCATCCATTGGTTGAGATTTCTCTTTTTCTTGATGCTTTTCCTGAAAATGTTGCCTTTGAAAAACTGAAAGCATGATTAGCATCAACCTCACTTCTACTTACCCAACTACTTTTCCTAACTTTTTTTCTTCTTTGGGTGCACTTGGATTGGAAAACCCTTTACATGATATTTTTGAAAGAGAAAAACTATCTACTTCTACACTTATATCCTCCAGGAGTCCAGATTAAACTAATGAACTCCTTTGATTCTCTACCTACACTAGATCAACTGTCAAGATTAAGCTGTTTGATAGGATTTCATTCACTAGACTAAAACATAAAATTGAAATATGATCAAATTAGGATTAGACAGTCTGATTTGTCATGTTTTTGTGGCATAACAACAAGCTACACACAAATGTTTTTTTTTTTTTTTTGTACAAAATGAGATTCAAAAAAATTAGGGCAAAGATACACAATTTTTTTTTCATCCCTATTTTCCTCTTTGATTCTGTTTTGAGCATGTGGAACCAACATCTTCTTCCTAATATTATTTCTTTGATAAGTCAAGCTTTCAGAATTTGACTATCATTTCGTTAACTAACTTATCAGCAATAAATTTAAAACATGCTCAGTTACGATTAGTCTAGATAACTAAACAAGACATCTTTTGAGCACTAGTATTGCCATTTAGACTAGCGCACCTTCAGCATGACTATTTTTTGGGTATGGGGCTGTACCATTTCCTTAAAATCCGCCCTCTTTTCTAATTTTCTGTTGTTTTTGTATTTTTTGTTTTCTAACTTTTTCTTCAAGCAATGATATGTACAATGAGTGAAAATTTAGAATTATAAATCTTGAAAAAATTAATGTTTCAGTGTCCTGCCATTGACAGGACCTCCAAATGTTTCGGTTCCATCAAGTTCTTGTAGGAAGAAGGCATTGTTTCCTCTAACTGAAATGATAAGAAGAGACCCTTTCCATAAGTTTTCAAACTTACCATGCTTTCCTTTATCTTCTCTCCTAGAGTCCCATTTTAGCACTTTATCCCCAATTTGAAAATCATTTTCTTTGGTCCTTCTATCAAAAATATTCTTCATATTTTCTTGTATTAACTATGTCCTTTTGTAGACTTCTTCTCTTGTTTGTTGTAAATGGATAGTCTGATTTATCCTCCTTTTCATATCGTTTTGTTATGTTTGAACTTCTTGCAATATTTTCATTACCAGAACTCCCAAGGATGTCGATAAAATGGCATCCATGCCATAAACTAGTTGATAGGGAGACATACCAATTGATTTCTTGGTGGTTAGTCTATCAACCCATAACACATGCACTATTTTTCCATGCCATGCTTTTTTATTTTGTTCCAGAAGTTACTTAATGATATTGACTAGGTTTTTATTAGAAGACTTGGTTAACCCATTACCTTGGGGGTAATAAGTTTTGGAATGTCCTAATGTAATATGATATTTATAAAATAAGTCAAACATTATTTTGGAGGAAAAAGTAGCAGCATTATCAGTGATAATTTTCCTAGGACAACCGAATCTAGACAGAATGTTGGTTTCTAGAAATTTGATAATGACTGAATCAGTGGCATTCCTAGAGGGGATGGCTTCTATCCATTTGGTAAAGTAATCAGTGGCCGTGAGGATCCATTTGTGTTGAGCTGATGAAGAAGGGTGTATTTCTGCAATAAAATCTAAGCCCAATTGCTGAAAACGAGCTTCGACAATGATCAGATGCAAGGGAAAAGGCGAAAGCTTTCTCTTTCCATCAAAAATTTGGCATTTATGGCAAGTCATGACTAATTTGTGGGTGTCGGGGAACAAGGTAGGCCAATAGCAATCGGCTCTAAGGATTTTGTTGGTCGTGGTTTTTTAGTAAAGTTGGCCTCCACATTCTCCTTCGTGCATTTCACGCATAATCTTTCCTGCATCATCTTCAAGCAAACATTTAAGCAACATACCAGTAGGATTTTTCCAATACAGAACTCCATCTAAGATGCAAAACTTTAAAGATTTTTTTTTTAGGAATCTTTCCTTTGTCTTTGATAAGGTAGGAGGAGAATTAAGATAGAATAATACGTAAATAATATCAGCATACCAAGGTGAATTCAAAAACACTTCTTCAACATAAGGAGTTGTGCATTCTTCCTGTTCTTCTAAAGTGTCAACAAAATTTATATCTAATGCTTGGAGATTGTTACACAAATCCATCGCCATGGAAGGGTTCCCCATGGAAAATTTTAGGGGCTAATATTCATAGGTGGGCTAATTTTCCATGGTTTTTCCAAAAAATGATCGGCCAATTTCCATTTTTTTATAAAAATGATTCGCCCAAATTTTACAATATAAAATTATTTTACGTTAAAAATCGCCAACATTATATAGACAATATATATAATATCATTATAAATTTGAATAATTTTACAAATACATCAATAAACATTTTATATTTTGCATATTAGGGACTAGTGAGATTCACCATTATTTTAAACTTCAAGATAATTTTCCATCCTTAAAATTATCCCTGCTTGTCCCTTAGCCAGTTTAGTGGGTCTTATCTCTAAGTCATACTTTAAGATGATAGCAATCCACTTTCCTCTTTTACCATTGGGATCCTGATTTAAGATATACTTGACAACGATGTGTGGAACAAAAGAAATGATATGGGAATGCAAGATATAAATTCTGAAGTCTTTTAGTGCTTTTACCAATGCAAATGCCTGTTTTTCCATGATATTATATTTTAAGGGAGCGTCTCTTAGGGCTTTGCTAAAAAAGGCTATGGGTTTTTCTTGTCTCGTTGCGTTCTTTTGTAACAACACTGCAGCTACTGTGTGCTCGGATGCAAATGAGAAAATGTAAAAGTCTTTGGTGAAATCCAGACTTATTAGAATTGGTGTTTGGGTGAGTGCCTTTTTAACCAATTCGAAAGATTGTTTGGCCTCTAAATTCCACTTAACTCCTACCTCTTTTTTCAGCATGTTCGTGATATTTCTTAAAAGTTTGGCAAGATTGGGGATGAATCTCCTTAGGAAATTAATTTTTCCAATAAAAGATTGTAACTCCTTAATGTGTCTAGGGTGGCTGCTTTGCAATATGCCTTCAATCCTTTTGGGGTCTATTTTTATTCCATTTTCAGAAATGATGTGGCCTAGGAGCTTTCCTTCTTTGAGACCAAAAAGTGTTTTCTTGGGGTTTAGAGATAGGCCATATTTCCTACATTTTTCAAAAACCTTTCTTAGGTGAATTAGATGCTCCTCATCTGATTTGGAATATAATGTGATGTCATCAAGATATATGACCATAAAGTATCCTATTTCTTCTGAGAAAGCTATGTCCATGGCTCTTTGAAATTTTGCCCCGATGTTCATTAACCCAAAAGGAATTTTAACATACATAAATGTGCCCCAAGGTGTGGTGAAAGTAGTTTTGTGTTGATCACTAGGAAAAACCAACACTTGGTTGTATCTGGAAAAACCATCAAGTAACGAGATTCTTTTAGAGCCCATAACCTTTTGAAGTATGTGGTCAATTTTGGGCAAAGGATAGTTATCTTTTAAGGAAGACCTGTTCAGATTTCTAAAGTCGATGCAAAGTCTAATTTCTCTTATCTTCTTTCTCACTGAAACAAGGTTTGAAACCCACTCAGAGTATCTAAGGGAAACAATTATCCTGTCATCATACATATTTTTGATTTCCTTTTCAACTAAAGGTAATAAGACGGGATTTACCCTCCTTAACTTTTGTTTGGAAGGCTTTTGGTTCTCTTTGAGAGGAATCTTATGTTGAATAATGCTCGTGTCGTATGATTTCAAATCTTGGTATCCCCATGCGAACACATCCTTAAACTCTTTAAACAACTCAACATATTTCTATTTTATGTGAGGAGGGAGGGTTTTGGAAAGTTTGATAATTTTTGGTTCTTCTATGCTCCCTATGTTATATTCTTCTATATCAGCCTTAGTGGATTCCATTTTTAGTCTTTTTGCCACGTCATTAAAATTGAACAATTCTTCTAAAGGTGCAAGGCCTCTGGGTATTGTGTCATTTTCACAGTGTAAGACTTCAAGCTCTTTTTGATCCAGGTCCTCATATATTTCATCTTCATAAGGATGTGTGATCAGATTTATATTTGTTTGAGAAGGAAACTTGGACTTATGATCTTTATCTTTATGATTGTCTTCCGCATGTTCTAAGCTTGGTTTAGTTATTTCAAACTCATTTTTAGATTGCAGAAAATTATCAATTTGTTCATCACCTTCAAATATCTGCCAATGGTTAATGTTGTCAAGTATTGTAGGATGGTGTTTCACTTTGATACAATATTTCTCCTTTGTAGGTGGTATTTGGAAATTGCTTGCAGCAAAGGCGAGCTCATTGGCGAGGCCATTTTGGGCTCTAGGAATGTAAGTGAACTCATATTTCTCGAAGGTTTTGAGGATGTCTAGGGCTGCATTTTTGTATTCCCTCAATCTTGGATTTTTGGCTGAATATTCACCTTTGATTTGTTTAATAACAAGTTCTGAATCTCCTTGGGCTGATATTTTCTTAGCACCTAAGTCTTTAAGTAATTGCAAATCAAGGAGGAGGGCTTCATATTCTGCAATTTTATTGGTACATTGGAATTCTAATTTGTAAGAATCACCCTCATTTGTATTTTGTATCCAGATACCAGCCGCTGAACTAGTTTTTCCACATAAACCATCAAAGCTTATGCTCTAAAGAGTTTCTACTTCGTGTTTGTCATTAAATTGTTTTTCAGGTATGTTATAGTTTTGATCATCACTTTCTTTATTTGAGGATGAGGGAGGGTGTTCTGACAGACTAAGTTCTTCTTTATTTCCTTTTATCTTCTCATTAATATCACTTTCGTTGTATAAAATAAAAGAATCCAAATTTGAATGGATGGAATAAACAGGAGTATTTTTTGGCCTATCTAGGTTGCTTACCATATATTTCATGTGAGTTTCTCGGTACATCTTCCTAGTCTGGTTAAAAACCGGGATAGTGGCATATGACATGTCTATTTGGAGGCTACCTCGCAGTTTAGTTGCCCATGACCTGGAAAATAACATGTCGTATTTTGGGGGAATCTCAGCTACTACTACATCCATGACTAGGCTTTTATCAGGTATTTGTGCTAGAGTAATACAATTTTTTTTTATCAGGCCCAAACACTTGACCCTACTTGAATCAAATGAGTACAAGTCTTTTTAGGGTTTGGTTACCTCTAGGCCCAAACTTTCCATGACTACTTTAGGCATGAGGTTATGGGAAGCACCGGAATCTATCATGGCATTGTGTAATATTTTGTCGTGTATGTTCAAACTGACGTAGAAAGGAGAGATAGTTCCTTCTTGATATTTTCCCTCTACCTCGGGACCAAATAATAGCTCGGGTTTATCGTCTGACAAGTTTAAAGTGTCTGTATCATTTCCTATGTTTAGGACTTTCAAAATTTGGGATCTGTACACATATATCATCACTAATTCGGTGAGGGGCACAGTTATCTTGATTTTAGCAATCTCCCCTTCAAAACTGAAAGGTATTTGGGTTTTAGGCACATTTGTCTTAGTTTTATCAGCCATAAATTTTTCTATATTTTTGATTTGCTGATTTTGGTTAGGGGCTTTGTTCGGAAAAGTTTTTTCAGGGGCTCTAGTAGAGGTACTAGGACAACTTGGGTTAAGGTTTGTTTGGCTAATTTTTTCTTTGTTCTGATTAGTTTTCTTGGCCGTGACAGTGTTACTGCCTGCTGTTCTTTTAAGAATGGTTTCGAGAGCTTTCTTAATAGCAGTGTCTAAGTTATTTTTTCTAGAGTTGTCCTAGTTTTTCTTACTCCTAAGATCATATTGCCTATGAAATTCCATTATGGAATTTTTTAATCCTATTTCGAGATATTTGGGGTCTTCATAATTTGTTTCATCTTGGTTTGAGGAGAAGAAACCTTGTTCCTCTTCTGTGAGAAAAACCTCACCCTCGCTATCAGAACCTATCAAGTCTTTCCCCTTCCTCAACATAGTTTTCTTGGAAGGGTGGTCTGATTTGTTGATCATTTTCCCTTGGTTTGATTTGGGGTGGGCCCCTTGTAAAGTTCTGATTCCGGTTTCTGTTTTGGGGGTTTGGCTGGTTGTCCCTAGGAGGTGCTCTTCCACATAGATTTATTCTTTCCATCATTCTCTCCATGGTCCTAACCAGGTTATCTATTTTGGAATATGAAGAGGAAGTGGAAGGCATGGTCTCATCTCGATAAGTGACTTTCTTTTCTGATATCATCCTAGCCCTCTTTTCAGTGAGGTTGGCTTCAGCACTAACAGCTCCCCTTTGCATTTCTTCTAAAGTTGTGGGGTCTCTTTCTCTTAATTGATATGTTATGTCTGGATCGAAACCTTCCGAAAATTTTACAAGTGCTAGGCCGGGTGGAGGTTTCATGTGAGGTCGGAGGGCATTATATACACTGTTGAACCTAGTGAAATATTCTTAAACACTTCCCCTATGTTCCTTTTAAGATTTTTATATTCAAAAATAATTTGAAGGGGATTTTTCTTGATTTCCCATCTGTTTACGAAAGTTTGATAAAGTGACGGGAAATCATGTATACTATTAGGAATCAAGTTTTTAAATCATTTTTTGGCTTCTCCTCCTAGGATTTGGGAAAAAATTCTCATATTCATGGGTTCCTCATCTAGTTCCATGTAATTGAAGGCATCATTCATTCTATCTACATGTTTTTGGGAAGTGGTGGATTCAGCCCCGGTGAAGTGCAGGATTCCGGATTGGAAATCATTTGGCAAAGGTACCAAAGGCTGTGGTAACACTAATGGTGCATACCATGCTACCATGATGGGAGCTGATGGTGGATTTGTAGTTGGGGGATTTGAAATATGGGATGAGGTGATTTTCACAATGGTGGTGTGAATGGGCATGGTGGAAGTACTTGTACTTGTAAACTAATTTTGAGCAGACTTGGGGTGGAAAGAGCCGAAGTGGTGGGGAAGCTGAAAATCAGGTGGTGTAGTGGGTAAGGCTTCTCTGCTAGGACTCTACTGTAAGTCTAAGGGCTCAATATTGGAAATGTTAATTCTACTTTGTGACTTGTTTCTAGAAAGGCATTTTGCGGAGCACAAGTCAAAATGGGGGTCTTGCAAGGATGTAAGATGTTCTGGTACAGAGGTTGCTTTGTGAATAGTCTTACCAGTAGCTAAATTTCCAGTTTCAAAATTTTTCCACAAAATATTTTCTGGGTCATCAACTATGATAGGAGGGTTCGAGTCCGGATGTGATCTGGTATTAACTCTTCATGAAGCCAGATTTCAAATTCAAAATTCAGAGAGGATGACAGTTGTGATTTCTTTCGGAAGGCTATCCTCTCTAGGAGTTTATGGATGCTAGTAAAGTTACAAAATCAATGGAGGCTAGTGGAGTTGTCAGGTGGATTTTTTTTAATGAATTTTGAAGTTTTATGGTCCACCACCAATACTGACAAAGGAAATTTTTTAAAGAAAATTATTTTTAAGAATTTTTTTTTATGTAAACCAAAAACTTTGTAAGAGCGTTTAAAGCTAGATCAACATTTTTCTAGGATGGTGAGAAAGCTATAGTTCTGTTCTTAGGATATTTGGTTGAGTTTTTAAGTTTTGATGAAGTTTTCTGAATTTCTAAGCAATACTTAGTTTGTCACTGATTTCAGAGGCTGCAACATGATTTTTGTGATCGGAAGGGTAAATCAACAGGATAGAATTTTTATGGAATTTTTTGGTATTTAAATGGAGTAATAGGCCTACTGGAGGCTAGTGGAGTCGCCAGGTGAAGGTTTTTGTCTTGTAGAGACAAGTTTTTATGGTCCACCGCCAATGACTGATAGAAACCAATCTAGGGATGTTTTTGTGAGGTTTTTATAGAGTTTTATATGTAGCCTAGTTTGTAAAAGTGTCCTATACCTGTCTCATCGCTTAGCTAAGGTGGTGAAAAAAAGAGATTCTACTCCAAATGGATTTATAGGCTGCTTGTCTGATTTTAAATTTTAAGGACTAATGAGCCTACAAGAGTTTTCTAGGCTGTTATGTACTCAGTGGTCCCACCGTGATCGCCATTATGTTGGAGTCCCGTGATTTGGCAGATTGGTAAACCAAATGGCAGGGTAACATCAGACCGATATTTGGAGTCCTAGGACCTAGCCTTCCTGGACTCAGAGAGGGTTCTCTCTATGGTGTGAAGGATATGAACTTGTTCGATTTGTATGTTTGATTTTAGGCTAGTTGTTAAGTATATTTTGGTTTGTTTTGGTTTTGAGGTAAAAATTATCAAGTAGGAAAAAATAGAAAGATATTTTATCAAATCAATAGGGCTATGGGGTGAGCTAAAGTCAAGGATGTCTAAATGATAGACAAGGTGTACTGCAGGGCCGATTTAGCAAGGTCAATGGATCCTTTGGGTGAGGTATGAGCTGAAATGAACCTTAAGTTTGTGAAAAAAGAAGAAGTCTTAAACATATATAGTTTGAAAGAAAATACTCATGATGTAGGGAAAACCATAAATCTCTATGAATAATACTCAAACTGATAAACATGAAAGACAAATAATCCAGTGATAGAACTCCTAACTCTGGAAATTCACCTTCAGCTGTTGGGAAAACATATAAGATAAACAAAAAATTTAATATATGGAGAGGGAACTCCTAAACAACATATATCAAGACATCAGGAACTCTGAAACCAGTTTCCAAGCATGGAAAAATGGAAACATCAAACGAGACCTCTTTGACTTAACTAAAACAATCAATATTTCATAGAAAAGTTTCAGAAATGGAGTTTTGAGAAAATATAAGTAAGCAGGGCATACCTTAAATCATACTAGATAGCTAACCTACTGACCATTAATGAAACAAGTAACAATTTCTTGATGGACCTAAGGAGCAGTTAAGAATTCCTTAAAAATTATCAAGAAGAAGAAAACATCAAAGCTGTAATATGCAGGAGGTTTGAGGTGCTTCCATGAGCATATCTCAACATATACTTTTCTGATCTACATCAAATAAGAAGTATGAAAAATTAATGGAAACAAGAAGACATAAAAAAATCAAGGAAACATCACCATTCACCAAGCTATGGAATCCTGCACACAATGCTCCTCCACCATCATGTTAAGCAAGACATTCATCCACTTCATAAAACCAGTATTTTATTCAAGCTCATAAAACTATGTATTGCTCTTAACATGTCAATTTCTACCTATTTTTTACAATGAATCCTCATGTTTTATATAATCCAGGAGGAGAAAAACTTACTAGAGCAGCTAGAAGGCCATTGGCCAAAGAAAAATATCTAAAACTGCCCTTGAGGCCTTACAAGGTCCAAGGCACAAAATATCTCTTCAAAATATATTTTTTGGACCAAAATAACAAAAATATTGACTTTTAGGCCCTGAAATACATGATAAAATTTTCTAACGCACATTTGGCCCATTCATCACACATGAATGCAGAAAATTGTCTCTGTTTTGGCAGAATTTCTAGGCGTGCAACACCAAAATAGGTCTTTTTGTAGTGAGGTTTTGGAGGCCTTCCCGATGTCGAAAAAGGTCTTGTGATGGCCCTTTGGAGAGATATGGATGTATAATTTCAAAATATACTTTAGTGCTTTCAATATGATCTTTGGAAGCCTATAAAAAAGTGAAAAATTTGCCAAAACCCAGGAGCGCAGCACCTGCTAAAAAACAGTGGCAGAAAGGTGAAAAGGTGACTCTTTTGGACCTTTTGAGGGACCAAAACAACTCCAAATTATCTGAAAATTTATTAGCATACTCCCCTAGTCCCAAGGAATCCAAAAATATAAACTTCCCCCGCTAAAGATTCCCTGAGAAAAAGCGCAGCTTCCAGGGTGTTGTGCTCCTAGGCATGAAAATTCACAAAAAACAAAAAGGTGTCCAAATTTGCCCAAATTTGGTGATTACCTCCCTCAAGGGTTTTTGGAAGCCTGTAGTGAAGTGTGGGCCAAAATATTGAGCCTATATTGGTCTTTTCCATGTTTTTTCTCCAAGCACCTCCTTTGGGCAACTTTGAGTTTCTTTCTAGCAAACTGATTTAGCTTCTTGTAATGTTCAATCATTTTCCTTTGTAGGCCTAAATATTTGTTTGTTTTCTCCAATTCAGTCTCCAAATGCTAGTTTTCCCTCTCTAGCCAAGATTCTTTGTCATTTTCAATTTCTAAGGCAAGGAGCTCCGTGAGAGGGTACTGTTGTGCACGAGCTGATTCTCCTTCTTTTTGCTTTTCTAATGCTCTTTTAAGACCCATGGTCTTAGGCCTCTTTCTTGCTTGGCCTTCCTCTTCCTCATCTTCTTCATACTCACCCATGTACTCTTCTAGCCTTACTTGCGATTTTTGAGCCTCTATTTTTTACTTGAGTTCCCGGGCTTCATAAATGTCAAGTTGGCCGCTCATTTGTGCAATTTGTGTTTGTAGGAAATGAATGATATGTTTTTATCTTTCCAAATCATTCACCAAGTCTTTAACTTGAGCATCTCGGTCTTGTAAGAGGGATCTAAGTATCCTTGCCTCATTTTCTTCATCATCACTATCCAAGTGTATTATCTCAAACTCCCTCTCCTTTTCATGACTGCTTTCATGTTCTTCAATTTTCTGCTTGCCTTTTCCTTTTATGATTTTCTTCCCTTTGGCTTTCTTTGGAAACTCACTCTTACTCTGTTTTGGCAATTTACCTCTGCTCCTTAATGCCCTGGTGACATTTATTGGCACTGTTTTGGTGGTTTTGCCTATTACTACTTTAGTAGTTTTTCCTTTCACTGTTTGTGATGGAGGATGCATGGCCCCTTGCCTTGGAGAGGCAGTAAAAACATGCTCCTGACTTTGCTGATGAGGAATGAGAGGAGGAGTCAATACTTGGGCTTGTTCAGTTTGGTATTTTACAGCCTTAGGGATGTCCTTTTCCTCATAAAAATTCTTTGTTTGCATTTCTATGTCACTTTATTGTGGAAAACCTTCTTGATCATTAAATTTGACATTTGCAATGATCTCATCATCAGGAGCAATCTCAGAAAGATCATGTTCTTTTTATGTTTGGTGAGAGATGTCTAGGTCTGCTGTTTTTTCCTTTTAAAACCTATCCCTTCCTTCATCCACCCTCCTGCTGTCTTGACTATTTTTATCACTTCTCTCTTTGTTGTGACTACTTTCATTATTTTCATCTTGACCTTGGTCTTCAATGGTGTCACTGTCTTTGCTATTTAAGCCTTTACTGTTTTGGATGCTTTCATTACTTTTTCTGTCTTCTGTTTGGCTGCCTCCTTCCTCATCAAATTTTTTGTTTCCACTGTGCTTTGGACTGTTTTCCTCATCATTTTGACTGTTTTCTCTACTACTTCTTTCATCACTGTCACTGTTTTCACTGTTTTTCTGATTGCTGCCTCCTTCCTCACTGTTTTCACTATCTCCCTATTTGCTGCCTCCTCCCTCACTGTCTTCCTTTTCTTCTTCATCAATTTTTTATTTTTCATCATCAATTTTATCCCTACTATTTTCTTTGGTATTAGTAGTGTTTTTCTCAGGCACATCATTACTTTCAGGGCGACTACTGCTTTCTTCTTTATCAGCTTTATCAGTGGAAGATGTTTTTTCTTGGGAGGGTGACTCATGAGAGGAAGCTGAAACATATGTTGTAGAGGGCGAAGAAGGGGTATGAGGAGGATTTCGAGATGAGGATGGCATGATTTGCAATGGGATGGAAGATGAAGAGGTGAAGTCATCATGAGTGATAAAGGTTTCCCAAGGAATACCTTTTTGCTCTAGTTGGTGAGTAACAATGATTTTGACAAGGGAGTGATGACATGAGCTTTCTCTTTGCTGATTTGGAGGTTTCTTTTTCACAATGGTGGACATATTTTCAATACTTTTGCAGAGGAAATAAGGTAGGTTCAACAAATTGTTTCGGGTGAAGTGCATAAGGAGCCTAATGTGATATGAATAGATCCGGGAAAACCTACCTTCACAGGTAAAATATTTCATGATAATTTTCATGAGGAGGGCATGCCTATCCAGCAGATGTGAAAAAGGGAAAATGGTTTTATATATAGCTTGACAACTGGGCTTTAGAAAAGGCTGATAATGGGTTAAGTCAAGGTATGTCTGTTTAAACCATTTCTCTTCTATATAAGGGATCTTGGTGGCTTTAGATACAGCTTTAGGAGTCAATTCAAAATCTAAACCTGCTATGTGAACCTTTTTCATGTGAAATCTTAGGGAAAATAACTCAGTTAAATGAGGATGGCTGCCAATTTCTTGCACTTTATTGCAGAATTCAAAAAATCCCATTTCATGAAAAAAGGATAAAATAGAGGGGGAGGCAGTTAGTTCTTGGATGTCTGTAGGCTCAAACTTGTTGGGTTTATCTCCCTTCTTAGCTTTTCTCTTTGGCCTTTGAGGCTCATCACTTCCTTCTTGAGACATGATGACTATGTTATTTTTCCTTTCAAATTTTGAAAAAAAAAATCTTTTGCTAATGAAATGAAGGTGAGGGAGGTCCTTTCAGGAATTTTAGTGCCTCAAAACCAAACTGTATATTCAAAATAGAAAAGGCCACACTTGCATTTGGATTTTTCCTCAAAATGCCCTAGACTCACTTTTAGCCCTAAAGGCACTTTTATAGCTCAAAAAATGGATAAGGAGTTATGAATTGGTGAGAAATACCTCTTTTAGCTCTTGCTTGTGATGAGAAAAAAACTGGGCGAAAAATGAGTGATTTTGGCCTTTTTGGAGAAAATAGGGCAGTGCTGCGTTTTCTCACTCAGGCACGCATCGCCCTTGGCTCGGGTGGCCTCTGCCCACAGAAGTGCGATGGAGCCCATTGTGGGCGTGTAGCACCTACACGTTGTGTGGTGACTCTTGTAGAAATGTGACGGAGCCTGTTGTGGGCACGCAGCACCTGCGCGCCGGGTGGTGGCTCCTGCAGAAACGCGACGGAGCGCGTTATGGGCACACAACGTCTGAACGTCGGGCGATGACTGAACGGGGGCTCGGGCATTGTATGCATGCTGGGTGATAGTTGAACGGAGGATTGGGTGTTTTCTGCACTCCAGGCAATCGTCTAAACGTGCAGCACTCACACAAAGGCACGCAACATCCAGTGTAGAATTACACTGTGAGCTGCTACAGGCGCGCAACGCTAACACTCAAGAGCGCAGCGTCTTCAAATTTCTGCACGCGGTTTTTATCTGAGAAAAAAAATGCCTTCCTCCCTCTTTCCAATGATGAAATGAAAGGATATATGTCCGTTGGGGCTTTTATGTTTCTTTTTGGAATGCTTTTTAGAAGGCAACTTTTCTCCTTTTAATTTAAAAGAACACCTCTCTCACTTTGGTCTTTTGTCAATTTTTCTCGTATGCAGCTTTTTTTCCTTTGAGCATAGGAATTGGTCATGATGTTCTTTAGACACTTTCCAGGTGATCTGTATAAATATTTTTCCTCCCTCCTTAGAAATCAGTTGGTGACTGTTTCCTTGTTCAGCAGTCCAACTTTCAGAGTTTGATCTTTTCCTCCTTTTAGTGAAAGGCATTCTCTGTTTCCTAAAAACTATAAAATGTGACTTTCACTCATCCTTTGTAGATAAACCAGTCCAAAACCTTACACCCTCTATTTGTACATGAAGGAGATGTTGTTTTAAGCCTTTTAATGCCTCATTTACACATTTATCCAAATTTCATAAAAAAGGCCTGAAACATTCTTTCACTGTGGGGTTATTTAAACAGAATTTTGCAAACAGCAAAACCATTTTTTTCCCCTTTTCTTTGTATAAAAACAAATGGTGCTTCAAGCCTGTTTACCCTTTATCCAATCTGTTGAGACTATCCTTTGAAGAAATTCACTGTGAAGACAATAAACAGGTATTGTATTTTCAAAATCAAACATACCTGCTTTTTCTCTTTTTGGTGTGACTGCTCCTTTGCAGTAGCCTTAGTTTCACTTCTATTGATGGTGGCTTTGATAGTTTCTTAGTCTAGGTTGTATGGGTATGAAAAAGGAAGTTGTTAATTTTTCATGTTTTTACTTTGATGCATAAAGACTGTTGGAAGGGCCCTTTTTGCCAGAAATCTGCCATGTTTAGTCACATAGTGCTGATCTTCAGAGTTGTAGCCCATATGCTTGGAAAGAGCAGAAAAACACCTCCTGAAGTGACATGAAGTGCTTTGTTTAGTATCTTCCCAATTTTTGTACTTAGTTGGTGATGATAGATGATATTTGACATTTTGTAGGTATCCCTAATTTGCAGAGATAAAACCAGTTTGTTCTCTTTTCTCTCAACTCTGTATTTCCTTTAGTTCAAACAGTCAACTGTTTTGATTGAAGATTTTCCTTGAAGTGTCTCTTTTGCCAAATTTTGATTAAGGCCATTCATCATGGCATCCCTCTAGAGATGTCTTGATAAGGTGGCTTGATATTTGGCAAACTTTTCTGTTGTACCATAAGGATAGACATTGAAGATCGCTTAATCACCTTCCCTTTAGAAATATGACCATCCTCCCTTTGTTTTCCTTGAGTTGGCCTTTGAGCTTTTCTGAAGCAAAAATACATGAAAAATTTGATGGTGCATGACTTAGGGAGGATTGAAAGGTTTTCTTGGAAGATTTTCAGAAAAAGGGATACTTGACTGATAGTTAAAACAGATTTTTTGACTAGACACCGGTTTTTTAGATATTCACCCTAAGCATCATCACCTATAACCTAAACACTTTTTCATGATTTTTAAAGGATTTCCAAGACACATTCAAGTCATCAACAGTAACTTGGGCTATTGGAGGGAAAAAAGACCACTTGTCTTATGTTGGACAGACAATTTTGTGAAATAGAAGGATTTTGGATATTAGAGATAAGAGGTTTTACACAGATGTGACAGTTATGGATAGGGCAAGGCGTACTGATCTAGGATAGGATTTAAACAATGATGAACACTTCTCTGGGGGGGTTTCTAGAGGACAAATTGATTGTTTGAATTTGGTTTCTAGAAAACCTGGACAAAGCATATAGTCATCAAAACAAGTGAAAAATACTGATGACTAACACCATGTTATGTTTAGATTTGATCTATTTTAATGTAAAGTCATCTTCATAAATTTCTGAAGCATTTTGCAGATCTACAACTTAAATCTCAGATCTACTCTTTGTTATGCATGATTTGGTCAAAACCCCAAGGGGATCTTGTAAATAAGACTATCTAGTTTCCAGATCTGAATTGGATCTGATGTATTGTCCACAGATCTATCCTAGATTTGAGTTGTAATATTTAGCTGTTGCAGCTCCTAAAAATAATGATGTTAAGCCAATTTGCAGTTTATATGTGTTGCAACCTTCTTTTCTGAAGATTTCTTGCTCTATTGTCTCATGTATTCTACTGTATATTGAAAGAGCTTAATTGTAATTCTGATTTGCTATTGTATACTCATAAGTTAATCATATTTGATGGCCTCCTACTCATATTTTCCAAGACTGCATTATTTCTGAAGCAATTTGTTGTGCATAGTTGCAGCCCCTCTTGTAGGGTGTTTTTCAGCTAGACTAGGTGGTGGGAGATCTATTTACCACACCTAGTTTGATTTGTTATTGCTCTCCTTTTGGATCTAGACTGCAGATCTGCTGATCTAAGGGATCCAAGGGATGTAAACTCATTTCTATGCATAAATCTCCTAGGAGTGCATTATTTCAGTAGGATTGCTGTGTTGTTCCAGATTTAGAATATTACAGTGGTATCAAAGCTCCTTTCTTGGCACAGCCTATGCTTTCCTTGGAGCACCACAACCATGTTGCATTCAGAAGAAGATGAACCTCTTACTGAGAGGGAGAAGAGGTACCAGAATAGAATTCACAAGAAGTTTGATTATATTACTGATGAGCAAGACAAGGGTAAAGCCCCTAAAACTACAGATGATAAAGAAGGAGAAGAGTTTGCAAGAACTCTGTTGGTGGCCATGCAAGATCTTGCCAAAGAGATCAAAGAGATGAGGATGGAAAGAATGAGGGAATATCCTGGGAGATTTCATCTGGGGGAAAGCTTTGACATGTCTCATCACTGGACTGGGAAACTAGTGAACTTGCCATAAGCCCCACAAGCTTCACAACGCTCCACTATGCCTACCTTCTTGGATATGGAGAATGAAGGACCATAAGAGCAAGCTTCCCTTGAAGACTACTTTGTGGAATATGAATCTCAAAATCATAGATTCAGAGACCACTTGAGTTTCCAAGAGTTTTTTCACCAAGATAAGAAGACTGGGAAATAAGAGAGAGAGCATAATTTTTCATAACTGTAGATATTAATACTTCGCGGGTGTACATATTTTTGCCCAATTTTGATGAGATCAATCCTCCCAGCTCATGCCTGCCACATAAAGTAAATATGGAGATTACTGGGCCTGAACAAATCCTGAGATTGAGGCTATCAGATTGTAAATAATGTGAGTTCCTGAAGGTGGAGCACAAATGGTGGTTCCATGGGTTGTCTAATGTTATTACCAGTGCAGCCACTTATCTCCTATGCTGACAGAAGACTGTGAGAGGTGTTTTCAGCAGAAGGATCTAGGAAGCACCCTTCATGTTTCAAAAAAGCTGTAACAAATCGTGGAATGTAGAACCATCTCCTATTTTAGACACAGTCATGGTCCCATCTATCCGAGAACAAAGGATGAAGCATAAGTCTATCAGGCCTCGAGAACCTTGAATGGGCTGTGGTTGGGCAGATAAGCCCATCACTTTGTATGATTCCATTGAGAGGGCTAGAGACCTCCAAGATGCCTTGCCAAAAGCAAAGGAAACTTTCCAGAGCAAGGCCCCTCACTTTTCTAAGGGGAAGAAAGGAAAAGCTGCTCCTTCCAAGGAGAGATCTTTGAAGAAGCCTCTTGATATTGAACTCAGGAGGGAGTTGAGAAAGAAGAAACTGTGTTTCACTTGTCAAGATTCATGGGCACTGGGACACAGATGTGCTGTTGGGAAAGAACACTACATAGAAGTCTTCTCAGATTTTGAGGAGGAATATGGAGATGATGAACCTAGGAGGGGTCATAGCACTGTTAATGATGAGGAATATATAACACCATCCGGAGATGGGGATGTAGCCTTTGCTCCAATAAGTGGAACTCTTGCATCTTTGAGAGGAGTGCCTAAGTACTTCACCCTAAGAGTACAAGGTTCAATCATGAATCAAAGGGTATCTGTGCTAATTGACAGTGGGGCAACCCAAAACTTTATTGATGCTCATCTTGTGTAGAGGAGAGAAATCCCCACTGATACTTTTTAGGGATTCTCTATTTTGGTCCCAGGAGATAGGACAATGCAATGCATGCAATATGTCCCATCACTCTCAGTTACTATGGGGTCCTACACTTTGGTGGATCACGTTTTTTGTAGTTGACATACCAGACACCAATATCATTTTGGGTGTCCAATGGTTGATTACATTGGGGAAGATCACCACTGATTGGAAGGCTTTGCAGATGGAGTGGGTGGACATGAAGAGTGGTAATTCCCAAATTATCCAAGGCATGCATACTTATCCTTAACCTAGCACTTCCACACAAACAAAAAAGATGGATTTACGCAGTGGAAGCAAGGATCTCATAGTTCCTTCACTAATGTCCATGAGCTTTCTGCATAGGACATTCCTATCTAGTGGCAAACCACCTGGGAGGCCACCATATTCAGATATTGTGGGGGAAGCCTCACAAAATGCTTCTCCAAATCTAGATACATGAGGGATTGGAGAAATGGGAGACCAAGCTATAGTGCTGGAGGGCTTGGTACAGCTCAAGAGTGAGGGAGATCCTCTCACTGTATCACTATCACCTTCTCTCTTTTCTAGATCTGCGCTGTGGGAGGAGGAGAATATGAGGACCAGCCTTCCAACACACATATTTGGCATTGGAAATTTCAGAGAATAGATCAGCAGCATGACAGACACTTCAGTTGAGGTATCATTAGCGCTTTCTTTGTTGAGCAGTGTGGATCTGTACTGGAAATCTCAATTGCTTGTAGAGTATTCCAAAGATCTCCACATCAGTATGATACTAGATGACCTGCAACAAGAAGAGGGCTACTTCTTCCAAGGGGTATTCATCTACTTTCATGGTAGGATCTTCCTATCTAGAGCTTCTGAGCTCAAGCAGAAGATACTACAGAGGGCACACAAGGAATTCCTTCTCAGCCATATGCAGTCCATGAAGATCTACACCCTGATCATGAGGAGCTTTGATTGGGAGGGGATGAGAGAGGACCTACATCAGAAATTTCAAGGGTGCATTAACTATGGAGGATTGGGGCAGCCAATGGACTCTTCGCAAGATTCATCTCAGCCAGTTCTTCCTTTGCTTGAGAGGAGGGAAATGCTCATGCACAAATCCTTGTATATGAATAACTATGATGGTAAAGGATCTGATCATGTTAAGCAAGATCTATTTTCTGATTTGTCACATTCTTTTACCATTTTTTTGCAAGCTATGACTCCTAAATGGGGTGAGAGATCATGTGGATGTCATAGTTTTTTGAGGGCTAATAGAAATTCTGAACTTGGCCACTCCCTTGTTGTGCAAAGGGAGATTCCCTTTCATGATGGGTGCTTCCCAAAGGCACCAAACATATCTAATATCTCTAGCTATGTTGAGATAACTTATGCAAAAAATGTGTCGGGGGAATGCCACTTGCCACACCTTGATCTAATGCAGGCAGGAGGTGCACTGCACTGGCACCACATGTGGGAATTTGACCCCCCTCTTCAAGGTCGAATTTATGTTTTCATATATGTAGTCTTGCTTCCATACTTGGATGATATAGTTGTACTATTTTTGGGGTTGTATGGAGGAAGTATGTATAGTTTTTATGTACCACATGGATTGGAACTTCTTTATGAGCCTCATGCTACTTTTTTTAGAGGAAGCATTGCTCCAGCCATGTTTATTTCTGTTGAATTTTTCACTCTCGGTGGGATGGACTATGAACATCTTATGTTGACCTTGGAGGAACAATACCTGATGTATTGGCTTGATGAGCACTTGGCTTATGATGAGGACTGGATCATTGATGATGCCATCAATGAAGGAGGGGAAGTAATACAGCTCTCACCCTATCAGTTGCTTGAGGACAAGCAACATTTTGGAGGGGAGGACTGTAATATTCCTACTTAGCCTAAGCTAAGAGGAATATACATTTTTTATTTATTTTTTGTTGTATGAATAAATGAATAAAGGAGGACATGTAAAACTCCTGAAAAGACTAAATAAATCAATGCCCATGTGAACAAGGATAAATTAGGGCCATGTAAATAAATCACTTGCAGGTGTGAAAGGGGTTTGAGCTGTGAGACTGGGTCAACCTTGACCAAATCTATAGCGCTGTCTAGATTCAATGTACCTCATAAAGGGACATCGTAGTTCTAGAAGGATGCCCCTCATGTGAAAGGAGCTAACTCATCAAGGTGGTTTAGGGTTTGTGAAGACTCTCATCTTATAAAAGGAAGGGGAAGGCAGCAAGGGAAGGTTGTTGATTGATTATATTTCTGAGTATCTTGTCTGTTTAAACAAATACGATTCTCTGCTGTTTAGTGGAGGATTGTGCTGCTTATCACTTGGAGTTCCTAGGCAGGGATTTCACCTCTTTCATTGAGAATTATTGGAGGAGTATTTTCTAATTTGATCCACTATCAAGCTTTGGGCTAAGCTCTACTTCCAACTGCAACGCAGATCCAGTGAGGGTTTGCTTTCTTTTGTAGGCTGCAACAAGTGGAACTCTAGATCTACAGAGATCTAGCTTGTATTGGAGCCTCTTCTCATGGAGTGTGTCTTTTAACCTCCTGGAAGAGTGCATCCACTGTTTGAGCTTCAGATTTGTATCTTGGCATCAAGCCATAATTTTTATTCAAGCTACAATGCAGTTTTCATTGAGAAACTGCGTTATTTTCATAAGAGATTCTGCAGGGTATTTTAATCCCATTTTTTATGAGAGATCTATGGTGCTAGGCTTTGCCTTTCACTTTGGTGATCCATGGATTAGCTTGCTGATCCATGTTCTGTTTAGATCTGATCTATTTTAATGTAAATTAATCTTTAGAAATTTCTAAAGCATTTTGCAGATCTGCAACTTAAAACTCAGATCTACACTTTGTTATGCATGATTTGGTCAAAACCCCAAGGGGATCTTGTAAATAAGACTATCTAGTTTCCATATCTGAATTGGATCTAATTTTTTGTCCACAGATCTATCCTCGATCTGAGTTGTAATATTCATCTGCTGCAGCTCCTCAAAATAACGTTGTTAAGCCAATTTTCAGTTTATATATGTGTTGCAGCCTTCTTTTCTGAAGATTTCTTGCTCTATTGTCTCCTGTATTCTACTGTATATTGAAATAACTTAATTGTAATTCTGATTTGCTGCTGTATACTCATAATTTAATCATATTTGATGGCCTCCTGCTCATATTTTTCAAGACTGTGTTATTTCTGAAGCAGTTTGTTGTGCATAGCTGCAACCCCTCTTGTAGGGTGTTTTTCAGCTAGACTAGGTGGTGGGAGATCTGTTTACCACACCTAGTTTGATTTGTTTTTGCTCCCATTTTGGATCTAGACCCCAAATCTACTGATATAAGGGATCCAAGAGCTATAAACTCACTTTTGTGTATCAATATCCCAGGAGTGCGTTATTTTAGCAGGCTTGCTGTGTTGTTCCAGATTTGGAATATTACACGTATTTTGTATGGAAGTTTCTATCCCTTATTGTACACCTGTATCATCCTGCACCTCGCCCCCTATCATAGATAAATTTATTTCTAAAGCTTGACAGTTGGATTATGAAATCATTTTAGCTAACCCTTGGCCTTTGATGAGCTTGGTAGGATTCATTTCCATTTCGTACTCCTAGATCTTCATTATCAATTTTCCCCTTTTACCTTCATTGTCACCATGCATGAGAATGTCCTTCACTGCTACGGTGGGGACGTAAGTTGTTATGGCAGACTGTAACACATACAACCGAAATGCCTTAAGTGATTTAACCAGAGAATATGATTTCTTTTCCTGGATGTTTTATTTTATTTCGGCATCTCGAAGGACTTGGTTGAAGAATGAAATAGGTTGTTCATGCCCTTCTCCATTATTTTTTAATAACACCGCAAATATTTTGTGTGGGGAGGCAAAAGAAAATATCATGAACAAATTTTCATAATCTGGACCAGCCAGCACTGGAACTTCTGCAAACTCCTGTTTGATCCTATTAAAATAATCTCTCGATTGGGGAGTCCATTTCACTTCATTATTCTTCTTTAGCATTTCGGTGATGTTTCAGACAATCTCAACATAATTAGGTATGAATCTTCTTATAAAATATATCCTTCCCAATAATACCTATACTTCTTTCTTGTTTCTTGGTAGAGAAATTCCATTTATCACTTCCACCCATTTTGGATCAATTTTTATTCCTTATTTAGTTACTGTATGCCCCAATAGCTTCCGTTACTCCAGGGTGAACATGGAATTTTGGGGGTTTGGAGATAAACCATACCTGCAACATTTGTCAAAGGTTCGCTTGAGATGTTATATATGCTTGACATCACTCTTTGAGAAGATGGTGATGTAATCCTGTTAAATCACTATGAACTTATCCTGGTCTCCTATGAAAGTGATGTCCATCATGCGCTGGAATGTGGCACCAACATTTATCAGGCTGAAAGTCATCTAGGCATACATGAAGGTTCCCCAAGACGTGGTGAACGACGTCTTCTTCTGATCTTCAGGGAGTACCTCCACCTGATTATACCCCGAGAAACCGTCCATAATAGACATGCGAGAGGATCCCACAACCTTTTGTAGGATGTGGTCCATCTTAGGGTGGGGATAATTACCTTTGAGTGAGGCCGAGTTCAAGTTTCGGAAGTCCACACAAAGCCTGATTTCTCCATTTCTTTTTCTTACAGGAACCAGGTTGGACACACACTCTGAGTATCTCAAGGGAACGATGATCTTCACGTGCAACAATTTCTTAATATACTTTTCAATAGCTGGAAGGAGGAGAAGATTTATCTTCCTCAGCTTTTTTTCATGAGGCTTGTCATCTTCTTCAACAGGTATTTTGTGCTGTATGACGTCTATATCGAAAGTCTTCAAATCTTGGTACAACCAAGCGAAGACTTCCTTATATGATCTGAACATCTTCAGGTACTAGCCTCAATACTCTTCAGGGACCCATTTTGACACTTGACCAAATTTGGGTCTTCCTCTGTTTCGATATTAAGATCCCTAAGTGGCTCATCGAGGGTCAGTTTGCTTGAGTTCACCGGGATATCATTTTTTTCAAACAACCTTTCCAATGGCACGAGGCCTCTAGGGATAAAATTTCCCTTTAATTATAAAATGCATTTCCCAGTGAGTGTCTCCTCAAATTGTAGCTCCTAGAGACAGCCTTGGGTTGCAAAATACCATTGCCTAGGACATATTAAAATCAAAGGTTAAATGTAGAGAATTATAAGGATGCCTCTGACAGAATATGGATAAAGAGAATGATGGTTTTTGTGGTTCAGGAATGGAGAATACCTCGGAGTCTAATTCATGTGAATTACCTATAATGTGATATGGCTCAGGAGGCTATGAGGCTTGATGGCTTTCAAATGGGCCAAGTATAAAACAATGAGTAGAAGCTTTATAAATATGCAAAGGCATTGAGAAATAACGAATAAGGAACCCACAAGAGGCAGGCTAAAGAGGTTTAAGAATATGTCTCTCATGAACTCAGAGGAAGCAGATATGAATAAGATATGAACAACAACAGAGATTCTTGGAGCACGAATTAAGGGAGTGAACCAAGCTTAATACATGAACGTTAACACATGAGTGTTATATAGACATGAATTCATGAATAAAATTTCAGACCACTGGAAAATACATTACATGAATCATCAAAGCAGCAGCACATGAAAGATGATTATACATAAAAATGATATTACTGATAAATAGAAGAAAACAGATACATACTAATCATTGCCCCATCTGGAATCCAAATAAATAGCACTGTATCATATTAAGTTCAAAACAACTCTCCCAAATATGTATCTCAGAGCATAGGGAGCTCACTCATACAAAACTACAAAAAAATTCTCCAAAATTTAGAACCTTTCTTTCACCTTAGAACTCACTACATATAGAGTTATCCTTCTGGGTTTACAATCGATTAATATTCTTGCATGATCGAACCACACATGTGAAAACCAAAATATCCTAACAAACTGGCATAATGTGCATCAAGAAATCACTCCTATAATAGAAAATCAAAACATAATCAGGTGAAATCAAGATTTCACTAACAAAACATCACTATCTAACAGTAAAAGGAAACAAAATAGTTGGCCATGGAAGCCAAATTCCAAAATCTTCAAAAGGAGTGGTGAGAAGTGGTTGTGAACTAGGTGGGCGGTCTGGTCTCCACCACTTGATCTCATCGATTCTCAAAAGCCTCCACTCCCTCGTTCTCATGATTTCTACTTAACAGTTGTTAAATTTCCAGTCATGTTGTGCATTTCTGGATCTTTAGCGGAGATTTGCTGAATGAAATGAATAAACCATAACTATGTGCTCCACCCAAAAGCCTGTGTTGTGTTTGAATTGCAAACCAGAAACCGGATTTCAGAAGGGGGCATGGATGGTTTGGGGTATTGGATGTGAGGGTGCAAAATCACTATGGTTGCCACGTATCACCGGAGGCGGTATAAAAAACTGACCATTTCAGACCCCCCCCCCGGTTTTAATCTTCAAAAGGTGAGGGGGGAGTCGAAACAAATAATGAACCGTTGGATATATAGATAGGGAGCAGAGATAAAGGGGAGATGGTGGAAGTAATGGTGAGGCCATCGGGATGATTAACATGGAAAAGAGAGGGACAAAAGTTGTGGAAGGGCTAATTATGGCGTGGAAATGAAGTGGGACCCAAACTCATATCGCATATCATAGATCAGAGGTTTTACATATAAGCAGCGAAGGGTAAATGTTAATAATTGCGATGTAACGAAGTGCGATGGGCAGAGGAGTAACGTGATAGGACAGAGGTGGGGCCGCTCGCACATCGCAAATCGCAAGGTTTACATGTGAGCAATGGAGGGTAAATGCTATAAATTGTGATGTGTGAAGTGTGATGGGCAGAGAAGGTGATGTGGCGGGAAAGAGGTGGGTCCGCACACACATTGAAAATCGCAAGGTTTACATGTGAGGGGTCGAGGGTAAATGCTATAAATTGTGATGTGCGAAGTGTGATGGGTGGAGAAGGTGACGTGGCAGGACGGAAGTGGGGCCACCCACACTTTGAAAATCACAAGGTTTACATGTGAATAGCGGATGGTAAATGCTATAAATTGCAATGTGTGAAGTGCGATGGGCAGAGAAGGTGATGTGGCACAGAAGTGCGGCTACCCGCAGATCGTAGATAGAAGGTTTTGTGTGAACAACGAAAGGTAAGAGTTAAGATTTTTGGGGAGTGAAATGCGATGAGAGAAGAGGTGTTAAGAGTGATAAATGATATTACACATGTTATATGTTATATATAGTATATGTAACGGTTTGTGGGATGCGGAAATTAACACAACTTTGGATAATATTACCTTGACCGCGACACTTTTCTCTTTTGATTGCGGGGCTTTCTGCCCTACTTGCGCTTGAATTTCTTGGCCTTACCCTTAAACATTCACACCTACACCCTATGATTTCCTTATAGGGATCAGTTCTCCATGTTGAGTGTGGTCACAGGCCAACGTTGGCTCCATCTGGGAGAAACGTGTTGTTCTAAGTACGTTGAGAACCTGCAGACCTAAATTCCTGTGCTTTATTGGGCACATGGAGTTGCGAATGCATACTGATTAGGAATTGTTTTATACAAACATTCAAATGGGCACAAAATTGAAGATGAAATGGAGGATGATATGGAAGGTGAAATGGAAAATACAAATAGTGGATGAAACAAAATGGGAACAATGGAAGATGATATGGAGGATGAAATGGAAAATGAAAATAGAGGAGGAAACAAAATGGAGTATAGACAGTGGAATTATATATATAGTGAGATGGATTAGCCCACGTCAGTTATGAAAATAGAACTTGATGAACTTCCCATTCATGGGTGCCTCAAGTATGTCTCCTTCTAAGTTCTCCAACACAAAATTATTGCTGCCCTTGACCTCTACCACCCTGAATGGACTGGACCAGAGGGGGTTGAACTTCCCATGTTTCCTTTTGGCTGCCCGCCTGACATCCCATCGAAGCACCAAATCCCCTACTTTGATTTCCCTACCTTTAGCTCTTTGATCAAATAAGCCTTTCATATTTTCTAGGAACTCTACTAGTTTTAGGCTTACCTATTCTTGTGTTTCACTTAGCTAGACCAATTGATTCATTCTTCTAATAAGGTCGTTTGGCTCTTCCTAACTCTCTTGTAAGAATCGGGCCACGGGTAATGCAAGCTGAATAGGAAAGAATGTAGCTCTACCATACACTATTTCATAAGGGGACTTCCCTGTGGATATCTTAGTGGTGATGCGATTTTCCCAGAATGCAAACTTGAGCTGGGAGTCCCAGCTCTTTTTGTTTTCATTGATGGTATTTTTCAGAATCCTAACCAGTGTCTTGTTAGATGACTCCGCCAACCCGTTACCTTCTGGATAATATGTAGTGGCATTTCCCAAAATGATATTATAGTGCTGATAAAATTTCATGAACTTAGCCGATTTGAAAGCCTGGGCATTATTGGTGATGATTTTAGCAGAGCATTCAAACCTAGCTATTATGTTCTTCTCCTGGAACTTGATCACTACCTCATCGGTGGCATTCCTTGCAGGCACGACTTCAACCCACTTAGTGAAGTAATCTGTGGTGGTGAGGATCCATCGATACTGATTTCTAGAAGCTAGGTGAATCTCTCCTATGAATTCGATCCCCCATTGTTTAAAAGGTTCCTCAACATGTAATGGGATCAATGGGAGAGGTGCATACTTTTGCTTTTTGGAAAACGTCTGACACTTCTCGTAGGCTCGAATGCGAGCATGTACATCACCAAAAAATTTAGGCCAATAGAAACCTGCCCTTAGGATCTTTTGTGCAGTGGATCGGTAGCTGTAATACCCGCCACATATCCCTTCATGGAAATTGGTCATCACTTGGTAAAATTCTTGATATGTTAAACACAATAATAGAATCCTCGTCTGTTCCTTCCAATAAAGTCACCCATTTTCAACCATGTACTTCTAGGACCTCAGCCTTAAGGTGCAGTACTTGGCCTTATCATAGTTAGGAGGGCATCTCAGTGTTAAAATATATTCCACTATATATTTATACCATGAGGATAGAAGGTACTTCACATGTGTCTTTTGTGTGGAAGATTATATGCCCTGATGTGCACCTGTATCTTCCTGTGCTTCTCCTCCTATCATAGACAGATTTATCCCCAGATATTGAAAGTTGGATTCAGATAGAATATTTTCCATCCCTTGGCCTTTAATGAGTTTAGTAGCCTTTATCTCCATCTCATACTCCTGAATCTTAGCTATCCATTTTCCCCTTTTCCCTTCACTGTCGCCCTGCACCAAGATATCCTTCACTGTTGTTGTGGGAACATAGGCGGTTATGGAAGATTGTAACACATACACCCTGAATGCCTTTAGAGAATTGACTAGATTGTATGCTTTCTTTTCCAGGATATTATATTTCACTTCGGCATCTCGCAAAACCTGGCTGAAGAACGCAATAGGTTGTTGATTCCCTTTTCCATTCTTTTGTAGAGGCACTGCAACTATTGTATGAGAAGAGGCGAAAGAGAAAATCATGAAGAGATTCCCATAATCTATACCTATTAGCAATGGAGCTTCTACAAATGCCTTCTTGATTCTGTCAGAATAATCCCTCGATTGAGGGGCCACCTCGCTTCACTTTTCCTTTTTATCATTTCGGTGATGTTTCGGATGATCTCGGCATAATTCAGTATGAATCTTCTTAGGAAATTTATTCTTCCCAGGAACACTTGTACCTCATTTTTGTTTCTTGGTAGAGAAATTTCGTTTATCACCTCCACCCATTTCGGATCAATCTTCACTCCCTCCTTAGTTACTATATTTCCCAGTAACTTTCCTTCTTCCAGGGAAAACATGGATTTTTTAGGGATTCAGGGATAGGCCATACATGCGACATTTTTCAAAGGTTTGTCGAATATGTTCTATGTGTTCAACATCACTCTTCAAGAAGATAGTGATGTCATCTAGGTAAATAACCATAAACATATCTTGCTCTCCTATGAAAGCGATGTAAATAGCACGTTGGAATGTGGCACCGAAATTTATCAGGCTGAAAGGCATTCGAGTGTACATGAAATTTCCCCAAGGAGTAGTGAACATCATCTTCTTTTGGTCTTCTGGGAGCACTGCTGCTTGATTATACCCTGAGAATACATCAATCATGGACATGCGAGAGGATCCCACCACCTTTTGCAAGATGTGGTCCATCTTCGGGAGGGGATAGTTGTCTTTGAGTGAAGCTCTGTTCAGATTGCAGAAATCCACATAAAGCCTAATTTCGCCATTCTTCTTCCTCATGGGTACCAGGTTTTCCACCCATTTAGAGTACCTTATTTGGAGTACCTTAGAGGGACAATGATCTTTTCATGCAACAACTTCTTTATTTCCTTTTCAATAGCTAGGAGAAGAAGATGATTGATCGGTCTCAGCTTCTACTTGTGAGGCTTAGCATCTTCTTTGAGTGGTATCTTGTGTTGTATAATGTCAATGTCGAAAGTCTTCAGATCTTGATATGACCAGAAAAAAACATATTTATGTGATTGAAACAACCCGAGGTACTAATCTTGGTATTCTTCCAAGATCCCTTTTTCCAGATTCACTACCTTCAGATCTTCCTCCGTCCCAATATTCACATCCCTTATAGGCTCGTCGAGGGTGATTTTGTGGGGATTCATTGGGATGTCGTTTTTGTCAAACAATCTCTCCAATGGCATGAGATCCCTGGGAATGAAATTTCCCTTTAATTATAGAACACGGTGTCTAGCCAATGTCTCTTCCCATCTAGTTTTTGGCTTTTCACTGTCATCCTCGGTGACTGATTCGATCACCATATTTGAGAACTCATCCACTATTTCCATAAAATGCTAGACCTTTTCTTCATCTTCAAAGACTTGCCAATGCTTTACATTGTCCGGAATGGAGGGGTGGTATCGCACTTCAACCTCATATCTAAGCAAAGGATTCTGCGAGGGGGTAGAAATAACTAGCAGCCACATCGAGTGAGTCTTCCATTCTATTCTTATCCCTCGACATGAAATGGATGTTAAAAACAGAAAGGAATTTCTCAACCAAATCCCATACCTCATTCCTGTAAGCTCTGTGCCGCGAGTGTTTATTTTGGCATTGGATCCTCACTTGCCTCGCTACAAGATCTATATCTCCAAACACCTTGAGGTTATGTATATTCATGTTTTGTGCTCTCTGTAACCCCAAAAATAGGGCTTCATATTTAGCCACATTTTTTGTGGCTTCGAATTCTAGCTTAAAGGAGAGTGGAACCAAGCATCCTTCTGGTGATATCAAGAGTACCCCAACCCCGTTTCCTTCTCGTGAATAAGCTCCATCAAAATGCAAGGTCCATATCTTATTTTTCTCTCCGCTCATAGGTTTCTTCTGTATTATAGGACAAACCTTCATTTCTTGCAGGAAATTTTCATCCTCCTCGAGCATAAGACAAGAGAATTCACCCTCCTTACCATATACCAGAGAATTTTTGGAGCCATCAGCTTTGGTCACCATATTCACGAATCTAGATTCACAGTATAATCTTCTTTCCTCCCCACCAAAAACTGGAATAGTGGCATAGGTGAGGTCATGTTTTATGGATCCTCTAATCTTGGAACTCGAGGATCTGGACATCAACATTCCAAACCAAGCTGGGATATCAGCTACAAAAATGTCCATTACCACACTTTTGGCCAGAATCTGGGATACATTTACTACCAGATATTTTATCATGCCCAATCATTTCACCCTTACTGGCAGAACTAGGAGGGGTCTATTCTCTTGATTTTGACTCTTCATTTTTTTCTTGCATTCGGGTTCTCTTCCTGGATGACCTGAGATCATACTTCTTGTGGAGTTGATATTGCATGAAATCCACGAACTGCTTGCAGTAATTTTCAATATCTTAGTCTTCTAAAGGGACTTCCTTCTCTTATTTCTCCTCTTGCAGGGTTAGTTCACCTTCCTCATCATCAGAGTAAGCGAGGAATTGATTCTCTTGGTTGTATCTGACTTCCTCGGCATGTTCCTCAAGATCTCCTTACAAGTATAAAGGAGGTTGGATATGATCTTGATGTTCCTTACTTTCATGAAACAATAGTTGTAGACAAGGTTTCTGATACTGGAGATTAAATCCACGGTTTGGAATCATTTGGTTGGAACAAGGAAGGGAATACTTGGCCTCTAATTCAAGCTTAACCAACTTATTTGAGAGGTTATTGATCAACTTATTCATTTATTCCATTCTATACTCTTGTGATTCCCTCTCCTGATTTGAAGTAGAAGCCTCCTTCCTGATCTTTCTTCTAGCTTCATGCTCTGTCTTCCCCTTGAATTTACTAGTAGAAGCAATGTTTTCTTCTACCTCCAATGCATCAGTTTGGATCTGATCTAGAGATGTAGTTTTTCTTTCTCTTAGGGTGAACCCAAACTCTGGTTCAAAAGCTCCTGCGAAGACCACCTTGGCAGCTGCTTGGGGAGGCTTTATTTCAGCAGGGAGATTATTATAGAGCTTAATGAACCTCTTTATGAATTCTATTACATCGTCATTGTGTCTCTTTTTAAGAGAATTGAACTCTGTGAGGGCATATCCATGATCCCTACTTTCTCCCCATTTTAGTGTGAAGAAATTCTCCACATCTTCCCAAGAGGTGACTATTTTATCAGATAGGGAATTGAACCACTTTCGAGCCTCTCCATCCAAGGATTGGATGAAAAGGGTCAACACCACGTCTAAGTGATCTACATTCACATTTTCAGCCAAGGCACATAAGTTTTCAATATGTCTCTACGTAGAAGTACTATCTTCCCTGGTGAACCAAAGTAGGAGCTTTAAATAATCTTGTGGCATGTCATTCAATACTTGAGGTAAAGCCAATGGAGCATATTTTTTGAGGAGGAAAATAGGTACAGCCATGAGGGGCGGTGGTGGTATGTTATGAGGATGATTTGGTTGTGGTATAATAGGTATATGCTGAGTAGAGGTTGGGATATTTATCTGTGAAGAGATTTGGAGTGTTGTAACTTCTTTGACTTCTTCAAACTCAGGAGTAGGGTGCAAGGGAGGCAGAGATGTATCAGCGGATTCAAATTTGTCTTTTATGGTTTAAATGGCTAAAGCAGAGCTTTATAGAGGATACTCTAGTATACGAGCTATGGAGCCAGGCCATAGATGTCAACTTTTTGAGATGAGGAAGGCGAATCTTCTAGAGAAAATGAGGGTAGGCAAGCCTAGCTGGGTTGCTTCTCCTTCCAGATTCTCTTGAATATGATCTTCTCGAGATCAGATACAGAAGGGGTTCTCTGCTGAGAAGTATCTGATCGAGTATGAAGCCTTGTGTAAGCCAGGATTACACTTGATTTGAACATTGATAATAGTGGAGTCACCAAGGTGAGGGCTATGCAACTCTCAACCCTTCGTGCTCACCTGATTGAAGGGTGAAGATAATTTCATATCCCAGGGAAAATATTTTCTAATTCATTCCCTAGCAATGGTGCCAAAAGGATGTTATAGTTCCTAGAGATAGCCTTGAGTTGCAAAATACTAGTGCCTAGGAAATCTTAAAATCAGAGGTTAAATGTAGATAATTATAAGGATGCCTCTGACAGAATATGGATAAATAGAATGATGGTTTTGGTGGTTCAGGAATGGAGAAGACCTCGGAGTTTTATTCATGTGAATTCCTTATATTTTGAGAGTGGTCAGGAGGCTATGAGGCTTGATGGCTTTCAAATGGGCCAAGTATAAAACAATGAGCACAAGCTTTAAAAATATGCAGATGCGTTGAGAAAGAACGGAAAAGGAACCCACAAAAGACAGACTTAAGAGGATTAAGAATATGTCTCCTATGAACTCAGAGGAAGCAGATATGAATGAGATATGGACAAAAATAGATATTTGTGGAGCACGAATTAAGGGAGTGCAGCAAGCTTAATACATGAGCGTTAACACATGAGAGTTACATAGACATGAATTCATGAATAAAATTGCAGACCACTGGCATATACATTACACGAATCATCAAAGCAGCAAAGCATGAAATATGAATATACATAAAAAAGAGATTATTGATAAACAGATAAACACTACTCATTGCCCCATTTTGAATCCAAATAAATAGGGTTGTATCATATTAAGTTCAAAACATCTCTCCCAAATATGTATCTCGGAGCACACGTAGCACAATCATACAGAACTACAACAAAATTCTTCAAAATTCAGAACCTTTCTTTCACCTTAGAACTCACTACATATAGAGTTCTCCTTCAGGGTTTATGATCGAATATTATTTCATGATCGAACCACACATGTGAAAACAAAAATATCCTAACAAAATAGCAGAGTGTGCATCAAGAAATCACTCCTGTAACAGAAAATAAATATAGAATCAGGTGAAATTTGGATTTCAATAGAAAAACATCACTATCTAATAGTGAAAGGAAACAAAATAGTTGTCCATGGATGCCAAATTATGGAATATTCAAAAGGAGTGATGAGAAGTGGTCGTGAACTAGGTGGTCAGTTTGGCCTCCACCATTTGATCTCAACGGTTGTCAAAAGCCTCCACTCCCTCGTTATCATGATTTCTACTTAATAGTTGTGAAATGGCCATTCATTCTATGTGTGCCTGAATCTTTAACGGAGATTCCATGAATGAACTGAATAAACCATAACTGTATGCTCCACCCAAAAGCCCATGTTGTGCTTGAATTGCAAACCAGAAACCGGATTTCGGAAGGGTGCATGGATGGTTTGGGGTATTGGATTGGGGGGGGGGGGGGGGTTTGAAATCACTATGGCTGCCATGTAGCACCAGAGGCAGTATAAAAAACTGGCCATTTTGTACCCCACCCTAGTTTTAATCTTCGGAAGGTGAGGGCGGAGCCAAAACAAATCATGAACCATTGGATGTATTGATAGGGAGCGGAGATGGTGGAAGTAATGGTGAGGCTATGAGGATGATTAACAAGGAAAAGAGAGGGAAAAAAATTGTGGAAGGGCTATTAATGGCATGGCAAGGTAGTGGGACCCAAAATCATATCTCATATTTTATATTAGAGGCTTTACATATGAGCAGTGAAGGGTAAATGTTAATAATTACGATGTGCGAAATGCGATGAGCACAAGAGTGACATGGCAGGATGGAAGTGGGGCTGCCTGCACATCGTAAATCACAAGGTTTACATGTGAGCGGCAGAGGGTAAATGCTATAAATTTTGATGTGTGAAGTGTAATGGGCAGAGAAGGTGACATGGCAAGACGGAGGTGGGGTCGCCCGCACATCGCAAATCACAAGGTTTACATGTGAGCGGCGGAGGATAAATGCTATAAATTGTGATGTGCGAAGTGCGATGGGCGGAGAAGGTGACATGATAGGATGGAGGTGGGGACACCTGCACATCACAAATCACAAGGTTTAAATGTGAGAGGTGGAGGGTAAATGATATAAGTTGTGATGTGCGAAGTGCAATGTGCAGATAAGGTGACATGGCACGGAAGTGGGGCTGCCCGCGGATCGAAGATCATAGGTTTTATGTATGAATAGTGAAAGGTAAGAGTTAAAATTTGCGAGGAGTGAATTGCGATGAGCAAAGAGTGTTAAGAGTGGTAAATGATATTACACATATTATATGTAATATATAGTATATGTAATGGGATGCGGCAATTAACACAACTTTGGATCATATTACCTTAGTTGGGACACTTTTCTCTTTTTACTGTGGGGCTTTCCGCCCGACCCGCGCTTGAATATCTTAGCCTTGCCCTTAAACATTCACAACTATGCCCTGTGATTTCCTTATAGGGATCACTTCTCCAAGTTGAGTGCAGTCATAGGCCAACACCTCTCATCATGTTTTTGGTTCTGTGTTGTCATCCTCAGCTGCTGAGTCGATCACTCAGTTCGAGAATTCACCCACCATCTCCATGAAGCGCTTGACTTTCTCTTCGTCCTCGAAGACCTGCCAATGTTTCAAATTTTCCAGAATAGAGGGTCGATGTCGCACTTCCACTTCATATCTGAGCAATGGGTTCTAAGGAGGGTAGAAATTGCTGGCGGCCACAGCTAGTGAATTAGCCATCCTGTTCTTATCTCTAGGCATAAACTGGATATTAAACATTGAGAAGAAGTTTTCAACCAAGTCACACACCCAGTTCCTTTAAGCTCTGAGCCATGGGTGCTTAGTCTGGAATTGGCTCCTAATTTGCCTCACTACCACCTCTGAATCTCCAAACACTTTAAGATTATGTATGTTCATGTTCTGTGCCTCCTATAGTCCCAGCAACAGGGCTTCATACTCGGCCATGTTGATTGTGGCTTCAAACTCCAGCTTGAAAGAGAGGGGAATCAAACATACTTTTGGAGATATAAGGAGTACCCTAGCCCCATTTACTTCTCTTGAATAGGATCCATCGAAATGCAAGGTCCAAATCTTATTCTCCTCTCTGCTTATGGGATTTTCCTGTCTTTGGGGACAGACCTGTGTCTCTTGAAGTAAATTCTCATCCTCTTCAAGAATGAGGCAAGAAAATTCACCTTCCTTACCATATATCGGGGAGTTGGTTGAACCATTAGATTTAGTGACCATTTTACAAACATGGATTCCTGGTATAACCTTCTTTCCTCTCCACTGAACATTGGGATGGTGGCATAAGTTAGATCAAGCTTTATTGATCCTCCAATTTTGGAACCCCGGGATCTAGATAACAACATACCAAAGCGAGCTGGGATATCAGCCACAACAATATCCATTACCACACTTTTGGCCGGGATCTGGGCCAAGTTCACCACCATATATTTTATCATCCCCAATCACTTTACCCTTTTGGAGTTGAACAAGTAAAAATATTTATAAGGCATTGTGATTTTCAATCCCAGTTGTTCCATAACAAAAAAAGGAAATAGGTCATGTGAAGCCCCAGAATCCAGCATGCAATTGTGTAGTAATAGGTCATGTATCACTAAATTCACATAAAACCGGGGTGTGGTTGAGTCCTGCTCTTCTACGTGAGGTCCAAAAACCACCATGGGTCATTCTTCTTGGAGATTTAGAATATCATGCAAGGGGCTTAAACCATGGGGTTGCATAAATTGAGACACTTGAGATTTATATGAGGGTTGTTTTAGGAGCTCGATTAGGGGAATAGGAATCTTTACCTTTTCTAATTCTTTCTCGAGATTAAAATATGAGGGTCCCTTTTCAGTAATGATTTCTTTAACATACTCTTTAGGAGGGTTAGGAAAATTCATGGGTGTATATGGGGACTTCTCGTTTTTGGGAGGGTCGGAGTCTTGCTTTGTGGAGGTGGATGTAGTGGCCTTATGGGAGACTGAATCTTCTAATGGGTTATTTTTTTTATAGGAAGAATTAGGTGGGGCTTGTTATCTTGATGTTGACTCTTCATTTTTTTCTTGTACTTGGGTTCTCTTTTGAGAGGACCTGAGATCATACTTCTTGTGGAGCTGAGCCTACATGAAATCCATGAATTGTCTGCAGTATTTGTAAATATCTTGATATTCTGGAGGAACTTCCTTCTCTTCTATCTCTCCTTGTAATATAAATTCACCCTCTTCGTCATCAGAGTAAGCGACGAATTGATTTTCTTGGCTGTCTATAACATCCTCGGATTTCCCCTCCACTTCTCCCTCCAAGTATAGAGGAGGTTGAATGTGGTCTTGATGTTCCTTCCTTTCACACTGCAATAGTTGCAGAGGAGGCTTCCTATACTGGGGATAGAACCCTCAGTTAGGAATTGTTTAGTTAGATCGAGGAGAGGAATTTTTGGCTTCCAATTCAAGCTTCACCAGTTTATTTGAAAGGTTTTTGATTAACTTGTTCATTTCTTCAATTTTGTATTCTTGTGATTCTCTCTCCTGATTTGAAGTAGAAGCCTCCTCTTTGTTTTTTATTGTTACTTCATGTTATTTCTTCCCCATGAATTTTCCAGTAGAGGCAATGTTTGCTTCTACCTCCAGTGCGTCAGTTTGAATCTGATCTAAAGATGTAGACTTCCTTTCTCTTAGGGTGAACCCAAATTCTGGTTCAAAAGATCCTGCAAAGACCACCTTAGCAGCTGCTTGGGGGGTTTTATTTCTGCAGGAAGATTATTATACAACTTGTTGAACCTCTTTATGAATTATGTTACATCCTCGTTATGTTTCTTTTTTAGGTAATTGAACTCAGTGAGAACATAGCTATGGTCCCTCTTTTCTCCCCATTTCAGTGTAAATAAATTCTCCTTTTACTCCCAAGTGTGGACTGTGTTGTTGGTCAGGGATTTGAACGACTTCTGAGCTTCTCCATATAGGGATTGGATGAAAAGCCTTAACACCACATATAGATGTTCCATGTTCACATTCTCAGCAAATGCACATACGTTTTCAATATGTCTCTGCGCTGGAGTACTATCTTCCCATATGAACCTGGGTAGGAGCTTGAGATAGTCCTGTGGCATATCATTTAGGAGCTGAGGAAGAGCTAATGGAGCATAATTGTTTAGGAGAAACCAAGCACAACCATGGGGGGAGGTGGTAGATTATGAGGATGGGCCTATTGATGAAAGGGGTGAGGGATAACAGGTATTTGACAAGTAAAGGGCTTGAGTTTAACCTGCTAGAAGCTTTAGAGTGCTGTAAATTCCTTTACTTCCTTAAACTCAAGAGTAGGATGGAAGCGATGCAGAGAGCCGTCAACTGACTTTTATTCATCTTTTATGAATGGGTTGGACCAAACAGAGTCTTCCGGGGGATATTCGAGCACATGAGTTGTGGATTCCTAACCATAAATGTTAGCTTGTTGAGATGAAGAGGGTGAAGCTTTTAGAGAAAAAGGGGGTAATTAAGCCTGCCTTGGTTGATTTTCCTTCCAAATCCTCCTGAATATGATATTTTCGGGATCAGATACAGAACGGGTTTTCAGGTGGGACGTATCTGATCGGGTATGCAGCCTTGTATAAGCTAGGATTACAACTTGTTTCAACTTGATTGTAATTGAGTCTCTAAGGTGAGGGCTATGCAACTCTCAACCCTTCGTGCTCACCTGATTGAAGGGTGAAGATAATGTCATATCCCAGGGAAACGATTCTTCTAATTTGTTCCCTGGCAATGGCCCCAAAAATATGTTTTCACTCCTAGAAACAACCTCGAGTTGCAAAAGACAAGTGCCTAGGACATTTTAAGAATCAGAGGTTTTTATAATAAATTTCACTTGAGGGGTCCCTCTGATTCTATCTTCTGCAAGATTTATGTATTGGTGGTTTGTGATAAATGTGGGAGCAGCGGTACTAACTTTGATGCATAATTGACATAACTCAGAATGGGCTTCAGGCTATGTGGATTTCAGTTGATGCGAACACGCCAGGTTTAAAGTAGTGAACATAATTTGGTAATTAAGTGGATGAATGCTTAGAGGAATTAGAGGGATGAAGTTTGAGGGAGTCAGGCTTATTTTATGATAAGAATCTGTCCTTCTCAGACTTAAGGAAGAAGGTGGTCGTTATAAGATTTATGGAAAGGGAACCCCGTGTTGAGCCCAATTAAGGTGATTGAGTCATTAACTTGTGAGTTCCATTTTCCCATAGCAGAGATATCGACAAATTAATTTATTAAAACATCAATGAACATCATTCCGAACACAAGATAATGGAAGAAGCATTCAGAAAAATAGAAAAAGAATTTTAAACAAACATAAGACAGATACATACATACTGTTCAACAACCCAATTGGAATCCATTTGCAAACAAGTCATTATTATTTTATCCCTCAAAAACGACTCGTCAAGATATGCATTTAGAGCTCATCACAGTAATTACAAAAAAATGCCACATAGGATTAACCCAGAACTTCCACGGAATCCAGAAACCTTCTATACTCTCTAAGTTTACTCTTTATAGCTTCTTACGTCACAGGCGATTAGCCAAATATTTCTCAAGTGGATATTCTTTCTTGATATTTCTGTTCCTATAAAAATAAAAAATGATACAGTTTAATTGTACCATGCCAAGGGTGCTACTCTTTGTAACTTATTACAACAAGGACATAACAATAAAACAGTACTAGGGTGAAATCGTGATTTCACTGGATTATAAAACATAACTGAACATAAAAGGAAAAGTAAATAAGAGGTCGCATGGGCTTGATCTTGACATCTTTAACGGGGGTGACGAGGATTGGTAGAAGGCCCTAAGCCACTTGGATGCGCTGAAGTAGAGGAGGAGCCAGAGTGGCGAGATGTCAGAGGTGGCATTGGCTGTGAAGTATATGGAGATGGTGGATGTGAGTACTCATAACATATTTTCCATATGATGTCAGCAGGTAGATGTACAGAGCTGAAAAGCTCGAATAATTCCCAAAGTTGAGTCAGCTCGGTGTAATCAAGGTGGGCAGAAAAGAACCTTTTAACCATGGCAAGGAGCAAGAGTTCCTTACGCAATGTTGCCACCAAGGTTTCAGCATTTAAGCTAGAGATATTCTCCAGTGTCAAATCAGCCTTACACTTGATCTCGGATAGCTTCCGATCATACGTGGTCTACCGGAGCAATGCCCCTCACAGATCCTAGCATGCGGGGAGCCTTGATTCCACCAGCTTACCCCATTCACGATCAAAGGCTTCCACTCCATTTGTCATGAGTTCCAAATATCTTGATGCTTTTACCTGTGCCTCTTCCTTATGAATCATTTTGGTGATCTCCATTATGGTCCTGAGTCGTTCGACCACTCCGCACATGCCCAACTCTTCTAAGGGGAGCTCATTGATGTACCTGATGTATATATTCTCAGTCAGTACATTTTTGTTTCCTTCCTTGCGACCTGCATCCAACTATACCTTACAATCCCGGATGGTGTTCTTCTTGTCATTTGCCAACGTGACGAGCTCCCAATGCTCTTTCACCTCTTTTATAATCTCAGTGTAAACTATTTTTCTTGCTTAAACTAGTGACATGTTCCCCTTGAGTTGTGCCTTCAAGTCCTTGATCGACTTCTGGTGCTCTTGAGACTCTTTATGAAGGGTCTCCACCTCTTTCTGTAAATATGAGACCATATTTTTTTTTTCTGCGAAGGCCGCCTTTTCTTCATCCAATAGTCGTCAAGTGGTGCGAGCCTCATCTTTTGACATTTTCAAGTCTACCAAAGCCTTGGTAAAATTATTTGAGGAATTTTTGGGGTCATTCATTACCTATAGTAGACATACATGGATATACTGAGCCTACTGCATCTCGGTCAGCTTCCATTTTAATTTTCTAATCTCTTCATCTCTTTGAGCAAGCACCTCAGTGAGGGCGTCTTTCTCTTTTTAGAATTTGGCCAGCTCCTCTATTTGGATATGTTTTGAATGAGGAATGTTCTTCTTGCATCGTAGCTCCTGTACTTCCAATTCGGATTTACGCAGAATAGTTTCCACTACTTCATTAGGATAGGTGCCTTTACCTCTTATCATATTTTTTCAGTCCTCAATCTGGGTGGCAAGAGCCTTCACACTTTATTTTTCCCTTTTAAGAGTTCTCATCATACAATCTAGCCTTCTCTCGACTTTATCTAAGGATAGGGTGTGTTTCAACACCTCTGTATGTGGCATTTCCCCAATGGCTTTATGCAAGTTGAACTTGTCTGGCAAGGGGATGGAAACCAACTCCAAAATCATCTATAGGGCTTTGTAATTGGATCTTGGGGGTAGAGGATGAGAAGACGAGTGTTGGACGACGACTATAAGCTGGTCATTTTCCACATCTAAGGTTGTCATGAGCCTGGTGTGATGCTTATCTACAAACTGAGCCAATTCTGCTCTCAGATTTTCTCTTGCAGATTGGTTCTTTGCCTCAATATTATCTCTTCTTTCTCCCTTACCCAAGGTGACTGCCCGCGAGAGCTCTACAGGCACCCAACGGGATGAAGAGTCATAAGAGAGCTGAAAATTTGGTTTGTCTTTGCCCTGACCTGTGACTTGTGGGGTTTCCTCATCAAGATGCTCGGTGTCTTGTTCTCCCGGCCCCTCAGTTCTTTGATTTTTACTGAGGTGGTCCTCCTCCTCTTCATTGATGAGTCCCTAGTCCATCTCATGGCTCTCCTGCTCCAGGATCTCCACTTCACCATGTGCATTGTCTCATTTTCCTTCAGTAGCTAGGGATTTGGCCTCCATATCTGCATCCAAAGGCCATGAGTCACAGTTAGCTTTCCATTCTATTAGAGGCCTAGGTTCATGCTCATATGCTAAATACTTAATCTTCTTCTTTATTCGCGTGACGAACCCTTTAAGATCATAATTAAATAAATATCCTTGCAAGAAATTCATCTTCTGCAATAGCCACTAAACTAAAGGGAGTGTGTGTCTTGAAATGATAGTGAAAGGACCTAGAACATTTGGGAGACTCAAAATATATCCCTTCTTTGTGGACACAAAGTGAGTTTTGTCGGCACTCAGGACTTGGCGGATAAACTCAAGGGTGATAGTCCTCACAGACATGAACACTGGAAGATGGTAAGGAGGTACTTCGGAACCATAAACCCTGATCTCAATATGATCTTATAATAAATACCAATCCCCAACACAACCTGTTTCACTGAACTGGAGCAACTCCTTCTTCTCAGGAAAAATCCTGGGCAGGGGGTTGTCATGTATGATCACATAATCCATGGACATGAAATCCGTGACGAATTTCGTGTACTCATTTTCATCTGGGAGTTAGAAAAATGAATGAGTCCATTCGAAAACGGATTTTGGCTCATCATTTCTTATGGAGAAATTTTCTAGGCCTAAACCCTCGAACTTGTCTGCATGTTTGAATAGGAATAGGTAGAACACCAAGGAGCAATACCCAAAAGAACTAGAGGACGATATGTCTTGGAACTGGGATTTAATAGTGGAGGGCAGGAAGGTGGGGATATACAGTAGAACCGCAGGTTGCATCATGAGCTCTAGAAACCCTAGACCAATAGTTGTTACCCTGTTTGTGTTGTCTAAACCCAACATTCCCAAGATGACCACTAGGATAGGCTGTATGGTGTCACGAAATAGGGACAACAGGATAGTCTTTGTATGTGAGAGGGAAGATAGGCTGAACACGGTGATGAGCTCAAGGAAACCTCTTTGTTTTTCTAGGGACAAGTTTGAGAAATGACAGGAGAGGGTGACCTCCATGAATTCAACACATTCTTGAGTGGAGGGGTAGCACAGAGCCTTTCTAATTAGCTGAGGGGTAATATTGAAGAATTTTACCCCATAGGCGGAGAGGAAAATAAATTTCTTCTCAATGTAGGCGTTTGCAAGCCAAGTTGTGAACTCAGGGAAAGGGTGGATTGATGGGGCAATTTGGTAATAGATTCCCGTATTGAAAACCCTAAACAAATCCTTGCCTCGCCATTTATAATCCAAGAGCTCGATTTTCATATGGGCCACATTGAAAAGATAAATGGTGTCACAGAGTTGGAAATGGTCATCCATGAGGGGCTCAGGATCAGGGTAAATTCTAGCTTCGCAGGCCTATGGGGTTTCAAGGGAAATTCGCTTCATCTTTTCCATCATAATTTCAACAAACAGTAAAGGAAAATAGTGAGAGGGATGTTTTGGGAAATGTTACCCTAAGGTCTTGGGTTGATAAACCTTTATAGATCAAGGGCATGTCATTACAAGAAGGACTCACTTAACCAAATTCTATGCCTTAAGCTAGAAACTACAGGTTGCAGACCTTACCCGGATATCCTTCAGCTGTAGTAGATCCCGCGGGGTGCAAACCCCCTTCAACTCTTTGTGCTCCGAAATATGTAAACCAGCAAAGGACAAGCACAAAATCCTAGTTGTATGTCATATATGTTCTAGATGTTAGTGAAAAGCATGCATAATCTTATAAAAACAATATTAAATGAACGATTTAAAATCATAACACATGTATAAAAGATTATTGACACGTAAACATCAGGAACAAGATGGAACTTATATTATTAATGACATGTATAGTAGACAGATGTGGAGATATCACCTGAAACATTCCACGGCCTTCGAGCATACCATCCTCTGGATCCGTCCAGCCCTAGCCTCTCAATATTTCTTCCAAGAATAGTGCACAATGGATGTCACATAGGGTGAGTGAACATTTCAAGGAAACAAGGGTTTCCTGAAAATATCTGGGAAGTGCAGGAGGTACAGGGAATATATCAAACTTGTATAGTGCTCCAACAACTTAAATACCTATATTTCTCTCTCTCTTCCTCCCTTAGGCCATTCCCTTGAGGGGCTTTTATACTCCCTCAAATTAGTTTTTTCAATTGGGAACAGTTAGGCCACGAGCCAGGGTAGTTAAGTTACAGGAACCACTGTAAACCCCACCTCTAAAATAGGGAAATTATGTATTTTTTAATGTTTAAAAATGCATACGTGGTTCTCTATGTATGGACTCACATGTATATGCAGAAATGTCTAGGTAGAGTCATGTATGGGTTTTAAGAAACAGTTTTTTTGAGAAATATGTCCAAGTCTGAAGGGAAGGGTTGCCCGAGGCCAGTCTATAAGTCATCAAGTATATGTTGGTGATAAATGATGCTATAAAAAATGCCCCCTAATATATGAGTTCATAAGGGGTACATGATGGTCGAAATGTATTATGTGCATAGAAAGAACCTTGTGAGGACTAGAGAGGACTTCACTAGATTTCAGCCTGCCAAAAAACTAGTGAGAGAGATCAGAAAGATAGCTCATGTTTGAGGCAAGTATACCCATGCTCAATGGAAGGAAAGCATGTTCACATATGAAGTATAGAGCAGATCCAATATGTATACAAGTATAGCTAAAATTTAGAGTATATGGTGAATCATCTGATCACTGCCCGAAAGTACAAGTCAAAATCAGGTCCAAGTATCACATATAGAAGATTGATCAATGATGCTGCAACAGATATCTGATCACAAAATTCGCAACTGAATCTCCAAGTACCAAATCATAAGTGGTGGAATAAATGGTACAACATGCAACACGGGAGCCAACATATAAGATGTTGCTGTGATGAAAATGCAACATATAAGGGTGGAGAGTGTCAATGGAAAAAAACTCAAGGAGCTGTCAAAGTAAACCAAAGCATGCTGATGCAAACCCGAGGTCTTCACCGATCACCATGGCACAATTCTACACAATGGGAATAAATGAGATGAATTCAGAAATCGTTTGATTACCGATCAGTGATGTATACTGTTAACAAATGCAAGACAACCCACTAATATTGATAATGAGTGTCAAGGTGCCCCAATAAAATCTAGCAAGTGCAAATGAATGAGTTGAAGTTGAACACTTGAAAGAATCTATCAATCAGGAGGCAATGATGTATCCTCACTGTCGATAGCGAAGAGTCTGCTACTAATGACTGCAAACCCAAAGGTACTGACGAAAGGAATCTAGACCTTATTCCCAGAGTCACGAGTCAGAGTCGATGGCAAAAGATCTGCTGGAAGGAAGGAATTAAGGCATCCCACATCAGTTTAGCATGAGTGTATCCCACAGGCCAAGATTTGGAAGGAATCAGATGAATTAAAGTGAAGTAACCAACTTGAAGTACTTTTCCAGCATGCACAAGATGAAGCTAGCGCATGATAGAAACCCTCTAAACCAATCAATAATGAAATCTGAAAAACAGGCGAGATATCCACCGATAGGGTCAAATGGAAATCAAGGTACTACATGAATCCCACGTGTGATAATGAAATATGAAGTGGAACACGAGGTAAAGCACTCAATCAAAGACCTGTGATGATGATCAAATGCTGAGCACAAGGTCACCTATCAATGATGTAAATAGGGCTAGGGTGCGGCTCTAGGTTTACTCTCAGAGAAATATGTCGTAGTCAATAAGAGACAAACTCGCCAACAAGAAGTTAGTGGAGACCTTCTAAAACCAGCACGAGCAAAGGACCAAATATACGATTTGATAGAACAAGATACTAACAAGACTAGACTAGGAAGGCCAACTGAAAAATGAGTCAAGAGACACTGCAGAAAGGCAAACTCAGGTGAACTTCCCTTGAACAAAAGCATGACTCATGTTGAATATGGCAGCAAATGATAACTTTGTATAATTTTTTCATGCAGGAGGCATAAAAAAACCCTCCATAGGGTTGGAAGAGATAACCAACTGGGGGAGAAATGACTCATGAAACACGGTTATGGCTTCTCCTAAGTAAAAAACTAAAACCATCCCAAATGGATAAAAGACTTAGCTTTTTTGTGCTTTGTTGAAGGGCGACACAACTAACACTATAGCTGCCAATAAGTATGGAAGGAATATCCCATTCCCGCTCTTTTTCAAAATATTTTTTTATTTTTTTATTTTTTCATATTCAAAGTCTGAAAAAAGAATAAAATAATGTTATAGCACAATGGATAGAACGAGTGTCGTGAAACAGATGCACTAGTTCCTAGGATAGGAACAATCCTATGCTCAATGCAAGGTGGTGAAAACTGGTAAGTGACACTCAAAGGAATGTTCCATCCATGGGTAAAGGTGTCAAGTCACTGAAGCTAAGTGATTACATGGTTAACTTGTACTGAAAGACATGGTCAAAATATGGCTTAAACATGAGTCCAAATGAAGCCGGCTAAATGCCAAGATAAACAAGTAGTCAATATGCAATGTAGTAATACAACTCGAAAACATAAGGGAGCCTCTAGGATAAATGGCAAAGAAAATGATAGTGAAGAAGGAGAAGAATGAAGCTTCAATGAATAAGGCATGACAGGAGTAAAGAGGAATCCTGAGCCTACATAAATTGCAGCATGGCCAACAAATGCTAGCGAGGGAATAAATAGGAAGCCCATGTAAAGGAAGACCCTACCACCAATTCATGATTAAAAAATCGTTGAGTGAAATGGGTTAAGTACTCATGACATGATGGGATTGACCCTATGGCAAGTGATCAGAATGAAGGCTAGTATGCAAATATGCAACGAAATAGTGAATTCTCTAACCTATATGCTAGTTCGAAATCAAATACCTGCCATGACAGGTCAATGGTCATGGATCCGAAGAAAAACTAGGACAATCTCGAATTCAACAAAATGTACCTGAAAAAATACCTTGCCCAACGCTTACAAGCCAAACAGTTATATAGCCTTAGTCAAATTCAAAAAATAAGCACAAGTAAAATATGTAAAAAAATTTCAATTTATGGGCATAAATACACCATTTGACTCACATTTTGATCATTTTCACATTGCAGAAGTGGAGAAAGAGCTTTGGGGAAAAAAATCCTCTTTTCAAATATGGAGCAATCTGCCATCAAATCGTGCCAAATCAATCAAGTAAGATCTAAACTCATCTTATTCATCAATTTCGTTCCTGTTTGAAGAAAAAATTTGGAATTTTAACCGTAATTTTTTTTTTTTTTGAAACCCTCTGCATATACATGGGTTCATGTGGATGAACCTGCGTATGATACACAACTGTGTAGAAACGAGGTCGCGTATGCGCAGAGAGAGAATTTAAAACTTGTATCTAATCATTCATTTAATGATTTTTCCCAAGATTTCCATCAGTTGGAGAGAGCGTGATCATAGTGCAATTGAAAATGAAGTGATGGAGGATCAAACTTCCTTAGATATTCTCCGGAATTTCAGATTGCTCAAATTTTTCAAAATGCCTAATATGAGAAGCAATGTTCATTTTCTTCAAATGTTGGTTGACCATTTGGAAACGAAAGAAGATTTTTAATAATTGATCAGATGCCACTATGCATAGAAGTGGAATATATATACTTCATTACTAGACTCTCTCGAAGGGGAGAACCAGTAGACTTGCACGGAAAGCATGTTGGAGGGCTTACCATAGAGAACTATGTCCAAGTATATTGCATACTTGATGCACAAAAGGTAGGAACAAAGATTCCTATCAAAGATCTGAAGGACTTATATAAGAAGATCCTTCTCTTTATCATTGGCAGAGTAGCAGGATCAGATTCTCTACATTAGGCTTCATGGACACAAATGAGCATAGCAGTGGAATGCTTGATTCATCTCTTTGACTGGTGCACAGCCTTGCTGAGAAATATGAAACAAAAATTAACTTCAATCTGAAAAGAAAACACTAAACACTTTGGGCATGTTACAATACTACTGAAATTCTTCTTCGAGAGGGTTCCAAGGCTTCGACCCAATGTCATCTCAACTATCAGCAGCCTGAGAGATCCAAGAATAGCCCAATGGGTAGATATGATGAAGAGATTAGGGGGAAGTGAAGTTCCCCGGACCACTTGGGATGATGAGTTCTTCCAATGGTGGGAAGAACAAGTCATCATAGTGGAAGACTATCCCTATGCTAGGATGGGCTTTCGTGTAGATCCAGATCTAGTCCTGCCACCCGGCGTAGATGGGGCGCAATCGATGAGATTGCATTTTTTTTATTTTTGATTATATGATTTTTTTATCATTTTTTCAAAGTATGAAAATGAATTTTTCTTTTTGATTGGACTAAATGACTTACAAAATTATGATGATCATGATGCAGACATGGGACCAGTCAGGCCAGAGGGGTGCCCAAGGCACAAGTTCCGTAGAGGTGAGGGAGATGCTGAATACCCTGGCAGGATAGTCCATGCAGTACAGAGGAACCTGGAGAGCTTGACTTGCCAAGTGCCTATGGCCACTATCGAGGACCTACCAGAGGCTATCCAAATATGGGTGATAGGAGTACCATGAGACTGGGTGTAGTTATTCCGCCATGTAGCAACTGCCATTGTGTTCTATAGGAACACAAATGTTGGGCAGGGACCTCAGGAGTAAATTATAGATATGATCAAATGACTGTAATTTTTTTTGATGATAGACATGATCAGGCATAAGCCCCAATTTTGTAGGACATGATGGTCCATATTTTGTATATTTTTGAACACTCTGATATATATATATATACAACAATTTATATGATGTGATGACTCAAATGTATGATAATAAATGATGTATTTGATATATATTTAAAGTATTGGATGATTAATATGACAATCAATTGCTTGATTAGCTAATAAGTCTGCCATCCAATTTCTAGCTCGAGGAATATGAATGAATGTGATAAATTAGAATGATAATTATAAAAAACTTACCCTAAAAAACAGTTGATGTAAAAATGGGTCTCGGACACAATATGTGTTGTTCAACTGCGAAACCACCAACTGTGAATCTAAGAAAACTACTAACGAATCAACATGCAAAGATATTTCCTCCGATAGTAGGTTGACTACTATAGTGTATTCTTCTACGTTGTTTGAATCAGGACCAATGCAGACACCTGTTGAAACTAACAATTGACCGGATGGATAATGGAGTACCCAAGCCAGGGAAGCCAAGTTCCGAGTATGTCTACTAGCACCATCGGTGAAACCAAAGTGACTCATATCATCCAATATTACCTGCCAAAGCAGATCAAATTCATCAAAATCACACCAAAAATAGAAACCAAAATATGTACATAAACAAAATATATACAACAAAGAAAGATGTTAGGCCTAAGCCTAGGCATAATACGTTTTCAAATAGAGCCCATTTCTGGGCTCTGCCAACTCGTTTCCTTCAAAGTCGATCCAGGCATAAGCTCCTTTCTTCAGGAAATTTTTTATGATAAAGGGGCCATACCACATAGATTTGAACTTTCCTATCCCCAATGAATCCTTCTCTTGGGCATAAACCAAGAAAAGGTCACCTTCAGATAAAACCCTAGGTTTGACCGCTTTATTTTACTAAACCTTTACCCATTTCTTATGTGCCTCATTCATTGTAGTTGCATCTCAACACTGCTCATCGAGATGTTCTAGATGAATAAGGCATTTTTCGAGACTGGAAGTGTCAGGAAGAAGCTCTACAACTAACTTAAGAGAGGGAATTTCACATTCAATAGGAAATATAGATTCCAACCCATAAGCCAGTTGAAACGGAGTAAAACCAGTTGTAGTTTTCACTGACATTCGGTATGCCCAAAGGGTAGGATACAACATAATATTCCAATTGGATTTGGCTTTATCAATCATCCGTTGAAGAATTTTCTTCAAGGATTTATTCACGGCTTCAACTTGCCCATTGGCTTGAGGATAGTAAGGAGATGAATTCTCCTACCGGAAACCTAATTTCAGAGTCAATTCAGCCATCATGCTGTTATGAAATTGACTTCCATGGTTAGTGACAATCTCTTTGGGGATACCAAAGTGCGAAATGACTTGATTTAAGAGGAACATAGTAGTTGTCTCACCGTCATTCCAAAAATTAGGCATAGCCTCAACCCACTTGGTCAAGTAGTCTACAACTACGATAATGTACTTGTGACCTCTAGCCAAAGTCGGGTTACAAGTAGTATAATCAATAACCCATTTTGTAAAGGGGCTAATAGTGATGACAGGAAAGGGCAGAGCTGGATGAGTGCGCATATTTCAAGTATAAACCTGACACGGATGACAATTTTTGACTGATTCAATACAATCTTTTAAAATCGAACAACAAAAGTATCCTGCACGCAAGGTTTTTTGGGTTGTAGCAAGCCCAGATAAATGACCACCACAAGCTCCACTGTGGCAATCATTCAACACAACCTCAACTTCTTCGAGAGTTAAGCAGTGTCTAAGGATCGAATCGACCCTGCGACGATATAAATTGTCACCAATAATCAAATAAATTTTGGCTAAGTGATGTAAATTCCGACGTTCATCTTTCGAAAAAGTTGAGGGAAACTTCGCAGTCTGGAGATAAAATATGAGATCCCCATACCAAGGATCCTGTGAAGAAATGAGAAAAATATGTTCATTAGGAAATGATTCACCATAAACAATCTCTTCTCCACAGGGAAACTCAAAAATCAATTCTGCAAAAACTAATGACTTCTTGGACTTGACAGACATAAACTAAAGGTCAAATTCTTGCAAAATCACAATCCATTGATTTTATTTTCCCCTAATCACTCGCCTACTGAGAACAAACTGAAATGGATTGACTGCTGCCAAGACATATGTTTTTCAAAGGAGAATATAATGTATGAGCCGCTGAACAACATGAACAACTGCGAAAGCAAGTTTCTCTCTCAGAGAATACTGGAGTTCAGGACCTACCAAGCCTCGACTAAGGTAGTATATAGCATGCTTGGAAAGAGCATCGTCTTCCTGAACCAGAACCATACCAATGGTAGATTCTGTTGTCGCGAGGTAAAAGAGGAAATCCCTGATATAATCGAGTGGACTTAGTAAAGGAGTAGAGGTCAATGCTTTTTTCAAAGCATCGAATGAGCGTTGAGAAAATTCATCCCAAAATATTGGAACTCCTTTCTTTAATAATCTCTTAAATCCTTTTGTAATATCAACATAATTTACAATGAATCTCCACAAGAAATTAGTGTTTCCTTACAGACTTTGAAGTTGACAAATTGAAGATGGGGGAGGCAACTGAAGTATTTCCTAAACCTTGAAGGGATATACGCGAATCCCTTCCGTAGACACAATGAATCCCAATAACCGATCAGATGTGAAAATGAAAACACACTTGTCTAGGTTCAACCGGATTTTGTAATACCGACATCATTCAAAAAATTTATGGAGGTGAGAAGGATGATCGATTCTCTTACGAGAACGAGAAACTAAATCATCCAAATATGCCTCGATAATATGTTTGATTTCATGGAAGGCGTAAGACATGGCCCGCTGAAAATTAGCTCCAGAATTTTTGAGGCCAAAAGGCATTTTCTTGTAAGAAAAGGTACCCCAGCGACAAATAAATGTAGTCTTATGCTGATCTTTAGGACGGATAGTGATTTTATTATATCCGGAGAAACCGTCCATGAAGGATAAATTCTCATTCCCCGCACACTCATCGATGATCTGATCTATAAATGGTGTGGGGTAATTATCTTTAGGACATGCTTTATCTAGGTCCCGGAAATCGATGCAAAATCGAATCGTTCCTTGTTTATTTTCCATAGGAACTGGATTTGAAACCAACTCAGTTAAAGGAACAAGGTAAATTAAACCTGCCTTAAGCAACTTCTCTACCTCAGGTTTGATAATGCTACCTTCCTAGGGTTGACCAGATGAAGATTTTTCCTGATAGGCTTAGAATTTTCTTATATCTTGATCTCATGTTGGACAATAGATGGATCTATACCAATCATTTCCTCATAAGACCAAGCGAATACATCTCGAAATTCGAAAGAGATCGGTGTAAGTCTGAATCTCTTCAAGGGAACACTTGGCTCCAATGAAGAAATTATTTATGATGTTAGGATCTCTAGAGATGTTCACCAGGGTAGTAGGAGAAATAAAATCCATGTTCCCTTCAGAAAATACCTGTGTTAGTGCTAAAGGGTTCAAGACTGGGTGAACAGGACCAGAAGACTGAAGGCTTCAACTTCGCGCAAGTCGGGTAGAAATTAAGACTGATGATGCAAATCATCCCACGGTCTCTCTACACCAGTCATTGCTTCAAGGATGGCCTCTTTAGATGGAAGAGTGGTGTCAAGGCAATCCTGAGCCAAAGATGAATTGAGAGTCCAAGCCAAAGCCACATCTCCATCCAATTCCTCCAATGAAAGAGAAACTAGAAAGGAATATGTAGATTCAACAATAGAGCTATAATCAATCTTAGCTGCAGACATAGAAAATGCCATTCCACCTACTTGACCTTATTCTAATGTGGAGGTAGGAAAAGGTAAGGTCCAAGGGTATGAAAAATGATGAGTTCTGAAGAACTCTCTCCGAATAGGAACCCTGGAGGATGAAATAGCATTGATACGAACCGAAGGAGGTGGAATATCAAAAGTACCCATCAAGGAAGTGTACATTCCAACCCCCATATTCTCAAAAAGTTTCTTGGTATCCTTCACCAAAGGAATGGTTGATTTAGAACATGCATTCGGATCTACAGGAGAACAATCCAGTTGGTCAACTATGACAATTCTCCTTTCATGAGGGAAACAAACAATACAAAATAATGAGGATGCAATGGCATCTATCTCATAGATCCAGTTTCACCCCAACATAAGGTTATAGTCTAAGCTTTCATCGACTATCTCAACTTCAATATTAACAGTTTTTCCCCCAACACAGATGGGCAGAGCTGGAACAATAATGTTGGTGTTCCTGTGATTTGGCAGATTGGCATACCAAATGACAAGGCAACATCATAACCACTTTGGAATCCTAGGATCTAGCCCTCCTAGATTCAGAGAGGCATCTCTCGATATGTGTTTATAATGATATACTTTAAGGCTTATGATATGATATTAGGATAGTTATGAAGCACAAGGGATTTGTTTGTTTGTTGGTTGGGGATCATTAACCGAGAAGGTCATGTGAAGTGTGAAGGAGGGAATAAATTGGAGGATATTTCAGCATGGGAAGATAGTTTAAGAAAAAGTGTCAATCCATTGGGCTATGGAGTCATAAAAGGTTTACTTGCACAAAAACTATTCAAGGGTTTTCATAGGGCAAGTCATCTATATCTAAAGATATTTTTAAGTTGAGTTTGTGGTATGAAACAGTAAGAAATGTTGTGAAAGAAGCAAAGTTATATTCAATTAAGAAAACTAACTTCACTACACAAGAAAATTCTTTTAAAGTGACTGTATTAAAGCAAGACAAAGGATAGGGCAAACCATAGACTTCTTTGGTCAATACTCCTACTAAAGCCAACTTCTAAGACAACAATCCAGTAATCCTCTTGAATACCTTCAGAAAGTAGAAAACATTTAAGATAAACATAAAGAGTAGCCTAAGATCAAGTAAGGACTTTGAACCTATCCTGCTTTCGACATACACTCAAGGGAACTTTTCAAAGCTAGTTGTTGGAGAAGAAACTAGAGGACAAGGCTAACCATAGACTTCCCTAGTTCAAGTCTACTTAGCAAACCTTTCAAGAACATTCAAGAACATAATCTCAAGTTCTACACTGCAAGACATGGGATCACCAACATTCCTTGACTGGTTATACTCTATTGATTCATTCTCAAACACACATTTAGAAGAAAACATAAATATAAAGCTTATTAGTCAGAATTAGGGTACTTTAGAAGTAAATCCTAATATATATTTCTTGCTCTTTATCAGAGAATATGAACAAAGTGAAAAACACAAGAAGCAACAGTGACAATAAGGAAAAACATCACCAATGATTTAGATCAGGATCCAGTGAATCTTCTTGTCTATTTGATGTCCAAGACCAGTTACATACTTGAGTCCAATGGATTTCTACAATCCAATACTTCTCTTCCCAGCCTACTATATTACAACTACTTAGCAATTCTTACTTAATAACAGTTCAACAATTAACAATTTTCCAATCCTTTACAATGAAACTTCAAAGAGTATTTATAGGTGAATGAGGAGGAGTGGTGGAAGAGATGATCTTAATGATCAATTAAGACAGAGGAGAAGTGCATCGAATGCTTCACTCTGCGCAATAAACATTGCATTAACTATTTAGACCATTCAGTAGTTTTTGTCGACTTTGAGGCATATTTGGTAGGCTGGTAATAACTCTGAAGTGTGTGATTTTGGAGATATCCTCTGACTGCAGTAACTCTGTCTTGGATTTTGGGACAAGTTAGGTGAAACATTTAGTTTTAAGGCCACCAATGCCTTTATAATAACTACCATGATAGTTTAAGAGAGTTTGTCAGCGGTGTAACTGTCAAGTTGTCCCATTTTAATGTATAGTAGGCGGCAGGTGGCATTATGGGTTGCTGAGAAGTAATTAGCCTCGCTGATGTGTCCTTTGGAGGCTTTCTTTGGCTGATTTGTCTCTCTTAAACACTTTAATCACTGATTTAGGCTTTGGTTTGTGCTTTAGGCTTCATTAGGCCTTCTCGGATCATATTTGGTCTTCATGCTACTTTATCCATTGAACTATGGATTAAGGCTCTCGATCTTCAAGATTTGTGCTTTAATCCTTTTTAACTTTAATCTTGAATCTCTTCTGATATTTTCACTGTTTTTTTCGATTTGATGTATATGTGGCTTGCACTGGAGGGATTTGCTTGTGTAATCAACATTCATGACATATTGACTAAACTTGACAATTCGGCCCTTTATGTCCCTTTTTGCATTGAATTCGGCCTTTGAGGATTGTCATCCTCGGCCTTTGCAACTATATTTGCTATGGGATGGCTTTTATTGAAAAACCACCATTAAACCTGCATAAAATCAACAAACCAATTAAATAAAACATGCAGATTGGTCTTAAACTTCTTATAGAAGGCTCGGCGGAGGCGCAGGAGTGTTTGTGGAGGAAGTGCGAATGTAGCGATGGAAGGTAAAACCATGGAGGAGGTGAAAATTAGGGTTTAAATTTTAAATATTGGCGTGGAAACATGATAGGCAGTTTTGCAGAAAACCGCGAGTGGTTTTCGTGCAAGGTGGAGGTGGTAAGTGGTAATGGGCTAAGTGAACGTGATACGGTTGGATGGGAAACACCTGTCCAAGTAAAAATGCTCATTTCATGTTGTAAAGGGTCATTAAACCTAGGGAGCAGATCGTGCGCGAAAATGGTTGTGGACCGTCAGATCTTGGGGAGCCAGATCGATGGTAGAGGATGAGCACGACAGAAGGAGATGAATGGTGATAGGGGATGTTGGAGTACAGGTGACAGGAAAGGATTGGATGGTGGGCCATAGGGGTGACGTCATCTCCTTCGTTGGGTAGCGAAATGTTATTGGCGGGGTGAAATGGTGAGGTTCAGTGGGAGCCGTTGGATCGTAAGGATCAACGGTTGAGATCAAGCGATGAAGGAGAATTAAAAGGGCGGGGTTGAAATTCAGGGGTAATATGGGCCGTTAGATAAGGGCGAATGGATGGCTGTGATTAAATCGGGGCCGTGCACATCGGGAATCTAGACAGACGTGAGGAAGAGATGTGGGGGGAGCGATTGCGATGTGCCAATGGAGCGAGAGCCGTTATATCTTAAACAGGATCAACGGTGGATATTTTCTCAGGGGATCAGTCATCGATGGAAAAAATGAATGCAGGAGATGGAAGCGGGGAAGCACGAGGTGCGAAGTACCGATAAGCTGATGGGCTTAGCACTCGGTCACAGCGCCAAGTCATATGAGGAAAAGGGGCTAGGGATAAGCTGAAAGGTGCTTGAGGCTGAATATCTAAAAGGAGCAGAATTAGGCTGAAATGAAGGTGTTTTTAAGGGTTTTGAGGGTTTCCGATGGGGCAAAATAAGGGTTATAAACCACGTAAAAGAAGATTTACAAGGTTTTAAATGGATTTATTGAAGAAATGAAGGAATAATAAAGGGGAAAAGGGAATTTTAGGAGGGAAATGATGGAGAAGAGGTTTTTGAAACAGTCCTTGTATATCTGCAAGCTTCTTTGAGGATTTTTGAGCGAAGACATCAATGAGATGGGTCTTATGAAGGATATTGAACATAGTAGACTTCAAGAACTCACCAATTGCTTGAAATTTGTTTCTTGAAGGCTAAAAGACATGTTTTAGCCATCATTTGAATATATCAAAATTATGGATGGCTAAAAAATACCATGCAGCCTATGAGAATGACCATCAAACGAAGTCAGAAGAGTGGATGAAGGAACAGTTGCGAGAGATCCAATACCCTTCCATCATGCAACATACATTACACACATGGAAGCACGCTCATCAACAACCATTTGAAACATATTTAATTTTCGATAAGTTGACCTAATATGGAAAGCCATATGATGAGGAAGTCTATTTTTAAAATTCGACATGTAAAATGTGATCATCAGATAATTATTTGGATCAATAGCCCCAATAGCAGTGAGAAAAGCACTCTGCTAAGCAAGACAAGATTGAAGCACCTCTAACGTAGACATGGCACAAGGACTTTGAGCCAGATCTTCTACAATCAAGTAGTTATGGGAAGCCTTGGCATTAGGATTCATCATTGTACACTTTGAAGACCCTTTCGGCATCCGAGGTATAGGCTCAACAGTCGGCCTCATAATATGAAATGGCTTATCACTATCAGGAGAACCCATATCTTTCAAAGACTCAGATTTTCCATAATCACAAGATCTCATAGAGATATCTGCGTGAGCACTCATAATGTATAGGTTTGATGTATTTTCCCCTTCCTGGCTTCCCCTAGAGGGAGCGCCAGTATTTGGATTCATGCCAGCAAGTAATTGTTGCCCTTGGGGAAAATCGGTTTTCAGCACAACCTGGGAACTAGAAGAACCCTATTGCACTAACAAGCACTGCACATCTTGAATTTTAGGGCAAATGTGCATAAGAGGGTCTCTAGTGCACAATTTTCATGGACACTTCACTTTATTTTTATTATCCTTTTTATCCTCTCCAACACGATGATTGGATTTGTTCGCATTCCCCTTCCCATCCTTGTCCTTTTTGTTGTTATTTCGTCCTTTCTTCTTCCCATTAAATTTTTTATTTCCTTTGGGGTTAGAAGTTTGAAAAAAATTAATTTCCAAGGACTAGGAATGAGTTGACACTGAAGGCACAACCTAACCAGAAGAAGCAGATTGTATAGACAACTGCTGTAATTGACTTAGCAGGGTAGTCGTACCACTATTAATCGAATTGATAAGCTCGTCACCATGAGGACCAGGTTTGGTTTTGGCTAAGTCCACTTTGGAGTGAGGAGCATCTGGAAAATTTTTATTAAGGACTCTAGATTGAGAATAAATTAGTTCTAGCTATTGAGCCCTAAAAATAGTCTGCTCTTCAGAAAATACCCCTGAAAGGGATACATCCTTAGAAATTTCTGGCTGTAAGGATTTCAAAAACCATTCAAGAAGGAATTCATTCGGGATTTGGGATTTAATGAACCTTTTCCTTCTTTTCCATTCCTGAATATGGTCAGAAATGTGAGTTGCCTTGTCCTACTGAAAATTGGCCAGGAAGTCAGTCCCAGCATCATAACGGACAGGTAACTGAAAATTATTTAAGAACGTGGTAGCCATTTCTCCAAAAGTAGAAAAACTGCCCCCATTTAACTCTATGTACCATTTGGCCGCATTTCCAGTTAAGGTTCATTGAAATAATCTCTACCTAATCGAGTCATCGATCAGGGAATTCGATGAACACCATAAATGGAAAGTGGTGATATGATCTGCAAGATCCTCACCAGTCTTCCCCTCAAACTTTGGAATGTATGAGGGGAGCTTGGTGGGGACTAGAGGCCAACTCGGACTATATCTAATAGGATTTTTAGTCAATTTCAATAGATCTGGAAAGTTTAACGTTGCCATAAATGGTAAGCATGAAGGAGCCTGGGATTCCATCCCCCATCGGAAGGATTCCCCACATTCTGAAAAGAATAACCTGAATTTGTTGAGGCACCAGGTTGCCAAATTTTGTTCGTAGAAAATGTTGGGCCATAAGAAAATCCTTGTGACCTAACATTCGGTGAAGGATCCCCTCCCATCATAGAGTTACTATACACAGGAACATTCCCTCCAACTGAGATATTGAATGGAGAATAAACCCCTTGGTAAGTGTTCCAAGAATTTGCAAATAGAGAAAAAGCCTAAGAAGTAATCGATGAAGGGAAAAAAACATTCCCTTGGTGACCAGTGAAGAACTAAATCCCTGCACCTAACGCTGTAAAAATAGGGTTCCATCCCGAAAATACATTAGAGCTTTGACCTCCAGAAAAAGGATTGAAACCTTGACTCTGAGAGGTTAAAGGAAAATATCCTAAGGAAGGGTTTCAATGAGGGATGCACACACTTCCAAAGGGGAACCCTTGAAACGAAGCTAATATTATAGCCATAGAAGGCATGGGTGCGGAGACAGTTGAAGTAGCAGAAAAGGAGAAGAAGGAATTCCACTAGTGGGCATTCCATAAGAAAAGGGACCATATTGAGAAGCATGTGCCTGGGTGTTTCCAAAGCCAAGCACAACAACACTATAATTGATTGTTGATATGGCAATAGTTCCTCCTCCTTCAATTAAAAGAGGATTCTGAACACTTACAGTGTTCACAGCCGAAACTGTGTTCCTAGTCATGGCCATCGAAAGAAAGGGATATGACGGAAAAGGACTAGCCAGTCTCTGAGACTCGGGCCTGATGTACCGAAGAACGTCAAGACAAATAGTAGGAAGAGGAGATGGAAGAGACTCAGGAAGCTAAGGGAATTCCTCTACTTTAACTTCTTCTACTGGAAATAAAACTATAGAGATGAGTGGAGTACTCCTCTCTATACTGACACTGACACCAGAACCACCCACAGAAACAATAAGCCCCAACGGAGGATCACTCTCTGTTGTGTTCGAAACTACTGGGTGAAAATCACCCACTAAATTACTCCTATGCCTTCTTGAATAAGGCTTGGCACTCATGGAAGAAATCCCACGAAGCCTCCTCGACTGACAAGGCGATCGGTCAGCCACTTTAAGGGATTAATTTTAGACTCAAAAAATATAAGAAGCTAAGAAATATAGGAGCAATGAGCACACTCTAAAAAGTTCCTAAGATACAACCAAACAAGCAACTCTCAAGTATTTCCTCTTCAAGTGATGAGGACCGTACACCAAAATACAATAAAGAAAAATAATAGGACCTTCCAAAAATATTATGGGGTAATTACACCCCAGGCCTACTAGTGAAGGTAACAAAATTAGTTACACTAGCCTCCTGACAACAGCCTTTGTCGGTGCAAGTCCCCAAGCTTCACAAGGGCACCCTACAGAAGAACTAATGGAAGTGATGCAAATTCTATCTCAAGTGCCATTAGTATTCCCCCTCGCAGTCACCTGTGTGGTCCCTACGATAGGAAACTAAGGGCAGCAATCCGTTTCGGCAACCGGGCACAACGGTCTTAGGTCAAGATTCAGCAAATAGGAGAGGGGGTATCTCTCTTCTCTGCCTGCACTATCCCTCGCGCTTGACTCTCTGGAGGAGAGCTTTCCCAATCCACTTAATGGTGTTGGATTTCACTCTTTAATAAACTTTCTATGTTTAACAATTTGAGCGTCCTTGGAGAGTTAACTCTCCACTCACCTAATCCAAGGCCCTACAACATAGCTAGTTGGTGTATGATTAATGAAAATGATACAAAAAATTCTAGTTTCTTTTAATTATATTGCTTGTTTTAAATTATTTGTTACTTAAGTCAAGGATATATGGAAGTGAAATTGATAGTGTTTGATGATGGAAAAGAAATCAATGAAAACCTAGTTACATGCAAATGCAACAATTTCCTTTCAATGAAAAGAAATCTCTACATGGGTTCTACGAAACTAATTATGCAAAAACTTTGTTTTTTCTTTTCAGACACTCACACTTCACACGATCTAGAAAACTATAAAAAATATCGAAAATGCGCAAATGCACTTAATGCAAACTACCAATGATATGCAAATTCTAAGATGCTAACTCTAAAGAAGCGAAAAAGAGTCTCTAGAAACTAAAAGGTTCAATCACTTTTTGACAGAAAAACAAGGCTAGTTCCAAAAATAGATCCTATGCATAAGAATGCCAAAATGTACTTGATATAAAAGAGAGAAATCAAGAAAAGACTTCCTTCAAAATCAAGCCAAGAACCAAATACCAGAAACCAACGAAAAAGCTTCAAAAGATATGATGAAACCACAAAAACAAACTTAAAGCAAAAGTTGCGGAAAACACAAATGTTTTTTGGGCTTTTCACTTATAATGGAAAAAACAAATATTTCTAAAAGACAAGCATAAACCACCCAAGAACCAGAATCAAACAAAATGAGTCTCAACAAGGCTTCAAAGTGCTCAAGACAACTATGCTACTTTCATAGCGGGACTCAAATGAGCAAAAAAAAACAAAAAACTCAAATAATTGATTCAGTAGCACAATCTTTCAGCGAACAACAACTCAAAAAACCAAAAAGAGGTTCTTCAAGATTCGCAAGAAGGCAAGTCAAGAAATCAAGAAAACCAAGATAGGCCAAGAAGGAAAAAACCACAAGTGGAGCAATGCATAAGGCCAAGAAGAGAAAACAAGTAGAGGCTCACTATTCTGAATGGTAAGAACATCCAAGAACTTCAGGAAAAGATCTTGGTGCTTCAGCCACAATTGCAATCACACAAAACATGTAATTCACCAATTGGTTAGGTTTTCACAAAAAAAGAGAGAAATGGATATGCAATCACCATAAACTGAATCCAGACACCTTAAAGACGCCACAGGAATGGTTCACCACAGACAGAAAAGACTAATGAGGCTGGAAACTCAAATTTTCAAATTTTTCTAGGCATACATAGTTTTACAGTGTGCAACATTCGTGTATACGTGATTGTAACCAAGGAAACTCCCGTATACACGGGTCCCTTTGGAAAATACAGGAGGTATATGCAACTGTGCAGAGGCTAAGTTGCGTATGGAAATAAAGATAAGGAAAAAGGAAAAAAGTCAAGCCTGATCAAGGGACCAGGTCTAGGCTATCTAATTGAAAAAGACTTACTAGACTGTAAAAAATGATTAAACTTGTCAGGAACCTACAAGACAAATAAAACAACCCAAACTAGGAATTACACAGATGTAATCCCCAGTAGAGTCGCCATTTCTGTTTCGGGCAATGTTACCCTAAGGTCTTGGGTTTATAAACTTTCACAGATCAGGGGCATGTCATTACAAGAAGGATGCACTTAACCAACTTCTATACATTAAGCTAGAAACTACAGGTTGCAGACCTTACCTAGATATCCTTCGGCTGTAGTAGATCCCGTGGGGTAAAAACCCCCTGCAACTCTTTGTGCTCTGAAATCTGTAAACCAGTAAAGGAAAAGCATAAAATCCTAGTTGTACAACATATATATGTTCTATATGTTAGTGAAAAGCATGCATAATCTCATAAAAACAATATTAAATGAAATATTTAAGATCATAACACATGTATAAAATATTATTGACACGTAAACATCAGGAAAAATATGGCACTTGTGTTATTAATGACATGTATAGTAAAAAAATGTGGAGATATCACCTGAAATATTCCACGGCCTTCGAGCATACCATCCTCTAGATCCGTCCAGCCCTATCCTCTCAAGATTTCTTCCAAGAATAGTGCACAATGGATGTCACATAGGGTGAGTGAACATCTCAAGGAAACAAAGGTTTCCTGAAAATATCTGGGAAGTGTAGGAGGCACAGGGAATATATCAGACTTGGATAAGGCTCCAACAGTGTATGATATCTATATTTCTCTCTCTCTTCCTCCCTTAGGCCATTCCCTTGAGGGGCTTTTATACTACCTCAAATTAGTTTTTGCAGTTGGGAACAGTTAGGCCATGGGTTGGGGTAGTTAAGTTACAGGAACAACCATAAACCCTGCCTCTAAAATAGGGAAATTATATATTTTTTAATGTTTAAATATGCATACACGGTTCTTTATGTATGGACTCGCATGTATACACAGAATAGTCTAAGCAGAGTCACATATGGCTTTTTAGACACTGTTTTTTTGAGAAATATGTCCAAGTCTGAAGGGAAGGGTTGCCCAAGGCCAGTGTATAAGTCATCAAGTATATTCTGGTGATAAATTATGCTATAACAAGGGACTTGACCAAATACCTGAGGCAGCAGTAAGAGCGACGCAAGGAGGAGACAATTAGTACAATGAGTTTTACCAGAGCGCCCCACTAAGTAATAAACGACCGTAAATGGTAACAATTCAAATGGTCGAGAGTAAAAACCGGGTGGAAGACGGGTTTTTTACTGGGGAGTGGAGTGGGGTGAAAAAAGGAGGGCTGATGTCATGAGGACATCAGCAGGGGGGACACATGGCACAAGGTGACTGGTCAACAGTGACCGGGTGGGTGAGAGGCCATGTGCCTGACACGAAGGTACCGGTTGTTACACCATTTTTTGGTCATCTAACCTATTATCATTAGATGGACCCAAGTACACCATGTAAGACCAATTTTACCCTAAGTAAAATTGCCTTCACTATGTTAAAACAGGAAACCCCAAAAGGAAATATTAAACAAGCCTATATTTGTTTGATTTTCCTCATGGAATAATTAATTAAACCATAATTTAATTATTATTCCCAGTCATGTTTAACCCAAAATCAAATAAATTAATTAGATAAACCTTTATTTATCTTATTAATTTCTAGGAATAATTATTTAAATCTTATTTAGATAATATTCCTTGTTAAATATGACCAAATCACCCACAAATAATTAAATAAATCATTTTTTATTTAATTATCTTTCAACCACTTCCTTAAATAATTAAATAAATCATTATTTATTTGATTATCTTCTAACCGCTTCCTTAAAAAGATAAATAAATCATTTATTTATTTATTTTTGATAAATCAAGGGATTTGACCCAAGTCAAATACCTTTTCCCTCCAACAAATATAATAAAATATTCCATAAAAAGTGGATCTAGATCTGGTTAACCCATGCACCAAGATCTAGAATGACCCAATATTTTGTTATAAATAGGAGGGTTTTTCCTACCATTCTTCACCTTGTGTTGCCTATTAGATCACTCTCGATCTATACACTTGGTCACCATTTTCTGCCATTTGCTGTGTGAGCTCCCTTTGAGTTCCATTCTTTGTGTGGGTTTTCTACACCAACAAGAGAGAGAGATTTTAGATCTGAAGTGCTGAGGACTTCCAAGAACCCATCCCACTGAGGAGAATTGGATACGCCTTCTTGTTTTCCTCCCAGGTGCTCGATTAATACAAAAATTCTTTCAAAAATTGTTCTTGTCTTGTCTATTGGTATATGGAGCAAACCCTTGTTTTTACTGCTTAATGTCTTTCCATGCATAGATCTGGTTTTTTGCGGCTCTTTTCTTGTTCAACTAACCGCAGATCTGAAGATATTGGCAGCCACTTTTGTTGTTAGGGCTATTAGTTATGCGTAGCTAAAGTGGTCCTTTTTCGTACACTTCGACAAAGGATTCATACTAACAAATAGCGACTCCACACGGGTTTTCAGTCAGTAGTGTAGTTTTCACGTTCTGCATGTCCATTCTTAAGATACCAGGGTTTTACTTTTTTGTTGTTATTTTTCCTATTTTTATGTTGTTTTTCTCACATAAAACCCTAAAACATAAAAATTTATAACTTTCGTGTGTTTCTGGCCCTATTGCACAGGTAAGCGACACCACCCGCAACTGACACGGCAAATTTTCTAAAAATCTACCGCCGAGACAACCGGATCGGGGGGTCGCACTTTTTGGCCCATAACCTGCGACCTGGACCTCCAGGTCGCACTTTTCTGCCCCTTTTCTGCGACCTGCACTGAAAACAGGTCAGAACCTGCGACCTGCCAGTTTTTCAGTGATTTTTCTGCAGTTTTTCTGGGTTTTGCTGCAGCTTCTGTCAGGGTCTTCCAGCCTCTGTCTCAGCCTGCTTTGACCAAGTTCTGATCTGTTTTTACTCATCTAAGTGGGAACCTAGCCCCCTAGGGCTTTAGTACCCTCCACTTTTTGTGGAAGATTTTTAGCTGTTTCAGCCGTCTGTTTTCAGAGCTTCAGCCTCCTTTTTTCCAGATTTGTTACCTCCCTTTCAGATCCATTGTAATCAGCTCTTCTACCTCTCAAATCACCTCCTGAAGATTTGTTTGGATCTACTTTTAGGGCCTCCTCCTTGCCCCCTCCGCTTTTTGCTGATTACCTTCCTTTTTCCAGCCACCTTGGCTCTGTCTCTTGGCTGTGATCTGCACCTCTTTTCAGCAGCTTTATCCTTTAGATCCCTATCCCTTTTGACCCTAGATCTATTGGCCTCTTTTTATGTGTGTTTTGACTAGATTTTGGCCCTCTTTTAGCGTAGTTTTGAGAGACCCACCTTTTTGGGATAGATTGATGCATGGTTAGCTGTTAAATGTTCTGTTATTTCAGCATTATATACTGTTCTTTATGCATTTCTTTCGCTTACGCAAAGACACTTTTTTCTTGCTCTCAAAACGAAAAGGGTTTAAAAATTAAAATTAACGACACCACACACTCCATCTTAAGTGAAGAAGCGCCACCGCCCGGCAACGACTCTAAAATCAATCGTCATCGCACTCCGTCTCCGCTCGACTGCCTCTGATTCCCGTCTTCGCCCGTGTCTGCTTCCCTTCTTCCCGTCATCATTGTGCCCCCAAGGCGCATTTCTCAGAGACTTCTTGGCCTTCACCCTCGCTCTCGGCTGATCGACTGACTCCGGCCACCGTCGCCGAGCCGCCTCCTCCGAGTCCGCATCACTCCTCTCCCGATTCATCTAGTTCTCCTTCTCCTCCTGGTTCTCCCCCTGCCACCTTCACTATGTCTGGTCCAGGGCCTAACGCTAGCGGTTCTCCCGGTCCTAATGTCGGCCCTACTACTAGCGGAACTGCCATAGGAACTACCTCGGCCATACCCTTGCTGCCGTACATTGCAGGCCTCAGCCTCCTTGATTTCAATCAGTTGATCAATGACCCTATTCGCCATGATGTTGGTTGGCCTGCTATGCCACCCAAGCTCCCCTCCGACATCCCTAAGTTTGAAATCCTTGCTGGAGAAGATCCAACCAATCATGTCCGATATTTCCACATGTGGTGTTCCTCCAATTCCATTACCGATGACTCCATCCGTCTTCGTTTGTTCCAATGGCCGCCACTGTGAATGTCACCTCTTCCCATACCACCTTTGCGACCATTGCCCAAGCCTTTTTATCTTATTTCCAGCTCCCTCTCCGATACGATACCGGTACGGGGCTTTTGACCTATTTCAAGCAAACCTCTTCGACCCGCCTTTCCACTCATGTCCAGGAATGGCGACGAAGAAGAAGCTTATGTCGAGCTCCCCCCTTCGAAGATTGGGTTTATATGGACTGGTTCCTTCGCACTCTCTTAGCTCCCATTGGCAAAGATGTCGCTTCCCATTTCCCTCAAACCGAAGAAGCCGCCTCCAAATAGCCTTGAAATATGACCTCGATCTATGCTCAATTTGGTTATGTTTATACCATTCTTCCTGATTCTCCCTCAGCCCTATGGCTTAATCTCAAGAATTTCTTTCTGCCGACGTTATCGTTGGAGCCCTTTCCCATCCGTATGCTCAACCTCCTGTGGGCTATGGTCTCCCTCAGGGAGGGGCCAACACCCCTAGCACTCTTCCCCCTCCCGGTAGCATGTATCCAGGATACGGCATGCCTCCTCCTTTTTCCCAACCTCCTGCTTACCTCAATGTTTCCCAACCTAACCATTACCTTTATCCGCAGCCTGGTGCGCCAGCTCCTCCAGCATATGCGCTTCCATCTCCCTTGCCTCCTCCAAACCCGCAACAACACTTACAGCCCCCTCCAGGGCAAGTATTTGCACAACAGGGCGCGACTAATCCCCCTTCTTCTCAAAGAAGGCGGAGAGGCAATCAAAACCAATCTACCCCTGGTACCCATGAACCTAATTCTGGTGTGGACCCTAACACTGCCAACCAGCAACAGGGCATTCAGCCCAAGCCGGACAGGCCGCTTCGCACCAACAAGCCTTGTTCATGTTGCGGTGTTTATGGTCATTACACCCACGATTGTCCCCTCTTACCCCAGATGCGGAAGATGTGGGAGTCTCAAGCCACATTGCACGGACAACACGCCTCCCCTCATGCTCCTCCTAATGTGGCCACTACCCAACAAGCTGTGTTTACTGATCCTTTCCCTCAGCAAGGATTCGTGGCTACCCAACCACCTGATAGCCAGGTCGCCACTCCCCCTTCTCTTTCTGGTTCTTCCGATTACCAGATCCTTATGATGCACTCTGATCCTTCCCCGACCGTCGACCTTCACCTTCAAACTCGGTCTTGCCAGTACCCCAAGCCTCCTACTCAGTCTGCCTCCGAGCCTCCTTCTTCAGGTTCTACAGAGCCTCTTTCGACACCGAATGGCCCCTTGCATATCCCTCAACCCAAAGTTGAGGTTCATACCAATATTCCTAAGGGACCATTACGTCGAAACACTGCTTCCGGTCGAGCTGCTCATTCGTATAGCATAGTAGATGATTTGGCGCAATCTCCTGCCGCCATTTCCACACTGGAACTCCTCCAGTTGTGCCCTTCTCAAAAGAAGGCTCTACTATCTGCCGTGGGCGCTGTAGATCTTGCTGATGACCAACTAATTGTTTTCGACGCCACTCAATCGGACCATCCTCCTCTCCCTCCTTCCGTCGCCTTCCAAATCCCAGTCAAAATCCGGAACGCCAACATTTCCCGGTGCATAATTGATGAGGGGGCATCCACCTGCGTGATGTCCGCTTCGGTTTGGAAGCAAATCGGATCCCTTGAGTTGGCCCCTTCCACGATCACCCTTCGAGCATGGGACGGCCATGCCTCCCAGCCCATTGGCATGTTTCGTAATTTTCCTATCACCCTCGCCGGTAAGACTATTTGCATTGAAGTCGAAGTCATCGACGCCCCGCTAGACTACAACATTCTATTGGGGCGAAGCTACACCTATGCTATGTCTGCTGTCCCATCTGCGGTTTTCCACATGATGTCTTTCCCCCATAATGGAAAGATAGTCACCATTGACCAGTTGACATATCATGAGCCAAAATCTCATACCTCACCTGAGACGACCATCTCTTCTGTAGCCAACAAGAAAACCGTCGATTCCTTGACCAGTGTCTCCCCCGACGTTTACAAAGATTCCTCCCTGCTTGGAACTTTTCCTAATATTCCCCCTTCTCCTATCACTGATCCCAGCTTATCGAATGTTTGCATGATGCAATCATCTCAGGCTGCCTTAAGCGGCCTGCCTCGACTAGTCAGCAACCTCCCCCTTGCCCTCCGCACCCCGCTCCTAGCCATTCATATCAGCCAGCCGGACCTCCTCCTTCTGGCCCTCCCCCTACAGCTGGTATCCCTGACCCCCTTTATCCTCCTGGATCGGTTCCCCCAGGCCTTAACCATCTCAGAGCCGTCCCTCCTAGTCATTACCCTGCGGGGCAGATACCTTTCCTGGCTCCCCCTCCCGGAGTATTTTCTGTCCCCGTCATGGCCACCCTCTCTCTCCCTAACTTGACCCTCGGCATACCCGTCTGGTACATTGACCCTCCAGCCGCTACCCCTCTCGGTCACCCCAAACCTTACCTTGCTTTGACATCGGTTCAACCGGTCCCCCTCACTTCCTCCGGGCTCCTAGCACCGCCACAGGACCCTACCCCTATGGTGCCAGCCCCCGGAAAGAAAGGCAAAGCTCGTAAGGGGGCAACCCATCAGGACCAGGCCGCCCCGAAAACCCCTACCCCTCCACGACCGCCAAAGCCCACTATCCAATGCGCTTTGTGCGATATTGTCGGTCACGCCACCCATATGTGTCCTGAATTGCCGCACCTCAAGATTCTAGTCAATGAGACGTTTCCCGACTCTGACATCCTCGAAGTCTACGTCACTATCCCAGACTCTATCCTGAAACTCAAAACCTTGCACACAAACCACCCTTGTGCTTTGTGCGATTTCCACGGCCATTACACCCACCTCTGTCCCCGCCTTGACGAGTATCGTTCCTCCTTGGACATATACCGCCGATTCAAGGCCACATCGATAGGACCAGAGGATCTTCCTACTCCCATTCACATTCCTCCTCCCGCTATCGAGCCAACCGAGCCGTCAACCACCATTTTGTACCTGTCATCATCCTTGTGAGATAGTTCACCTACCCTTCAACCTGCAGATACTCTCGGCTCCTCAGCCGACCTTGGATCTGTTGATATTGCACATCTGAGCCCTTCTCCTCCTGATGACCCATCACACATCACTACCTCCTTGGGTGACCTTTCTTCCTCCAGTCTTCCCATCTTCCAATCCGATGAAGACATTATGGAAGCCATGACCAACCCGGACTTTCCATGGGACGATATGCACCATCGCGCATACTTCCTTCCACAGCAGTCCCATGACCAATTTGCTGTGGAAACCAAAGACTTCATCCCCAATGCAGTCGATTGGTTCAAAAACCCCATCCCTGCACCTGATGCTTTCGAAGAAGGAAACATGGCCAATATCTCTCCTACCATCAAAATTGACATTTCAGTCACACCAGGTATCGAAGAATATATCACCTTAGGCACCCAATGCACCTCGGAAGAAATCGAAGCTTACACCAAGCTTTTCAAAGAATTCCGTGATATTTTCGCCCGGTCCTATTCTGAAATGCCCGGACTCGATCCCGCCATTGTCGAACACCATATTGACACATGGCCTGATGCCAAACCAGTCCGTCAAAATTTGAGACCCATTCATCCTTCCAGACGCGACGCTATCAAAGCCGAAATTGATAAGCTCAAGAAGGCTGGTTTCATTTACCCCATTGAATACACCACTTGGGTATCCAACCCAGTTCCCGTTCTTAAGAAACAAGGCACCATCTGTGTCTGCACAGACTTTTGCGACTTGAACAAAGCTTGTCCCAAAGACAACTTCCCCACACCGTTCATTGACCAAATCATTGACGAGTGTGCGGGGCATGAGGTTCTATCCTTTATGGATGGTTTCTCCGGATACAACCAAATTGCTATCCGTCCTGCTGATCAACTCAAAACCGCATTCATTAGTCCGTGGGGAACTTTTGCTTATCGGGTCATGCCTTTCGGCCTCAAAAACGCCGGCGCCACTTTTCAACAAGCCATGTCTTATTGTTTCCATGACTTAGCTCATATTATCCTTGCTTATTTAGACGACCTCACTGCACGTTCTAAGCATCGGGCGCAGCACCTCCACGATCTGCGTACCATTTTTCTCCGATGTCGCAAGTATAATATCCGCCTTAACCCACTGAAATGCGTCTTTTGCGTTCCTGCCAGCCGTATCTTAGGCTTCATCGTGTCTAAGGATGGTATCACTCTTGACCCTTTCAAAGTTCAAGCCATTCTTGAACTTCCCATTCCGCATACCCTTCACTAGCTCCAAAGTCTCCAAGGCAAAGCTAATTTTCTTCGTCGGTTCGTCCCTGAATATGCCACCACCGCACATGGGTTCCTTGGACTCCTCCAATCTACTATCCCATTTGTTTGGGATTCCTATGCTCATGAGTCTTTCGATGCCCTCAAGCAGGCTCTCACATCCGCTCCCTTGATCCGCCCTCCCGAATTTGATCGGGACTTCATCCTGTATATCTCCGCTTCCACCTATTCGGTCGCTGGAGTCCTTATCCAAGAAGATGACAATGGTATTGAGCATGTGATCTACTACGTCAGTAAGAACCTTGTAGGGCCCCCTGTTTCCTACTCATCTGAAGAAAAATTAGTGCTGGCTGTAGTGTTCTCAGTCCAAAAACTTCGTCATTATATCCTCATGCGCTCCACCAAGGTTGTGACTAATTCCAACCCTTTGGCTTTCCTATTGAGTCGTCGTATCCTCACTGGAAAGTACGCCCATTGGGTCATCATTCTTCAGGAATTCGATCTCGAATTTGTCACGCCAAAGAGTAAGAAAGGCTTAGCCCTAGCTGAGCTCATTTCTAAATTACCTACCGGATCGCACGACCCTCCAGTTAATGATGAATTTCCTGATGAACACTTATTTGCCATTACTGCCGACGACCCGTGGTATGGCGATATTCTTACTTACTTGCGAACCCAAAAGTTTGCCCTCCACCTTGATCGTGAGGCTCGCCGACGTATCCGACACCAAGCTCCCCGATACCTCCTTATCGGCGACGACCTCTATCGTCGCGGGGTTGATACTGTCCTTCGTCGTTGTCTCACACACGCTGAAGCTGAACAGGTCCTTAATGCCTGCCATAGCAGCGCTTGCGGTGGCCACCTCTCCGGTCTTGCTATTGCCCAGAAAGTCATGCGCGCTGGGTATTTTTGGCCTTCCCTCTTCAGTGATTGCATTGAGGCAGTCAAACACTATCCCAATTGCCAACATTTCGCCCCTAAGGCGTGAGCTCCCCCAGCTCCCCTCCATCCGGTCGTCTCCACTGGTCCCTTCTGTAAATGGGCCATCGACTTTATGGAGTATCGCCCGCCATCCACTGGTAACCACAAATATATCATCGTGGCGGTCGACTATTTCACCAAATGGGCCGAGGCCATGCCTACATTTAACAACACGGCAGCTACCGCGACCCTCTTTTTCTTTAACCACGTTATTGGTCGATTCGGAGTTCTGAAACAACTGGTCTTTGACCATGGCAGACATTTTGAAGATGAGATATGGCGCGAGCTATCCTCACTGTTGGGTTTTGAGCACCAATATTCCTCCTCCTATTACCCCCAAGGTAATGGTCAAGTTGAAGCAGTCAACAAAATTCTCAAGACTATGCTTCAACGGATGGTGAATAAGCACAAAACCAACTGGCACCTCATGCTCTTCCCTACTTTATGGGCCTATCGGACTTCTGTTAAAACCGCCACCGGGTTCACTCCTTTCCACCTCGTTTTTGGAGAGGAGGCAGTCTTACCAATCGAGTGTGAAATCCCTTCCCTGCATCTGGCCGTCGAACTTCTCCCTGACACCCAACCTCTAGAACAACGACTCATCATGCTCAAGCATGCTTCCGAAGACCGCTGTGTTGCCTTGCAAACCATGGAAGCGGCCAAGAAACGCACCAAAGCCCAGTATGACCGAAAAGTCCAGCCTCGCACTTTTCACGAAGGTGACCTTGTTCTAGTCTATGACCAGGCCCATGATGTCCTTGGTCATGGGAAGTTCAACTCATTATGGCTAGGCCCTTACATCATCAGTAAGGATCTCGGTAAGGGGGCATACCTCTTAGAGGATTTCGAAAGAAACCCCCTTCCTAATCCTCGCAATGCACTCTATCTTAAGAAATATTACCCTTAGCATTTCCCTTCTAAAATGCATGTTTTATTTTCTTTTAGATAGCCAGCATATTTTTTCGTTTTTTGTGTTTAACACTTCACCAGGACACATTTTGTCCACGAAGGGTCACTTCACCTCTTCCTAAAATCGAATTTCCTCACTTACGACACTTGTACTTGGGGCACCATTTTGCCTCCTTACTTTTCTTTGTTCGTGTCGATCTTCGTCATGAGTTACCTTCTTGTACTCATGTTTTTCATGGTCCCCCATTGGGCCTTTTCCTATGCGGCAGCACCCTCAAGTCGCCCTTTTTTAGAGCATCCAAGTTGAGTCATCATCGCATTTATGGAGTTTTATCCCGAGTCCGTTTGTACCCCGATATAGCCCTCCATCCTTCATTTCTTGGTCTCTCTCTTGTGTCGCACATTATGACCTTCAGTCCCACTGTCCCCTATCCCTTATGATATTGTGTCAGTCACTGCCATGTCATTCATTCCCTTCATGCTCTAACAACGGAAGTCGTCCATTCGCCACTCAATCCTTTCCATTTCACTATCATCATCAGTGTCAGTCTGTCCGTCACTCCACTATTTTCTCTCGGGCCTTAGTTGAGGGTATCTCATTTCCTCACCTATGGCGGACCTCCTTCTATCGACATCAGCTCATTCATTCTAGAAGCCAGGTCTAGAGGGCGGTGTACCTTGGTTCCAGCTTCCACTCTTGTTCGGTGCCTCGGATCAGGCAAAGGGATCTCTCATGTCCCTTTGACTTGATTGTTTCTCCACTCCAACTCCTTTCAGCATGACCGAGATCTGTATAATTGATGGTTCAGTGATACAGCAGTGGCTCTTGATGATTCCCGGGTGTGTGTGAGATGTCTCAACCCTCATGAGGGGGTGGCCCTGCAGGTAGTCCCCCACATGCCCGGATGACCTCCTCATTGCAGCCTTCGATGCAACTCCAGATATTTGATGATGTTGGCCGTAGCCACTTGCAGCGCCTCTTCGACTTGCATGTATCAGTCAGATTTTGTGAGCCCTTCCCCATTTACAGGTGGCATTTGGGTTGTATTTGTATCTCATGTACTCAAATATTATTGTACAAGTCCTGGCTGTTATCCCAGGCACATCATGTATGTGGGATTCCTCATTGTATTTTTATCTGGCTCATGATTATGCCAGCTGTACTTTATGGTTCGGTCCATTGTTTACTGGACCCACTATTCTTTTGTACTTTGTCTCGGTGGGCATAGGTATGCCTCCCCCGCCGCCTTCAGCACAGGTACCCTCTCATAAAAAGAGACTTGTTGCACCTGCGAGTCTCGTCTCCTCTGGGTCTAGTCCTTCAGCACACTATCTACCTCACCTTTCTCTCTCTGACTTCCCTTTTGTTGTCTAGTGATTGTGTTCTTACAACGTACTTCGGTCATACGATTTGCTCCTGACACTCGCACGCTGGGGGGCAATCTGTTACACCATTTTTTGGTCATCTAACCTATTATCATTAGATGGACCCAAGTACACTATGTAAGACCAATTTTACCCTAAGTAAAATTTCCTTCACTATGTTAAATAACTTAATAAACCACATTTATTAGGTTGTTTATGGTCTAAACAGGAAACCCCAAAAGGAAATATTAAACAAAACTATATTTGTTTGATTTTTCTCATGGAATAATTAATTAAACCATAATTTAATTATTATTCCCAGTCATGTTTAACCCAAAAACAAAGAAATTAATTAGATAAACCTTTATTTATCTTATTATTTTTTAGGAATAATTATTTAAATCTTATTTAGATAATATTCCTTGTTAAATATGACCAAATCACCCACAAATAATTAAATAAATCATTATTTATTTAATTATCTTTCAACCACTTCCTTAAATAATAAAATAAATCATTATTTATTTGATTATCTTCTAACCGCTTCCTTAAAAAGATAAATAAATCATTTATTTATTTATTTTTGACAAATCAAGGGATTTGACCCAAGTCAAATACCTTTTTCCTCCAACAAATATAATAAAATATTCCATAAAAAGTGGATCTAGATCTGGTTAACCCATGCACCAAGATCTAGAATGACCCAATATTTTGTTATAAATAGGAGGGTTTTTCCTACCATTCTTCACCTTGTGTTGCCTATTAGATCACTCTCGATCTATACACTTGGTCACCATTTTCTGCCATTTGCTGTGTGAGCTCCCTTTGAGTTCCATTCTTTGTGTGGGTTTTCTACACCAACAAGAGAGAGAGATTTTAGATCTGAAGTGCTGAGGACTTCCAAGAACCCATCCCACTGAGGAGAATTGGATACGCCTTCTTGTTTTCCTCCCATGTGCCCAATTAATACAAAAATTCTTTCAAAAATTGTTCTTGTCTTGTCTATTGGTATATGGAGCAAACCCTTGTTTTTACTGCTTAATGTCTTTCCATGCATAGATCTAGTTTTTGCAGCTCTTTTCTCGTTCAACTAACCACAGATCTGAAGATATTGGTAGCCACTTTTGTTGTTAGGGCTATTGGTTATGCGTAGCTAAAGAGGTCATTTTTCGTACACTTCGACAAAGGATTCATACTAACACCGGCCTTGCACCAGACATACTTACCATACCTTTTCTTACCTTGTCCAGTCATGAAGGCGGGGCCCCACCATATTTCATTGGGTCGGAACGTTGAGGATAGGCCTGCGTCTTTCCCCCTAGATCTCCTCTGATTGGTTCGCGAGGAGGCTGATTTCATCCCCTCCGGCGGGTCGATCTCGCCGCTCTCTGCCTTTTTGAGAGCCATAGGAATGGTTTCTCACGTGCTCTGTGCGGTTGGCACTGCTACTTCCACGGACTGCGCTGCTGCGTTGGAGCTGATGCGGCCATGGTGTATGGCGCATATGGAGAATGGAAAAAAAGTCTAAGTGGGTTTTCCACTAACCCTTATATTCGATAATTTGCATCATTCCTTAGTTACATTCTTCCCTTCTTCTTAGGCTCAATATTATCACAGACCAATAGACCTTTCCATAGATTATCAAACTTACCATGTTTACCTTTGTCTTCATTTCGGGCATCCCATCGCAGAACAACATCTCCTAAATTGAAATCATCATCTTTGGTCTTCTTGTGATAGATATTCTTGATTTTCTCCTGAAGTTTTGAAGTGTGATTGAAAACTTCTTCTCTTGACTATTGTAAATGAATCATTTGACTGATTCTTCGTTGAATATTGTTTGACTCACTCTCGATCTCTTGAAGAATTTTCATCACTGACACTGCTAGGGAAGTGGGAAACATTGTGTCGACGCCATACACTAGCTAAAAGGGTGACATGTTGATTGATATCTTCGTGCTAACTCTGTCCACCCATAGATAATTTATGAGCTTTTTATGCCAATTTATTTTGTTCTCTTGCAACAATTTCTTAATTATGTTCACCAATGCTTTTTTTGATGATTTAGCCAACCCGTTGCCTTAAGGATAGTATGTTGTATAATTCCCAAGTCTTACGTGATATTTATCACAAAAGTCAATCATCTTTTTGGACTTAAAGGTGGCTGCAGTGTTAGTGATAATTTTTTGTGGACAACCAAAACAAGACAAGATATTGCTCTCCAAAAATTGAATAATGATGGTGTATGTAACTTTCCTCGTGGGGATGGCTTCAATCCACTTTATAAAATAATCGGTGGTAGTGAGTATCCACTTATGTTGAGCTGATGATGGAGGATGGATCTCGTCAATGAAATCAAGACCCTAATGTTGGAAGGGTTCTTGAACCGCAATTGGTTTTAAAGGAAACGGTAAAAGCTTTCTTTTTCCCTGAAAAATTTGACACTCACGATAGCTCATGAAAATCTTATAAACATCGGAAAACAAACTTGGCCATTCAAATCTAGCCCTAAGTATTTTTTTTGTTGTATTTTTCCAAAAATGATGACCACCAAAATCACCTTTATGAAAGTATTTCATCACCTTATCAACTTCTCCTTCTACCAAAAAATTCAACAAAATTCTGCCTGGATCTTTCGAATGCAAAAAATTGTTAAGAATGCAATAATTAAGAGCCTTCAACTTCATAGATGTACCTTTATTGTTGGGCAAGCTGGGAGGAGGATTCAAATGTTTCAATGCATGAATAATATTGGCATACCATGGCGATGAAGAAAAAGGTTCAGATACCTGAGGTAATGAATCTGCCTCTTGCTCCTCAAATAATGCAGCAATAAAATTGTTGTCCAAGGCATGCAAGTTTGAGTCTGCCATGAGCTTAGCCAAGCCTTGTCCTTTGATAAGTTTGTAGGTTTTATTTCCAAGTCATAATCAAGCATGGAAGCTATCCATTTTCCACACTGACCCTCAGGATCATTCTGTGTGAGCACATCTTTGACAACATATTTTGGGACATATGGAAGAACATGAGAGTGAAGAATATACACTCCGAAGTCCTTCAATACTTTAGCTAGTGCCAAGGCTTGTTTCTAAATGATATTGTACTTGAAGGTTGATCTCCTATGGTTCTACTGAGGAAGGCAATGGGCCTGATATGTTTTCTAATCTTTCTTTTTTTACAAGGACAATAGCTAGAGTATGTTCAAAAGCAAAGGAAAAGATGATGAAATCAAGTATATAATCTGGGCTAATAAGAATAGGAGCATGAGACAATGAAAAATGAACTTGATTGAATGATTTTTTTTTTTCACCAGACCACTTTACCTCGCTTTCTTTCTTCAACATATCAATGATTTCTCTTGAATGTTAAAAAAGGCTAGGAATAAACCTTCTCAAGAAGTTTATTTTACCATTGAATGATTGGATTTCCTTCTTGCTTCTAGGATAGTCCAAATTATGAATTGCTTCAATCCTTGAAGGATATATCTGGATGTCATCTTTAGATATGATATGGCCAAGCAATTTCCCTTCATCCATAGCAAAAACACTCTTCTTTGGATTCAACGATATGCCATATTTTCTGCATTTATGAAAAACTGCCTTCAAATTTTGTAAGTGCTCTTCATCCGTCTTGGAAAAAATTGTGATGTCATCAATATAAATTACCAAAAAGACATCATTTTCATTATAAAATGCGATATCCATTGATTGCTAAATATTTTATCCTCCATTCTTCAATCCAAAGGGCATTTTAGCATACATAGAAGTACCCCATGGTGTTGTAAAGGTTGTCTTCTCCTAATCATCTAGATGAGCTAGAATCTGATTATACCTATAATATCCATCCAACAATGAAAGTATGGAAGAACCAACTACCCTTTGTAGAATATGATCCATATTTGGAAGTGGGTAGTTTTCTTTCAGCGACACTTTATTCAGATTTCTAAAATATATACACAAACGAATCTCACCGCTCTTCTTTATTACTGGCACTAAGTTTGACATCCAATTTGAAAAATGAAGAGGAACTATAATACTATCAATATACAACCTTTTAGCCTCTTTTTGAATGGAGGGTAGAAACTTGGGATTCATTCTCCTTAGTTTCCAGCAGAAAGGATTTTGATTAGGATTTAAAGGAATGGTGTTTTGAATTATACTCTTATCATACACTTTTAGATCAGAATCCTCCCATGAAAAAACATCAGCAAACTGAGACATGAGTGTTATATATTTACCTTTCATTTCTGGGCTCAAGGATTTTGAAATCTTGACCATTTTGGGCTTTTCAGGAGTGCCAATATTGAGGTCTTCCACTCCTACTTTTGTTGGTAGAATTCTCGGTTTTCATGCAAAATCATCGTGGTAAAAAATCTCCTCCAAAGGCACAAGACCTCTTGGAATAGAGTTTTCTTTCAACTGAAGTACTTTCATTTCTTCTTCTTGCACTTCTCGGTCATCTTCATAAAACTGAGCATCTATTTGTGAACTCACAAACTCCACTTCTGTCTGCAAGAATTTGTTGATTTGCTTGTCGTCTTGAAAAACTTGCCAATACTAAACATTATCTGGAATAGAAAGGCAATATTTGAAATTAATTTCATACTTCTTGTTGGGATGCAAAGGAATTTTAAACATGTTGGCTGAAGTGGCAAGAGAATCAACAATAAAATTGTTGTCCCTTGGAATCAATGACAAAGTATAGTCAGTGAAGGTCTTGAGGATATCTAAAACTGCATTGTGGTAAGCTTTAATTAGAGGATGCTTGGTCTGGTATTCCCCTTTGAATTTCTTTATTACCAATTCAGTGTCGCCATACACAAAAAAATTATTGGCACCTAATTTCTTGAGAATTTTCAAACCGACTATCAAAGCCTCATATTCTGCTTCAATGTTTGAACAATAAAATTTCAAATTGTAAGAATACATACGAACATTAGGAGGAAGGTATGATTCATAGGGATGTGAATCCACTCCCCAATCCCAACTCCTTCCTTACCTAAGGCTCCATCGAATCCATGGTCCACAAACCACTTCATTGAGAAGCTGCAATTTGGATGACTGATCTTGAATAGCTGCTTGAGAAATGTTTGTTGTACCAATAGAATCCTTTTCTTTCATTGTTTCATATCTATTTTGGCTTATGCGCTTCGCTCCAACATACTTAGCATATTTTCTTTTTTTTTCTGCAATAAAAAACTCTAAAACATAATTTGAAAATTCTGAATTTTATGTTTTTCCTTCCATCAAAATTTATGAAGATGTTGAACAATCATTATTGAATAAGATAAAAGATTCTAAATATATGTGAATAGAATGTATGGGGTGATTATTAGGCTTTTCTTTGCTACTAATCATGTATTTCATCTTATTTTCCCAGTATAGTTTTCTGAGTTTCCCAAAGACTGGTATTGTAGCATAAGAAAAGTCGAGCTATAAGGTGCCTCTAAGTTTTTCTCCCCACGACTGGGAGAGAAGCATTCCATATTTGGGAGGGATATCAGCCACAAAAACGTCCATGAGGACATTCTTGGCTGGAATTTTATCTAAATACACCACTAGATATTTAATGAGACCAAGACATTTAACTCTCTCTGAATCAAAAGAGTAAAGGTCATGGTAGGGTCTTGTGATATCCAAACCTAGTTTTTCCATGATGGATTTAGGAATGAGGTTGTGATATGCTATAGAGTGTAACATGGCGTTATGGAGAATAAAATCATGGATTTTGAGGCAAAGATAAAAATGAGGGACCTCACTATCTTCTAAGTCACCATCAACAACAGGACCAAATTTCAGGTGCTCATCACTCACATTGACCATATCAGACATCTGATCTACCCTAATCAAATTGGCTACTTGAAACTTATACTGGTCATTCTTGATTATTTCAGTTAAAGGAATGGAGACTTTCAATTTTGATATTTCATTCTCAAGACTAAAAATAGCATAATGTTTTTCTACCTCTTTGGATGGTGCATATTTCTTCTCGAGTTGATATTTGTGTGGAATCTCCTTTCTTGTCCTCCATATTGCACTTTATATTTATACTGATTGTTGGTAGAAGCTTCATTTCCTTTCACATGATTAGGAAAAATAGATCCTTTATCTTTGCTCTGATTTGAAGTAGTCATCTCTTTATGATGAGCCTTTGTTTGAGAATTCTGTTTTTTATGACTTGAGGTTGTTTCTCAAACCATATTGCCTCTGTACTTGAGTAAGGGAAGTCTGATATCCCCTCCGGTAATATTATTTCCATACTAATAACATGTCATCATTTAACAAGACATATTTTTGATCGTCCGATGCATACCTTTCTGCAGAAAACTGATCTTCTTTAGTGAGGAAAATAGGCTTCTGATTTTCCTCAAACAAATTATTTTCTCCATAAATATCTTCTTCTTCTTCATCAAGGCCTTCAGTGTGGTTTTGTTGGAATGGAGTGTGAATTTGATGCTGACTTTGTGGACCCTATGTTCCCTTTTCTTGATCTTATATTGAGGCTATTGATTTTGACCCTTGAAATTGGGATTTCTAATTGAGGGTTCAACTTATCTATTTGCAATGGTCATTTTTTCCATCATTTTCTCCATTGTTTTGATCAAGGTGCCGATTTTTCCTTCTGATGATGTAGATGTTTCTTGTTGGTAAAAATACTGAGAAGGGGGGGGGGGGGGTGGGGGGGCGGTGAATCGGTATTTACAATAATCACAATGTTTTACTTTTCTCTTACTAATTTCTATACGCTAATTTGATCAGGCCAACTATCGTATGTAGGCGGCTATCCTAACAGAAACTTGTGTATACTCATATAATTTTATTGTTTGGATAAACATTCAGAAACATTATTTAACCTAGATCATCAGTTATGCATCATATATTTAGCAGTAAATATGTGCAGTAATAACATAATAAATCATCACACACGAAAACCAAGATTTAAGGTGGAAACCCAATTCGGGAGAAAACCACCGCTGCTGTCGTCTCTGTCTTCAATATTTATTATATAGAAAATTTCTTACAATGTTGTACTGAAACAGACTCATATTAGTACGCAGAAATCTACCTATAGAAGGCTGAAACCTTCTCTCGTTCTCCATCTGCTACTGGAAGGGAGATCCAACCCCTTGATCTTGTTTACCAGCCACTACTGGAAGGGAGCTTCAACCCCCTGATCAAAACAACAGCTTCTATTGGCAGGAAGCTTCTACTTCCACACTGAAGGCTTCAACCCTCAAGCCCACTTCAGACCATGTTTCATAAATTTTCACACTGGATCTAACAGCTGCAACATAGCTCAACTTGTAGATCAACCCAATAACCATAACCCAACCAGAACAGTGAGATCACTGAAACCAGAACACAGAAATAAACCTCGACTTCTGAATCAACATACATAATTAATTTCAACCTTGATCATTCATCACATTAAATACATATGCTACTTCACATTACTATAACCTGTGTATATATGCACTTTCCTTCACACCAACCTGCATATAGATCTTTGAATACCGTATTTCCAAAATTTGGTTAGACTCAGAAATGGATATGAGGCTTTTAGTCATCTATCTTTTTTAGATTTGCAGAAACCTTATTCAGTCACCATAATTAATCATATTTAATCACTCATTGATCATATTTGTACATATTCAATTAGTAGCATATACAATATTGAAACAACCCAGATCTATATGAAGACTTCATTGACAAACAACAAAAATAGAGTAGTAATAAATAGATAACCTCTCCATGAAGCTTCAGAAAACCCTGAATTCCATATGCACTTTTGCTGAAACAAACCCATGTGTATACGCACTTTCACTGTGAAGAACCAGTATATAGATCTGTAAATATTCAATACTACAGAAAGTTTTAGATCTATAGACTTGCCTAGACTTTACCCTTCACTTCGTCAACCATGCGCCAAGTCACAGATCTAAACATCTCACCAATAGATCAAGAAAATACATACTAGGCATCTTGATCTATCACTGTATCCATAGGTGCATCATAATTTCATATCTACCAATAAACATAATGCATTCCATGCATATATACTTCAGAGAGAAGTATTCAGTTAAAACCCTTACTCCTGCACTTCTTGCACTATAATCTTCTTCTCCTTATATAGGTTTAGCCTTTACCAATACCAAGAGCCAAAACCGCACAAGTGCCAATGATATTATTGGATGGAATAAAATAGAAGACACAACGCTCAATATTGTGGGCTTAAACCATGGTAATTCCCCCTGGTATCATAATTTTAGAGCACAAAAGGCATACACGACTTGGATCGTTATTTTTCGCGTGTATACGCAACTTGGCCTGCAAGAACTCGTGTATAGAACCTTCAATATGAATATTAACCATATTTTGTTGGACTTATACCCTTCTTCTACTAGACCTTCTTCTAAACCATTGTGCTTCTCCAGAACTCATATACTTCAACATTTGAAAGAGTTTCCATCAAGGACAACATATGCAATCATACGAATCATATTGCCAAAAATCTCCCCCTTTGGACTTGATGGCAGCCATGTTGGAGTTTGATCACCACAACCTGGAGATATATAAGATATGAACATGATTCAAACACCAAATACTCTCCCCCTTTGACATCAAGAGAAAAGGGCGGACAAATACTCCCCCTGAGCACATGCTGAGTTTTGAATAAAATACATGACTCTATAACTCATGACCTTTCCTATCACCAAGGACACAAAATTAAATTATGGATCCAACTGAGTGGATTTACATATTGAATCAACTACCCAACCAAGTGTGTTTACATATTTGAAAGGTCCATACATGACTCAAAATGACAATATTTACATCAGAGGTCTCAACATGACCTTTATATCAGATTATAGATATGAATTTTTGTAACCAAGACCAAAGAATCTCAAACAAGAGATCATAACACAACAACCAATCATAATGCCAAAAATGTAGTTTCTTCAGTAAGGAAAATTCTCCCCGCAAACCTGTGCATCCTAGACACTTTCAACAAACAATTCATCAAAGCATCTTCATCAAGGAGATAAATATCGAAGAAAGGAACTGTAAGATGAATACCAAAACAATAAAATTTACCCATCAACACCACTGACTTTTCTGAAATCTGACCCATAGATTTTCTTTTCAAAAAAAACCATACACGGCTTTATAAACAAAAACTTTTGTATATACGTGACTCGTCTTCATGAAAACTATGTACCAAATTTAATCTTCTGAAATCAAGTAGATTTAATAAGTGAGGCAGAGACAACTCCTAGGTTCTCTCTGAGATATTCAAATGCTTCCCTGGGAAGAGGTTTAGTAAATATATCAGAAACTTGTTCTTTGGAGGTAAATTACTCCAATTTAACCTTTTTCTCAAGCACTTGTTCTCGTAAGAAGTGATACTTGATTGGAATGTGCTTGGTCTTGGAATGCATAACAGGATTTTTTGAGATGTTGATGGCACTTGTATTATCATATAGGATGGATATGGGAGGAGAAAATTTGATATGAATGTATTGTAATGTCTACATCATCCAAATAATTTGTGTGCAACATGATGCAGTAGCCAAATATTCTGCTTCTGTTGTAGATAAGCCAATGGAACTTTGTTTCTTGTTGATCCAAGATACTAATCGGGGCCCCATATAGAATACACCACCACTAGTGATTTTTTTATCATCAAAATTTCTAGCCCAGTATTCATATGTGTAAGCATGAAGAGTAAGATCAACATTCTTTGGATACCATAGAACAAAGTGTAATATTCCCTTTCAGGAATTTCTGCAATATCTTCAATGAGGACGTTGTATATGGAAAACCATGTAATAAAAATGAAAAAAAAGACTTGGATCCTCTTATATATTCTATATGTATGTTAAATATGAAATGGCATCAGGAAAAAATCATTCTAGCTACACTAAACAGATCTCCCCAACTCATATATGCTCAAAAACACCCCAATCCCACAACTTCACAAAATAGAATTGCTAAAGACTGCAACAACATAATTTTTATTAGGGCATATACAAAAAAATATAATTTAATACAGATCTAGAGCTTTCATTAATCATAGAATCAGAAATGAGGGGTTTGACCCCTTTTACAAGCAAATCGGAACATCCCGACAAGTGTTTCTGGCAAAATAGCAACATAAAATGTAGCACTGCAGAAAATAACATGGTACCCAGCAACTATGTATTATAAAATACTAAATATGATATGAAATAGATGAATAATATAGAAATTGGCCCAAGGCCTTCTTCAATAGACCTCCCAGAGTGAAATAGACACCTCCTCCTCCTAAACAAGCACAAAATAGGAGGGTTTAACCCAGCAGCTACTGCTACTGCAAAAATGACGCAGTTACTGGAAGTGATTGTGCTGTATATGATGCAGAATGGATATCCTCAAGATAGATGATGAAAAATGAGCTCAAGACCTTCTCCTTAGATCTCCCAATCAGCTAGACCAAAGGTGAAGATGGAATTTTCGCATGAGAATTATTTGCACTGAACAGTGCTATAGCTACAGCTAAACAGATGGAGCTTGAAATCAGTAAAAAGACCAAACAAATATGATTAATGAATTTCGTCCTTGCTGCTATCTCCTCCTTCTTATCCTTGGTGAGCTTCCTCACCCCGGACCCCACTCATTGATGATGTGACTTCCTTGAGAAGATTCCCCTTTCAAAACTGCGCTGCCCTAGTTGGTTTCCTCCTCTTGTAGCAGCGTTGTTGACTTGGTCAATTGGATCTAGCTAATTTCTTTTCCCCTCTTTCACACCAAAGTGGCTTTATTTTTACTCCTAATCCAATCCCTTTTCACATTGGGATATGTTTTATTGTCCTTCCTACTCTTCTATTTCAAAAATGGAGAAGTTATAATATTCCAAGTAGCACTGGCTAATTGGGAATATTACAGTCCTCCCCGCTCAAAAGTTTCTTGCCCACAAGCAACAGTAAAGAAGGATGCTGGAAGATTTTCTCTCCTCATCTAGTAGATTCCTCCATCGAATCAGATATCCCTTAATGACTATGTTTCTTAGCTGCCTGCAGCCTCTCCCTTGTGTCCAAGATTGCTTCTGACTACAAAATTAGGTGGTCCTCATCACCAATAGGGGGGAGATCCATCTTGGCAACTACATTCCTCCCAATGGCCTTCTTGAGGCAAGAGACATGGAAGATATTGTGGATCTTGGTCCCCTTAGGAAGCTCCAACTCATATGCTACCTTACCGATACATTTTATCACTCTGTATGGCCCATAGAAACATGGTTTGAGCTTCTCATCTCCCTTCTCCTTGAGTTTGGATTGTTTGTAAGGCTGAAGATGCAGATAGACAAGATCTCCCACTTCAAACTGTCTTTCTATCCGACCACGGTCTACATACATCTTTTGCTAGTTCTAGGTAGTATCCATGTTGTCCTTGACTGCCTTGAGTATGTCCTGGTTCTCCTGAATCCATTCCTTTGCCCTTGGAGCCTTACTTGCCCCAAACATAACATCAGAAAATGAGAGTGCCTCATACCCATATAAGGCCTAGAATGGAGTCATGCCAATAGAAATATGGTGAGTAGTGTTGTAACAATACTCTCCCAAGTGGAGCCAATGTAACCAAGCTCTCTGCTGCCCTGCTACATAATTCCTCAAGTAGCCTTCCAGCCACTTGTTCACTATCTCGTTCTGTTCATCAGTTTGGGGGTGATAGCTAGTGCTTGGATTCAAATCAGTCCCCACCAACCAGAAAATTTCTTGCCAAAAGCCACCCATGAAGCGGCTATCTCGATTACTCACTATGGTCCTTGGGAGACCATGGAGTCTAAATACATCTCTGAAGAAGAGCTCAGCTACTTATGAAGTAGTATAATGTGCAGAGATGGCAAAGAAATGAGAGTATTTTTTTAGTCTATCAACAACTATAAAGATACAATCCTTACCCTGTACTATCGACAGGCCAGTGATGAAGTCCATAGAGATACTCTCCCACTTCCCATCCGGAACAGGTAGTGGCTGCAATAACCCAGCAAGGTGGGTGTGTTCTCCCTTATTCTGCTGAAAAATGGTGCACTCTCTGACATGTCGGAGCACATCCTCCTTGAGACCCTTCCATGAAAATCTCTCTCTTATGGCCCTATAAGTTTTTGTGAAATCTTGATGCTCGGCAAGTGGGGAATCATGTGATGCGAATAACACCTTCTCATTGAGGTTGGAATTCTTATCCAAGAAGAACCGGTCCTGGTAATAGATGACCTCATCCATTACTCTAAACCTCTCATCCGATACCACCCCATCAAGTATCTCACATGCAAAGTCATCTTTGGAATACTCAACTAAAAGTTGAGCTTTCAAATCTGCATCCATGCCCTTCAAATATAGTGTTTTAGGCCTCCTGGATAGTGCATCAGCTACTACATTGCTCTTCCCCTTAACATACTCTATGTCAAAATCATAAGCTTGAATTTTTTTCACTCACTTCTGTTGTCTCTCCTGGAGTTGTTTTTGTTCAAGGAAGAATCTAAGACTGTTATGGTCAGTCTTCACCTTGAACTTATTCCCCACCAAGTATTGCCGGAATTTGGCTAATGCATGCATGATAGCCAACATCTATTTATCATATATGGGGTATAACCTCTCATGAGGGAGTAGCTTCCTGCTCTCAAAGGCTATACGATGCCCACCTTGCATCAAGACTTCCCCAATACCTTCACTTGATGCATCACATTCTAGAACAAAAGGTTGAGAAAAGTCAGGCAAAACCAAAATAGGACAACTACTCATTACCTCTTTAAGATTATCAAAAGCCCTATGCGCTGTAGGTGTCCATTGGAAAGGTCCCTTCTTTGTCAAGTCTGTGGGTGGTGCTGCTAGTTGTGAAAATCCTTTCACAAACTTCCAGTAATAAGTGCATATGCCCACAAACCCCCTGAGCTCTGTGACATTCCTGGGCTCAGGCCAATCTTTGATAGCCTAGATCTTCTCCTCATGTACCCTCACTCCATCTACTCCTATGATGTGCCCCAGATACAACATCTATGTGAGGCCAAATTCACATTTGGAGAGCTTGGCATAGAATTGCTGCTCCTTGAGGATATGTAAAACTATCTCAATATGCTGCAAGTGCTCCTCCCAAGTGTGGCTATAGATAAGAATATCATCGAAGAAGACCAATACAAACTTTCTCAAATGACCACAGAAGATGTGGTTCATGCAAGATTGGAAATTTTTTGGGGCATTGGTCAATCCAAAGGGCATTACCAGAAACAAAAAATTCCCATAGTGACATCTAAACGTTGTCTTGGGGATATCTTGCTCCCTTACCTTGATTTGATGATACCTAGATCTCAAATCAATCTTGTAGAAGTATTTAGATCCCATCAATTCATCCATGAGTTCATCTATCCTGGGTATAGGGTACTTTTTCTTCATGGTCTTCTTGTTCAAGGCCCTATAATCAATGCACATCCTCAATGTGCCATATTTACTCTTCACCAATACCACTGAAGAAGCAAAAGGACTAGTACTAGGTCGGATGTGTCCTAGAGCTAGCAGCTCTTGGATAGCCCTCTCAATATCATCCCTATAAGCCTTGGGGTGTCTATAAGGAGTGGTGATTACTTCTTGGATCCCTTGTTCCAACTCAATAGTGTGTTCAAATCCTCGGTCAGGAGGTCTCCCTGGTGGGATATCTCCAAATACTGTAGAATATCGGTCCAAGAGATACTGGACATCTGGATGCACTAGTGAATCCTTGCCCCTTACCTCTGATATATGCAGCTCCACTGCTCATTAAACATCTCCTTTGTGTAGATATGCCTCCATCCCGTGTGTTGAAACAACGTGAGGGGGGTATGTGTTTATACCCTTGATTTTTTGATACTGGCCATCCTCCCCTCCTGTCCATTCCATCTCCAAAGTTCTCCAATTAGTGGTAACTTTCCCAAGAGTGATTAACCACTGGACTCCTAATATGACATTGGTGTTTGGAATGTCTACCACAAAGAAGTGGTATGTCAAGGTGTAGGTCCCCATGGTAATGGTTAGTGCCGAAACATACTTGGAACACTGCAGGGTCATAGCTCCTGGGACCAAAAATGAGAATCCCTCAAACTCCTCCATGTGGATTCCTCTCCTTTGTACCAACTGTGCATCAATAAAATTATGATTAGCCCCACTTTATATCAACGTAGAGACTCTTTGCCCCATAATAGTACCTCTCATCCTTAGAGTCAGATACTTTTGGACCCCTCTTAACATTGCAATAGCTCCCCCTCTTGGAGCAAAGTCTTCTATGGATGGTACAACGCTAGAATCCTTCTTGGAGAAGGTATTGACATGATTTTTCATTCCTGCAACACATTCTCCCTCAAAATTACGAACATGGATTGTCTTACTTGGCCCTAAGTAGGCCTCCTGCTGCAATAATGTTCTTGCCTTGGGCAAGATGTGTTGTAGGTCTCTAGCTTTCTCCACAGCTTCAAGGAGTGTGGTTGGTTTAGTGGATTTAACCAACCCCTGCCACCCCATTAATAAACATGCATACCTTCCTACTCATAGTGAGGTTGGATACCATCACTGAAATCTGCAAATACTCAGCAATAGAATCCTCAAGATCTCCCTCCTGTTTGAGCTTGGTTAACTTGACAAATTGGGCTTCCGGATCTCTTGGATCAAATCTCTCCACTAGCTTCTTGGTGAAAGCTGAGTATGAAGTGATGTGATGATGCCCAAGTGTGGTCAGTCCATGAAACCACCATTCTTGAGCTTCCCCTCCTAGGTGCAGCGCAACTATCTTGATGGCTTCTATTTCAAAAACCTTGTTGAGCTAGAATTATCTGTCCAGCTTCTCCACCCAAGCCTTGGTTGTACACTTAGGTGTCCCATAAAATGTGGGAAATAAGTACCTTACCATACTGTGTTGTAGGTCTGATCCCTGCATCAATTTCTCCTCCTTTTGATGAGGATTTATCTTCCTTCCATCCTCCATCCGACAAAACTCCTAAAAGCTCAAGTGCTCTTTGAACCTTTGAGATTGGAGTTCATATTCTTCAAATACTCTCCCAGGGTTCCCTCCTTATCTCCTACAGTTAGAAATGAAGGCATGTTAGAGCTTTGTGGTGCAGCTGAATGCCCCATGCCATTTGAAGTGTTGGTGCTTGCCTCATGGAAAAACCCTATAGAATCCCCTTCATGTTTCATCTTCTTGAGGTCCCTTGCAATGTTCTGCAGGGTTTGAAGTAAGAGATTCAAAATATTTTCCTCCTCCATGCTGAAGATGAATTTCCCCCACAATTTGAGCCAAGAGTAGAGCTTTGATACCACTGTAATATTCCTTTTCAGGAATTTTTGCAATATCTTCAATGAGGACGATGTATAAGGAAAACCATGAAATAAAAATGCACAGCAGGACTTGGATCCTCTTATATATGATGTATGTAGCTTAAATATGAAATGGCATAAAAAAAAAATCATTCTAGCTACACTAAATAGATCTCCCCAGCTCATATATGCTCAAAAACACCCCAATCCCACAACTTCACAAAATAGAATTGTTGAAGACTGCAACAACGTAATTTTTATTAGGGCATCTACAAAAAAAAATGATTTCATACAGATATAGAGCTTTCATTAATCATAGAATTATAAATTATGGGTTTTACCCCTTTTACAAGCACATCGGAACATCCCGGCAAGGGTTTCCGATAAAATAGAAACATAAAATGCAGCACTGCAGAAAATAACGATGTACCTAGCAAATCTGTATTAGAAAATATTGAATATGATATGAAATAGATGAATAATACAGAAATTGGCCCAAAGCCTTCTTCAATAGGCCTCCCAGAGTGAAATAGACACCTCCTCCTCCTAAACAAGCACAAAATAGGAGGGCTTAACCCAGCAGTTGCTGCTACTGCAGAAATGATGCAGTTACTGGAAGCGATTGTGTAATGTTCCAAAATTGGGATTGCATAGAAATATTGGAAAAATAACACACTCCTTGGGAGATTTATCTACAGAAATGGGTTTGCAGCCCTTGGATCCCTTAGATCAGCAGATCTGGGGTGTAGATCCAGAAGGTGAGAAAAAACAAATCAAACTAGGTGTGGTAAACAGGTCTCCCACAACCTATTCTAGCTGGTTAACACCCTACAAGAGGGCCTGCAACCATGCACAACAAGAAACTTCAGGAATAATGCAATATTTGAAAATTTAAGTAGGATGCCATCAAATATAATTAATAAAATAATGTACAGTAGCAAATCATAAGTAAAGTGAATCTATTTCAATATAGAGTAAGTTACATGAGACAAGAGAGCAAGATAGCTTCAGAAAAGAGAGCTGCATCATGTATATATCAGCAGAAATGGCTCAACAATGTTATTTTCAGGAGTTGTAGCAGCTGCATATTACAACTGAGATCTAGGACAGATCTGTAGACAAAACATAAGATCTATATAAGATATGGAAACTAGATAGTTTTCTCTACAAGACCCCCTTGGGGTTTTGACCAAATCATGCATAAATAAGAGTAGATATGAGATACAAGTTGTAGATATGTAAAATGCTTCAGTAATTTCTGAATATTACATTTCATTACAATATATCAGATCTAAATAGAACATGGATCAGCAAGCTAATCCATGGATCACCTAAGTGGAAGGAAAATCCCAACACTAGAGATCTCTAATAAAAACAATGATCAAAACACCAGAAAGAACCTCATATCAAAATAATACAGTCCATCAATGGGAACAGTGCTGTAGCTCAAATGACATAGATAGCCACTTCCAAATTGCAGATCTGAAGTAAAAAAAAAAGAGGCACCCTTCCAGGAGGTTAAAATACACACTCCATGACAAGAGTCTCCCAAAATACACTAGATCTCTGCAGATCTATACTCCCACTTGCTGCAGCTTGCAAGAGCAGCAGAAACATTAATGGATCAGTGCTGCAATTGAAAGTAGAGCTTGGCCTCAAGCCTGATAGTGGATCAATTCAACAAATACTCCTCCAAGAATCCTCAAAGGAAGAGGTGAAATCCCTGCATAGGAATTCCAAGACCAATTCTCCACTAAACAACAGGGAATATTATTTGTCTAAGCAGACAAAATACTGAAGAATATGATCAATCAACAACCTCCACTTGCTGCCTTCCATCTCCTTTTATAAGATGAGAGCCTTTGCAAACCCTAAACCACCTTGATGAGTTAGCTCTTTTCACATGAGGGGCCTCCTTCTAAAACTGCGTTGTCCCTTTAGGAGATGCATTGAACCTAGATAGCGCTGTAGATTTGGTCAAGGTTGAACCAATCTCATAGCTCAAACCCCTTTCACACCTACAAGTGATTATTTACTTGGCCCTGATTTAACTGTGTTCACATTGGCATTGATTTATTTAGTCTTCTTAGAAGTTTTACATGTCCTCCTTTATTCATTTATTCATGCAATAGAAAATAAAACCAAAAATAAATATTCCTATTAGCTTAGGATAAGTAGGAATATTACAGTCCTCCCCTCCAAAATGTTGCTTGTCCTCAAGCAGCTGATAGGGTAAGATCTGTAGTTATTCTCCTCCTTCATTGTTGGCATCATCAAGGATCAAATATTCATCATAACCAAAGCGCTTAGCAAGCCAAAGCATCATGAATTGCTCCTCCAAGGCCAACATAATATGTGCATAGTCCATCCCTTCAGGAGTGAAAAACTCAACAGAAATAAACATGGGTGGAGCAATGCTACATCTAAAACATGTATTATGAAGTACAAGTTGGAGTTATAAACCATGTGGTACATACACACTTCCCATCCTCTGTCCATACGATCCCATAAACAATACAACTATATCATCAATGTATGGGAGCAAGACTACATAGATGCAAACTGAAATCTGAACTTGAGGAGGTGGGTCAAAATCCCACATGTGGTGCCAACGCAGTGCACCTCTTGTATTCATTAGATCCTGGTGTGGTAAGTGGCATTCCCACCACACTTTTGCTGCATAAGTCACCTTATCATGGCTGAAGGTGTTACATAAGTTTGGTGCCTTTGGGAAGCACCCATCATGAAAAGGAATCTCCCTTTGCACATCAAGGGAGTGGCCAAGTTCAGAATGTTCATTGGCCCCCAACAAACTATGAGATCCATATGATCTCGCACTCCCTTTAGGAGTCCCATCCTGCAAATACATGGAAAATTAATGTTATAGATCAGAAAATACAATTTTTTTACCATGATCAAACCCTTTACCATCATAATCCTTCACACACATGGAGTTGTGCATGAACATTCCCTTCATCTCTAGCAAAGGAAGAGCTGGCTGAGATGACTCTTGCAAAGATTCCATTAGCTTCCCCAATCCTTCATAGATATTGTACTCTTGAAAGTGTTGATGTAAGTCCTCTCTCATGCCTTCCCAATCAAAACTCTTCATGATCAGGGAATAGATCTTCATTGAACACATATGGCTGAGGAAGAATTCTTCGTATGCCCCTTATAGGATCTTCTGCTTGAACTTGTAAGCTCTAGCCAAAAAAACCTTACCATGATAATAGATGACCCCTCTTTGGACCAAGTAGCCCTATTCTTGATGCATGCCATATAGTATCATACCTGTGTGGAGATCTTTGGAATACTCTACAAGCAGTTGAGATTTCCAATAAATATCCACACTGCTCAATAATTACAATGTTGTTGATGCATCCATGGAAGTGATTGTCATGTTGTTGATTTCTCTGTTGACATTACACATGTCAAAATGGTTTTTTGGAAGGCTGATCCTCCCATTCCCCTCTTCCCATAGCGCAGATCCAGAAAAGTGAGAGGGAGATAGTGAAGCAAGAAGAATATATTCCTCATTATTGGGTTGTCCCAAGCCTCCCATCACTGTAACTTGGTCTCCTATTTCTCAAATCCTTCCTGGATCTAGACTTGGAGCAGCACTTTGTGGAACCTTTCCCACAAGATCTGAATCTGATGGCATTCCAGGTGGCTTGCCATGAGATAAGAATGTCCCTTGAAGCATCCTCATGAACATGAGAGAAGGAACTATGAGATCCCTGCTTCCACTGTGAAAATCCATCTCCGTTGTTTGTGCTAGCCACCTATAAAAATTTGTCATATCAAATGGTGGCTAAAATTTTTTGTAGCATGCAAGAAACAATTTTATGGCCAAATTGTGAGTTCGCGAAGTCTTATGATGATCCTTATCCTTTAAAATAATCTTCACTGCTGTTTCCCTCTTAAACTCTAAAATTTTTTTGTTTTCCTGAAGAAAAAGACTCCTAAAAACCCATTTTTCCATTTCATTTTACCCCTCTTTTCACTCATTATTAACCTTCATTTTTATCCCCTTTTTTCCTCATAAAATTCCTCTATTTTTCCTCATTTCCCTTCTTCCCTTCATAAAAACCCTTTTGATAAGGTTTAAAACTCTTTTTTTACCTTATCGGAAGCTTTCAAAATCCTTTGAAATCCTTGAAAAATCATAAAAAAGCAGCCTTTTGTGCTAAGGTTTTAAGCCCCTTTGGCCTTAGCTCCTTTTTCGCATGGAACAAAAGTTGTGACCCACTCTTAAACCCCCATCCCGCAATCGCAATCGAGGCGTTCTATGTTCCTTTTCCCCTTTTGCATTCAAAAATTTTCGATGCGATTAGGCCTTAATCCCTTTTGTGCTAAACCCCAAACCACTTCCCCACCATACAATCGACGTTAAGACCAAGCGTTGAGGCCCAATCACGCAATTGCAATCAGGCGTTCCATTGTGTTTTGTTACCTCTCGCTTTTAAAAATCCTCGATTGCCATCGAGCCTTTGTATATAAAACCCTCCCCGATACAAAATTTCCTTTGTATTTTGTTAAAAAACCCACTTTCCTATGTTTTTATAAGTCTCGACGGTTCATTGGTTGGGCGAATGCCAGTTGTTGATCTAAAACCAATCAAAAATCAATGGAATCTCGCATCACAAGTATTCATTGGGTGCATTTAGGCCCTTTCCTTTTTCCGATTCCGATATGCCCCATTTGGTTTAAACCCCTCAACCACTTCCACACCATGTAACCCACGCCCAGTACCAAGCGATTAAGTCCCGAGTGCTAATTGCATTGGAGTTTTTTAGTTGAACATATTTTAATAGTTATTGACCCCCTCCGATTGGCCACCTTGTGATGGTTTCCCAGCCATAGATCTTCCCCGCCAGACCCAGATCTGAGAGTCCACATTTCTCTTTCCCAAAGCCTGTTTTTCCGCCTTTGGAATTTACGAACTAATCTCCGCCATTGATCTCTCTAAATATCAACAATCCACATATAATCACATCGAAAATTTCTTTTGCACCTTTACTCTCTCCCCCGCCGATTGGCGATCCTGCAATTAGATCTAGGCCATCTATTTCATACATCTGACGGTCCAGATTGAAGCTTGACATCCTTTGTTAATTGCATAAGACCCCGCTGTATAAAGTTTTCGGTGAATACCCGCCGTTGATCTCTACAGATCAACGACCCACAATGACCCATTCTCCGCCCGACCCCTGCCTCATATCCCATTTCATTAAACCTAGGATTAAATCTGAGCCGTTAATCTTTATGACCCTATGGTCCATATTCGACCAGACAGGCCCAACTCCTTTGGGACCTATTGCCCCGATTGATCAATCCTAGCTGTTCATTCCCTGATTCAATGGTCAAGATTAAAACTGCCTTGACCCTACCCCACCTCTTGTCGCCCGTGCATCTCATTGCCATCGCTCTCTCCTCACAATTTTTTGATCTGACGCCCCAGATCTGACAGCCAGCATGCAGTTTTGCATGATTTTAAGCTTGAAGGTTAATTTTTAAAATCACGTGAAATAGGTGGTTTTAAAAGGCCATGTGTCAATCATTAATGCATATCGCGTTCAAAAAGGAAATACTACCTTCCCTCCTTTTTATCGCACGAAACCAGTGGTTTCTATGTCTAAAACCGCTTAGCCCCATTCACATTACATCCGCTGAGTTTTAATCTCCATCGTTGATCTCTGAGATCTAACAGTCCGAGTTTAATCTCGCCCTCAGTTCATCGTCCTCCCCTTTGCTCCACAGAACTTCATCAATAAACCTCCACCGTTGATCTCTGTGGACTAATCCAATCCAACAGCCCAGGATCATTTGAAAACCCCAAATATCATTTTACCCCATTTCACCTTTGATAAATTTTTTCCCCTATTTTTCTTATATTTTCTGCCATTTCACTATGACATTTCCCTTCTTCCTTATAAGATCTTGGATTAATCTCAACCGTTGATCCACATACATCGACAACTGGGACTTAATTTTTCATTGACTTCCCCGACCACCTGTCCATTATCCTCAGCATTACATCCTTGCCATTGGATGCTTCCATCCAACGGCTGCGATCTAACCTAAACCTATGAAGCAGTCTGAGCACCTCCCCGCAGGATTTTTCCTAATTTTTCTTTATTATGCAAGTTTTAATGGGTTTTTCAAAAGTTTTAAAACAAAATTGAAGGCCGGGGATGATAATCCCCCACGCCTTTATTCATCAAAGAGATTGCTTCGCAGGGTTCCAAATTATGCTTTATCAGTGCCTCATGAGCACTGATGCCATTATAAAACCTCTATAACACCTGCACATCAACAAGACACAGAAAAACTTAATCAAGCGAAGAGTATCAATGTTAAAGGATCTAATCACAGCAGAGATGAAGAATTGAAGATTGTTTACGCAATTTTGAGGGATTATGGACTAAATCGACTATCTTAATCCTAACACACAGAATTAAAATGAATTAATAGTGTTTAAAATAAAAAAAATAATATCTATCAGTCCGAGAAGCCTCCACTGCCACATCAGAGGCTAATTGAATCCTCTCAGCTACAAAAAGCCACTTGTAGCCTCAAAGCATTCAAAAGAGGCCATATTTATTGCCAGAATAGAAGATATTTGCATCAATACAGCTGAATAGTTAATTCAACAAAATGAACTTATTGTAAATTGTCAACAGAGTTATTACAAGGATAACGAAGAGCCTTAAAGTCATAAAGATCTTCCCAGCAAGCTTAATACTTAATGTAAACCAATTAATACAAAGGAAATATCAGAAAGTTTCTCCATTGAGCCCCTCAAAGGCTGAGAAGCATTAAAATGTATTAATTGAACCTAGAAGATCTTTTATCCCATCCCACCTCCTCATTTCTTCTATAAATACTTCTGTAGAAAATGAGATAATGTTGGTCACTGCATATCTGTTGCCTGTAAATAGTTTACTGAAGCTGTTGTAAGCTCTGTTTTTAATTGAAGATACCTAAGTTGAGATGAAAAGTTTGAAGCTGTAGAGACCCACTAGACTTGAAGATTGTAACTGGTTTGAAGCATCAAATACAAGCTGATTTATGGGATCTTGGTCTATGTCAACGGTGACGTTTTTCTTATTGTAAATTGTTATTTTATTTCTATTTCCATTCTTTCCATCTTCTTTGATAAAGAACAGAAATTATAGAGTTAGGATTTACTGTCAAAGGTACCCTACTCTTACTGATAAGCTTTATCTACATGTTTTCTTCCAATTGTGTATTTAAGAATGATTTAATATAGTCCAAGTAGTTAGGAATGCTAGCGTTCCCTCGTCCTACTGTCCAAACTAAAAATTGTTCTTGAATGTTATTTTCAGTTTATGTTAGGTAGAGTTGAACTAGGGAAGTCTATGGTTAGCCCTGTCCTCTAGTTTTATCTCCAAAAATTGTCTGAAATTTTCCCTAAGAGTATGCTGAAAGTAGGATAGGTTCAAAGTCCTTACCCAATCTTAGACTATTCTTTGTTATATTATGTGTTGTCTTGATAATTTTACCAAGTAAAGCAGAACTAGGGAAGTGTATGGTGAGCCCTATCCTCTAGTTTCTTCTCCAACAGTTGCTTTGAAAATTTTCCCTTAGAATATGCTGAAAGCAGGATAGGTTCAAAGTATTTACTTGATCTTAAGCTTTTTTTTTTTTTTTTTAAATGTTTTCTATTAGAAGTGCATCAAAAACAGGCTAGTTTCAAAGTACTTACCTGATCTTATATTACTTTTATGTCTTTATTAAGTGCATGCCAAAAGAAGGATAGTTTCAAAATACTTACTTGATCTTAGGCTGCTCTTTGTTCTTCATTTGTTTAAATTCCCCTTCTTATTGTTTCATTTCATTACATAAAATCAACTTTGAAGAGATCCTTAGACATAGATGACTTGCCCCATGGACCACTCTTGAACCTTGCTATTTCAATTAAATCCTACTATGACTTCCTAGCCCAATGGATTGAAGTTGTTTCTTGCCTATCTTCTTAGCTGATCAATTTTCGCTTTCATTCACCTTCACCCTTCATTTAGAATTCCTTCACCTTCACATATCTTTGCCCAACCAAAACAAACAAAAACCTTGTTATTCATAACTAGCCTAATATCACATTTCAAGCCTTAAAGATAAATCAATATTTTCACTTATAAAGAGATCCCTCTCTGGATTCAAGAGGGCTAGATCCTAGAATCCCAAAGTGGTTCCAATGTCCTCCCTCTAGCTTTAGTCTCACCAATCTACTAGAATTACAGGGAGATAACAGTTTGTGTGGAAACATTAGGTGAAAGATAAGTATGCATACCTTGAATCATTTATGGTTTCCCTCTCTTCAAGTCCACCCACTCCATTTGCAAATATTTCCAATCAGTGGTAACCTTCTCCAAAGTAATCAACCATTGGACACCCAAGATGATGTTGGTGTCAGGTATGTCAACTGCAAAAAAGTGATCCACCAAAGTGTAGGATCCAATAGTGACAGAGAGTGATGGAACATATTGCATGCATTACATGGTCCTATCCCCTGGAACCAAGACAGAAAATCCCTCAAAAGTATCAGTGGGGATCCCTCTCTTTTGCACAAGATGAGCATCAATAAAGGTGTGGGTTGCCCCACTGTCAATCAGTACAGATACTCTCTGATTCATAACTGAACCTTGTACCCTTAGGGTAAAGTACTTAGGCACTCCTCTCAAAGAAGAAAGAGTCCCACTGATTGGAGAAAATGGTCCCTTCCCATCTATGGAGGGTGTTTGATATTCCTCATCATCATCAGCACTATGACCCCTCCTAGGTTCCTCATCATCATCTTCCTCCTCAAAATTAGAGAAGACTTCTATGTAGTATGCTCTTCCAGCAGCACACCTATGTCCTGGTACCCATGGCTCTTTGTAAGTAACGAACATCTTCTTGTTCCTCAATTCCCTCCTGAGATCAACATCGAGAGGATTCTTCAAACAACTCTCCTTGGGAGGAGCAGTTTTTCATTCATTCCCCTTAGAAAAGTGAGGGGCCTTGCTTTGGAAAGTTTCCTTTGCTTTTGGCAAGGCATCTTGGAGATCTCTAGCTCTCTCAATGACATCATGCAAAGTGATGGGCTTGGTATATTTATCCAACCCATGCAAAGTTTCCTCCAGGCCATCAATGAACATGTAGACTCTCCTTGCCACAGATAGATCAAGAACCATGATTGATAATCTCATAAACTCGGAGATATAAGTCTCTGCATCTCCTGATTGCTTCAGATTTGCAACGCTTATGAAGGGTGCTTCAGGATCCTTTCTATCAAACCTCTCCACCAGTATCCTAGCGAACTTGGCATAGGTAGTCACATTGATGTGTCCCAATGTAGACAATCCATGGAACCACCAATTGTGTGCTTCACCTTCAAAGTGCAGCACTGTAATCTTGATGGCTTCAACTTCAGGTACTTTGTTCAATTGGAAATAGATATCAAGTTTTTCTACCCATGCCTTGGCAGAACTGGAGGATGATCCATAAAACTTGGGAAAAAATAATCTGCCCATAGTGTGGTGTCTACCATGGAAGAAACCACCATCTCTATACCGCTGCCCTGGTCTTCTTCTATCCTTGAGGTGACAAAATCTTTGGAAACTCAAGCTATCCTTGAATCTCTGACTCTGAGAGTAATAATCCACAAAGTAATCTTCGAGATAAGCTTGCTCATGTGGTCCTTCATTATCCACAGCCAAGAAGGTGGGCATAGTGGAGTGTTGTGAAGCTTGTGGGGCTGGTGGCAGATTCATTGGTTGACCAGTCCCATGATGAGACATATCTGAGCTTTCTCCCAACTGAAATATCCTAGGAGATTCCCTCATTCTATCCACCATCATCTCTTTGATATCCTCAGAAAGATCTTGCATGGTCTTCAAAAGAGTTTTTGCAAACTCCTTTGCTTCTTTATCATTCACAGCTTCAAGGGCTTTCCCCTTGTCTTGACCCTTGTCAGGATCATCAGTACTGTACTCATAATTTTTATGACTTCTATTATTTTACCTCTTCTCCCTCTTAGTAAGAGGATCATCTTCTTATGAATGAAACATGACTGGTGCTCCAAGGCAAGCACAGGTTGTGCCAAGAAAGGAGCTCTGATACCACTGTAATGTTCCCAAATTGGGATTGCACAGCAAGCTTGGAAAAATAACGCACTCCTTCGGAGATTGATGTACACAAATGAGTTTGCAGCCCTTGTATCCCTTATATCAGTAGATCTGGGGTCTATATCTAGAAGGGGAGAAAAAACAAATCAAACTAGGTGTGGTAAACATGCCTCTCGCAACCTAGTCTAGCTAGAAAACACCCTACAAGAGGGGCTGCAGCTATGCACAACAAGCAGATTCAGGAATAACGCAGTATTTGACCATTTAAATATGAGGCCATCAAATATAATTAATAAATGAATGTATAGCAGCAAATCATAAGTAAAGTGAAGCTCTTTCAATATACAGTAAGTTACATGAGACAAGAGAGCAAGATAGCTTCAGAAAAGAGACCTGCAACATAGATATATCAGCAGAAATGGCTCAACAACATTATTTTCAGGAGCTGTAGCAGCTACGTATTACAACTAAGACCTAGGATAGATCTGTGGACAAAAAATCAGATCTATATCAGATCTGGAAACTAGATAGTTTTCTTTACAAGATCCCTTTGCGGTTTTGACCAAATCATGCATAAATAAGAGTAGATCTGAGATACAAGTTTCAGATCTGTAAAATTATGCAGTAATTTCTGAATATTATATTTCATTACAATAGATCAGCTCTAAATATAAAATGAATCAGCAAGCTAATCCATGGATCACCTAAGTGGAAGGCAAAGCCCAAAACTAGAGATCCCTAATCAGAACAGTGATTAAAACACCAGAAAGAACCTCATAACAAAATAACGTAGTCCATCAATGGGAAAAATGTTGTAGCGCAAATGACATAGATAGCCATTTCCAAATTGTAGATTTGAAGCATAAAGAGAAGAGACACTCTCCCAGGAGGTTAAAAGACACACTCCATGAGAACAGGCTCCCAAAACAAGCTATATATTTGTAGATCTAGAATCCCACTTGCTACAGCTTGCAGAAGCAGCAAAACCTCAATGGATCAGCGCTGCCAATGTAAGTAGAGCTTGGCCTCGAGCGTGATAGTGGATCAATTCAGCAAATAATCCTCAAAGGTAGAGGTGAAATTCCTGCATAGGAACTCCAAGCACAATCCTTCACTAAACAACAGAGAATTAGTATTTGTCTAAGCAAGAAAAAATACTTAGAAATATGATCAATCAACAACCCTCTCTTGTTTCCTTCCCTCTGCTTTTATAATATGAGAGCCTTTGCAAACCCTAAACGACCTTGATGAGTTAGCTCTTTTCACATGAGAGGCCTCCTTCTAAAACTACGTTGTCCCTTTAGGAGATGCATTGAACCTAGACAACGTTATAGATTTGAATGAGGTTGGCCAGGAGCTAAGCAGGAATATTACACATGACCTAGCCAATTTGGAGGCCTTCCCCGAGCTGGCACCGAAGCTATACCTCAAAATGGTGTTAGAAGACGATGGGTTGAAGATAGTCCCCATGCCGTGGGAACGTGGGTTGGCTGGTTCTGGGCTATTAAACCTGTTGCGGATGCATCACTTCGGCTACTAAAATATCACTGACTGACTTGTGTGTCAACTGCTTACTATGGTCCATGACGACAACTTATGGATCTAAGACTACATCCCAACTGATGTTGCGCTTATTCACCGTTTCACTGGTCTCCCCATGGAGGGGCCAAACCCTATGCAGCGTGTCGGAAAAATTTTTGAACAAAATATCGCTAAAAACGTGCGCAAGGACTACCATGTGGATCAAAACACTTGGGGGTTCATGATCAGCACAATCAGCGACCTCGATACGTAAATGGGCACCTTGTTGATGGCATGCAAGATGATGCACAAATGCTAAGATGCCACCGTCCCTGTGTATGTCATTTAGCTAGCGGGATGCTACGAAAAGGGGGTATGCTACAACTGGTCTGAGTTCCTTTGTATGGAGTTTTTGGAGAATGTACGTGAAGCCCAAGATCATGGATGAGCATTCTTCTACTCCTATCTGCTGCTTCTCATCGCGTTGGTTGCATGGGAAGCTCCTGAAGAATCGGTTCTCCCTGAGCTCATGGTAGATATGTGCAAGGGGGTAAGATACACAAATTTGTGGGACTCCAAGGACGTGCGATGTATTGAGGAAAATAAAGTCTTCTGGGTCCTATTTCAGAGTGAGCTCACATCATCAATCAACTCCTGGCTGCATTTGTCGCCAGCAATATATGATAAGTACAAGAGCATCGCAACATTTCAAATAACCATGCATAATGTACAGATCAGAGGACAAAAGGATCCAGCATGGGTGTCGCTCCCATACATGGTTGCTGATGAGGAGATTGACCGTCATGTTGCCAATTGTTCTCCACAGTGGAAGCTCGGCTTTAGGTCGGGTACGAAGAACACTGCCGACATGAGCACCACGAAGGTCACCCCGCTAGACACCACTAAAGAGACTGAAGGATAGGGTAAGGGTACTAGGAAGGAAGTGAACCCAGAATCGTAGAAGGGTTTGCAACAGGGTAAGAGTATTGGGATGGGTGCACAGAAGGATTCGTAGAAGGATCCAGGCATAAAAGGTCTAGATCCAGGAGGCGTTGACTCCCCTTGAGGTACAAAATGGAATTTTGACCCTGTTAAAGGATCACAAAATAAGTAGCGAGCTATATGGCCAGAACAGGACACAGGAGTGACTCTGATGGAAGATGACCTAGAGCAGATTGAAGATGCAGTCACCCTTACTATGAAAGATAAATGGCTGGCTTTGGAAGAGCAGAAAAAGGCCACGGTTGCTATGCTCGAGGCTAATATCCAAGCTCTGCATCTAAAGACTAACACACTACAAAAAAGTATGATTCAGACACGACCGACTTCAACAACTAGCAGCATAGTGAACGTTAAAATAGAAAGCAACCTCTATCCTCTGCGAGGCGCAACCCTCATAATGAGTCCACCCGAATTAGGAGCGCAAGTCCAGGCCTCTGCAGGGGTACAGCTGGATCTAGCCCGACTACCACATGAATCATTATAGGTCCTCCATGCCTCCCTGTTCAAATAGATTCAACATAGAGACCGTCGCGTACACCAATAACTAAATATAGCTCAGCAGATAATTGAGGAGAAAACAATTGAGGTGTCCCAGGCACAAGCTCCATGTACCCTCTCTGCTATGCATCAGAAAAAGTTGGAATACCTCATGAGTTGGCTCTGTGTAGACGTTACTGAAGATATCCCGGCTTCTGCCACACCCCAGGCCAATATTGAGGGGCCTGTTGCAGCACTAAAGGATTCGCGTATCGAGATCCAGGCGGTCAGAACAGACATGGAACAACAGATTGCGGCCTTCCAAGCCAAGTTGAATTCAGAAGCACGACCTCAGGTAAGTGCCCAACGAGTTGCACTGGTTATAGAGGCCACTAATGTCATTATAGGTCCAAGTTCTTAGGGTACAGAACTGTTGGAGACATCTATGCATATTTGGACCAAAGTGCATCGTGACCATCTTCTGCATGAAATTAATCAAGAATTGCGATAGAAGGAAGAACAGTTTGAGCAGATGGAAGCCACTGTGCCTACTCTGATCCCTGCTAAAAAACTAGCCCATCTGCATAACAGCCACACCCTAAGAGATGAAATTGAGGAGCTCTGCTAGAAAAATAAGACTCTCAGTGAAAACCTTATGTCTTGGTCTAATGAAGCCCTCAAGCTCTCTCAGGACTTCGATATCGCAGTGAAGCAGCTAAATGAGATGTTGGAAAATGTCACTTCTAGTAAAAAAGGCCCAAATTCGTAGAAGTTGGTGGATATTGCTCAGAACGCTGCTGCACAGAGTGAAGGAGTGCTGCTCGAGCTGGTTGATGCGATCAGGCTGCTGCAGGCAAAGGTGGAGAACCCACGACCACAGTGACTTGGGACGAGTCACAAGATTGTGTTGCGGGCCTATTGGAGCGGGGCTCCCTAAGCTACGAATTTTTTATACTTTGGTATTAATTAGTCATGTGTAGGGGTTTTGGGATGGGTCAAAGCCCCCAATGTTTTATAATGGGTCAAAGGGTAGAACTAGGGTTCGCAAACCACAGTTTACGGACCATAGGATAGCTAGGCCATGTTGATATAAATAAATGGATAATTGGAGTCAGAAAGTAGGCATGAATTAGAATTGACGCTACATGCGAACTGTTAGATCTGTTTTGGGTTGTTTTGGTTAAGGAATCCTGCTGGCTATGTGTATGAAGATCCTTAGTCCTGCTATGTGCGGACCTTGCTGGTTGTGTGCGCACGCTGTGTTTTGGGTAGTACTGGGTTTTTGGATACTAATGTATGCAGGGTATAGTTTAAGTATCTTTGTGTTATCTGGATCTATTTTGGTATTGCTGATGCAAATCTATGGTATTTGTTTAAGCTGCGAATATATCTGCATTATCTGTTTATGCTGCGAATGTGTCTGTAGTTTTTTTTATGATATTATGTGCTGGAAATTGATGATACGCATGTGGATGCGACAGTACTGACTAGATCTATGAATGGTAATATGGTTAATATCTGATTATATTGTTAAAAGCCTGCGAATAACCTTACTTTGTGTAGATATGATAGTTGCAACACAGATCTTCCTTCATTACCTACTCGCTCCCAGTGTCCGAAAACCTGGTTAAAACAGCCTCTTATACTACTTCGGGTGAGACCTTGGCCTGCAAAAGCAGGTCATTGCCGAAACATAAAGTAGTATAGGGGTTTGTTGGCAAACCTTAACCTCTGAACCTGGGTGAGGACCCCTCAAGCCAACATGACAATAATTGCAGTGTGATAGGTCGATGTTTCTAAAAAATAGAAAATGAACACATGTGCGTGTTAATTACTGTGCACCGAACGTTTGTATGAGACAACACACTGGTGTGTTTTTACAACTTATAGGCACTGCAAAAATACCAATATCAATTAGAATGCCCGGTGTGCTTTATGGACGACTACCACCCAGGCGCTTCGATAGGAATTTCATTCACTGGTACAGTTTGATTTTAACAGGCCGGTGCATTTTTAGAACTTAATGACCCGGTGCATTTTAACACCTAAATTTCCTTGTGCGTTTTTACTTCTTAACGGTGTGGGTACATGCACCTTTCATCGGCCCAACGCATCTTTGTGGGTGACATGCATTGGGACATTTCTAAATGCCCTAGGGCATGTGGAATTTCTTTTCCATCCCGATGCTTGGTATGTTTATAGTACCGGTGCATACATGGTAAACCATACCAGTTCGTTCACAAATGATGTGCGCACCGATGAGAAAAACATCCATAAAACCCTTTGGCCTCCCAATTTTTTTTAGTTGTGTTAAAGTTCCATTAGAGCCTTCACCAAAACCTTTGTTTTCAAAAATGGAAGTTGTAGAAAATGCTTTTTTGACAATTTTAGCCAATTTTATAACACTAAAAACCTCCTTTATAGCTTCCCGTAGAGGATCTTTTCCTTATAGTGCCCTATTTCCATCACTTTGATCACTACAAAAAAATGCATAAGCTCATTTACAAAATCGGGAAATTTTATTTGTGATGATCTGGCCTTGGGGAAAGAAGAAGATGGTAGCCACAACCTCCAGAAAGGGTTCCTCCACATGACAACAATAGATGGACAATTTCGTGGAGGAGTACGCCGACATATTCACCCCACCCATAGGGGTACCTTTGCATTGTCAGGACAAGCATGACATCGATTTGGCCCCAAGCACAGCACTACCCAATCGATCAATTTATTGACGCTCTATTCTGGAGAACTACAAAATCAAGAGCCATATTCTATAGTTGTTGTAGAAAGGTCGCATCCAGTAGATTTCCTCACCCTGTGGGAGCTCGATCGTGTCGGTGTAGAAGAAGGATGGGACTTGGAGACTCTATATTGACTATTGGGAATTGAACAAGATGACTATCCATAATAGGTATCCAATTCCATGACATGATGACCTTTTATATCAACTCAAGCAGGGAAAATATTTTCGCAATAGTGACTTGAAGTCTCCTTAATTCCCTCAACTACATAATCATAATCTTCCTTTTCTGACACCTAGATACTGCAAATTTCACAACCATAGTTTGTAGACCATATCTCTTGCCTCCTATAACTGAACATTGTGCAATATATGAGCCTTCTCCTTTTTGTTGCACTCAATCCTGAGTCCAATCAATGAATTACATAAAGAGAGTTAGACTATGATATTTCAAGAATGATGTCATATTTTCGAGTGTGAATTCCATCTACAAGTACGGAATCTTCATATCAATGGATGTTGATTAAGGAGGATTCTAAGGATATCATTAAGAAAGAAACTTCTCATGTTGGAAACATGAAGAGATCATCAAGAAAGAAGAATAAGGGACACAAGATCACGATAGTATAATAAATATAAATACCACATAAATACTCCATATATCCTTTTTCAAGTAGTTCTTGTAACTACATCTTCAATTACAACAATTCTAGAATACTCATTCGTTAAGATGCTTTAGAAATTGGGGTTGCTCCTGGTACTAGATAGATAGAGAAATAGATGTCTCTGCGAGGAGGTAAACCCAAAATATCCTATGCAAATACATCCTCGAATTCGCTTATATTTTGCAGGCCATCTAATTTTTTTTTTCCTGTTTGTTGTTCATTTGTTTCAACATACATTGAGAATAATTGACACCCTTTTCTAGCAATCTTCTTAAGTTGTACAACTATTTTGTATTGAAATGATATTGGTTTTTCTATCCTTTTATTCATTGATTTTTTACGTCCTCACTTATACAACTTACTATTGTCTGTAAGAAATTTATGACAACTCCTTGTTTTTCCAACTAGGTCATGCATATTAACACATTGTATGACCCTAAGGGAAGTATATTGAAGTTTAATTATGTAGGAAAATCATTTAATTATTCTAATTGTACTAACCATGTAGTCTTAAACTTTTCAATTTTCATTTTTCATATTTCCACACTGCGAGGACTAATTTTACTTTAGTTGGACCCTAGATCAATTAAGATAGAAACAAAATGATTTGAAATTGTACCTTCAACCTTAGTCATACTATATTGGTGCTTCGATTTCCTATCCTCCAGTGTTGGAATATTTCTGGCAATATTGGAAATTTTTATTGCTTCATGAATAGCCTATATGTTTTGAATAGACCTCGAGTTTTGTGGGAAGTCACTCAAAATATGAGGTTCCCCACACCCCCAACATTTCAGTGGTTCTTTCTCTATGACTCCACCCATATTTTTATTATTCAAATCAATGGGCTTGGATTCAATTTGAGATTCTCCTGGTTGATTTGAAGTTGCTTTGTTGAATTTCTTTTGATGATGGTCCTTTCCAAATTTTTGAGGTATGCAGGTTTCCAAATTTTGTCCCATTGCAGAATTAGTTTTTTCCTTACTTTGCCAAGGTTTAGGGCCTTATTCTCTATTCCTAATCTGTTTAAAAAAAAAAAAAATCATTATTTTCGTAAAGCTCCATCCATTGTTTTAGGATTTTTGAACTAAATCCTTTCTTTGTAAGGGAGTGGAAGACAATTCAAAAATATCTGCACTTTGGCTTGTTCTTCCTTAATATAAGAGACACGCAACAAATTTGTGATTTTAGTGAAAAAAATCATCCATGGTTAGTTTTCCTAGTATTATATCATGGAACCCTTTTAATCGATCATATTAATATATTTTATTCAGGTATCGGGACATAAACTATTTCTGGAACTCTTCCCAAGAAACTATCTTTTCCTCTTATTTTTTTACATTTTTGAGCTCTTCCCACCGGAGGGAAGCCTTACCTTGTAACTAAGAAATTTCCAATATAGCCTTAAAATTACTCTCGTACTCATAAAATTATAAATAATTGGTCATGTTGAGGAGACATGCTTCCACATCCTCCTCCTTTTCCCCGTCAAAGGTAGGGGTTTTTACTTTTCCGAAATCTCCTTGCAACTCCACTTTCTTATTCCTTTTCTGTAATTTTAGAAATTTATTGTTGGAATCATCTCCACTTTATGACTTTTCTGACTTTGCCTCAAATTTTTTATTTTTCATTTCCTCTGCTTCTATTGTCCTATGACTAGATGTTTTAGTTAAATGCCTTATCATGCTTTTTTGTTCTCCACTAGCATTTAACAATCACTCATTTTTTTTTTAGGTGAGCATTGGGTAGCCTCAAAAGAGGCATTGGGTAGCCTCAAAAGAGAGTTGAAGCTTTAGAATATTTGAAGATAAGTGCTGTTGAGATTCAGACTCAGTTAAACAAGACTTTTGAGAGGAGAGATTACATACCTCTATTTGTCTTGATTGAAAGAGTGTAGAGCTTGTCAAAGTAGAGGAGACTCTTGGTTCGGACCCCGGGAAGGCCTGTGCAACATCAAGGCTCAGGTGCTATGTAATACTTTTCTTGTTTGTGACTGCAGGTTTACAAGCGAAACTCCTTCAAGCGCGCGAAGGATAAAAACAACTTCAAACAAGCACTGGACATAAGGTAGGTCTTTTAACACCTATATAGAGCTTTTCATATATCGTATATGCTTAGAGAAAGATTAGTCTATTTGGCTGTTTGTTGCTAGATACTTTTAATACTAGGGAGATCGGTCTTGTCTGCAAGAACGATTTATTTATCCAACAAATTGGCAACTCCGCTGGGGAAGAACTTGTTGTGTTTTGGGCTCTCTTTTATTTTGATTCGAGGAAAATTTTTTCTTAGTTTTTGATTGATAGACATCTGCCTCGGTAGTTTAGGTTTTCTATGTTTTGGAAAATTTTCAAATATTTACTGTTTTTCTCTAATTTTTTCTGGGACCGCACTCTGTCTTCTTTTGACAGTGCGGGCAGTTTTGCATCTTCTTTTAGTAAACAGTGCGGTACCGAACCTGGTACTTCTGGAAGCCTGCGGACCCTGTTTAAATTTTAGAAAAACTCTAGATTTCTTTTTTTAGTTCATCTTTATTTTGATTTAGTATTTTTGATGTCTGCCCAGATTGATTACTCTTTCTGTCAAAAACTTTCTATGAATGAATTCCAACAGTATTGATGTTTTGATGATTTTCTAGAAGACTTTGCATTTTGGATTACATTTCACTTGGTCTTTGTAGTGGTTTGAAGCATTTGACATTTTGAAATACTTCAGATTACATCGATTTTCTTGTCTTTTTGCTGAATATGACCTTCTTGTGAAATCATCCTTTATTGAGAAATAGAGCTACTTGTTTCTTTGCAAATCTTCGAAAAAGAACTTTGTTATTGGTTTTTGAATTTCATTTTTATAAAACATAATTGAGTGTTTTTGATCTGTTTGTTATTCTAGACGAATAGATCCTTAGTTTGCTGAACAACTAAGTAAAAATTTCTTCAAAAAAATCTTAAAGCTTTTATTCATTTAGATTGTTTAAAATTTTTTTATATCTCAAGATTAGTTTTGTAGTTTTGAGTGCAAATTAGTAGATCTCGAAATTAGTTTTGTAGTTTTGAGTGCTTTTTAGAAATTTGTAGATCTCTTTTGAAGGAAAATTGTTTTTGTAGTTACAAGTTTTTAAAGAAAAAGGATTTCGTTGTGAGCTTCAATTATTTATTGGAAAAGACAAAAATATTTTCTTTCAATCATTTTTTATGTTTAAAGGAAGAATTGTTTATTAAAAGGATTGCATTCTCCAACTCTTTCTTTAGATAGAAGTTCATTGAAAGAAAAAGAATTGATTATCATTCTTAGGTGCATTTTTAGTGTTTTTGGAAGTCGAGTCTTCACACCACCAAAGTTTCATTTCCGCACCCATTGACTTAAGAAACAACTCATAAAAGTAACGCTTAATTAAAATTCATCTAGCAATCTTTTATTTTATAGGCCTCTTATCACCAACATAGCTTAGGCTAGTATCTTGGAGTAGGGAGTAATTAACTCTCCAAGATAGTAAAAACAAACAAGTAGACAAATCATGCGGTAGGAAGAAATTCCAATTGTTGCATATATGCTCTAGGAAGCTCCTCTTAAAGGAGTCAAGCACGAGATCATATCTGAACCAGTGACGTAATCAATCCTTCCTCATTGGGAATGATAGAAGATATACACGTATTAACAACGGTAAACCTCGGATAGACCATTTTCGAGGAGCCCGGGGTCACTTGTTGCCATACCTTGGATTATTTCAAGGAGCCTTCAAGGGGATTGAGCTTTGTTACTCTGCCCTTGCGTGTGTGTCGGATCATAGACTGTTCCCCCAGGTATATTTTTTTCTTTTGGTAACCTTAGAGGCCATAATCTTTAGGATTCTTTCCTAAGGTAACGGTGGAGGGAAGATCCCACTGTACCTGGAGCAGACGTCGGCTAGACTCACATGGACTCTCCGGAGGGTTATATTCACTCGAGATGGTATAGTGGAGAAAATTGCACCGGTTTGTTTCATTAATTAGGTTGTCGGGATAACTGTTCCAACCGCCCTTTTCGTATTAAATTTCTACTAAGTTGGATTTCATCACCAACTAGTGTTTTTAGTACGGAAAGTTACTGTTTGTGTGTGGTTTGAACTCTTATATTTTTTAAGCGTATGATTGAACTATTTGTTTCTTAGAGACTTTAGGTTTTTTCATTGAAATTTTCTTTGTTTGCGTGTGGTAAATTAATTTTTTAATCGTGGCAGACTTGCCAAGACAATCCCGAAGACTACAAGGGAAACCCCCTGAATATACACCAAGTCGACTTGAAGGGCTACGCGCTCTGGTATCATCTAGCAGGAGTAGGATTAGATCAACAAAAATTGGAACTTCATCCATTGTAATTCATCCTGATTATCAAACACCTACAACAGAATACATTCAAGAGCCGATTTCAATTTCTGAAGTTACTGGTTATATTTCTCCTTCCAGTGAACTAGTTGATGAACCTGAAATGTCTAAACCTGAAACTGAACCTTCTGTTTTGGAAACATCCTCAGGATTTATTTCACCAACTTCTAGTGATCTTGGTTCACCTAGGGTAAGAAATATCGTCACTGATGATCTTCCAGCTGGTCTTCTTTCTATTGAAGAAATTACTAATCCAGACGAAGATATATCTCTTCCCGACTCCCCTCAATCTTTAAATCTTAGGGAGCGTGAATCTATTTTCTATAGCCCTATTCGAACTAGTGCTTGGTATCTATCCTTAACAATTTTTTTAGAAAATTGGGGTCTTTCTTTTCATCCACCTCGAGTTCCATTTCATCCTACACCCAGAGGTTACTATCCGCCATCCATTATGGCAGGAGAGTCATCCATGTTTTCCCAGACTCCAGAATCATTTTTACACGGTGGTCATTTTGTTCCTTCGGGATACCAGGCTCTATCTGGTACTTTCTCGAGAGCAGCTCCTCAACTCATTGAAAACGTGTTATCATATGGTCTTAATGGTCTTAAAATTGAAACATCGAATGAAGAGAAAATTTTTATGATGTCTGGTAATGTTCCCAATCCTCAACCACAAGACAGTCAGTTACCGCCTGGGGGGCAACCTCAAGGAAATCCGTTACCGCCTGGGGGGCAACCTCAGGGTAGTCACTTATTGCCTGGGGGGCAACCTTCAGGTAGTCAATTACCACCTAAAGGGAAACCTCAAGGTAGTCAGTTACCACCCAGAGCACAACTTCAAGGTAGCTTTTTCCCAGAACAAACTGTGGAATCATATTATATTGGGGGAAAACCCCAAGGACAGTACATACCTCAGGGTTATCAACCTTCACGACAGTACATACCTCAAGGTCAACCCAAAAATCAATATGCTCCTCAGGGTCCTTATCAACCTCAAGGTCAGTACCCAATTCAAGGTTACCAACAGCCTTCTGGTCAACCATCCATTCAAGGAGCCAGAAATTTACCTCTTAATTATCAACCCTACGTTCAACCAGGTTATGGTCCTTATGTTCAACCTTATGCGGGACAATACCCTGGAATGATGGTGTGAGATCCATCCCAATATCAACAGCCTATGTAGCCTAATGTGCAGTTGCTTTATCAGCCTGGACAACCTTTAATTTCTGGTCCAACCCAGCAACCTGTCCAGCCAACTATTCAAACTCCTGCACCTAGTACTGTTCAGCAGGCTGGGCCTAGTTCACCTCAAACTCCGCCTCAAACTGCTGCAACAGCTGCAACGACTGTCCAACCTGAAACACCTGTTTCTGGAGTATCTGTAACCCCGAGTTCGTCTATCCCTGTATCCGTGCAAATCCCTCAAGTCTCTGTACCTCAGTCAGGACCTTCAGTTCAGACTTCGGTTCAGATACATGTAGGACAAACCGGTACAAGTACAGTTTTCACAAGTCGACCGCAATTCACGTATCAATCGTACCAGGGACAGACACAATTCGGTCCCTATACACAAAATCCAAACTATCAGTATCAACCGTACCCTGGCTATACTTATCAACAACCCCAGTTTGGTACGATTAATCCTGGTTTTCCGGGAGGTTACACAATTCCTAATGCAAATCCGATTCCCAGCTATCCTGGGTATCCACCTCCTGGAACTACTTTGGCTACTCAAGGTTTTCGTAATCCTAACTGTCAATTACCATTTATAGCAACTTTAGATTTACCTGATTTGACGCGCCTTACGAATGATCCAATTTTTTATTATCAGAACTGGCCGCCAATGCCACATAATTTTCCCAGTGATATACCAAAATTCGAAGGTAAGTTAGGAGAGGATCCATCAAATCACGTCATGACTTATCACCTCTGGTGTGCGTCTAATTCAATCATTGATGATTCGATTCGCTTACGTCTTTTCCAAAGAACTCTTATTGGTCTTGCAGCCCAATGGTACATCGAGTTACCACGAGGCTCGTTTCATAACTTCAGTCAGTTAGCAACTACCTTCTTGACTCATTTTCAGTTGCCAGTCAGATAAAAAAATGGCACAGAATTATTAACTTCGCTGAAACAATCCACGTCTACGTATATTTTTGATCATATCCATGAATGGCGACGTAGGAGACGTTTGGTAAAAGTTTATATTCCGGATCAAATTTTGGCAGAATGGTTTGTTAAATCATTGTTACCCAAGATTACTGAAGATGTAGCTAAAGCTGGTGTTGTTACTGAAGAGAAATTAATTTCTCAAGCTCAGTACCTTGACCTCTTTTATACGCAGTTGGGTACTTTACATGAAAAAATCCCAGACCTTCCAAAACAAGGTCAAATAGTTGCTGCTCCTTCAGGGTCTCATGCCACTGACGGTATGATTGGAACGGTCAATTCTAAAAGCAAGAAGAAATCTTCGAAGAATTCTTCTCCTATTATAACTTTACCTGATTCCCCGAAAGGAGAATCTTCCCCCGAAGTTTCTGCCGATATTCACGTCGTAGAGACATCTACGACCAAATCTAAATCCGGTAGTAAAAAGAAAGGGAAGAATAAAAACAAAAATAATTCGAAAGAGAAAACTGATAAAAATGAATCCAATGACGAAAAACGTAAACCTCACTATCTTTGTTTCATTTGTGAAGAAGATCATTTCACGAAAGAATGTCCATATCGAGCCGAAGTTACAAAATTCGTTAAAGGATCGCAACAACCTGCTCTCTTGAAGGATCCTTTTCCAATTCAAGATAGTAAAATGGTTGGTTCTACCTCGACTACTTTTGAAGAACCTATTATGATGATGTCTCATGTAAGGATTGCGACGCGATCACAAGATTACGGTAGTAAGAATCCTGTTGATGGTAAAGAAGCAGAATCTTCTAATGCAAACTCATCAACTACACCTCCTCCTGTTTCTGGTCCGCTACAGATCGAGAAATAAAATCTAGACTTAATAATCAAACCGCCTGCTAAAGGTGTTCTTCGTAAATAAGCTTTCAATCCACATGCGAGAGCTGCTCAGAATTACAACATTGTTGAAGACTTAGTTATTTCTCCTTCAGCAATGTTGGCTTTGGAAGTGCTGCAATCATGCCCAACACAGCGTAAATTGCTTTTTTCTGCTATAGGAGCTATTGATATTCAGGATTCTAATCTTATAATCTTCGATTTAGAAAATAGTACACCTCGTCTACCTCACCAAATGGCTTTCCAGATTCCATTGTTATTCAAAAACATACCAATCTTTCGGACTGTGATTGATGAGGGAGCTTCAACGTGTATTATGTCGATTCAGTGTTGGAAATCACTTGGTTCTCCTACACTTAACCAATCTCCGATGATTCTTAAGGCTTTTGATGGTCGAGGTTTTCAACCTTTTGGTATTTTTCAGGATTTACCCATAGGGGTCGAAGGTAAAATAGTAAATCTAGATGTGGAAGTGGTTGATGCCCCTCTAGATTACAACCTTCTCCTAGGTCGCAGTTGGTCTTATGCTATGACTGTTGTTGTTTCTTCGGTCTTTCGACTCATAAAATTTCCATATCAAGGAAAGATCGTTACAATAGATCAGTTAACTTATCTCTCTTCCGACCCAGCCTCTACAGAAACAATCCAGCATGTTGGAAAAACAGCTATCCCTTACAAGGATGTTGGAGTAGGATTGATTAAAGATTCTAGTTTACTAGGAACTTTTTCCTTTCCTCCTCCTAACGTATCTCCTTCTATTGCAAATATTCACATGATTTCGTCAGACACTGTTACATTTGATGATCCTTGGATCGTACCCTCTGACTCCGAGTTAGATTCATTTGATGGCAAGATGACTTTGAGTCCATTTGAAATTGTGTATCAGGCTGTACAGTCACTTTCCAACCCCTCTTCAACCGAAACTGATCCAATGAATGGGATCCATGAGGAATCACTTTCTATATCTAGTTCAGCCACAACGACATTTCCTGAACTTTTTCATACTGATGAGCAAATTTGTGAGTTTTTGTCTGTTGACGATTTACCATGGGAAGATCTACATCACCGATCTTCATTTTTACCTGAGCTAGATCATTTTGAAGATGATTTCGCTTCAATTTTTACTGCTGAATATGTTAAAGAACCACATAATCCTTTGCAAAATTCTGATTCTAAGTTAAATTTGGAAAATATATCTTGAACGGTTCCCATTGACATTTCAGTAAAACCAGGAATAATTGAAAACATTCATATAGGTGCTTGTTGTACTGACAATGAAATTAAAGCTTATAAAGCCCTATTTCAAGAATTCCGTGATGTGTTTGCCTAGCCCTATGAAGAAATTCCAGGAATTGATCCGTCAATCGTTGTACATGAAATTAAGACTTACCCAGATGCTAAACTTGTTCGTCAACATTTATGTCAAATTCATCCTAGAAAAGATGCTGCTATCAAAGCAGAAGTTGAAAAATTACTTCGTGCAGGATTCATTTATCCAATCCCCTTAACGGATTGGGTATCGAATATTGTTCCTGTGACTAAAAAACAAGGAAAAATAAGAGTATGTATCAATTATAGGGATATTAATCGAGCTTGTCCTAAGGACAATTATCCAACCCCCTATATCGATCAAATAATTGATGATTGTGCTCGAAGTGAAATTTTTTCTTTTATGGATGGCTTTTCGGGCTACAATCAAATAAACATACTCCCTGCTGATCAACCGAAAATAGATTTTATTTGTCCATGGGGGATGTTTTCTTATTGAAAACTGCCTTTTGGATTAAAGAACGCTGGAGAAACTTTTCAACGGGCAATGTCTTACGCATTTCATGACATTAAACACATTATGCAGCCTTATCTCGATGATTTACCTGCTCATTCATCACATAGGGCCGATCATCTCACTCACTTATGGGCTATCTTTATGAGATGTCGGCATTATCAAATTAGGCTGAATCCACACAAATGTGTTTTCTGTGTAGAATCGGGTCGTTTACTGGGATTTGTTGTTTCAAAAGTAGGCATTCGCGTCGATCAATCAAAGGTCGAAGCTATTGTCAAATTGCCTCCTCCTTCGACTTTACACCAACTCCAAAGTTTGCAGGGGAAAGCAAACTTTTTACGTCGATTCATTCCTAACTATGCCGATCTTACAAAGTGTTTTACCTGATTGTTGAAACAGAACATTCCATTCTTTTGGGAGGAGATCGCTGATCGATCTTTTGATGCGCTTAAACACGCGTTGACCCATGCACCGTTATTGGATCCTCCCAATTACAATTAGGATTACTTTTTGTACCTCCCTGCTTCTCATTCCACTATTGGGATGGTATTGGTTCAGGAAGATGAATCTCACAATGAACATGTGATTTACTATCTTAGTCAAAATCTGCATCCGACTGAGATCAAATACACACATGTGGAGAAATTGGCCTTGGCAACTGTACAAGCTGTCCAAAGATTTAGGCATTACATTTTGTTACGCAAAACCACAGTTATTTCTAACTGTAACCCTATGATGTACATTTTGACCAAAAAATTGCTAGGGGGCAAGTATTCCAAATGGATAGTCATCCTACAGGAATTTGACTTGGAATTTGAAAAATAGAAGGCAAAGAAATCTTTGGTTTTTGCGGAACTTATGTGTCATTTCCCCTCTACTGATATTGAAACAGTGGAAGAAGAGTCAATTGCGGATGAATATTTGTTTCTTATCAGTACTGTTGATCCATGGTATGGAGATATTATCGTTTATCTCCAAACCCAATCTTTTCGGCCTGAAATTTCACGATCTCAGCGACGGAAAATACGCTTCCAATCCCAACAGTATAATATTATTGGTGATACACTTTATCGTCGTGGAGCAGATTCTATTTTTCGACGCTGTCTTACTCATGATGAAGTTGAAAAGGTTTTAAATGATTTCCATTCTAGAGCATGTGGCGGTCATATGTATGGGTATGCCACTGCCCAAAATATATTGCGCGCTGGTTATTTTTGGCCATCATTATTCAAAGATTGTATTTATGCCGTCCGGAAATGCCATAATTGTCAACTTTTTGATCGTAAAATGTGTGCGCCACCCGCTCCTCTTCATCCCATAATTGCTGTTGGTCCTTTCGCGAAATGGGGTATCGATTTTATTACATGTAACCCTCACTCGGCTCGGGGGCATGCATATATTATCTTAGCAATAGATTATTTTACTAAGTGGGCCGAGGCGATGCCTACATTTTCGGCTGACGGAAACACTGCTGCAACTTTCATATTTAATCACATAATTGCTAGGTTCGGTGTTCCTCAAGCCATTATTACCGATCATGGAAGTCATTTTCGGAATGTCATGATGACTGAACTGACAGATCAACTTGGCCTGCGTCATGATAGTTCCACTCTGTATTATCCACAAGCCAATGGTCTGGTTGAAGCAATCAATAAAGTTATAGTCACCATGATCAAACGAATTATTGGTATTCACAAGATGAATTGGAATTCCATGTTATTTTCAGCACTTTGGGCATATCAAACCTCGGTAAAAACATCAACTAGTTTTACTCCCTTTCAACGCGTTTACGGTTTGGAAGCTGTATTGCCGATTGAATGCGAAATTCTGTCACTCAAATTAGCCATAGAATTACTCCCAGCTACGTCTGAAGAGGAGAAACATTTCTTGTACTTGGCTCAACTAGATGAGAATCGACGAAATGCTGCAATGACAAATGAGGCTCATGTTAAACGAATTAAAGCTCAGTATGATAGAAGTGTGACCCCTCAAATTTTTTCAGAAGGAGACCTGGTCTTACTTTATGATCAAGCCAACGATAAGCTAGGGGCTGGGAAATTCGTGCCTATGTGGCATGGTCCTTTCATTTTCAAACGAAAGTTAGCAAAAGGGGCCTATGAATTAATAGATTTTGACGGTGTCCCTTTGGATAAACCTAGAAATGGGCTTTATCTAAAGCGATATTATGCTTAAAACTTGGTGTGGAGATTTTTTATTAGATTAGATTTCTTTACTGCTTATTTGTCTTAGATTAGAAAAGTGTGCCTAGTTTAGAAGTTTGTTTTTATCACTATTCCTTCTTATCTGAGTTTTACTCCTGATATTGCAGATGTTGACGTCTCTTCAAACCTACATTGGTTTTGCTGATGGTGCTTTTCGTAGTACACGAAACATTTCTTCCGCGGCTTGGGTTATTTATTCACCCTCTAATGAGTTAGTTTCCATGCATGGGGTAAGCCTTAGTCAAACAACGAATAACATTGCCGAGTATAGTGCAGTGATTGAGTTATTGTCTGAATCCATATCATTTGGAATTCGGAGTTTGATTGTTAGGTTGGATTATGAACTTGTTGTATTACAATTAAAAAAAGTTTATACCATTAGAAATCCAGTGTTATTACGATTATTTTTAAGATTTCGTCTCTTGGAACGTGAATTTGATTACATTGAATAACAACATATTCCAAGACATTTAAATACATTAGCAAATGCAGTTGCTTCTAGTATGATAAATCGACATTTGCAATAATCAAAACAGTAAAACAAACAACATTCATAACATGAACACAGATAGCCGGTAAATAATGATATATCACAGTATAGGAGAGTTTTCAAAAAATATACATCATCTTCGATCATAGGTTGGAAACACCTTATGATCGGTAGAATGATAACACAAAAGTCAAAATATGAGTCTACAAACGATCATCCCATCACTGATGGTGATCACGATAAGAGACCACTGTTCGGGCCACCCTACATAGGAACCTCCTAAAAGGTCCTGGAACACCAATCACGTATCTCTGTAGTCTGAGTGGAATCTCATCTATGTTCGTCTCTGGAATATCTAGTGTTAGGCGCTCTAGGTGATGCTCTAAGTCAGACAAGATTTCCGCTGATTGGCCTGCTGGGACTGGGGCTGGTGCAACTGTAGCTGGTTGTTTTTTGTCATAAGGTTGGAGATGGGCTGGTCGCCGTGGGCCCACATCTGCATTCAAAACTTTTGGTTATTAGTTTCAAAGACGATAAAAAAATAAAAAAATTAGAACCTAGAAATTATTGAAAATAATTTTACCTGATTCATCCCATTATTCCCTGGCTGGGAGAGTCATCTCTCAGTCGCCGCGGAAATATATCCCAGCATATGGAAAGTCCTCTATGGTAAAAATTTGGCGATCGAGCCAACGAAAATATGAAGGAGGAAATCGAGCAATTTCAGAGCCCTCAATACTGTGATGGGCCATCAATGCGACCCAACGAGTCATCCTAGGTTCTCAAAGTCGACCGGCATCAACAGAAATACTCTGCGGAGCTAGCATGGGGATCCTCTCTAGAGCAAAGGTAACGAATATGGATCCATATCAAAAGTTGTTTAGTTTACGATTCTTCGCTCTAGTCGATTGGCCCTTTATATTGGCCAATACAGCTTCGCACTAGTTGAAAATGGTGCCGCGAAAACAGTCCACAACAATATGCATTTGGGAACTGGTAGCCACATGCAGCGCAACACTCCCACATAGTCTGGTAACATTAAATGCAATAACTTTCAATTCGGGACGGATGATGTTTTTTATGTCAATCCGTTTGTCCCTAGGGTTTGCCTGATCATTACAGAATTCCAGTTGAAGACTAGCGACAGACTGGCCACCTGGCCTAGTCCCAAACAAAGAAACTTGTTCACCCCTTTTGGACAAACCAGTCAGGAAAAAAATATCCTCCAGCTCAATTTCGAGCTGGTGGCCACCAATGATGAAACACTAGTCCTGCACGTTCCACCTGTTTACCAGCCATGTCAGGAGGTCTACCTTTGCCCTCATGCCTTGGATGGCTCAGAATTTATATATACCGCATGCTTTCAATGCTTGCATTGTGGGAAAATGGAGCATTGTGGCGTCATCCACGTCCTCATGTTCGCGTTATCTCCAAATCAACATCTTGTTACTTCTGCAATGCATAGAAACACAATTTAGAACAATCTAATTTGGAAAATTTTGGGTAGCAAATGAGAAATTTGAGTTTTAATTTTAAACGCGCGGGGTCCACACTTAGCCTTTATACACAGTGCATAGAAATGCATGCACTCTGTGTGATGAGTTCGGACCCATGACTTTTTTCTATATAGAAAAAAGTCGAGGTCCGCAGGTCCCATGTGTCTTACTTGCAGACCCCCACGGGCGAATTTTTAAACCATATTTTTCCCTAAAAATAAAATCTAAAGCCTAAAACTGAATTGTAAATGGATGAACTACAAGATTAAGAGGTCGTGGATTACCTGGGACTGATGGTTCTCAATTTCGCTGGATGGATTCTCCAGAATATTCACAGGAACTTTCTTACCCAAAAGCTTTTTACTTTTCACTCTGAAACTGAACAGTAAAAGTGAAATTGAAAAATTCCTTTTTATAAGTCTTTTCGAATAGATGAATTTTTAATTTGTTTATTTTTCACTTTAAAAAGGGTATTTTTGAAAGCATTTTTTACTTATCTTAAATAGGTATGTGTAATGTTTCAAGTTTTTGTGCAGAAATTGGATTTTTCAGGAAAAATGATCATTTTTCAACAAAGAGCATACTTTTATCACTTTTTCGGACTCTTTCAAAAATTTACGAAAAAGCGAAACATTGGAGTCCTCTTTTAAGCCCTTTTCAGACTCTCTAAACATGAAAAGATTGCCAAGCACTTGATTATTCGAACTCGTTAAAGTAAATGAATGATTGTCCCTTCAGTATAAGTTTATCCCTTTTACGGACTGAAATGGACTATTTACGAAAAATGTATACGTTGACTAATTACGGTCAATAGAGTTCTCTCCCACATTATTTTATCCTTTTCGGGCTCGAGAGACTAAATTTACGAAAAAGTACACCCATGGAGTTTTCTTAAGTTTTTTCTTCTGACTCCCTAAAATTGAAAAACACCGAGTTTCTCTTATACTGGACTCGTTAAAACTTAACAGTAAAGGACCTGTTCAATTTTAAAAACAGGAACGGACCACTCCTTCTTAGGGTTCGAATTTTAAACTAAGTTGGACTCATCCGAAGGATGAGCTTATAAATAAGCAAATGTTATCCTCCTCAAGCTTGTCAAAAATAAAGAGGTACTTGGCAGAAATGGTGGGGGAAAAGAGAGAAAAATGGGCGTGTTTGTTGTATTTTGATTTTTCGAAAATCCATTCAACCACTCTTGAACACGACACTTTCATTCACCTGGGTTGGGAAATCCTTTGCCTAAAAATTAATCAAACCACATTGAAAGTCTTCAGCCGGTTTCTGGGTATTAGCTTTGGGTCAATTGTCACCAAGTCATCTGCAGTGTTGTTATGTGTTCAAGAAGACAGTTCAAATAAACCATTCATCTGCAAAATATCTGTCATCCATCCCTGAGTCAGTCCTTGCCAATATATTTTCAAAACTTGATCTATGATTTCGTGTTGTGGGCTTTCCTATGACGGATCACTTTCTATTGACGACAACTCATTATCTAGGAAGTTGATCTAGAAATTGTGAGTACCTTGGAATATGCATGCCTTAATGGCAGGTTTCTCGTCTTCAACAACAGGTTGCATCATTGACCTTAGATCGAATGATTCCGTGAGATGTTCGAATTTAGCTCATTCATTCACATTTCATGGATTGTACTGAGTACTTTGAGAGCCATTGACATTACTGGTGGTTTCTCTCACACTTGTTAATAGTTTACATCGTTGATTGGTAATCAAGTGGTTTCTACAATGTTCGACTTCAACACATTTATTCACATGGATAGAATCGTACTAGTTCGAGATGTGGAAATCAAGACCCTGGATCTAGTTTCTACCATCTAGGCTACAAGGAATTTTGTTATCATTGATACAGTAGACTATTTATAAACAGATGGCTGTGTCCATACTGTGTCTACACATGTCTATACTGTGATGTATTAAAAATCATTCATGTATCAGAACAATTTAAGTTAGTTCTACTTAGTTTTGATCTGAGTATGGGAATGCCTACCTCAACGATAATATGATTACATATATATATTTTTCATTGAATTTTTTTACAGGTTCCGACTAGGGTGTCCACAGGATGATCCTTGAAATGATAAAGTACTACACTTCATATATGACAGACTTCAGTTTCATCTATTCCATACTTTGCACTTTATGGGGCAATCTGTTACACTAAAAATTGTCATCCTGACATTCTGCTATGAGTATGAGCTCATTATAACTCATACTTCCTCCTTTTGCAAGTCTAACATATCAGTTCTTCATATCAAGCCTTGAAAATCAGAGAAAATTTCCTAAAAATCTCCTAAAATTTGGTATCGCACTTTCTCTATACATTGCCTGCGGGCCCGCACCTAATGTTCAGCTATCCTGCGGACCAGAACCGCACTTTCTATGTGTTATAGTTGCGGACTCCTGTAAAACTAAAAAAGGCGAGAAAGTAAAGTTAAAAAGTTGATTTGAGATTAATTCTAAAATATTCTAGACGAGAATTTTCGGGAATAGGTATGCTTTGATAAGGTACATGTATCCCTTACGTTATGGAGCTAACCCCTTGATGTGAGGAGCTTATCCCTTTGAAGGAGGATTCTATCCCTTCATATTTGGAATAGAAAAACCTCCTCTTTTCCATTATAAAAAGAGGCATTGGGTAGCCTCAAAAGAGAGTTGAAGCTTTAGAATATTTGAAGATAAGTGCTGTTGAGATTCAGACTCAGTTAAACAAGAATTTTGTGAGGAGGGATTACATACCTCTATTTGTCTTGATTGAAAGAGTGTAGAGCTTGTCAAAGTAGAGGAGACTCCTGCTTCGGACCCCGGGAAAGCCTGTGCAACATCAAGGCTCAGGTGCTATGTAATACTTTGCTTGTTTGTGACTGTAGGTTTACAAGCGAAACTCCTTCAAGCGTGTGAAGGATAACAACAAATTCAAACAAGCACTGGACATAAGGTAGGTCTTTTAACACCTATATAGAGCTTTTTATATATCGTATATGCTTAGAGAAAGATTAGTCTATTTGGCTGTTTGTTGCTAGATACTTTTAGTACTAGGGAAATCGGTCTTGTCCGCAAGAATGATTTATCCGTCCAACAATTCTGCACATAACTATGTTTTAGTGTTGTGATTCCTTGTAAACCCTAGTGTTAAAACTCGTGCTCTGATACCATATGTCATGAACCCAGTTTTCAAATTTTTATTTTTATTTTCTATTTTTAATTTGTATGCAGTAGTTATCTACATATGACATTATTCTCCAATTAACATATGTAAGTTACATCATTAGTCCCAAGGCTTGTACCTCGCTAATTTAATGGTCACATGTGAGTTGTTCTAGTAGGCACATGAGATTGATTCATATATATATATATATATATATATATATATATATATATAGAGAGAGAGAGAGAGAGAGAGAGAGAGAGAGAGAGAGAGAATTTAAAATTCATACATATTAATAATATTATTCATTGATCTAGTGCTCATGGAAGGATCGTAACATATATGTATTATCTTATGTGTTATGACCTATTCAACCTCCATCTCACATATATTTTGTAGGTGAATTTCCCTTCGAATTATCATTACCCATATTGTAATACTAGTAACATACTTTAATTTGAATTTAAGGAGGTTGGGTATGTGGGAGACTTCAAAATTCATGAGAAAATCATGAGAGGTCTCGTGCTTCAGACCCATATACTCCTCACATGGTAAAAAAAAACATAGTTCACATCAAAAGTGGAGATTTTTTTATACTGTCATCCAACATTACAAAAGACTCCTCCAACCATAGCCTAAAGCATTCAGGTCTCTTACCTTTTCATTTGTGATCAAGGTGGATATTGGTGGCCACCCGCCTATTCCACTTGGATCCCCACCCTTGTTTCTTTTAGTTTTTGAGTTTCAACACAGTTTACTATTTTTAGTAGTTTTTCGGGTCGTGAATTTCGGGAGTATTTTGAGAAACAACCTTTCCATTTGTGATCAAGGTGGATATTGGTGGCCACCCCCCTATTCCACTTGGATCCCCACCCGTGTTTCTTTCAATTTTTGAGTTTCAACACAATTTAATATTTTTAGTAGTTTTTCAAGTCGTGAATTTCGGGAGTTTTTTGACGCCCTAAACAATGTGGAGCAACATGGAAATTAATTCTATGTTTCTCACTCCAAAGTTGGAGTACTCATATAGATATTTCTAAAGAGTTATTTAGCACCTCAAACGAAGATCATAAAGTTGATGTACCAATTTACCCAAACGAGGCCCATAGTTTGTGTGCTTCATCTCCTAGGGTTATGTTTTTAGATGTGTAGGGCTTTTCATTGTTTTTAAATAATAAATATACCCTCGATGCTCATCGTAACACAAGTAGCCGCCGCATCTCTTGTCGGAGATAAACTAGGATCACCCTCACTATTTTATTTCTATTATGTTTGCAACCATAATTCAGTTATTTAATTTTAATGAAATAAAATTTTCTTTGTAATGCATATTTCTATTTATAATTATATGTGTATTCTCTTTGTTTTTTTAGATAAATTCAGATCAATTTGGAGGGCTTCTCACTAGTTACTGTGCCGAGTTCATGAAGCACAGCCATGAGTAAAATTGGCATACTAGCCATTGTGCTTTCTTTCCAGATTTAGTGGCCCCTTGAGATATACATGCTAGTTCCCAAATTCCATGGATGGGTGAAAGTTATGGATATTTTTCTTTTTTTTCCTATTTAGTAGACCTTCGACAATTGTAGGTTGGATTGATTAAATGAATTGTTGGGTGCATTGCACCATGATACTCTCATATTCAATGTGGTGATGTCTATTTGCATTCCTACTCACATAGAAACCATAATTTTGATATCATACTCTCACAACTTCCTCAAGGTAACTATGGTTTAGTTTTTCCTTTTCTCAATGAATTATATTTGTTTGTGCTTTACTAGCGTCGATTTCTTCATGTGGTTTTTTCGCCTCTTTTCCAGGTTTGCTACATGAATTCCAAGGGGTCAATTTTCTATCATACAAGGTGGAATACACTCCTTTAGAGTACGGTGCTATGCAGACTTAAAAGCATGTAAAATCTTAAATTTTTCTACGATTAATATTTCCCTCTTAATGTTTTTTGAACACACTATTATTCCTACATCACGGTATTCTTTCCTCCTTTAATGGGTATTTCCTAAGTACTTTTTTCGTTAGCCTATTTGGAGGCATCTCCTAATTCCATAGAACTAATTTACGTAACATGTGTTGATTTAATGTGCAAGGTCGCTCCAATTTTCGGTTGCCATTATAGGTAATGATTTGTCTCTATTCTCAGTATAACTTTGCTAAATTTCTTTCTTTTCATTTGGTTAAAAATATCTGTTTCTCTCCTGCATCCCTCATACTTATGTTAGAGTACCAAGGAAAGGGTACAAACTCCCCTTATTACTAGTAATTAAGTCAAGGGTTTTTCTAAATCATTTCCAATAGGGCCATAAGGTCATAGCCATTTCGATATGAACTTCTATATTTGTGAGGTTTCAAAACCCTTGGAGAAGGTATTTGCAATCCCATTTTGAGTCCTTGTTTTTAATGTAGGTTATTACTCCTTTAATGGCACTTGCAGATGTAATTTATTTATATGTACCAATGGTGTAACGAGAATTGTGTTGGAAAGGACATTCAAGTGCTTCAAAACATAGGTATGATCTTATTTTGTTACATGGGTTGTTTTAATATTTATTTGACTATATACTTCATTAAAGTCAAGTTTTTGTTTTACTTATTACCATATTCAGAGGTTTCTAAGGCTTAATTCGTTGCATGAATCCATGGCTACAAGTATATCATTGTCATGACTCATTGAATTCATCCTACAGGTTGGTTTCCCACATATTCCTAATGGATTCCTTGTTGCACAATTCTAGCATAGGGGTCAACTAAAATACAATTTCTCTTTTGGTTATTCAATCTTAATCTTAATCTTTGGTTATTTGGTTATTCTCTTAATCTTTTCACAATTCTACTATAGGGAGGGGATGCAATTTAATTATGAGCTACTTAATCCTTATGGAAACTTGATTGACATGTAACTTGGATTTTTTGGTGTACTTCCTACCCTTAAGAGGAAAACTCATCCAAGTTGGGTACTTCAAGTGGTTACTACTCTATCAATAGCCCTATCCTCAATTGCTTGAAACTATACTCACTCTTTCGAATTTGGTTTTGGATTGTTACATTTCCTATAGAAAATTGCAATGACTTATTTCAAAATAATTAGGTCACAACTCAGTATACTATATTTGAAAAGCACATAGGTAAGGATAACCTTTGCTAAGGATAACCTTTGCTAAATCATCAGTATTTTTCCCTTCTTGTCTTTAGAAAGAGAAGTGAATATAACCAAATTTGTTTCAATAATTTACCCCATATATATATATATATATATATATCTATATATATATATATATATATATACATATATATATATATATATATATATATATATATATATATATATATATATATATATATATATCTATATATATATATATATATATATATATCACCATGTCTACCTTCCATGACCATATTTATCATAAGAATCTGTCACAGATTAGGATACTTTTCCATAAGCACACACACTGAGAGTCCACCATATATTTTTTTCTTTTCGAACTATAAATAATTGAGATATACACAAAAAATCTACATAAAATCTCTTCCACACTAGTAACCAAAGAGTATTCAAGTACTGCCTACATGTATTTACTTCAATATTTAATACTCACCATTTAATCAACTAAAAACTAGACATAAACATATTTCCTAACTGTATCTATTTCTAGAAATACACTTGGGAAGACAGGCTTTCCTCCCAACCTTGAAATGAGTCCACTAGTTCCCCTGGGGCCAAGATATTCTTGTCAAAGGAATGAACAACCTTTGGCATGGAAAGTTCCCTAAGGTAAGGGTTGACAACCTCCAAAGAGTGAAAGAAGATGATCAACTGGAACCATTCATACAAGTATTTCAAACATATAAACTACTAAAATTGGGTTCAGAGTAGTAGTGGAGGGTCCTAATTTTGATGTCAATCCCATAGGGTCCAAACCCTATGCTTCTTACAAACCCTATGCTTCCTCATGAGTAAGCCTGCAATGCAATTCATTGAAGCATATACATAAAAAGTAATTCAATGTGCATATATAATAGATATGTTATATCATTACACATAAACCATGAAGCATGAGATCATAACATATGAGAGAAGAGACATAACCTCTTTATTGATATGAGAAAATAGTAGTGGAAAGGTACAACATGATGAGATACACCACACTAAGAATGAGCATCTACACAAGGAAAGAAGGGTTACCTATAAACTCTGAAGTGCAAGAGGCATAGGGAAAAATGAGACCTCTAGATCAAAATGACTATAATGTTGATATCTTATATCTTGATTTTCATTAGGCCTTCCCATGAGGTGTATAAATACAACCTTAAATTAGTTAATTCAATTAGGCCACAAGCTATTGTAGGCTTTGGGTAAAACCCCTAAACTAGGCTCCAAAAATATAATATTTTTTTTCATATTTGTAAGAGTATAAGTAGGTTATTTATTGTTTTACTTAAGTGTGTGTATGTGTACTGGCTTTTTTGTGGAGACAGTCACTTATGGAATTTGAAATATTGTTTTCTAACAAGTTTGCATGGGAAGAGGGACCCCAAGGCCATACATGAGCATCCAAACTATAGGATTTTTGAATCATGCTATAACACAACCTCATTGATTCTAGACTAATATATTTTATAAGTCTTCTTCCCTAGAATATTTTAGCATCATGCCTCTTTTTGGGTCTCCCAAACTATTTTCCTAGGATTTTCTTCCCGTATGGAAGTTTTGAAAAAGTTAATTTTCCTTTTTGTTGAAGGCCTACTTATCTCTTGTACTTATTTATTCCACCCCTACTTGGTGTCTTTCTCCAACTAAGTGATTTAATATATCTTTTTCTCCCACCATATTAAATCTTGTCTATTTCCTCCTAGGTTTTTTAGGAGGTATTTAGGGGAATATTTATTTTAATTTCACCCACCAGTTATGGTTTCCCTTCTTGCCAAGAACATTGTACTCTAGTGCTTCCTTCCCAAGTAATTTCAAAAATTTTACTGATTAATGAAATTTGGTATTTACATGAACATATTTTTATTATTCACATCAATCCACAAATCTAACATGGCTTCATCAACCATCATCTAAAAAAATATTCCAAGTATAAAAATAACAATTCAATAACATAAAGCACAAATCTTTAGTGCAATTATGGAAAAAATCACAACATGTTATCATATGGAGAGTTTAATTAAACTTGAATAAGCCATATTATCCCTTGTATGGAAATAATCTTTTATGTGCTAAATTTAGTGAAATAATTATTAGAATATTAATTAAATATTATCATATTATATGTATAATTCGATAAGTAACATTGGCTAAGTTAGACATTGAGTTGAACCACAAATTTTACAGAAAAATTCTTACAATAAAATTTCAATTACATCCCATAAAATGAATAAAAAATTTCATCAACTCTAGCTCAATTGCCACCCCAATTAAATAATTAATTGGATCCACTATTCATTTAAACTACTCCAAAAACTTTAATATATCAAAATTTCATTAGACACCTTGAGATAATTGTCAAATGAATCTCATGATCCATGCACATATAAGTGTATTAAAATCCAGCCATTATTACTTTTAAATATTTAATATTTAATTTAAATGAAAAAGATTAAACTAAAATGTACTAAAACATTTATAATAACTTTAACATTAACTAAATATAATCCTATCATGTAAAGTTAATAATATTATATAAATAAAAATAAAATTAATAAGTAAAATTTTATCATCAAAGGATCTCCTTTCTTTGTGAACCAAAAACATAATTTATTTATTTTTATAATTATAATAAAATTTAATTGTTTAAATCTTTAAATTTCTTCTTTATTGCAAAAGAAAAATAATTAAATATTATTATATTATATGTATATTTAATTACATTTCATTTCATGAATTAGAATATTGATAAGTCAATTTTTATAACTAATTAATTACTTTGTTCCAATTTTATTTAACATTTCAACCTTTCTTTTTAGCATTTAGAAATATCAAATTAATAATAAATAAATAAAAGTTTTAAAAATTTAATTCAATAAAAAATAAAATCTTTAAAATAATCTCTCATATATATAGAGGGTTAGATTACATATAATCTCTCATATATAGAGGGTTCGATTACATATAGAATATATCAAATCTATTTAAATATTTTATGTCAAATCAATTTAAATCACTTATTGTAAAAGACATGTTGATTATGGTTAAATAAATTTAAATCATAATTTGATAAGTATATGATTGTTTGTAGTTAAATATTATCATATTGGTTTGTTTAAAAAAATTATTTATTTCCTCTAAATAATATATTTTTGGTTAAGTCAAAATTTTAAAAATATTATTACAATGTCAAGTTTTGGAATTTAGGATATTCTAGATATTTTTTTTATGATGTTAAAATCATTATTGAATTATTAAAAATTTAAAATTTTGCAATAATAAAATTACTAAATTCTAGTAAAAGAAATATATATTATGAAAAAATACAACAACTTATAAGAGTTTAATTACATTTAAATAAGTCATATTCTCCCTTGTTTGACATTAAATTTTTCTGTTTCAAATAAGTTAAACCACATATTTTAAATAAAAAAGTTAGTAAATTATTTATAATAACAACAATAATTAAATATTATCATATTATAAGCATATTTCAATAAGTCATATTAGAGAGTTAAAAAAAAAAATTAAACCCAAGCTCACCCAAATTTTAAAGCTAAAGTTTATTGTATTAATTATTAACAACACCATTTCTGTTGGAATTTTCATAATATTATATGTATTCAAGTGTTAAAAGAGGTATTTATTTTCAATTGAAATAAATAAGTAACTAATTTGGTTATATGTTTATATCCTCAAGAGTAATAAAATGACATTGTGTAATGAATCTTCAACAAATGCAATGGGACATTTTTACCTAATTTATTTAAATTATTGCATTATTGTGCTATATTTTTTTTAATTAATGTAAATATAGTCTTATAATTTCATGTAAATAATATTTTAAAATTAATTTATCATGTAAGATAATTTACTAAATTCTATCACCAAATAATTGATAAATAGATTATTCATTTAAATTATTTACCATCATTCAAAATTAAATATATATATATATATATATATATATATAATAAAACAATTAAAAAATTAACTCATGATAGAAAGAATTAAGCTAGTTAAATGTTATGGTATTAAAGTTGTAAAGGTCAAAATTTTGTTGAGACTCTAAGTGTTAAGAATATTCCTAATATTAGTTATTACCTCTAGAACAATAATTAAATAATATCGCATTATATATAATTAAATATTATGATATTACTTGTAAAGTTAATTGTTGGTTGAGTCAATTCCCATCACTAATTCCAACATTACTTGACATTTCAAAGTTTTCATTTTAGCATCTGAGAAATATTACATTAATAAAAAATAAAATAAATGTGTTGAAAAATTAATTTAATAACTAATAAAATCATTATAATTTTATTTAATATAAATTGAATTAAATTAATTTAAATTAATTATGAAATATATCAAATCAATTTAAATATGTTATTGTAAATCAATTTTTTATTGTAAATCACAAATTGATTGCATTGAAATAAAATTAAATAATATTTTTTTATTTAAATATTAAACTACATATTTAAATGTAAAATTTAATGAAACAACTATAATAATAGTAATTAAATATTATCTTGTTAAATTCATTAAATGGAATTATCTAAGTCATTCATAAAGTTAAAACATAAATTTTAAAGGAAAATTCACTCAAGAGTGACTTCAATTACATAAAAGGAAATGAATCAAGAAATTGATCAACTCAAAGGCTATTACTACTCAATTAATTAATTGGGTAGATTATTTATTTAAACTGATTATTATAATATATAAAATTTTATTTGATTTCAATATCAAAATACAAGTGAATAAATTAGGTAATTTAAAAATAAATATTTAAAAACAATAATATTTATTTTATTGTAAGAATAAAAATATAAAAAGTATTATGTATTAATAAATAGAAATATTAAGTGGGTTGTTAAGGTATTTCAAGATATTAATTGAGTCTTTAAATTCTAGGCTATATTCAAGTGCTATTCTTTGAGCTCACCATGATGTAGCCTCACCAATGTAGAACTTACAAAAAAAAAGGATGGATATTGGAACATGATTTTATCTCTAGTGGTTAAGCTAACAATTTATTTCCCCAACTATATGGGTGAGAGTGTTCTAGACATGTTGTACCCTATCACTAAGTAACACTTGCCATTAGTTGTATTAGTTGTAATAAGGACAACTTATCTATCAAAATTATGAATGAAGAATAATTAATTTTTACAACTTGAAAGTGTCTCATTCTTTTAAGAGACTTAAAGAAAACTACCATCTATATTGGATCAAAATCAAGATATTTCATCCCTATAGACCATTTGGAGTTAGATAGCTCTAGGGTAGTTTAATTTCCCTTTTAAATAGGCTACATTCCATATGAATACCGTTGGTCAATACCATATATTCTCAATACTATATCATTTTTATTTTAATTATTATTTAATTTTTACAAGATTATTTTTAATTTGTAATTTTTTTTTTATGTCTATTTTTTATTGTATTATATCATTAAACCTAGAAATATTATATTAATAATTTCATAATCCATAAACATATAAATAAAAATATTAATATATAACATTGCACCTAGTAATATTATATTAATAATTTGAATATTATAGAAAAAATAATATATATCATTGCACCAGATACTAGTTTGAATATATCATTGCACCTAGAAATATTATATTAATAATTTCATAATTCATAAACATATAAATGTATCAAAATTCACCTATTTTTTTTAATATTTAATATTTATTTTAAATCATAAATATTAAACTAAAATTCACTAAAAAAATTATAATACAATAATATTAATCAAATAATCATATCTTGTAAAATTAATAAGATTTCATTAACAAAAAAAAGGGTCAATTGAATCAAATTCTATCACCAATTAAAAAAGTGAATGCAACATTCATGTAAAGAATTTTCTTTTCTAATTAGAAATATAGTTTATTTATTTTTATAATTCTTAATAATAAAAAAATCATAGTTAAATGTTTATTATGGTTTATGTTGTTAATGTTTTGAAGGACTGAGATGTTTTGAGACTCTCATACATAAAGGGCATTGATTGTATCACTTCAAAAATAATTACATTTTATCATAATATACATTGAGTTGATTATCTGTTGAACCACAAAGTTGATTAAGTCAATTTCTATTATTAATGGTTCCAATATTATTTAACATTTTTATGTTAAAATTTACGAAATTTCAAATTAATAACCAATAAATCATATATTATTGTAAATTATATATTATTTATAGTTAAATAAATTTAAATAATAGTTTTTTAATCACATATTATTGGTAGTTAAATATATGATATTGTTTAGTTTAAAAGGTTTTTTTTGGCATATTTTTGTTAAATAGAGTTAGATTTAAAAAAACATAAAGTTAGAGTTTCCAAGCTGTGGAATTTAGGTTATTATAAAAGTTTTTGACGATTCTCAAATTCTTTTTAATATTAAAACTGTGATTGAAATATTTAAAATATAAATTTTTGTAATAAAAAATTGGAGTTGTTTTTGTAGATTTAAATATTGTTGGAAAATTTTTATTTGTGTTATTTAAATTTTTTTTTTAGATAATATACATGGATTTATTAGTCTAAAGAAACAATGGGGCATTTTGATTGTGCAGAGTTCATCCATGAGACTTGGAAACTAGTCAAAAGAATTTCCGCATTCCAAGAAGAAAGCATACATTAGGGAATAATTTAGAACACCTTATCATATGGACAATTTAGTAACATTAAAATAAGTCATCTTATCCCTGGTATGAATTTATTCTTTTTTTCCATCAAACAGATAGTCAAATAACATATTTTAAAACAAATTTTAGTGAAGACCTTATAATAAAACTAATTAACTATTATCATATTATATGTAGAGTTCAACCAAGCAGATTAGGTAGGTCAAACATAAAGTTAAAGCACAATTTTTGAAGCTAAATTTAGGGAAACAGTTACAATAACATTTTTATTACATCCTATCAAATGAATCAAGAAGTTGATCATTTCAAACACCATTATCATAGAAGTAATTAGTTGATTAGATTCACTATTCATTTAAATGTCTCTAATAAATGTGATATATCAAAGAAAATAGTATTGAAGTGTGAATATCAAAAAGTCTTTAGACACTTTGAACCTAATATGTTAATAAATTATTAATATGAAATAAATTAAGTACTTAATAATTTATTAACATATTTGTAATTGATTTTATTTAATTTATTTATTTATTTTTAACTAAACTATTTCCTGGAAATGATACATCTCCATTATTTATTCATCTATCGATCAGTCTTACTCTCTCTCCACGAACCACATTAGTTAGTTCGAAACTTCATGTGATTAATCTGAAAGTTCTTTTATCTAAATTTTATATTATTGCTGGACAACCAAAAGTGGTTTAAATCTAGGTAAATTTTTTTAAGGAATTTGTGTTTGAATAATGTTTGATGGTCAACATGGATTTAGCACTATCAAAAAAATAAAGGAGACGCAGAACCTTGAAATTTGATACCTATAACCTAGATTTATAAAACTAATTTTATTAAAATCTCTCCCTGAATTTACTAAAATCTTAGTATGATTTTCATAATTTTCAAGGCAAAAAAGCAAGTTGGTTAGACTAAGACACTTAGTGAAGACTTTATAATTTTCAAGGGGAAAAAAGAAAGTTTTTTGATAGCATACATGGATTTATTAGTCTAAAGAAACAATGGGGCACTTTGATTGTGCAGAGTTCATCCATGAGACTTGGAAACTAGTCAAACTAATTTCCACGTTCCAATAAAAAAACATACATTAGGGAAAAAGTTAGAAAACCTTATCATATGGACAATTTAGTAACATTAAAATAAGTCATATTATCCCTGGTATGAATTTATTTATTTTTTGCACCAAAAAGATATTCAAATAACATATTTTAAAGAAAATTTTAGTGAAGACTTTATAAAAAAACTAATTAAATATTATCATATTATATGTAGAGTTCAACCAAGCAGATTAGGTAGGTCAAACATAAAGTTGCACAAAATTTGAAGCTAAATTTAAGGAAACAATTACAATAAAATTTCTATTACATCCTATCAAATGAATCAAAAAATTGATCAATTCAAACACCATTATCATAGAACTAATTAATTGATTGGGTTCATTATTCATTTAAATGTCTCCAATAAATGTGATATATCAAAAAAATAGAATTGAAGTGTGAATATCAAAAAGTCTTTAGACACTTTGAGATAATGGTCAAATATATCATCCCACATGAAATATTATATCAATAATCTAATGATGCATGCACATGTAAGTGTACCAAAATTCATCTAATATATTTTTAAAATATTTACTATTTAATTTAAATAAAAAACTAGGTTAAAAAAATATATCAAAATAATCTAAACAAAAAATATTAAAACATTAAATTAATAAGAAACAAAATATTTAAAATTTTATTTAATAAAAATATTAATTAAATATACTTACCTACATAATCAATATATCAATTTAATTTGAATTATGTATGGTAAATAACATATTGATTACAATAAAATAATATTTTCTTAATCACATATTAGCTCTAAATAAATATTATCATATCTGTTAGTGTAAATGGGTGATATATTTTCCATGAAAAGATTGAGTTTTCCAACCAATTTTTTGGCTAAATATAGTAATATATATATATATATATATATAAATTGTGGAACTGGAAATTTTCAATGGCACTCAAGTCATTTTTAATGTTAAAATAGTGATTAAAACATTAAACCTTGAAATTAAAAAAAATGTCACATTCCTATATATATATTACAATACCTTATTATATGGATAATTTAATTATATTTAAATAAGTCACTATAACTTGTATGAAATTAAATTTGTTTGGGTCAAATCCATAGTCAAACCACATATTTTAAAGTAATATTTAGTAAAACCATTATAATAACAACAATAATTAAATATTAATATATTACAGTTATAGTTTAATAATCACATTACATAAAATAAATAAAAATAATTAAAACTTAATTTAAGGAAACTGTTAAAAAACAATTTGGTTACATCTCATGAATCAAGAAGTTGATAAAGTCTAAGTGAAATACCACGACCCAATTAATAAATTAATTAAGTCCACTATTCATTTAAAGTATTATAATTATGGTATATCAAATTTTAATACTAAACTGATAAAGGAGTTATCTATGGAGTAGGAATAACTATAGGGAAAGCCAAAAGTGGTCGGAATTTGTCTCTTTTTCTTTTAAAGAAATTTTGTATTATTGCTAGAGAGCTAAAAGTTGTGGGAATATAGGTAACTTTTTTTAAGGAAATTGTGTTTGAATCATGTTTTATGGTCAACATGGATTCAACACTATTAAAAAACTAAAGAACACCCAGAACTTTGAAATTTGATACCTATAACTTGGATTTATAAAACTGATTTTATTAAAATCTCTGCTTGAATTTACTAAAATCTTATTACAATTTCCATAATTTTGAAGGAAAAAAAAACAAGTTGGTTAGACTACTACCCTTATAAATAGAAATTGAGCTTGAGATACTTGGCACAACATCATAAAGGGGTTGGAACCTGTTACTCCATTATCTTGAGTTCCCTGGAACTTCCACAGGACTCTTCTTTTGTTGAAAAAAATTTAGCCCTGTTGGATAGCGAGATGGAGGAGTTTCCTGAAATTCCATCAGAAGAAGATCTTGCTTTCCTGGCTAGCTTACTTGAGGAAGCGGAATATGATAGAAGCTCTTGGGAGGAAGCTCATTCACCTCCCTCCATGGATCTACCAACCCTTCCACCAGCTGATTCTCTTGCCCCACCAGAAAAAGCTCTTTCAGCGTCTACAAATCCAGTTGTTGCACCCCCGTCCATGGGTGTATTAACCCTTCCGCCAACGGATTCTCCTGCGGCGCCCTCCATGGGTGTATTAACCCTTCCACCAGCGGATTCTCCTAGTGTCAAGGATTTCGAGGGATACCACAATTTCATTTTGGAGGAACAAGCACCACAGCGTGTTCCAGAATCTCAGCTCTCCAATGAATCAGAGATTCAAGAGAAACTTGCCTTCTTGGACTTCTTATTGAACGGAGAAGAGGAAGATGGCATTCACCCATAGCCGCCCGAAGCCGAGATTCAAGCTATGATTGCCTTCTTAATCCACGAAGAACGCTAAGATGGCCTTCACTGAGGCCATTATTCCTCATTCCCCGTCAAGGGAGGACAGCTGCGATTTTTTCCAGGAACAAGCACCAACTGTTGCCCTCTTCAATGAAGCTTAGTGCAGTTTTTTCCAAGAACAAGCACCACCGGTTTTTCCAGGATGGCCGCTCTTCAATGAAGCTTAGTGGGCCTTCCTAGATGGAAGAGCACCACTAAGCTCACTATGTAGTAGTCCAGCCTTTCTCCCACATAGAGCTCTTTTCGAAATAAGTTTGGTTGTTTTGAATAAAGTTTGTTTGTTATTTCATCAATATATTTCTTTTGGTTTTTATTGCTCATAATTTTTTTTTTGAGAAGTTTCAAAATGTGAGCACCACTAAGTTCAAGATCTAATAGTCCAGCCTTTTTCCCACATAGAGCTCCTTACGAAATAAGTTTGGTTGTTTCACTAAAGTTTGGTTTTTATTTCATCATTCTTGGGTTGTTATTGCTCAGAATTTTTTTTGAGAAGTTTCAAAATGTTGTATATATCCCAACCAAATGAGGGTTTCAAAACAAAGCCTGAGTTGAAGTTACTTGTATGTTGTGAATAAGTTTATGTTCATTCGGTGTATGGTATTCTGATTATTTATTAATAACAACAATTTTATTCTACATATTATTATTTTTAATTGTGTATGGAATTCTAATAAGTTATTAATAACAACAATTTCATTTTCTATACTAATTTTTCAATTTCTGAATGTATGCACATATATGTGGATCAAACTCAACTTGATATTTTCTCTTTTAAAACTTGAAAGGGTTGGATGTAATGGTGAAGATCCAGGTTTTTCACTATTGTGCAAGGTTCAATTCCCATTAGATTCTAACACTAAATCCATGATGACCATTTATATAGAGATTCAATGTATGGTTAGGACAATAGACACTATATTAAAAATGATCATGTGACTTTTGCATAAAAGATATAATTAAAATGTATATATAATTAAAATGTTGTTGAGATATGCCAATAAATTTTATTAATGAAAAATACTATTGAACAATGTACATCAACATGTGGTTATGTTTGTTGAAGGTTGATGTTCATAGGAACAATTAGTAGATTTGTGAGTTAAAATAACAATATCAAGAAATTAAAATCTTTATTATATTTTATTAACATTAATGATCACAATTTCATAATTTCAGCCAAAAATGGTAAAAATATAGTACTTAGACATGACTTGTATTTATTGTTTAAATATTTAAATTTCTTCTTAATATTAAATAAACAAATAAACTATTTTAGAGTCATTTTAAATATAATTATTATTATACACAACTAATAAATATTTGTAATAGTTTAATATATTAGTTAAGTAAATCAAATTATTTTTTCTTTCCTATTAGCTTGGTAACATAAATAAGCTTAAATAATATATTTTAAAATAAATTAGTGAATCAGTTAAGATATCTTATATAAATTTAATTGTATACAATCAACCAAGAAATTTTTTAAGTCAAACTCCATGACCAAGAAATTAATGGATTGGTTCACTATTCCATAATATGTTTAGGAAGTTTTTTTTAGTGAGACTTTTTGGAGTTTCTAGTGCCGTGGAGGAATCCTACAAAAAAGGTTAAGGTGAAATTGGGATTGAGCACCCTTAAAAAAACCCTTAGGGCACTTCTATTGTGCAAGATTACCCATCAAACTTTTGTTTTCAATGAATTCATGCAAGATTTTAGAGAAGTTAGACTAGAAAAACCCACAAGAAAAGCCTTCAAAAAGTCAAACTAAAGACTAACTCACATGTCTAGTTCCATATATATATATATATATGTATATATATATATACATGGAAATATATTTTTTCATTGGAATTCACTAAAATTTAGCCATGCAATTTTAATCAACAATGTGACTTTTGTTGTTATTTAAAAAATGTTTTTTTAATGTATAAATAGATTTAAAATCTCTAGCTTTCAAAAATTTATGTAATATTTTGATTAAAATTAACCAAACAAATACGATCATAAAATTCATTTCATATCTATATATATATATATATATATATATATATATATATATATAGTTTAACATCAAAATGAGAGAATACAATTTCTAGATTTTTTTGTTATTTAAAATACATTTTTGAATGTATAAATGGATTCAAGTGAGTGACCACTAAAATTATGTAGATTAAAGAATTTAAAGTCATTTTATTTTAAATCTCTTTGTGAATTTGATTAAAATTAACCAGAAAAATGGTAGTCAAAAAATTAATTCCTTTAGACTACAGCTATGTATATGTATATATATGGAATGGCGGGTAGGGCTTTTGAAAACAAACACCAAGTTGAAGGGGCCAAGAACATTCATGCCTGCGAAATAGTGGTTGTGTTGATCAGGGAGCTCCCCCTCGATATTTCTTGGTCTCATATAGGCATTGCGGCTCCTCCACCCTCACCTCGGCTGCGCGCCATAGCCTACTCACTACGCCGCTGACCCCTCCACACTCCAGAGTGTCGAATACCAGGTTCTGCATCAGTTGGAAAGTGCCATTTCCCGGGTACAAGGGTTTGAATCAAGACAACAGAAGCAACCCCCTCATGAGGTGCAATACGAATTGTATAGAAGTTGTCATCTTGGGGTGGGATGTGCGATGCTATTTGGGGATTTGACAGTCTCGGGGACTCAATGGGTTTGGGGCCACATAGACTACATCGCATGGGGGCGATACGCAGTATCCTGCATTCTTTGCAGCCATTGTCGAAGCCCATGTACGTACACACAGCCTGCATTGAAAATGAGGTAAATGATGCATGTTTTCAGCTATTTATTAAACCCCGTGTGGTTCATAGTCTATTAATTTGGGCTCATAAAAATGTTGGGGTGGGAGACCTGAAACTAAATATTAGTCTACATTTTAGTTATCCTTGCCATATTCAATCTCTGATCCACATGGGGACATCACTTCACCACAGCACACTAAAATATTACACCATCTCTGCCAGTTCCACTATCATCCTCAGTCTGAGACAGAGGGGTGGTGTCGCAGAAGAGCTCAGAACTCCTAGAAATGCAAGAGGAACCAATACCTCAAAACCTAACCAACTGAAAGGACCCTCTTATAGTAATATACTTCAAGGGAAAAATAAAGATGCTACTCCACCACCAGTAGCTGAAAATGCCCCCAAACCTTATATAGTTGAGCAAACTAATTTCATTCTAGAAGTGAACATAGAAATTCCAGAAATAAACGAACACCTAACTTCATTTGAATCTCAAGTGATAATCTACAGATTTAACAGCTTCTAGCCAAAATGAGTGGAACTCTTCCATTGGATTTTCACAAACTAGACTATGGATTGTGAAATCCACCTCTGTTCAAAGGGGTTTTTCATGGTTAAGTTCTCTATCTCGGAATCCAAAGATATCATCTCTAGGCAGGGACCATGGTTTTGGGGATCCAGTGGGCTCTTCATCACACCTTGTTTCCGAGATTTTGATGCAAACACCATGGAAGTGACTAGAATTCTAGTGTGGGTCCGGCTTTACAACCTGCCCCTTCATTTTTGGCATGAAAGTGTATTTTTTTGCATTGGAAGAATAATTGGGAGATATATAGAAACATACACACAACGCTTAGAGGAGCGAGTCTACACATTTTCCCAAATATGTGTGGAAGTTGATCTCAGTAAAGGGCTACGAGAATGCATAAAAATGAAACACAAACAATAGACATGGACACAACATATTGATTTCGAAAATACTGCATTCAGGTGCCGAATATGCAGAAATACTTGTGATTTTCAAAAATCATGTCCAGAAGAAAAAGGAGATAATAGAAAAAAAAGTCACTGAAAACTCCCAAAGGGTGCCAATTTACCTCAAACAAACCAGAACATGAGGCACAAGAGGAAACGGATGTCCCCAATCCAAATGAACATCATCATACAACCACATAAACAAAGTCAAAAGAAGAGGAGATTGCAGATCCTTTCGACATTACCCCCATGGTACAGTTGGAAAAGGACCTTGAGGCACCAGACTTGGCCCAGAACAAAAGACACCACATTAGATTCAGATAAGAAAATTGGAGCTAACACTGAAGATAATGAGCTCCCCCTTATCTCAACCACACCAACACAAGGTGATTGGCAGAAGGTCGAAAAGAGGAAAGGGAGGAAAACATAATTATTTTTCTCCCCATGTATTATTTTACTTGCAACCTCATAGTTTGTCTTGAATGACATTTACTAGCATGGGTAACATGTAATTTTGTTTTAATATAAAATTACCAAATTTTCCTTGGAAAAATAAACTAATATATATATATATATATTATTTTTTCAATGGTATTATATTTAATAATAAAATGTGATGACATTTTTACCATTTTCTAAATTTCAATTTTGTGAGAATGGTTTACCATGAAAGCTATGGTTTGAGGTAGTGGTGGGACATATAATTGTAGTTAGAGAGTTTATATTAATTTTCCCATGATGTACACACATAATTCTATCAAACCCATCCCAAGTGTTTCTTTTTAAATCTTAAAGGGGTTGGATGTAACAGTGTAGAGTGAGGGGTTTTTCACTATTGTGTAAGGCTTAACTCCCATGAAATCATAACTGTCATAGCTTATATTAAAAATGGTCATCTGAATTCTGAACTCACAAGTGGATCAATATATCCCTCCATGTCCTTTAGCATCCAATTATATGTAGAATAGCTTGTGATTGGATGTGTTATGTTCAGGAACTCCTTGTGGAAAGGTCATCCACTTCAGATCTTAAGTATATAAAAAATCTAAAAATGTTCCAGATTGGTATGGACTAGACGAAGTGCAATCCTCAAGTGATTTTAAATGCTTACATGCTCTTCAATTATGGTTTCTTAACAAGAAACCTAATTTTCCAAGATAAAGAGATACTCTCAAGGATAAAAGTATAAACTTTTATAGATTATTTATAAATATTTAATATATATTTCATTAATAATTATATATAATTTGTTTTCACATTTTAATTGATAACAATATTTTAATTTTTAGTTTTATTTTTACACTAATGATCCAATGACTAAGAAAGAGTAGAATTTTGTATTGACCATGGATGGAGTGAAAAATTGAGGGGGTTGCCTCATCTTTGACCATAATCAATACAAACTAAGGATGTCCTTTGAGGAAATATGACATGGGTGGTGAGGGAGTTAACAACCCTCGTCAACCACTCGGTGGTGAACATTTTAATTCTTGATGTTATAACTAATAATGATAAATTTTTAGACCCATGAGGCATTGAAAAGAGAGTGACAAGTTGTTATGCTAAGGAAATAGATAGTGAAAATGTCACAAACGTCGTGGGAAATAATCCACCATGCTATTGTGTCTGAAGTCCAGTGTGATTGTGAAATAATTTTGATTCCATAGATGCCCTTGGATGGTAGTTACTCAAACCACAAGTTCTACACACTAGTCATCTCATAACTCACATTACCTAATAAGTAATCAAATAATAATCATAATAATAATAATAATAATTAATTAGATTTTTAAATTTAAATTTTATTTGAGAGTTTAAACTTATGTGATCCATATCTATATTTCAATAAAAAATATTCTCGAAATCACATCATAATTGTTCATCATGAGGAGAATGATGAACTATAATAAGTAGTTACAAACGTGTGGACTCTTTGAAAGTATGATGTGATTTTTGTTAGTCAACATTAATTTTTTTCTTTTTATAGATGACTAAGTGCTTATTCTAGATTTCTAGAAACAAAATTCATGAATATTGTGAGTTCTAGAAATCTTATTGCTTTCCTTATCCTTAGGATCAATTTTTCACTATTTTACTACCCTATCACATCAGGGCTAGCCTATCACTCCGAGAAGACCCATCATGGGATCATGCCACTAATTTTCACTATGTTTTCCCCCCGTGACCTTAGCACTCTATTTTGGCTTGCCTATTTCCTCCACTTTCCACCTAGGATCACCAACAAACCTACTCACTCTTGTGTTTCCTGCATACATCAAGCATTGATGGTCTCAAAACTATCTATGTAGGTTCTTTAGATAAATCAAGTACATTGGATTTTGGATCTTAAATACATCAAAATATCAAAAACTCTGTTTTTTATACTTGACGACCCAAAGCCAAGTTCTGAGTCAAAGACAAGCACAAAATCCTCCCACTAGGTAATCTAGGGTTTCATAGGTTATAGGATTGTTTTGATATTTTGAAACATTCTTTTTCTTATTCCCAGAAGATGAAATCAAATGGAAATGGAGGTCAACATCTGTTGTTCCAAGACAGATCACGAAAACCTTCAAAGAAGACCTCTTTAATCAAGCACAAATTCTGTAAAGGAGAGTTTCCCATCTTCACATTTCTGCAGGAATGTTAAGGTGGCCATTAGCAAAAAATTAGGTAAAGTAAGGGGCCTGTCCCTCATTGGAAGGATACCCACAACAAAGAAGAAGAAACATGTCTAATTTCAAAGAGAATCAGGGTTTTTAGCACTAATTGGCTAAGCAGTATTGTCAACCAAGAAGCCAATGCATAAAACCACAAGGGAAAAGGTACAACAACACAACCAAGCATGAATTAAATATTTGTTGAAACTAGAAATGAAAATGAGAAGCATCCATGATGACAATAGGAAGATAGTTTTAATAGGCTCTTGAAGGTAATTTCTAGGGTTTGCCAAGGTAACCATGCTTCACTGCATCAAATGGAGGAGAATACAAAGAGTATCAGTGTGATAGAGATTAATTCTTCAAGAGCAATCAATTGCCCTCAAATGGTCAAAGAAAGAAGGCATAGGGTTAAGTTTCAAAATGGAAAACCAAGCTAATCATGAGTTTGTTGTTGAGTAACTAAAGTTTTCAAATTTCAAGAATGAAAAAGGAGACAGAAATAATTTGTGTCATGGCACCTGCAGCAAAACAGAAGTGGCCAAGAGAAGACATAGTGGACATGACTTACAGTCTTTGTCAAAATAGAGATATCACTATCGAAATCAGTGAGAGGGGAAGAAATTATATTTTCAGATCACCCACAAAAAAGATCATTTTTTTTTGTGTTTTAAGTCACCTCCTGTAAAAGGAAAAAGGAATATCAGTGATAAAGTGACAAGCTAAAACTCAAAACATTAGCAAAAGTGGCTATCTAGTTTTAATTTATTTTTCCAAGGGTATAAAAGCATCTCATTTATCACTCAAGCTCATTTCTCATTTGCAAAAGAGAGTGAAAGGTTTTCAAAGAGACACTTCAAGATTTCTAACAAACCTTGAGCAGAAAAAATTCTATGCTACGCTCCTGGAAAACCTCATTGCGCGCCTGTGTGCACCTTCATATGAGAATTCAGAAAAGCATTGCGCTTGTGAACGAACACTACGTATTTAGTAGCATGCAGACCCGGTAGAAGACCCGTGCATAGAAACACGTTCAGCAGAGGCCCGATTGACCCAAGTGCTAGCTGCAGGGACATTCATAGCCGACCCGACAACACGTGCAGAGGCCTGACTAGACCTGGTGCTATGCACAGGGACGTTCAGAGCCAACCCAACAACGCATGTAGAGGCTTAATTGGCTCAGGCGCTATGCACAGGGATGTTCAGATCCGACCTGACAACCATGCAGAGACATGATTGCTACGCTCATATGTTACATGTTTAGCCACGAAGCCCTCCGCGCTTATGCAAGCCTCCAAATGCCTCAAAACTATTCGAATTCTCTGCCTGGTACCTCATGAAGGTTTTTATAAGAGGTATTTAGATGCCTTACTCCCTTTCATATTGTTTAAAAGGCTAAGTTAGAGAGAAATGTAAAAAAATCCTAAAGGAAGAGAAAAACCTAGTCTCCATGCTAACAACACTATTGTTTAAAGGGCAGTCTTCCATCTACATGCTAAGGGCACACTGAAACTGTTTTTCTAAGAAGTTGCTCATCTGCCAAAACAATATCTCCATTTGCAAAATTAGCCTCCATACTGCCAAGCCTTGATGTTACTTTCTCCTCACTATCTCACTTGCCCCCTTCATATCATTTCACAAGCATTTCAGGGTTTTGATTTTCAAGGCAACAGTAAAAGGAAAAATGTCAAGAGAAGGCAGTAGTGGCAGTGGTGTGTAATGTTCCCAAATTTTAGCTCCAAGCTAAATAAAACATTACAGTTAGCAGTGTCTTTTAGCCGGTGAATAAATGGGTAGGAAGGCCCATAAGTCTCCTAAGAAGGAATAAAAACACTTCAAGTGTGAAAGGAGACCCTCTTTTCAGCTCAATAAAACACCTCCATGTGTGAACAGGGCTAGTATCATGTTGATTCAGTCTAATTTGACCAATTCAACAGCGCAGATGTGGAGGAGTAGGAATCAAGGAAGGAATAACACAGTTTTGGAGGGAGATGAATATCTTGATGGAAATGACATAATTGAGTGGGGCCAAGGGCAAGAAAACTCACATTCTATTTAAGGAAGTGGATGGAAGCCATTGTTCCCTATGTTTTAGATTATTATTCTGGTCTGCTTATATTTTTGCTTCCTCTTGCTGTTTAGCAGGGTTGCTGTGCTATTTAGCACCGGGTGTTCCCGAGTGGGAATCCCACCTCTTTCCTTGAGGAGCCTCTTGGGAGAGTTTTGCATTCATTTCCACATCAAGTTTTCAAGCCAAGCTTCAAGTTACTTCATCATCTCAGTTTGTGCAGGTCATTGTGTTGTGTTGCAGGGTGCAGCAGTGGAGGGGATTGGAATCCCACTTTCTGAGCTAGTTTTTTATTGGAGGGAGGTTTCCTTCCCTTGGGAGATTTGTTTGGAAATATCTTGAGCTAATTTCATATTTGTGGTATCAGGACACACATTTCCCAACATTTCTAGCACTGTTTCAGCCAGGGAATGCGTTATTTTTGGAGGCATCTTCAGTGGATATCTAGTGGCTTCTTTACAATGTTTCCTTGTGATTGAGAGGTTCATCCTTTCATGGGAGGAAGCCTTTGAGGGATCTACATCAGATATGATATCTTTCAGCCTTATACACTCTCATTCTTCAGTGTTGCAATGATTATTCCATAATTTTCTGAAGATCACATTTGTATTCAGAGTGTATGACAAGAAACCCTTTCCGGGTTTTCTTGTAATTGTAATAAGGAGACTAGATCTCAGTTTTTGAGAATGATTGTATAATATATGATAATATTTATTTTTCCTCCTAATTTATGATTTTAGACCCTCATAAGACTACGCAGTCTCCTTTGTGCATTATTTTTGAGTAGCAGTGTTTGGGGTTTTAGTGATTTTCAGCTACACTAGGTGTGGGAGGTCTGTTTACCTAACCTAGTTTCCTTTGCTTCCAATCTCCTTTTGGATTTAGCTGCTAGATGGATATATATAATGGATCTAAGTGATGATTTAAATTTTTATGGCATATATTTCTATAAATGCGTTTTTCTGTGAATGCATTACTAAGAAGTCCATTTTTAGAATATTTTAAGATATTGGACCATCAGTGCTTATTTTCCATATTTTGGGATATTATAGTGGCATCAAAGCTTCAATATTGGCTCAGCCTGTGGATATCAGGCCATTATACTATAAGAATAAGGATATATGGACCAAAAGGAGGAAATTCTTACAAAGCTTCTTCCAAGATCGATATAGAGCTTTCAAGAAGATTTGAAGAAAATAAGAATGGAGATGGAATCTCCAGAAGAGTTTGGATCTAGAGCTAGATCTAGATTTTCACATGGTGAGTGTGAGAATGCAACTACAATCCATGATGCAGAGCGCAGTCAGATTCCCAGATCTATCATGAGATGGATGAAAGCAGGGAGAATGCATAAAAGGAAAACTCTTAGTGATTTGTTGCAGGAGTATGAATCTCAAACTGAGACGTTTAGAGATCATACCACTCTGCAAGAGTTTTGCAAGATCCAGGTGAAGAGGAGAAAGCACCAAAACATTGATAGATTCTTTCTATCTACCTTTAATGGTTCACTAACATGTCCAACCAGGGCTTGGGTGGAAGAGCTAGACACCTTTTTGCAGCAGCATCAAATTTTTGAAAGTGAAGCCATCAGAATTGAAGCATTGAATTTCAGAGGTAAGGCCTATGCATGGTGGATTTTTGAATCTTGTTCTTTAAAAAATGCAAATACTTCCTCTTATGCAAGATTCATTAAAACATTGGTGTGAAAGTTTGATGGGAAAGTTCCTAAGACATATGTATTGGAGCAAGAAAAACATGAAAGAACAAAAACCTTGCATGTGATGGAGGAAGCTATAAACTTCACTCCACTTCAGAAAACCATGGGAGAAGCTGACACCTTACATCATACATTTTTAGAGGCAAGACCTCTATCTCCTATTCATAAACAAGAGGGCATGGGGATCTCTTTTTCACAAGATAATCCAATTATTGTAGGGTTGCCCATACACATTGATGAAGATGAGGGCAACACGGCCTTCACATCTAGAGAACATCTAGTACCTCAGGCAGAGAAAGGAGGAGCACATGCTCCAACAGGAGGGGCTCTTGTATCCTTGCAATATGTTCCCTAGGATCTCATACATGGAGGTCAAAGCACAATGAGTGAGCATCATGATTGTGAAGCATTGCAAATGGAAGGAGAAGGTAGGAAGGATGGGAAGCATCACTTGATGAGAGGCACACACCCTTATCTATTTCAGAGAGCTAATGCAAAGGGAAGGCAGACTATTCTACACTATGAAGGCAAGGGCAAGGTTGCCCAACCATATGCACAGTCTACTCTTGACATTGAAGTCTCACTACATGGAGGAATTCCACCTGGGAGGCCACCAGATCTAGAATTGATGAAAGACATCCTGCCTTTGGATTCACGACTCTTGGATTTTGGAGAGGTCAAGAGTTTGGAGGAAAAATTTGGCATGGGGGATGTCAAGGTAGCAAGAAATAGCATGAGGAGAGCTTCACATGCCAGATCACCAGCGCTGTCTCTTGGTTGGATTGATCCATATTGGAGGTCTCAACTCTTGGTGGAGTACTCCAAGGATCTTGGTGCTTGCATGGTTCTTGATGACCCATATGGAGATGATAGATACATGGTGGATGGTATGGTCATCTATTCTCATGGTAGAGTCTTCTTGAATAGAGCTTCTAAGCTCAAGGAGAAGTTGCTACATGTAGCACATGAGGACTTCTTTTCCATGCATTATGATGCATATCTTTCTTTGACAGAGGAGTTCACTTGGGAGGGCATACAACATGACATATTACAGTATATGGAGAGATGCATATCCCGAATGGTGATAGAGAGGTGGTCACAACCACTTCCCTACTCATTGGGGGTGAGGGAAAAATTCCAGTTGAGCCATTTCAGCTCAAGATCTCAAGTACATGATGGAGGAGGTATAATTTCCAATTTTGTATTGTACTTATTTTCCTTGTTTGAGCAGCATGATGTATTAAGAAGAATTATCCATTCTTTCATATTGTATGATTTACTTGTAACTACTTGTAGCATTGATTTTGGCTACCTTATTGGTGGTTTTTGGGGAAAGCCACATAATTCTTGGTGTGCACCATTGACACCAAATTGTATATTCATGATTCCATCTTATGGGATGATTGTGGTAGCAAAGAAGTGGTTGGGAAAGAACTTGTTATTTTTTGGTTTGATGCAGGAAAAGGATGCACTGCGCTGGTTCCCTTGGTGGAACTATGAACCACTCTCCGGTTGTATGGCAGCTTTTTCTTATTGCATTTTGCTTCCATTTACTGCTGATATTTTTATATTCATGAGAAGCATTGCTTGGAGAGTGCTTGATGTATTAGAGATGCCCATTGGGAGCACGATTCTCCCCACTTTACATGTTGTACATTTCAAGGGAAACCATGGGCAAACCATGATTGCCACATCACAATTCTTCCCTTCTTGTGGGAGGATCCACTTGAAGAACTTGAGGAGGCACTTCATGGTTGCATTGTTCGATGGGGGAACTTGGGCCATTCTTGGAGGCCATGTTATTTCAGCCCAAGGATAGAAATAGCCCCATGTAGAGAAACCATTTGGATGGAAGAACCCAATCTCTCCATGCGGCCCCAATACATTGTATAAACCTGGGGTTGATGATTCTTTTGATGAGCTACCTAGGATGGATCATTTCATTTGGATGATAGCATGGGTGAGGGAGTCACTCATTGGGAATGAGATTCTGCATGTTTTTCATCACTCCTAATTTGAGGAGGCCATGGGATAGCAAGCAGGTTTCCATTCACACATTCCACCTTTGATTGATGTGAGCCATTTGGTTTTTCATACGTGGGAGGAAACATTGGATGGAAGTTTTATTACAGATTATATTGATGCAGTGATAAAGGCCTTTGATGGGAGGCCATAAGAGGATGAGGGGAGAGATTTTTCTCTCCCTATACATTTTCTTAAGGAAAAGAAAAGTTTTTGGAGTGGAGGACTGTAATGTTCCCAAAGTTTAGCTTCAAGCTAAATCAAACATTAGAGTTAGCAGTGTCTTTTAGCCAGTGAATAAATGGGTAGGAAGGCCCATAAGTCTCCTAAGAAGGAATAAAAACACTTCAAGTGTGAAATGAGACCCTATTTTCAGCTCAATAAAACACCTCCATGTGTGAACAGGGCTAATATCATGTTGATTCAGTCTACGACCAAGTCAACAACGTAGATGTGGAGGAGTAGGAATCAAGGAAGGAATAATACAGTTTTGGAGGGAGATGAATCTCTTGATGGAAATGACCTAATTGAGTGTGGCCAAGGGCAAGAAAACTCACATTCTATTTAAGGAAGAGGATGGAAACCATTGTTCCTTATATTTTATATTATTTTTTTGGTCTACTTAGACTTTTGCTTCCTCTTGCTGTTTAGCAGGGTTGCTGTGTTGTTTAGCACTGGGTGTTCCCGAGCGGGAATCCCACCTCTTTCCTTGAGGAGCCTCTTGGGAGAGTTTTGCATGCATTTCCACATTAGGTTTTCAGGCCAAGCTTCAACTTACCTCATCAGTGCAGTTCTGCAGGTCATTATGCTGTTTTGTAGGGTGCAGCAGTGGAGGGGATTGGAATCCCACTTTCTGAGTGAGTTTTTCATTGGAGGGAGGTTTCCTTCCGTTGGGAGATTTTTTTGGAGAGATCTTGAGCTCATTTCAGATCTGTGGCTAGGGAATCTGTTATTTTTGGAGGCAGCTTTAGTGGATGATCTAGTGGCTTCTTTGCACTGTTTCCTTGTGATTGAGAGGTTCATCCTTTCATGGGAGGAAGCCTTTGATGGATATACATCAGATATGATATCTTTCAGCCCTATACACTCTCATTCTTCAGTGTTTCAGTGATTATTCAGTAATTTTCTGAAGATCACATTTGTATTCAGAGTGTATGACAAGAAACCCTTTCCAGGTTTTCTTGTAATTGTAATAAGGAGACTAGACCTCAGTTTTTGAGCATCATTGTATAATATATGAGTAGATCTATTTTTCCTCCTAATTTCTAAGTTGAAACCCTCATAAGACTGTGCAGTCTCCTTTTTGCATTATTTCTGAGTAGCAGTGTTTGGGGTTTAGTGTTTTTCGGCTACACCAGGTGTGGGAGGTCTGTTTACCTCACCTAGTTTCCTTTGTTTCTGATCTCCTCTTGGATTTAGATGATAGATGGATATATCTATTATATATAAGTGATGATTTAAATTTTTATGGCATATATTTATGGAAATGCGTTTTTCTGTGAATGCATTAATGAGCAGTCCATTTTTGGAATATTTTAAGATATTCCCATCACTGCTTATTTTCCCTATTTTCAGATATCACATGGTGAGGGAGACCAAGGGCCTAGAAGACAGCAGAAAAAGGGTGGAAGGGTAAATAGATTTGAGCCAATGAATACCAAAGAGTTGATGGCCTCTCCCATGACAGTTGCATATTTCCAAGAGGTGGGTTGTTTTGACTAGGGCGAAGCTGCTACATTTTCCCTATTATATTTATATAAGTATTGATAATATGTCATACATTGTGCAAAAGAGACCTCTTTCACAAAAAATGCAAAGTATTTTTCACCATTCTCTTATCAATATGATTGTGTTGCATCAATTAGAGCAATAGGGTATCCCATGGGAAGTGTTCATCAGCCTTGAAGTTTTCACAAACCAACAACCTCCTCATTAGCCAAATCTACCCTCATCGTCTCATCCACCTCCTTCCACTCCTCCATCACCCCCCACTGACCATGACTCTTCATCCACACGTGAATCTTCTCCCCAAGATAACCTCCCTACCTCACCTTCTCCTCAAACATAAAATCAAGAAGAAACAGATGATGAAGAGGAAGAAAATGATGATGAGGAAGAAGATAAAATTTATGAAGAGGAAGAAAATGATGGTGAGGAATAAGAGACAAAATATTAAGAGGAAGAAAATGATGATGAGGAATAAGAGACAAATGATGAAGAGGAATAAAATGAGGAAGAAGAAATAGAAAATGAAGAAGAGGCAGAGAATGATGAAGAGGAGGATAATGATGAAGATAAAGAGATAGAGGCAAATTATGAAGACAAAGGTAGTGAGAAAAATAGTAAGGAAGATGTAGATGATGAGAAAGAGAAGGAAGAAGGTAATGAACAGGGAAGTTATGAAAAGGACAGTGAAAAAGAGGCTAGCAATGAAGAAGAGGATGAAAATGAAAAAGATATGGAAAATGATGACAATGATAAAGGTGATAACAGTGAGGAAAGTGCAAAAGATAAAGAGGCCAGCATGGATAAAAATGAAAACAGTGAGGATAGCACAGAGGGTAGTAAAGAGGTTGAGGAAAATGAAGACGAAAATGCACAAAATAGTAATGAAGAAACTGATAAAAACACCTCTAATAGTGACCACACAGAAAAATTATAATGGCCATGATAATGTTGCAAACACAAAGGACAGTGATGAAGAAGAAACCATAATGACTCATAGCCCTAATGATGAAGACAACAGTGACATTATGGACCAAAAAAGAAGTGAATAGGTTGATGACAGTGGTGAATATCATGACAGTAATGTTAGCATGAAATAAGATGAAGGTAAGTCTCAAGAGGACATTCAATAACACAGTGCAAAAGACATGAATATAGATATCATTGATGTAAAGAAAGTAAGTCTTGAAATCAACCATAATGAGGGCATTCTAGTAGACAAATTTGGGTTTTTTCTTCTCACATATCAAAAGGGGTCAAGGCTTGTGTTTCCTACCTCTAAAAGGCAAGGGACCATGCCATCCACCTCAACTCAGCCACTAGACAAAGGGAAACAAAAGGTAAGGGAAGAAGAAGAAGATCACGAGGTTGAGAGGGACTTCGAAATCATTCAAGTTGATAGTGATGAGGAGAATGAAGCTTAGTGCAGTTTTTTCGAAGAACAAGCACCACCGGTTTTTCCAGGATGGCCGCTCTTCAATGAAGCTTAGTGGGCCTTCCTAGATGGAAGAGCACCACTAAGCTCACTATGTAGTAGTCCAGCCTTTCTCCCACATAGAGCTCTTTTCGAAATAAGTTTGGTTGTTTTGAATAAAGTTTGTTTGTTATTTCATCAATATATTTTCTTTGGTTGTTATTGCTCATAATTTTTTTGAGAAGTTTCAAAATGTGAGCACCACTAAGTTCAAGAAGTAATAGTCCAACCTTTTTCCCACATAGAGCTCCTTAAGAAATAATTTAGGTTTTTTCAATAAAGTTTGGTTTTTATTTCATCAATATTTTTTCTTTGGTTGTTATTGCTCGAATTTTTTTTTGAGAAGTTTCAAAATGTTGTATATATCCCAACCAAATCAGGGTTTCAAAAAAAAGTCTAAGTTGAAGTTACTTGTATGTTTTGAATAATTTTATGTTCATTCGGTGTACGGTATTCTGATTATTTATTAATAACAACAATTTTATTCTACATATTATTTTTTTTAATTGTGTATGGAATTCTAATGAGTTATTAATAACAACAATTTCATTTGCTATATTATTTTTTCAATTTCTAAATTTATTCACATATGTGGATCAAACGCATCTTGATATTTTCTCTTTTAAAAATTGAAGGGGTTTGATATAATGGTGAAGATCTAGGAACTTTTCACTATTGTGCAAGGTTCAATTCCCATTAGATTCTAACACTAAATCCATGATGACCATTGATGTAGAGATTCAATGTATGGTTAGGACAATAGAAATTATATTAAAAATGATCATGTGACCTTTGCATAGAAGATATCATTAAAATGTATATATAATTAAAATGTTGTTGAGATATGTCGATAAATTTTATTAATGAAAAATACTATTGAACAATGTACATCAACATGTGGTTATGTTTGTTGAAGGTTGATGTTTATAGGAACAATTAATAGATTTGTGAGTTAAAATAACAATATCAAGAAATTAAAATATCTATTATATTTTATTAACGTTGATTATCACAATTTCATAATTTCAGCCAAAAATGATAAAAATATAATACTTAGACATGACTTGTATTTATTGTTTAAACATCTATATTTTTCCACTTAAAAATATGGTTTATTTATACTTATAATTATGAATAAAGTTTTATTGTTTAAATATTTAAATTTGTTCTTAATATTAAATAAATAAATAAACTATTTTAAAGTTATTTTAAATACAATTATTATTATACACAATTAATAAATATTTGCAATAGTTTTATATATTAGTTAAGTAAATCAAATTATTTTTTCTTTCATATTAACTTGGTAACATAAATAAGCTTAAATAATATATTTTAAAATAAATTAGTGAATCAATTACCACATCTTATATAAACTTAATTGTATACAATCAACCAAGAAATTGTTTAAGTCAAACTCCATGACCAAGAAATTAATGGATTGGTTCACCATTCCATAACATGTTTAGGAAGTTGTTTTTAGTGAGACTTTTTGGAGTTTCTAGTGCACTGGAGGAATCGTACAAAAAAATTTGAGGTGAAATTGGGATTGAGCACCTTAAAAAAACCCTTAGGGCACTTCTATTGTGCAAGATTACCCATCAAAATTTTGTTTTCTAGGATTTTAGAGAAGTTAGACTAGAAAAACCTAGAAGAAAAGCCTTCAAAAAGTCAAAATAAAGACAACTCACATGTCTAGTTCCATATATATATATATATATATAGTTAAGTTATAGATGGAAATATATTTTTTCATTGGAATTCACTAAAATTTAGCGATGCAATTTTAATCAACAATGTGACTTTTTGTTGTTGTTTAAAAAATGTTTTTTTAATGTATAAATAGATTTAAAAACTATAGCTTTTAAAAATTTATGTAATATTTTGATTAAAATTAACCAAACAAGTACCATCATAAGATTCATTTCATATATATATATACTTAGTCTAACATCAAAATGAGAGAATACAATTTCAAGATTTTTTTGTTAATTAAAATACATTTTTGAATGTATAAATGGATTCAAGGGAGTGGCCACTAGAATTATGCAATTTAAATAATTTATAGTCATTTTATTTTAAATCTCTTTGTGATTTTGATTAAAATTAACCAAAAAAATGGTAGTCAAAATATTCATTCCTTTAGACTATAGGTGTGTGTGTGTGTGTGTGTGTGGAATTAAGTTGTGCCAAAAAATTCATTTATTTAGACTACATGTGTGTGTGCATGTGTGTGTATATATATACGGAATTAAGTTGTGCCGCAAAAAGAAAAAAAAATGGCGGGTAGGGATTTTGACAACAAACACCAAGGCTAAGGGGCGAAGCACATTCACACTCATATGGGCATTGCGGCCATCTCTTTCTTGTATACATGAGCCTACGCACTAGGCCGCTTACCCCTCCACACTCCAGAGTGCCGAGTATCAGGTTCTACGTCAGTTGGAACGTGCCATTTCCCAGGTATAAGGGTTTGAATCGGTACAATAGAAGCAACCCCCTCATGAGGTGCAATATCAATTGTATAGGCGTTGTCGTCTTGGGGTTGTCGTCTTAGGGTGGGATGTACGATGCTATTTTGGGATTCGACGCTCTCAGGGACTCAATGGGGTTTTCACCCCATATACTACATCACATGGTGGCGATACACAGTATCCTACATCCTCTTTCTCCTACGCTTTGGAACATGGCCCCCTTAGAACCCTATCTTTGCAGCCATTGCTGAAGCCCATGGATGTAAACACAGCCTACATTGAAAATGAGTTAATTTATGCATATTTTCAGCTATTTATTAAACCCCCTGTGGCTCATAGTTTATTAATTTGGGCTCATGAAAATGTTGGGGTCGGAGACCTGAAACTAAATATCAGCATAAATTCTAGTTATCCTTGCCATATTCAATCTCTGATCCACAGGGGGACATCCCTTCAGGAACACTGCAAACTAAAAGATTACACCATATCTGCTAGTTCCACTATCATCCTCAATCTGAGACAGAGGGGTGGTGCCGCAGAAGAGCTCAGAACTCCTCGAAATGCAAGGGGAACTAATACCTCAAAACCTAACCAATTGAAAGGACCCTCTTATAGTAATATACTTCAGGGGAAAAATAAATATGCTACTCCACCACCACCAGCTAAAAATGTCCCCAAACCTTATATAGTTGAGAAAACAAATTTCATTCTAGAAGTGAACATAGAAATTCCAGAAATAAACTAACACCGAACTTCATTTGAATCTCAAGTGATAATCTACAGATTTAACAGCCTCTTGCAAAAACGAGTGGAACTCTTCCATTGGATTTTCACAAACTAGACTATGGATTGTGAAATCCACCTCTGTTCAAAGGGGTTTCTCATCGTTAAGTTCTCTACCTTGGAATCCAAATATATCATCCATAGGGAGGGACCATGGTTTTTGGGATCCACTGGGCTCTTCATCACACCTTGGTTCCCATATTTTGATGTAAACACCATGGAAGTGACTATAATTCCAGTCTGGGTCTGGCTTTACAACCTGCCCCTTCATTTTTGGCATGAAAGTGTATTTTTTTGCATTGGAAACATACTTGGGAGATATATCAAAACATACACACAACAATTGGAGGAGCGAGTCTACACATTTTCCTGAATATGTGTGGAAGTTGACCTCAGTAAAGGGCTACCAGAATCCATACAAATTAAACACAAACAACATACATGGACACAACATATTGATTTCAAAAATACTGCATTCAGGTGCCGAATATGCAGAAATACTCATCATTTTAAAAAATCATGTCCGGAATAAAAAACAGATAATAGAAAAAAAAGTCATGGAAAACTCCCAAAGGGTGCCAATTTACCTCAGACGAACTAGAACAGGAGGCAAAAGAGGAAGAGGATGTCCCCAATCTAGATGAACATCATCATACAACCACCGAAACAGAGTCAAAAGAAGAGGAGATGTAAGATCCTTTCCACATTAACCCTAGGGTACAGTTGGAAAAGGACCTTGAGGCACTAGACTTGGCCCAGAACAAAAGACACCACATCTTAGACAATTTAGATTCAGATAAGGAAAATGGAGCTAACATGGAATATAATGAGCTCGACCTTATCTCAACCACACCAACACAAGGTGCTTGGGAGAAGGTCGAAAAGAGGAAAGGGAGGAAAAAATAATAATTTTTCTCCCCATTTATTATTTTACTTGCAGTCTCATAGTTTGTTTTGAATGAAATTTACTAGCACACGTAAGATGTAATTTTGTTTTAGTATAAAATTACGAAATTTTCCTTGGAAAAATAAACTAATATATATATATATATATATATTATTTTTTCAATGGTATTAGATTTAATAATAAAATGTGAGGACATTTTTACCATTTTGTAAATTTCAATTTTGTGAGAATGGTTTACAATGAAAGCTATGGTTTGAGGTAGTGGTGGGACATATAGTTGTAATTAGAGAGTTTATGTTAATTTTCCCATGATGTACACACATAATTCTATCAAACCCATCCCAAGTGTTTCTTTCTAAATCTTAAAGGGGTTGGATGTAATGGTGTAGAGTGAAGGGTTTTTCACTATTGTGTAAGGCATAATTCCCATGAAATCGTAACGGTGAAGCCATGATGCACCTTGATGTAGAGGTTCAATATGTGGTTACAGCGATAGAGCTTATATTAAAAATGGTCATGTGACTTCTGAACTCATAAGTGGATTAATATATCCCTCCATGTCCTTTAGCATCCCATTATATGTAGAACAGGTTGTGATTGGATGTGTTATGTTTGGGAACTCCTTGTGGAAAGGTCATCCACTTGAAATATTAAGGGTATAAAAAATCCAAAAATGTTCTAGATTGGTATGGACTAGACAAAGTGCAATCCTCAAGTGATTTTAAATTCTTACATGCTCTTCAATTATGGTTTCTTAACAAGAAACCTAATTTTCCAAGATAAAGAGATACTCTCAAGGATAAAAGTATAAAATTTTATAAATTATTTAGAAATATTTAATATATATTTCATTAATAATTATATATAATTTGTTTCCACATTTTAATTGATAATAATATTTTAATTTTTAATTTTATTTTTACACTAATGATCCAATGACTAAGAAAGAGTAGAATTTTGTATTGACCATGGATGGAGTGAAAATTTGAGGGGGTTGTCTCATATTTGAGCATAATCAATAAAAACTAAGGATGTCCTTTGAGGAAATATGATATGGGTGGTGAGGGAGTTAACAACCCTCCTCAACCACTCGGTGGTGAACATTTTAATTCTTAATGTTATAAATAATAATGATAATTTATTAGGCCCATGAGGCATTGAAAAGAGAGTGACAAGTTGTTATGTTAAGGAAATAGATGGTGAAAATGTCACAAACTTCGTGGGAAATAATCCACCATGCTATTGTATCTGAAGTCCGGTGTGATTCTGAAATAATATTGATACCATAGATGCCTTTGGATAGTGGTCACTCAAACCACAAGTTCTACATACTAGTCATCTCATAATTCACATTACCTAATAAGTAATCAAATAATAATAATAATAATTGATTATATTTTTAAATTTAAATTTTATTTGAGATTTTAAACTTATGTGATCCATATCTATTTTTCAATCAAAAATATTCTTGAAATCACATCATAATTGTTCATCATGAGGAAAATGATGAACTATAATAAGTATTTAGAAACGTGTGGACTCTTTAAAATTATGATGTGATTTCTGTTAGTCAACAGTAATTTTTTCCTTTTTATAGATGACTAAGTGCTTATCCTAGATTTCTAGAAACAAAATTCATGAATATTGTGAGTTCTATAAATCTTACTGCTTTCCTTATCCTTAGGATCAATTTTTCAGAATTTTGCTGTCCTATCATATCAGGGCTAGCCTATCACTCCGAGAAGACCCATCATGGGCTCATGCCACTATGTTTCACTATGTTTCCCCCCCTGACCTTAGCACTCTGTTTTGGCCTGCCTATTTCCTCCACTTTCCACCTAGGATCACCAACAAACCTACTCACTCTTGTGTTTCCTGGATACATCAAGGATTGATGGTCTCAAAACTATCTCTGTTGGCTCTTTAGATAAATCAGTTACATTGGATTTTGGATCTTAAATACATCAAAATATCAAAAACTCTGTTTTTTATACTTGAGGACCCAAAGCCAAGTTTTCAGTCAAAGACAAGCCCAAAAGCCTCCCACTAGGTCATCTAGGGTTTCATAGGTTATAGGATTTTTTTGGTATTCTGAAACACTATTTTTCTTATGCCAAGAAGATGAAATAAAATGGAAAGGGAGGTCATCATCTGTTGTTCCAAGACAGATCACGAAAACCTTCAAAGAAGACCTCTTTAATCAAGCACAAATTCTGCAAAGGACAGTTTCCCATCTTGACATTTCTACAGGAATGTTAAGGTGGCCATTAGTAGAAAATTAGGTAAAGTAAGGGGCCTGTCCCTCATTGGAAGGATACCCACAACAAAGAAGAAGAAGCATGCCTAATTTCAAAGAGAATCAGGGTTTTTAGGACTAATTTTCTAAACAGTATTGTCAACCAAGAAGCCAATGCAGAAAACCACAAGGGAAGTGGTATAGCAGCACAACCAAGCATGAATTAAAGATTTGTTGAAACTAGAAATGAAAATGAGACGCATCCATGATGACAACAGGAAGATAGTTTTAATAGGCTCTTGAAGGTAATTTCTATGGTTTTCCAAGGTAACCATGCTTCATTGCATCAAAGGGAGGAGAATGCAAAGAGTATCAGTGTGATAGAGATTAAGTCTTCAGGAGAAGTCAATTGCCCTCAAATGGTCAAAGAAAGAACGCATAGGGTCAAGTTTCAAAACGAAAAACCAAGCTAATCATGAGTTTGTTGTTGAGTAACTAAAGTTTTCAAATTACAAGAATGACAAAGGAGACAAAAATAATTTTTGTCATGGCATCTGCAACAAAACAGAAGTGGCCAAGAGAAGACATAGTGGACATGACTTACAGTCTTTGCCAAAATAGAGATATCACTGTCGAAATCACTGAGAGGGGAATAAATTATATTTTCAGGTCACCCAAAAAAAATATCATTTTTTTTTGTGTTTTAAGTCACGTCCTGCAAAAGGAAAAAGGAATATCAGTGATAAAGTGACAAGATAAAACTCAAAACATTAGCAAAATTGGGTATCTATTTTTAATTTATTTTTCCAAGGGTATAAAAGTATCTCATTAATCACTCAAGCTCATTTTTCATTTGCAAAAGAGAGTGAAATGTTTTCAAAGAGATATTTCAGGATTTCTCAGGAACCTTGAGCAGGAAAAACTCTGTGCTACGCTCGTGGAAAACCTCATTGCGCGCTTGTCTGCACCTTCCTATGAAAACTCAACAAAGCGTTGTGCTTGTGAACAAACACTACGCATTTAACAGTGTGCAAACCCGGCAGAAGACCCGTGCACAGAAACACATTTAGCAGAGGCCCGAATGGCCCAGACGCTACGCGCAGGGACGTTCCGAGCCGACCCGACAGCACGTGCAGAGGCCCGACTGGACTGGGTGCTATGCTCAGGGACGTTCAGAGCCAACCTGATAGCACGTGCAAAGGCCTGAATGGCTTGGTTGCTACGTACAGGGATGTTCAGATCCGACCCGACAACCGTGCAAAGAGGCGACTACTACACTCATGTGTTACGCGTTTAGCCACGAAGCCCTCCACGCCTATGCAAGCCTCCAAATGCCTCAAAAGTATTCAAATTATCTGCTTGGTACCTCATGAAGGTTTTTATAAGAGGTATTTAGATGCCTTTCCCCCTTTCATACTATTTAAAAGGTGAAGTTAGAGAGAAATGTAAAAAAACCCTAAAGGAAGAGAAAAACCTAGTCTGCATGCTAACAACACGGTTGTTTAAAGGGAACTCATCCATCTACATGCTAAAGGCAAACTGAGACTATTTTGCTAAGGATTTGCTCATCTGCCAAAAAAATATCTCCATTTGCAAAATTAGCCTCCACACTGCCAAGCCTTAACATTAATTTCTCCTCACTATCTCACTTGCCCCCTTCATATCATTTCACAAGCATTTTAGGGTTTCAATTTTCAAGGAAACAGTAAAAGGAAAAATTTCAAGAGAAGGCAGTAGTAGTAGTGGTTTTTAATGTTCCCAAATTTTAGCTTCAAGCTAAATGGAACATTAGAGTTAGTAGTGTCTTTTAGCCGGTGAATAAATGGGTAGGAAGGCCCATAAGTCTCCTAAGAAGGAATAAAAACACTTCAAGTGTGAAAGGAGACCCTCTTTGCAACTCAATAAAACACCTCCATGTGTGAACAGGGCTAATATCATTTTGATTCAGTCTACTTTGACCAAGTCAACAGCGCAGATGTGGAGGAGTAGGAATCAAGGAAGGAATAACGCAGTTTTGGAGGGAGATGAATCTCTTGATGGAAATGACCTAATTGGGTGGGGCCAAGGGCAAGAAAAATCACATTATATTTAAGGAAGAGGATGGAAACCATTGTTCCTTATGTTTTATATTATTATTTTGGTCTACTTAGACTTTTTCTTCCTCTTGCTTTTTAGCAGGGTTGTTGTGTTGTTTATCACTGGGTGTTCCTGAGCGGGAATCCCACCTCTTTCCTTGAGGAGCCTCTTGGGAGAGTTTTTAATTCATTTCCACATTATGGTTGTAGGCCACGCTTCATCTTACTTCATCAGCGCATTTTCTGCAAGTCATTGTGTTGTGTTGCAGGGTGCAGTGGTGGAGGGGATTGGAATCCCACTTTTTGAGCTAGTTTTTCATTGGAGGGAGGTTTCCTTCCCTTGGGAGATATGTTTGGAGAGATATTGAGCTCATTTAAAATCTGTGGTATTAGGCCACACATTTCCCAACATTCCCAGCATTGTTCCAGCTAGGGAATGCATTATTTTTGGAGGCATCTTCAGTGGATGATCTAGTGGCTTCTTTGCAATGTTTCCTCATGATTGAGAGTTTCATCCTTTCATGGGAGGAAGCCTTTGAGGTATCTACATAATATATGATATATTTCGGCCTTCTAAACTGTCATTCTTCAGTTTTTCAGTGATTATTGAGTAATTTTCTGAAGATCATATTTGTATTCAAAATGTATGACAAGAAACCCTTTCCGGGTTTTCTTGTAATTGTAATAAGGATACTAGATCTCAGTTTTTGAGCATGATTGTCTAATATATGAGAAAATATATTTGTCCTCCTAATTTCTAATTTTAAACCCTCGTAATACTGTGTAGTCTCCCTTTTGCATTATTTCTGAGTAGCAGTATTTGGGGTTTTAGTGATTTTCAGCTACACTAGGTGTGGGAGGTTTGTTTACCTCACCTAGTTTCCTTTGCTTCTGATCTCCTCTTGGATTTAGATGCTAGATGGATATATATAATGGATCCAAGTGATGATTTACATTTTTATGGCATATATTTCTAGAAATGTGTTTTTTGTGAATGAATTCCTGAGCAGTCCATTTTTGGAATATTTTAAGATATTCCCATCACTGCTTATTTTCCCTATTTTGGGATATTACAGTGGTATCAAAGCTTCAATCTTGGCACAACCTATGGACCTCAGGCCATTATACTATAAGAATAAGGAGAGATGGACAGAAATAAAGACATGCTTACAAAGCTTCTTCCAATATCGATACAGAGCTTTCAAGAAGATCTAAAGAAAATAGGAATGGAGATGGAATATCGAGAAGAGTTTGGATCTAGAGCTAGATCTAGATTTGCACATGGTGAGTGTGAGCATGCAACTACACTCCATGATGCACAACGCAGTCAAATTCCCAGATATATCATGAGATGGATGAAAGGAGGGAGAATTCCTAAGAGGAAAACTCTTAGTGATTTGTTGCAGGAGTATGAATCTCAAACTGAGAGGTTTAGGGATCATACCACTTTCCAAGAGTTTTGCAAGATCCAGGTGAAGAGGATCAAGCAGAAGAACATGGATAGATTCTTTCTATTTACCTTTGATGGTTCACCTACATGTTCAGCCAGGGCTTGTGTGGAAGGGCTAGACACCTTTTTGCAGCAACATCAAATTTCTGAAAGTAAAGCCATCAGAATTGTAGCATTACATTTCAGAGGTAAGGCCTATGCATGGTGAATTTTTGAATCTTGTTCTTTAAAAAATGAAAATACTTCCTCTTATGCAAGATTCATTCAAACATTGGTGGGAAGGTTTGATGGGAAAATTCCTAAGACACATGTATTGGAGCAAGAAAAACTTGAGAGGACAAAAACCATGCATGTGATGGAGGAAGCTATAAACTTCACTCCACTTCAGAAAACCATGGGAGAAGCTGAAAACTTAAATCATACATTGTTAGAGGCAAGACCTCTATCTCCTATTCATAAAAAATAGGGCTTGGGGATCTCTTTTTCACAAGAGAATCCAATTATTGGAGGGTTTCCCATACACATTGATGAAGATGAGGGCAACAGGGCCTTCACATCTAGAGCAAATCTAGTGCCTCAGGCAGAGGAAGAAGGATCACATGTTCCAATAGGAGGGATTCTTGTATCCTTGCAAGAATTTCCCCAGGATCTCATACGTGGAGGTCAAATCACAATCAGTGAGTAGCATAATTGTGAAGAATTGTAGATGGAAGGAGAAGGTAGGAAGGAAGGGCAGAATTACTTGATGAGAGGCACACACACTTCTCTATTTCAGAGAGATAATGCAAAGGGGGGGTGGATTGTTCTGCGCTATGAAGGCTAGGGCAAGGTTGCCCAACCATATGTACAATCTACTCTTGACATTGATGTCTCACTACATGGAGGCATTCCACTTGGGAGGCCACTAGATCTAGAATTGAGGAAAGACATCTTGTCTTTGGATTCATCACTCTTGGATTTTGGAGAGGTGAAAAGTTTGGAGGAAAAATTTGGATGGGGGGCGTCAAGGTAGCAGGCATTAGCATGAGGATAGCTTCACATGCCAGATCACCAGCGCTGTCTCTTGGGACGATTGATCCATATTGGAGGTCTCAACTCTTGGTAGAGTAATCCAAGGATCTTAGTGCTTGCATGGTTCTTGATGACCTAGATGGATATGATAGATATATGGTGGATGGTATGGTCATCTATTCTCATGGCAGAGTCTTCTTCACTAGAGCTTCTAAGCTCAAGGAGAAGCTGCTACATGTAGCACATGAGGACTTCTTTCCCATGCATTATGATGCATATCTTTCTTTGACAGAGGAGTTCACTTGGGAGGGCATCCATCATGAAATATTGTAGCATATGGAGAGATGCATAGCCTGAATGGTGATAGAGAGGAGGTCACAGCCACTTCCCTACTCATTGGAGGTGAGGGAAAAATTCCATTAGAGACATTTCAACTCAAGATCTCGAGTACGTGATGGAGGAGGTATAATTTCACATTTTGTATTGTGCTACTTTTCCTTGTTTGAGCAGCATGATGTATTAAGAAGAATTATCCATTCTTTCATATTTTATGATGTACTTGTAGTATTGATTTTGGCTACCTTATTGGTGGTTTGCGGGGAAAGCCACATAATTCTTGGTGTGCACCATTGACACCAAATTGTATATTCATGATTCCATATTATGGGATGACCGTGGCAGAAAAGAAGTGGCTGGGAAAGCAATTGTTTTTTTTTTTTTTGATGCAGGCAAAGGATGCACTGCGCTATTTCCATTGCTGGAACTATGAACCACTCTCCGGTTGTCATATGACATCTTTTTCTTATTGCATTTTGCTTCCATTTACTACTGATATTTTTATATTCATGGGAAGAATTGCTTGGAGAGTACTGGAGGTGTTAGATATGCCCATTGGGAGCATGATTCTCCCCACTTTACATGTTGTACATTTTAGGAGAAACCATGGGAAAACCATGATTGCCACATCAAAATTTGTGGGAGGAACCACTTGAAGAACTTGAGGAGGCACTTCATGGCTGCATTGTTTGATGGGGGAACTTGGGCCATTATTGGAGGCCATGTTATTTCAACCCAAGGACAGAAACAGCCCCATGTTTACCATAAATGGAGAGAGAAACCATTTGGATGGAAGAACTCAATCTCTCCATGCAGCCCCAATACATTGTATAAACCCGGGGTTGATGATTCTTTTGACGAGCTACCTAGGATGCCTCATTTCATTTGGATGATAGCATGGGTGAGGGAGTCAATCATTGGGAATGAGATTCCTCATGTTTTTCGTCACTCCTACTTTGAGGAGGCCATGGGATAGCAAGCAAGTTTGTGGATTATCTTGATGCAGTGATGGATGCCATTGATGGGAGGCCACAGGAGGAGGAGGGGAGAGATTTTTCTCTCCCTATACATTTTCTTGATGAAAAGCAAAGGTTTTTGAGGGGAGGACTGTAATTTTCCCAAATTGTGGCTTCAAGCTAAATGGAACATTAGAGTAAATAGTGTCTTTTAGACAGTGAATAAATGGGTAGGAAGGCCCATAAGTCTCGTAAGAAGGAATAAAAACACTTCAAGTGTGAAAGGATACCCTCTTTATAGCTCAATAAAACACCTCCATGTGTGAATAGGGCTAATATCATGTTGACTCAGTCTACTTTGACCAAGTCAACAGCGTAGATGTGGAGGAGTAGGAATCAAGGAAGGAATAACACATTTTTGGAGGGAGATGAATCTCTTGATGGAAATGACCTAATTGAGTGGGGCCAAGGGCAAGAAAACTCACATTCTATTTAAGGAAGAGGATGGCAGCCATTGTTCCTTATGTTGTATATTATTATTTTGGTCTACTTAGACTTTTGCTTCCTCTTGCTCTTTAGCAGGGTTGTTGTGTTGTTTAGCACTGGGTGTTCCTGAGCGGGAATCCCACCTCTTTCCTTGAGGAGCGTCCTGGGAGAATTTTGCATGCATTTCCACATCAATTTTCCAGGCCAAGCTTCAACTTACTTCATCAGCATAGTTTCTGCAGGTCATTGTGTTGTGTTGCAGGATGCAGTAGTGGAGGGGATTGGAATCCCACTTTCTGAGCTATTTTTCATTGGAGGGAGGTTTCCTTCCCTTGGGAGATCTGTTTGGAGAGATATTGAGCTCATTTAAGATCTGTGGCATCAGGCCACACATTTCCCAACATTCCCGACACTGTTCCAGCCAGGGAATGCATTATTTTTGGAGGCAACTTCAGTGGATGATCTAATGGCTTCTTTACACTGTTTCCTTGTGATTGAGAGGTTCATCCTTTCATGGGAGGAAGCCTTTGAGGGATCTACATCAGATCTGATATATTTCAGCCTTATACACTCTCATTCTTTATTTTTTCAATTATTATTCAGCAATTTTCTGAAGATCACATTTGTATTCAGAGTGTATCACAAGAAACCCTTTCCGGGTTTTCTTGTAATTGTAATTGAGCATGATTGTCTAATATATGAGAATATATCTTTTTCCTCCTAATTTTTGAGTTGAAACCCTCATAATACTACGCATTTTCCTTTGTGCATTTTTTCTGAGTAGCAGTGTTTGGGGTTTTAGTGATTTTCAGCTACACTAGGTGTGGGAGGTCTGTTTACCTCAGCTAGTTTCCTTTGTTTCTGATATCCTCTCAGATTTAGATGCTAGATGGATATATATAATGGATCCAAGTGATGATTTATATTTTTATGGAATATATTTCTGGAAATGCGTTTTTCTGTGAATGCATTGCTGAGCAGTCCATTTTTGGAATATTTTAAGATATTCCCATCACTACTTATTTTCCCTTTTTTGGGATATTACATGGTGAGGGAGGCCAAGGGCCTAGAATACAGCAGAAAAAGGGTGGAAGGGTAAACAAATTTGAGCCACTGAATATGAAAGAACTGATGCCCTCTCCCATGACAGTTTCATACTTTCAAGATATGGGTTGTTTTGACTTCTGTGAGAGGGTATAATAGGTCCAGATTCATCCTGAGTTAACCAGGAATTTCATCCTTAATGTTCATGACCATCAAGAGAACTTAGTAGGAGCGAAATTTGAGCTATCCATCAATACCATCTCCATGGCCACTGGGATACCTAGTATGGGAGAAAAGTGGTTCAAACAGGAAAATTCAGACCTAAGCCATCATCAACCCTTCTTGAAACCCAGATACCAAGCTGAATGCAAATCCGTTTTTCCATTTTCACATCTACTGGAGAGATATGCGCCATTAATGAGAATCATCATGAAATAATTCACCTGTGAGGGTAGGTTTTCTAGACTTTATTCCTACCACATAAGACTGCTCATGCACTTCAATAGGGCCAAGATACTACATTTTCCCTATAGAAGTATTGATAATATGTCATACATTGTGAAAAAGAGACCTCCTTCACAACAAATGGAAAGTATTTTTCACCATTCTCTTATCAAGACGATTGTGTTGTATCAATTAGAGCAACAGGGTATCCCATGGGAAGTGTTCATCACCGATGAAGTTTTCACAAACCCACAGCCTCCTCATCAGCCAAATCTACCCTCATCATCTCATCCACCTCCCTCCACTCCTCCATCACCCCCCACTGACCATGACTCTTCATCCACACGCGAATCTTCTCCCCAAGATAACCTCCCTACCTCACCTTCTCCTCAAACATAAAATCAAGAAGAGACATATGATGAAGAGGATGAAAATGATGATGAGGAAGAAGAGAAAAATTATGAAGAGGAAGAAAATGATGATGAGCAAGAAGAGACAAATGATGAAGAGGAAGAAAATGAGGAAGAAGAAACAGAAAATGAAGAAGAGGCAGAGAATGATGAAGAGGAGGATAATGATGAAGATAAAGAGACAAAGGAATATTATGAAGAAAAAGGTAGTGAGAAAAATAGTGAGGCAGATGTAGATGATGAGAAAGAGGAGGAAGAAGGTAATGAACAGGGCAGTTATGAAAAGGACAGTGACAAAAAGGCCAGCAATGAAGAAGAGGATGACAATGAAAAAGATATGGAAAATGATGACAATGATAAAGGTGATAACAATGAGTAAAGTGAAAAAGATAAAGAGGCCAGCATGGATAAAAATTAAAATAGTGAGGACAGTACAGAGGACAGTAAAGAGTTTGAGGAAAATGAAGATGAAAATGCACAAAATAGTAATGAAAAAACTGATAAAAACACCTCTAACAGTGACCACACAGAAAATGATAATGGCCATGATAATCTTGCAAACACAAAGGACAGTGATGAAGAAGAAACCATAATGACTCATAGCCCTAATGATGAAGACAACAATGACATTATGGACCATAAAATCAGTGAAGAGGTTGATGACAGTGGTGAATATCATGACAATAATTTTAGCATGAAATAAAATGAAGGTAATTCTCAAGAGGGTGAAGTAAGACAATTCTCTACAATTCTTGTTTTTATGTCAAAGCATAATTTGCGATAAAAATATGAGTTTAGTGGAGTTGAAGTTGAAAAACATAGAAAATTACAATTTTCAACGTCAAAAAAGGGCAAAAAGTGTTTCCCAACTTCACATTTTCACCCAAGAGGGAAGTCAAGAAAATAGTGGAAAAGACATCAATATAGATATCATTTATGTAAATTAAGGAAATATTGAAATCAACCATAATGAGGGCATTCTAGTAGAAAAATTTCGGTTTTTTCCTCTCACATATCAAAAGGGGTCAAGGCTTGTGTTTGCTACCTCCAAAAGGCAAGGGGCCATGCCATCCACCTCATCTTAGCCACTAGACAAAGGGAAACAAAAGGTAAGGGAAGAAGAAGAAGATCATGAGATTGAGAGGAACTTTGAAATCATTCAAGTGGATAGTGATGAGGGGAATGAATCAAGAATCATAAACTTGCTCCTCCAGGACAGAAATGCACAAATCAAAGACCTCCAAGCACATTTGGATAGGGCCAAAGTGTGAGTGATGCCCTTGACTTGGAGAGCAGGCAACTAGGAGCAAAAATTGCAATTATGAAGCTAGAGCCATCAAGGCTCAGAAAGAAACCCAAAAGGACCAGGTGAAACTAGAAGAGTTCATGGGCACTTATGAAGAGAGTGAGGATGAGGAAGGACATTCTAGGAGGAGACCTAGAACCATGGGGTTGGAGAAGGCATTGGCAAAGCATAGGGAACAAGAATCAGCCCTAGCAGAACAACTCCCTTTAAATGAGCCTTTTGGCCATGGATATAGTGCATGATCGAGAGCCTTAGTTGGAAAGAGCCATCATACACTTGGAGGCTAAATTGAAGAAAGCTAATCAAGACCTTGACCTCTAAAGAATGATGACTAAACATTATGCCCAAAGAAACTAAATTGCAAGGGCTAAACTGAAAAAGGCCCAAACAAAGATCCAATCACTAAAAGAGGAAAAATTCAAAGCTAACCTTGGAATCTTGGCACAAGCTTCTCTACAGGTCTCTCAAAACCCATGAGGCATACATCCACCAAATTTGGGAGAATTTTGACAAGTTTTGGTTTTTTGTTAATTTTGAGGGCAAGGGGGTAGCACCCTCAGTGCTATGCTTTTTCTCAGAGCATATTCAGGAGGAAAGGCTTACATTTTTGGAATCCTTAGCTTGTGTGTGGCATGATCAGAAATTTTCAGGTCAATTGGAGTTGTTTTGGTCCTCCAAAAGGGTCAAAAACACCCTAATTTTCACCTTTCTACCTAGTTTTCAGGATAGGTGCTCCTCCTTTACCAGCCTTGGAATTTTTCCCTTTTGAATAGGTTTCAGAGGTAAAATCAGAGAATGAAGGGTAGCTCTATAAATTAGACTCAAGGGGATTTCCAGCAGTCCATCACAGAGCCTATTAGGACATCGGGAATGCCTTCAAAACATTGCTGCAAGTTGAACCAGTTTTCCTACTCCAGTGCTACGCCCTTGGCATGGAAATTCATCCTAAAAATCAGTGTCGTGCCCTTAATAGAGGAAACGTAAAAAATGTACACTTGGAAAGTTTTAGGAGGCTTGACAGAGCCCAAATGTTAATTTCTTTTCTAAAATTGACCGAAAATATATTTTGTTTTAGATATTTTGTGCCTTGGGCCTTGCAAGGTCTCAAGGACAATAGTGAAATTTATGATTAGCCAATAGACTTCTAGAGACTCTATTAGGTTTTTCTCCTCCTTGCTTGTTAAATGAAGCATTGATGATTCATTGTTGATGTTGGAATTTTATGAGTTTTGAGAGCAATACATGGTTTTATTAGGTTGAAGAGAAATTTGGTGTTGTGGAGCTTGTGAATGATTTTATTTGATTGATGATGATGAAGGCTTGCTTGCAGGATCCTTGATCTTGGTTAATGGTGATGTGTCTCTAATTTTTTCATGTTTTCTTGTTTATCATTGTGTCTATCCTTCTATGTTGCAGTAGATCAAAGAAGTATAGGTTAAGAAATGTTGTTTGAGGCACCTTAGTCCTTCTTGTTTACTATTGTCTTTATGTTTTCCTCTGTTGGGTTAGTTTAAGGAATTCTTACAGAACGGATATAAGAGGAATATGGAATTCACCCAGGGCCGCCTGAAGCTGAGATTCAAGCTATGATTGCCTTCTTAATCCATGAAGAAGGAAAATATGGCCTTCATTGAAGCCATTATTCCTCATTCCCCGTCAAGGGAGGACAACAATGGTTTTTTCCAAAAACAAGCACCACCTGTTGCCCTCTTCAATGAAGCTTAGTGTAGTTTTTTCGAAGAAAAAGAACCACCAGTTTTTTCCAGGATGGTCACTCTTCAATTAATCTTAGTGGGCCTTCCTAGATGGAAGAGCACCACTAAGCTCACTATGCAGTAATCCATCCTTTCTCCCACATAGATCTCTTTTCGAAATAAGTTTGGTTGTTTTGAATAAAGTTTGGTTTTTATTTCATCAATATAGTTTCTTTGGTTGTTATTGCTCATAATTTTTTGAGAAGTTTCAAAATGTGTGCACCACTAAGTTCAAGATGTAATAGTCCAACATTTTTCCCACATAGAGCTCCTTACGAAATAAGTTTGGTTGTTTTCAATAAATTTTGGTTTTTATTTCATCAATATTTTTTCTTTGGTTGTTATTGCTCAGAATTTTTTTTAAGAAGTTTCAAAATGTTTTATATATCTCAACCAAATGAGGGTGTCAAAACAAAGTCTGATTTGAAGTTACTTGTATGTTGTGAATAAGTTTATATTCATTCAGTGTATGGTATTCTGATTATTTATTAATAACAACAATTCTATTCTACATATTGTTTTTTTTAATTGTGTATGTAATTCTAATGAGTTATTAATAACAACAATTTCATTTGCTATATTATTTTTTCAATTTCTGAATATATGCACATATATGTGGATCAAACTCATCTTGATATTTTCTCTTTTAAAACTTGAAGGGGTTCGATGTAATGGTGAAAATCCAGGGTTTTTTCACTATTGTGCAAGGTTCAATTCCCATTAGATTCTAACACTAAATCCATGATGACCATTGATGTAGAGATTCAATGTATGGTTAGGAAAATAGACACTATATTGAAAATGATCATGTGAATTTTGCATAGAAGATATAATTAAAATGTATATATAATTAAAATGTTGTTGAGATATGCCAATAAATTTTATTAATGAAAAATACTATTGAACAATGTACATCAACATGTGGTTATTTTTGTTGAAGGTTGATATTTATAGGAACAATTAGTAGATTTGTGAGTTAAAATAACAATATCAAGAAATTAAAATATCCATTATATTTTATTAACATTGATTATCCCAATTTCATAATTTTAGCCAAAAATGGTAAAAATATAATACTTAGACATGACTTGTATTTATTGTTTAAACATATATATTTTTCCACTTAAAAACTATGGTTTATTTATATTTATAATTAAGAATAAAGTTTTATTGCTTAATTATTTAAATTTCTTCTTATTATTAAATAAATAAATAAACTATTTTAAAGTTATTTTAAATATAATTATTATTATACACAATTAATAAATATTTGTAATAGTTTTATATATTAGTTAAGTAAATCAAATTATTTTTTCTTTCATATTGTTAGCCACCTATAAAATTTGTCATATCAGATGGTGGCTAAATCATTTTTTGAAGCCTTCAAGAAAAAAATTGTATACCAAAGTGCTAGGTCTTAAAGTCTTGAGAAGACAACTTATCCTTGAGATAAAATTTCATCGATGTTTCCCTCATTTTTCTTCAAAGAAATCTATTTTTAACAAAGGAAAAGACTGCTGAAAAATTTCTATTTTCCCTTATTTTCCTTCTCCTTTTCCCTTCTCCATTTCATTCATAAAACACTTCATTTACCCCTCATTCTCTCGAAATATCCTTTAAAACCTTTGAAAATTTCCTTTCGAAGGTTTAAAAACCCTTTTTCCCCTTCTACCAAAAGCCAAAAAAGCCTTGAAAATCTGTTATTTTGGCCTAAGAAACCCATTTTTTAACTAAGGCCCTAAAGCCCCTTTGGCCTTAGCCCCCGACTCCTTTTTCTGCATAAGACCGGGAGCGGTGACCCATAGTTAAGCCCCTTTCGCGCAATCGAAATTGGAGTTTCTATTCTTCTTGTTACCTTTTTCCTTTAAAAAGGTTTTCGGTGCGATTGGCTGCTTTTCCTCTAACTCCCGATTCCTTTGTCTTTTCATATAACCCCGAGCCCTGCAATCTGGTGCTAAAACACCATAAAACACACCTCCCAGAAACAAATTTTCCTTTGTATTTTATAAAAAAATATTATTTTCTTATGTTTCAATGAGACCCAATAGTTTATTGTTTGGTGATTTATCAGCCGTTGATTTATTCCCTAATCAATGACCATCGGAATCTCGCATCGCAAATAAACATGCCAACCTTTGCTTTGTTCCCTTCGAAATTTCCGATGCGATTAGGGCTTAAGCCCTTTGTGCTAAACCCCAAACCACTTCCCCACCATATAACCCACGCCCAGGACCAAGCGTTAAGTCCCAAGCGCTAATCGCAATCGGAAGTTTGCGATGGGCACATTCCTTTTGTTCAAAGAAAAAGCCCCGATGCGATTGAGTTTTATTCTATGGAACCCCTCCGCATTCTCCACCATTGATCCTTTAAAAAAATAAATGGTTAGCGCTAATCACATCGTGCCCCACCACATCTCTTCATCAACCGAAAATTCCTTCCCGACCGTCGATATCTCTAAAGATCGACGGTTCTGATACAATCGCATCGCAATTTATCTATGCACCTTTCCTCTCTCCCACGCCGATTGGGGATTCCGTGATTGGATCTGGGCCGTTCATTTCACTCATCTGATGGTCCAGATCAATCCTCACTTCCCTTTTTTATTTCTCAAATCCCAACAGTATAACCTCTTCGACGAAGATCCAACGTTGATCTCAGCAGATCAACGGCCCATGTTGCTCCCGATCTCTGCTCGACCCCCTGCCTTGTATTCTTTTCGTTTCCTAAAATTAAATTTGGACCACCCATTCTTCTAATCCAATGATCCAAATTAAACCCGATAGGCCCAAATCCATTGGGACCTATCTCTCCATCAGCAAATCCTGACCATTCATTCTTATGATTCGACGATCAAGATTAAAACCGACTTGACCCAGCCCCACCTTTTTTCGCCTGCGCATCTTGTCTGATCGCGCTCTCATCTCTACCGTTGGATCTGCCCGCTCTTCATCCAAAGGCATAGGACCAATATCACGTAAATCTGATTTCGACAGTTAATTCCTAAAATTTACGCAAAATGGGCGATTTTTTAAGGACACGTGGCAGGCGGCGAGGCATATCGCATTTTTTATGAAGATTTTGGAAACCCCTTAAGAGAAGCACGACACCAGTGGTTTATTTGGCCGAAACCGCTTTACCCCATTTACATCACATCCCCTCTATTTTAATCACCACCGTTGATCTTTGAGATCTAACGGCTCACATTGAATCTCGCCTTTCATTAGGGGAATTTTGAGGTCTAAAATGGTCCTCCTAAGAAAAATGTACAACAAAAATAAAATTTATAACAACCAATAGGATTCAAGATGGCGATGTCAACCATGGGGGATGATTTACAATTTTTTAAATAAAAGGGTAAAAATATTAAAAAATAATAAAATAATAAAACTACTTTTTCAACTCGTATTTTCAACTTATCTCCCAAAAATTTTATTCAAATTTCGAGGGGGAGTACTCGTTGGATGAAAAATTTAATTCCTCATCCAAGGAGTACCCATGTTGCATACTTTCGATGAACTCTACTACACGAAAAATGAGAAATACATAAAAAACGTGATTGTAATCACTTTTTTTTTATGTATTTCTCATTTTTCGTGTATAGGACCCATCAAAAGTATGCAACATGGGTACTCCTTGGATGGGGAATTAAATTTCTCATCCAATGAGTTCTCCCGCTCGAAATTGGAGTAAACAATTTGGGAGATAAGTTGAAAATATGAGTTGAAAAAGTAGTTTTTTCATTTTTCCCTCTAAAATTTGATGATGTCATCAAATCTTATTTGATTTTTTCCACTATTATTTTATAATTTCCTTAGGAGGCCCATTTTAGACCTCAAAATTCCCCTAATGTAATTCATCGCCCTCCATCCATCCTCCAAGGGACTTCATAAGCGAATCTCCGTTGTTGATCTCTGTGGCTAATCTCATTCGACGGCCCAGAAATATTCTGAAACCCCGAATTTCGTTTAACCCTTTTTTTCCTCCACCAAAGGGTTTTTCATCCATTTTCCTTTGCATTTTCGTCTATTTTATTATAAATTTGCCCCTCCGCATTATATATTCATGATTGATCTCAACCATTGATCTCTGCAGATCAATAGTTCTGACTTAATCTCCCCACCGTTTATTCAACTGCCTCCCATCTGACCCCATCGAGAAATCTTCGTCATTGGATGCTTTCATCCAACGGTCACAATCTAACCTAAAACCTCTAAAGTAGTCTGAACCCATCCTCGCAGGATTTTTCTAAATTTTCTTTGTTTGTGCACGTTATAATGGTTTTTTCCATTGTGTTAAAAGAAAATCAAAGGTCGGGGATGATGATCCCCCAGGCCTTTATTTATGAAGGAGATCATTCTGTAGGGTTTCCCATTAAGGTTTATCAGTGCCTCATGAGCATTGACGCCATTATAAAACCTCTGTAACACCTGCACATCAACAAGACACAGCAAAGCTTAATCAGACAAAGAGTATCAGTTGGACAGCATGAAATCAAAGCAGAAACATGTTTGAAGATTGTTAAACACATTTTTGAGGGATTACGAAACTAAATCGACTATTTAAAAACCTAATCCACTCAATTAAACACAGTTTGAAGAAGAGAAGACAGGAAATTAGGCCTAATTAAGCCTAACACACAGAATTAGAACAAATTAATAGTGTTTAAAGAAAAACAATAATATCTATCAGTCCGAGAAGCCTCCACTACCACATCAGAGGCTAATTGAATTCTCTTAGCTACCAAAAGCCACCTGCAACCTCAAAGCATTCAAAAGAGGCCTAGTTATTTCCAGAATAGAAGATATTCACCTCAAGATAGTTGAATAGTTATTTCAAATCAAAGAAGCTTATTACAACTATCAGCAAAGTTATTACAAGGATAAGAAATAGCCTTAAAAGTCAAATATTTTTATCCGTTAAAGCTCGAAAGCAGAACAGAGTTATGACACAGAGATATAGATCGAATGTATTCCTGCCTTATGCCTTGCATGGTTTTCAAGGAAGAGAATTGCATTAACTGTAGAATTAATGATACTTGAACCCTAGAAATATTTCCACCTCCTCATTTTCTTCTAAAATCTTATTAAGGAGCACGTTGTGAAGGGTTGGTTGCTGAACTTTGATATAATACTTGTGCTCGAAACTTTCTACATGTAAATAGTGTTAAGAGGCTCTTAAAGCTCTGTTTGTGATCAAATAAGTTAGGCTCAGAAGAGAAGATGATTGCTGAACTAAAAGATTGGACTTGAAGTTTGTAACTGTATTGACATCAATATACAAGTTGATTTGGGGATCCTGGTCTATATCACTGGTGAAGTGCTTCTTTATGTGCTATTGGTTTCCTTTCATGTATGCCATTTTTTCCACTTATTCTCTAATAAAGACCAGCAAGCATAGAGTTAGGATTTACTGTTTACAGTACCCTTCTCTGACTGATAAGCTTTATCTTTATGTTTTCCTCCCAATTGTATGTTTAAGAATGAATTAAGTTAAGTATAAAACATTATCAAGGAATGTTAGTTTGTCCCTGTCTTGATGTGAAAATCTTGAAAACAAGTTCTTGAATGATACTTTCATTATATTCTTAGTAGAGTTTGACTAGAAAACTTTATGGTTTTCCCTGTCTTCTAGTTTCTTTCTCCAAAGGTAATTCTGAAAGTTTCCCTAAGAGTATGCTAAAAGCAGTTTAGATTTAAAAGTATCTTATCTAATCTTAGGTTGCACTTTGTTTTTCTTATCTTTTTTCATCCCTTCTGAAAGTAATTATGTGGATTACTGGATTGTTTGTCTGATAAGTTAGCTTTACTACAAGATTTTCCAAAAGAGTCTATGGTTAGCCCTATCCTTTGGTTGGTTTTAAATATTTACTTAAAAGGATTTTCTTGTTTGGAAATACTGATAAATCCTAGTTGAAATTATTGTGTTTCTCAACCCCTTAAACACTTTTATTGTTCCATTCCATCATTTTATCTAAAATATCTTGTGATATAGATGACTTGCCCCTTGGACCACTCTTCAAATTGTTGCACAAATAAAACCTTTTATGAATCCATAGGCCAATGGACTAAAAACCAACGTCATATCTATCCTATCAGCCATGCCTTGTTCTGATTACTTATACCTTCACCCCTTTGAAATTCTTTCATTTTAGGAATTTCCACTCAACTAAAAATCATGCTCAACCATCCAAAACCAAAAAAAAACCCTTGTTCTTAATAACTAGCCTAATATCATACCCAGAAGCCTTAAAGATAAATCATTCTTTGCACTTATAAGAGAGATCCCTCTCTGGATTCAGGAGGGCTAGATCCTAGAATCCCAAAGTGGTTCCAATGTCCTCTCTATAGTTTTAGTCTCACCAATCTGCTGAAATTACATGGAGCTAACATTTCTGGTGACTCCACTGGGGAATTATAAGTGAAATTACACCTATACATGCTTAAGGACCTCAGGAAAACACTTGATTGAAGAACATTTGGTATATTAGCCAGCTGAGCCACCATGCATAACATTTCTGGTGACTCCGCAGGGGAATTCTGAGTGAAATTACACCTATACATTTTTAAGGACCTCAGGAAAACACTTGATTGAAGAACATTTGGTATATTAGCCAGCTGAGCCACCAGGCATGACATTTCTGATGATTCCGCTGGGGAATCTGAGTCAAATTTCATCTTAGGTACCCTTAAGATCTCATAAAAACCCCATGAGTACAAGTAGCCCCCTTCAAGCACTACCAATAAAATGGTAATCATGATAAAACTTATTTGATTCAGTGACAAACTAAGGAAACCTTAGGATTCTCATAAGAAATTATCAAACCTTGAAGGATCAGCTAGCTTAGCCATAAGAGTAAACTCTCTTTGTCTCATCACCATAGCTAAGTGTTCAAATAGGTTTAGGACACTCTTAGAACGCATAGGACTGAAAAAAATTAGAAAACCCAAAAATATTTCAGATTGGTATTCAAATAAACACGGTGGCGGACCATAAAACCTTTTACCTCCAAAAGAGCTAAAAATTTCCACCTGGTGACTCCACAATCCTAAACAGACCTTAAGACTCCACTGGGAAAACTCATTATCATCATAACATCATTTAAACTCAGTTAGGAGGACTTTAGGATTAAATTTTTCTTGTTTAAAAGATCAGTTAGCCTCTTAAAAGATTGTCATATTTGGTTAAAATGTTCTTGTTTAGTTGGGTCTTAAAAACATAGAATAGTGGCTCCTAGAAAGATTCATACTAGAGCTTACCCTGACCAAAACCCTCCCGAGATAGTTGATAACCATGAAATAATCCTTAGGAAGTCTCTTGAGGTTAAATCTTCAACTATTTTCAGATCACCCCTTAGAGCTAATTCTGTCCCTGAAAACCTTACAGCTCTACAAGAATCAGAATTTGACTTAAGAAATCCATTTAGAACTAGGTCGCTTGATGATTTAGATCAGCTAGATTCAGATTCTTCACTTTCATCCCCAGAAAGAAGTGAACATCCTGGTAGCAGAGAAACTACACCACCTGATTCACATTTCATTCATAATTTTGGTTTCTCCCACCCTAGATCTGCTCAACAATCTATTGCTCGTCCATCCACATCTGTTCTTCATACATCCACTATCCAAACCACTTCATCCCAACCCACTTTCCCTCTTGTTAATCCACCATTTGTAAACCCCCCACTGTTTCCATAACCTCCTATCATGGCAACATGGTATGCTTCCCTTTTCCTTCCTTTACCTTTAGTCAATCTCGCATAGGACTATCAGTCCAAGATACCATTGTATGATGCTATAAATGTTGTTACTGCTTCACAACATCTGGATAAGATGAATGACTACTTTGACAGAAATGAAATTGATGATGAAACTGTCAAACTTATACTATTTTCTCAGAGTTTAGTGGGAGAAGTAAGAAAATGGTTCAAAGACTTAACCCCTCACAGTATTAATTATCTCCCAGCCTTCCATCAGTTGTTCTTAAACAAATTCAAAGTCAGAAATAACCCTCTCCAAATAATTTCTGATTACAAGAATCTCCAAAGAAACACTACGGAAAGTGTTCAAGCATATTGCACTAGGTTTAATGCCCTTCCCCCAGACTTAAAACCACCACAAGGCTCAACTTTAAACAAATTTCCTGAAGGATTTGATCCTGAAATGGCCTATCAACTTAGAGAAAGAGATCCTCTGACTCTAGAAGATATGCAAAAAGGAGCTCTTGCTGTGGAAGCTAATATAATGGAGAAAAGAGAAAGAATGAGGAATGAGAAGAAAGTGTCCTTTAGAGAGGAACCTACACCTTCCACATCTAGCTCAAAGATGGAAAGAATGATGGAGGAGATGATGAAAAAGATGAGCATACTTGAGAGAGCACAAGCTAGTCAAAACCAAATAGCTCCTCAAAATAGAAATCAAAACCAAAATCAAAATTTTAGGAGAAACCAGCCTCAAAACAGACCAAGGGAGGATGATCAACAAATCACTCCTCCTTTTCATCAAAACTATGTAGCTGAGTTTGAAGAAACATTAGAACAAATAGAGGAGGATGATATAAACATGTTGGGAGTAGATAATGATGATTTTGAAGTTCATTACAATAGAAAACAAGGTCTATACACACCTTACGATGACAAAATATAAGAAGATGAATATTACTACCAAGAAATGGAAAATGTCATCATAGAAACTCAAAAAGAGTATTATCTTAGAAGTAAAAGGAATTTGGAAACCCCCAACAAAAAAACCTCTGAAAATTCTGCAAAAAACAACCCTGTGAATAAACCCAAGACTACAAAACAGAAAGATGAAACATTGGCTGGAAATTTTGATAAAAACATAGAGAAAAGCACTCAAAACAATGAAAAACAGAGTGCAGATCTTAGTAGCACTAGTACCTCAACTAGTGCTCCTGTTAAAAATATTCTAACCAATGTAAATAGAGAAAATTAGCAAGCTGATCTTGCTGACAAAATGGTGTTTAAAAAAGCTGAAATAAACCTTGTAAGAAGTCAGCTACCTTTCAGTTTGGAGCAGGAAATTGCCAAGATAAAGCTCTCTATTCCCCTTACTGAATTAGCCACCCAAAATGTGTATAGATCCCAAATTTTGAAGTATTTTAACATAGAAGAGAATAATGACACTATCAATCTTAATGATGACCAACTAGAGCTCATATTTGGTCCTAGGATTGAGGGTAGGTATTAAGAAGGACCGGTTCCTCCTTTTTATGATAGTTTAAATGTTCATGACAAAATTTTGCACAATGCCATGCATGACTCAAGGGCCTCTCATAATTAAATGCCCAAAGCTATAATGGAGAGCTTAGGCCTTGAGATCACTCGACCTTACAAATATCTTTACTCCTTTGACTCAAGCAGAGTGAAATGTTTAGGTTTAATCAAAGACCTCTGTGTAAACTTAGCACAAATTACAACCAAATGTTTAGTAATGGATATTGTTGTGGCTGATGTACCCCCAAAATATGGTATGCTATTATCAAGATCTTGGGGAGCTAAGTTACAAGGAACAATGCAGATGGATATGTCATATGAAACTATCCCCATTTTTAATCAAACTAGAATACTTTACAGGGAGTCTCATATGAAATACATGGTTACTAGCCAAGAGAGATCGCAAAAATCTCCCCTTTATTCTGTAAATATAGGCCTTGAATCATTTATCCTTTTCAATGATGAAACATTTAGTGAACAAGTGACCTTAACTGAATTAATGGCAGATAGAGAGGAGGAGGAAGACGAGATAGAAGTGTCAACACAGTTTGCTAAACCAGAGAACTGCAACAAACAAAACACAGGTCTAGAGCTACAAATCATTCATCCATTTCTTTTAAACCTTGAGAATCAAGAAAGCAGTCCTCAACACAATGAAAAAACTGAGGAATTAAAACAAATTCAAAAAATTTCTGACCTTCAAGAACAACCCAAAAGCACGCTAGATGAAGAGGATAGTAGTCAAACTGGTGAATCTGAAACTAGTCCTCTTTGGAATATGAACTTTGATGGGTCTTGCACTAAGAATGATGCAGGTGTGGGAGTGTGGCTTCACAATAAAGTGAACAATCATACTGAAGGGCATTCCTACAGATTAAATTTTCAGTGTTTGAATAACATAGCTGAGTATGAATCCCTTCTTTTAGGCTTACACTTGTTGAAGAAATTATGTGCCAAGAGAATTAAAGTGCATGGGGATTCAAAGTTAGTCATTAGGTAAGTAAATTGGGGATATAGTGCCAAACACCCCAGACTTACAGCCTATAGGAACGATGTCATGGATTTGTTGAAAACTTTTGAGGAATCCCAACTTATTTTTGTCCCAAGAGAAAAGAATATCCTCGCCCACAATTTAGCTTTCGCTGCTAGAACATGTTTAACGCCATTTGAAACCAAACAATGCACAACTAAAATCAGATTTAGACCAGCCATTCCTGATAATGAGAAATATTGACAAGTGTTTGATGGAGACAAACAAATAGAAGACTTCCTGCAGTGCAGAAATGAATTTGAACTACCAAGTTCGGATTCCGATTATGAGGATGGTTGTCCTAGTGAAGAAAACTTACTTGATGAAGAAGAAAAGTCCCCTGAGGTTACTGATATAAACCTGTTGTCTAACAAACTTGCAAACACAACAAAAATTGTTGCAGAGTTAGAAAAAGAAGACTTAGAAACTCTGCAGTCTAATAATCAAAGTTTGCCAAAGGGACTGGTCCCTTTAGAAGAATTGTTTGATTTCAACGATGTGGCCAAGAAGCCAAAGATGGAGCCTGTCAAGACTGAAGTAGAAGAGTGTAATATAGGTAGTAAACTAAAACCTAAGATGATCAAACTATCTAAAACTCTTCCAGATCACATCAAACTGAAATACATAGAGATGTTTGAAGAATTTTCTGATGTTTTCACGTGGATTTATAAGGATCTGAAATCCTATGACACTGAAATAATTCAGCACAAGATACCTCTCAAGGAAAACCAAAATCCATTTAAAAAAAAACTGTGCAGAATAAACCCTGTTCAGTTACCTTTGGTTGAGAAGGAAATCAAGAAAATGTATGAAGCTCGTATTATTGTTCCTATTAGATATTCAGAATGGGTGTCTAATTTAGTGTCAGTTAGGAAGAAAACATGAGAGATTAGGCTTTGTATTGACTTTATAGACTTAGAAAAAGCCTCATTGAAGAACAACTACCCTTTACCCAATATGGATCATATTTTACAAAGGGTAGTTGGTTCTAAGATAATTTCTTTGCTAGATGGCTTCTCAGGATACAATCAGATATTAGTACATCCTGATGATCAATTAAAGAAAGATTTTACTACACCTTGGGGCACTTTCATGTATGTGAAAATTCCCTTTGGTCTAATGAATGTTGGTGCTACATTCCATAGAGCCATGGATATTGCATTTTTGGAAGAATTAGGCTACTTCATCATTATTTACCTTGATGATGTCACTTTTTTTTCCAAGACATATGGAGAGCACTTAGAACACTTGAGAAAAGTATTCGAGAAATGCAGAAAGTTTAGGATATCTTTAAATCCAAAGAAAACACTGTTTCGTCTCCGAGAAGGTAAACTTCTTGGGCACATCATATCAGAAGAGGGGATAAAGATAGACCCAAATAGGATTGAGGGTATATTGCAAATCACTAATCCTAGAAACATCAAGGAACTTCAATATTTCATTGGAAAGATTAATTTCTTGAGAAGGTTCATACCCAACTTAGCTGAGCTCCTTAGAAATATTACAAATATGCTAAAAAAGGAACAAGGGGTTAAGTGGACCTTAGAAGCAAAGAAATATTTTGAACTGGTAAAACAAGCATTAACCAAAACACCAGTTCTAATAAGTCCTAATTTTTGAAAAGATTTTTACATTTTTTCATTTGCATCAGAACATACAATAACTGTTGTCCTATTGCAGAAAAATCCACAGGGACAAGAGCAGCCCATTGCATTCTTTAGTAAGGCCCTAAGAGATGCACCTTTGAAGTATAATATTATGGAGAAACAAGCCTTTGCCTTAGTCAAATATTTAAATGATTTCAGAGTTTATATTTTACACTCCCATGTAATTGCATTTGTGCCTAACTCAGTTGTAAAAGACATCCTAACACAGGACCCAGATGGTAAGAGAGGTAAGTGGATAGCTGTGATACTTGAATATGATTTAGAAATCAAGCCCACTAAACTTATTAAAGGCCTAGGTATAGCTAGATTAATGGCTGAATCAAATTTTGAAGTTCTTGATATAAATATGATAAATGCTTTCAATGAACAAGAGGAATTGTCAACTCCCATTGTTGAAGACCATTTTATGAATTCCTCTTGGTATGCTGATATTACATATGTTTTTCTTAATTTAAATACACCTCCTAGTTTATCAAAAACAAAGGCAAGGTTCTTAAAGTTAAAAGTTGTAAACTACAGCATTATAGATAAATGTCTTTATTGGAAAAATGCAAGTGGGTTATTTCTTAAATGTTTGCCTGAGAATGATGCAGAGAAGGTTAAGCACGAGTTCCATGAAGGAGAATGTGGGGGCCACCTCTACTGGAAGACTACAACCAACAAAATACTTAGAGCTGGTTACTATTGGCCCACCCTCTTTCTAGATGTACATAAGATTATAATTGCCTGTCATAAATGCCAACTTTTTGAAGGCAAAAGAAAATTTCTTCCCTTACCTTTACATCCAATCACTGTTGAAGCTCCCTTTCAACAGTGGGGTTTAGAATTCATAGGAGAAATCCATCCACCCTCATCTGCCCAACATAGATGGATTCTCACTACAATAGACTACTTTACCAAATGGTTAGAAGTCATCCCTTCTAGACAAGCCAATGACTTTGTCATCATAAAATTCATTGAGACTCGTATCCTCTCTATATTTGGCTGTCCTAGGAAGATGATCACTGATAATGTAGCATCATCTGTATCCAAGAAGATGGTTGAACTCTGTTACAAATATCAGATAAAATTGGGTCATTCTACTGCTTATTACCCTCAAGGTAATGGGCTGGCAGAATCCTCAAACAAGAGTTTGGTAAACATAATCAAGAAGTTGTTGGAGGACAACAAGAAGTCTTGGCACACCAAGCTAGTACATGACCTTTGGGCTGACAGATTAACACTTGAAAAATCTATTGGAATGTCACCCTACCAGCTTATGTATGGGATAGATGAAATTTTTCCAACCATCCTAGGTGTGCCAGTTATGAAGCTGATCCAAGAAGTGCAGTCTGAAGACAATGACATGATCAAAAGGATTAATCATACCATACATCTTCAGCAAAACAGAGAGGAGGTCTATAACAGAGCATTACAAAAGCAAGAGAGCATCAAAAAGCTTTTTGATAGAAGGACAAAGGCCAGTAATTTCAATATTGGTGACAAGGTGTTAAAGTGGGACTGAAGGAGAGAAGACAAGGGCAAGCATGGGAAATTCGATAACTTATGGCTTGGTCCTTACCTCATTCATTCTACTTCTGGTAACAATGCTTATTTCTTGCAGGAATTGAATGGAGCTGAACTGATTGTGGGTCCTGTCAATGGAAGGATGCTCAAACATTATTTCTCTTGATCCGATCATGATTGAAAGCCTTTTTATATTTTTTCTCATTATAAATATTTCATCCATCATTGCATTGAAACTTAGAAAATTCAAAAATACAAAAACAATAGAAAGAGAAAAGAGGGCAGATTGTGAAAACAATAAAGGTTCAGCCCCATACCAAAAAAGAGAAATAAAATCTGAAAGTGTGCAAGCTCAAATGCCACTCCTAAGAAACACACTCCTAGTTAGTCATACAACCTAATCATGACTAATTAGTTTTAAATTTACTACTGATAGGTTAGTGAAATTATTTTTTCCAAACAGCTTAATCTTGGCTTATCAGTTAGGTAGATTAGGATAGAAAAATAAAGGTTCAAACAAGCTCAAAAACCGAACCTAAGATTCAAAAAGAAAGAATGACTCTAATCTGTTGAAATTTTGAGTCAAATTGGTTCTAATAAGCCCAAAACTTGAGCCAGATAACAAAGAAAAGACAGCTCAAACAAACTCAAAGATAGAGCTCAAGAGAAAAGAAGGATGTTCCTAAAACTTTCAGATCTTAAGCCTTCAACATTTTGATTTAATTTTCTACAAAATAATAATCTGTGTGCAGCTTGTTTTTATGCCATAGATCAACAACAAGTTAGACTGTTCAATCCTAACTTGTGTGCTTTTTAAATTTCTTGTTTTAGAAATTAGACAATAAAAATCTGTTAGACAGTCTAATCCTAACAGATAGTAGTCAGGTAGAGAAGCTTATGAACTCAACTGTTTAATCTGAGTTCATGGAGAAATAAGAAGTAGACTTAGATTAGATTTATATTTTCAAAATAATAAAAATGTTTGTAAAAGACTTTTCCAATCCAAATGCACTCTCAAAGAAGAAAAAATGTTAGATCATGTAGGATTAGGTAGGTAGAAAGCTTGTTTGGTATAATTCCATTGTTTTTCAAGGCTGCTAGCATTATGAAAACAAAATAAGATCATCCAAGTGAAGAAAGTTGCAACCCAATGGATGAGGCATTGATCAGCCCCCTAGAGAATACAAGTCTGAAATTCTTGACACCTTCAGGAAGGTGCCATCCCCATGTGGAGCCACTGTTAGCCAGCTATAAAAATTTTCATATCAAATGGTGGCTAAATCATTTTTTGAAGCCTTCAAGAAACAATTTCTATACCAAATTTCCAGTTCTTAAAGTCTTGAGAAGACAACTTATCATTGAGATAAACTTTCACTAATGTTTCCTTCATTTTTCCTCAAAGAAATCTATTGTTTACCAAAGGAAAAGACTAGTGAAAAAGTTCCATTTTCCCTTATTTCCCTTCTCCTTTTCCCTTCTCCATTTAATTCATAAAACACTTGATTTACCCCTCATTCTCTCGAAATTTCCTTTAAAACCTTTGAAAAATTCCTTTGGAAGGTTTAAAAACCCTTTTTCCCCTTTTACCGAAAGCCAAAAAAGCCTTGAAAATCTGTTATTTTGGCCTAAGAAACCCATTTTTTAACTAAGGCCCTGAAACCCCTTTGGCCTTAGCCCCCAACTCCTTTTTCTGCATAAGCCCCAGAGCGGTGACCCACAGTTAAGCCCCTTTTGCGCAATCGCAATCGGCGTTTCTATTCTTCTTGTTACCTATTACCTTTAAAAAGGTTTCTGATGCGATTGGCCCCTTTTCTTCTAACTCCTAATTCCTTTGTCTTTTCATATAACCCCGAGCCCCGCAATCGGGTGCTAAAACATCATAAAACACCCCTCCTCGAAAAAAAATTTCCTTTGTATTTTATAAAAAATCTGATTTTCTTATGTTTCAATGAGACCCGACAGTTTATTGTTTGGTGAGTTATCATCCATTGATTTACTCCCTGATCAACGACCGTCGGAATCTCACATCGCAAATAAAAATGCCAACCTTTGCTTTGTTCCATTCAAAATTTTCAATTTGATTAGACCTTAAGCCCTTTGTGCTAAACCCCAAACCACTTCCCCACCATATAACCCGTGCCCAGGACCAAGCGTTAAGTCCTGAGCACTAATCGCAATTGGAAGTTTGCGATGGGCACATTCCTTTTGTTCAAAGAAAAAGCCCTGATGTGATTGAGCTTTATTCTATGGACCCCCACCACATTATCCACCGTTGATCCTTTAAACAAATCAATGGTTAGCACTAATCGCATCGCGCCCCACCACATCTCTTCATCAACCGCAGATTCCTTCCCGACTGTCGATCTCCCTAAAGATCGACAGTTCGGATTCAATCGCATCGCAATTTATCTGTGCACCTTTCCTCTCTCCCCCACCGATTGGCAATTCCACGACTGGATCTGGGCTGTTCATTTCACTCATCCGACGGTCCAGATCAATCCTCACAACCCTTTTTTATTTCCCAAATCCAGATAGTATAACCTCTTCGTCGAAGATCCACCGTTGATCTCCACAGATCAATGACCCACATTGCTCCCAATCTCCGTTCAACCCCCTACCTTGTATTCTTTTCATTTTTAGAAATTAAATTTGGATTTTCTATTCTTCTAATCCAATGATCCAGATTAAACCCAATAGGCCCAACTCCATTGTGACCTATATCTCCAGCAAAAAATCCTGACCGTTCATTCTTATGATCCAACGGTCAATATTAAAAGCGCCTTGACCCTGGCCCAACTTTTTTTGCCCACGCATCTTCTCTTATCGTGCTCTCATCTCTACTATAAAATTTTCTGGCTCTTCATCCAACGGCCTAGGAACCATATCGCGTAAATCCGAGTCCGTCAGTTAATTCCTAAAAATTACACGATAAGGGTCGTCTTTTAAGGACACGTGGCGGGCGGTGAGGCATATCATATTTTTTATGAAGATTTTGGAAACCCCCTAAGAGGAGTGCAACACCAGTGGTTTCTTTGGCCGAAACTGCTTTACCCTATTTACATCACATCCCCTCTATTTTAATCTCCACTATTGATCTTTGAGATCTAACGGCTCATGTTCAATCTCGCATTTTAATTCATCACCCTCCACCCATCCTCCAAGGGACTTCATAAGCGAATCTCCATCGTCGATCTCTATGGCTAATCTCATCCGACGGCCCAGAATTATTCCGAAACCCCGAATTTCGTTTAACCCTTTTTTTCCTCTGCCAAAGGTTTTTTCACCCATTTTCCTTTGCATTTTCCTCTATTTTATTGTAAATTTTCCCCTCTGCATTATATATTCACGATTGATCTCAACCATTGATCTCTGTGGATCAACGATTTTGACTTAATCTCCCCACCGTTTATTCAACGGCCTCCCATCTGACCCCATCGAGAAATCTTAGCCTTTGGATGCTTTCATCCAATGGTCACAATCTAACCTAAAACCTCTGAAGCAGTCTGAACCCATCCCCGCAGGATTTTTTTAAATTTTCTTTGTTTGTGCAGGTTATAATGGTTTTTTCCATTGTGTTAAAATAAAATCAAAGGCCGGGGATGACGATCCCCCAGACCTTTATTTATGAAGGAGATCATTCTGCAGGGTTTCCCATCGAGGTTTATCAGTGCCTTACGAGCACTGATGCCATTATAAAACCTCTGTAACGCCTACACATCAACAAGTCACAGCAAATCTTAATCAAACAAAGAGTATGAGTTGGACAACATGAAATCAAAGTAGAAAAATGTTTGAAGATTGTTAAACACAGTTTTGAGGGATTACAAAACCAAATCGATTATTTAAAAACCTAATCCATTCAATTAAACACAGTTTGAAGAATAGAAGATAATAAATTAGGCCTAATTAAGCCTAACGCATAGAATTAAAACAAATTAACAGTGTTTAAAGAAAAACAATAATATCTATCAGTCTGAGAAGCCTCCACTGCCACATCAGAGGCTAATTGAATCCTCTCAGCTACCAAAAGCCACCTGTAGCCTCAAAGCATTCAGAAGAGGGCTAGTTATTGTCAGAACAGAATATATTCACCTCAAGACAGTTGAATAGTTATTTCAAATCAAAGAAAATTATTACAACTATCAGCATAGTTATTACAGGGATAAGAAATAGCCTTAAAAGTCAAATCTTTTTATGCAGTAAACCTTGAAAGCAGAACAGAGTTATGACACAGAGATATAGATCGAATGTATTCCTGCCTTATGCCTTGCATGGTTTTCAAGGCAAATAATTGCATTAAATGTAGAATTAATGATACTTGAACCCTAGAAATATTTCCACCTCCTCATTTTCCTATAAAATCTTATTAAGGTGCACGTTGTAAAGGGTTGGTTGCTGAACTTGTATATAATACTTGTGCTCGAAACTTTCTGCATGTCAATAGTTTTCAGTGGCTCTTGAAGCTCTGTTTGTAATCAAATAAGTTAGGCTCAGAAGAGAAGATGATTGCTGAACAGAAAGATTGGACTTGAAGTTTGTAACTGGATTGACATCAATATACAAGCTGATTTTGGGGATCCTGGTCTCTATCACTAGTGAAGTGCTTCTTTCTGTGTTATTGTTTTCCTTTCATGTATGCCATTTTGTCCACTTATTCTCTGATAAAGACCAGCAAGCATAGAGTTAGGATTTACTATTTATAGTACCCTTCTCTGATTGATGAGCTTTATCTTTATGTTTTTCTCCCAATTGTGTGTTTAAGAATGACTTAAGTTAAGTATAAAACATTATCAAGGAATGTTCGTTTGCCCCTGTCTTGATGTGCAAAGCTTGAAAAGAAGTTATTGAATGATACTTTCATTATATGCTTAGTAAAGTTTGACTAGAAAAGTTTATGGTTTGCCCTGTCTTCTAGTTTATTTCTCTAAAGGTAATTCTGAAAGTTTCCCTAAGAGTATGCTGAAAGCAGTTTAGATTTAAAATTATCTTATCTGATCTTAGGTTGCACTTTTTTTTCTTATCTATTTTCATCCCTTCTGAAAGTAATTATGTGGATTACTGGATTTTTTGTCTGATAAGTTAGCTTTAATACAAGCTTGTCCAAAGAATTCTATGGTTAGCCCTATCCTTTGGTTGGTTTTAAACAGTTACTTAAAAGGATTTTCTTATTTGGAAAGACTGATAAATCCTAGTTGAACTTATTGTATTTTTCCACTCTTGAAATTGTTGCACAATTAAAACCTTTTATGACTCCATAGCCCAATGGACTAAAAACCAGTGTCATATCTATCCTATCAGCCAAGTCTTGTTATGATTACTTATACCTTCACCCCTTTGAAACTCCTTCATTTTAGGACTTTCCACTCAACTAAAAATCATGCTCAACCATCCAAAACCAAACAAAAACCCTTGTTCTTAATAACTAGCCTAATATCATACCCAAAAGCCTTAAAGATAAATCAATTTTTGCACTTATAAGAGATATCCCTCTCTGGATTTAGGAGGGCTAGATCCTAGAATCCCAAAGTGGTTCCAATGTCCTCTCCGCAGTTTTAGTCGCACCAATCTGCTAAAATTACTGGGAGCTAACACATATTAACTTGGTAACATAAATAAGCTTAAATAATATATTTTAAAATAAATTAGTGAATGAGTTACCACATATTATATAAACTTAATTGTATACAATCAACCAAGAAATTGTTTAAGTCAAACTCCATGACCAAGAAATTAATGGATTGGTTCACCATTCCATAACTTGTTTAGGAAGTTGTTTTTAGTGAGACTTTTTGTAGTTTCTAGTGCAGTGGAGGAATACTACAAAAAAATTTGAGGTGAAATTGGGATAGAGCACCCTAAAAAAACCCTTAGGGCACTTCTATTGTGCAAGATTACCCATCAAACTTTTGTTTTCAATGAATTCATGCAGGATTTTAGAGAAGTTAGACTAGAAAAACCCACAAGAAAAGCATTCAAAAAGACAAACTAAAGACAACTCACATGTCTAGTTCCATATATATATATATATATATAGAGAGAGAGAGATGGAAATATATTTTTTCATTGGAATTCACTAAAATTTAGCGATGCAATTTTAATCAACAATGTGACGTTTTTTTGTTGTTTAAAAAATGTTTTTTTAATGTATAAATATATTTAAAAACTCTAGATTTTAAAAATTTATGTAATATTTTGATTAAAATTAACCAAACAAGTACCATCATAAAATTCAATTCATATATATATAGTTAGTCTAACATCAAAATGAGAGAATACAATTTCAAGATTTTTTTGTTATTTAAAATACATATTTGAATGTATAAATGGATTCAAGGGAGTGGCCACTAGAATTATGCAAATTAAAGAATTTAAAGTCATTTTATTTTAAATCTCTTTGTTATTTTGATTAAAATTAATCGGAAAAATGGTAGTCAAAAAATTCATTCCTTTAGACTACAAGTTTGTGTGTGTGTATATATATGGAATTGAGTTGTGCCGCAAAAAAAAAAAATGGCTGGTAGGGCTTTTGACAACAAACACCAAGGCGAAGGGGTGAGGAACATTCATGCTCATATGGGCATTGCAGCTCCTCGGCCCTCACGGCAGCTGCGTGTCATCTCTTTCCTGTATACATGAGCCTACTCACTAGGTCGCTTACCCCTCCACACTCCAGAGTGTCAAATATCAGGTTCTACATTAGTTGGAACGTGCCATTTCCCAGGTACAAGGGTTTGAATCGGTACAACAGAAGAAACCCCCTCATGAGGTGCGATACAAATTGTATAGATGTTATCGTCTTGGGGTGGGATGTGCGATGCTATTTGGGGATTCGACGCTCTCGGGGACTCAATGGGGTTGGCGCCCCATATACTATATTGCATGGTGGTGATACCCGGTATCTTGCATCCTCTTCTCCTATGCTTTGGAACATGGCCCCCTACGGACCTTGTCTTTGAAGCCATTATTGAAGCCCATGGACGTACACATAGCCTACATTGAAAATGAGGTAAGTGATGCATGTTTTTAGCTATTTATTAAACCCCTCGTGGCTCATAGTTTATTAATTTGGGCTCATGAAAATGTTGGGGTCGGAGACCTGAAACTAAATATCAGTCTACATTCTAGTTATCCTTGCCATATTCAATCTCTGATCCACACGGGGACATCCCTTTAGGACCACTACACACTAAAATATCACACCATCTATGCTAGTTCCACTATCATCCTCAATCTGAGACAGAGGGGTGCTATCGCAGAAGAGCTCAGAACTCCTGGAAATGCAAGGGGAACCAATACCTCAAAAAATAACCAACTGAAATGACCCTCTTACAGTAATATACTTCAGGGGAAAAATAAAGATGCTACTCTACCACCACCAGCTGAAAATTCCCCCAAACCTTATATAGTTGAGCAAATGAATTTCATTCTAGAAGTGAACATAGAAATTCCAGAAATAAACGAACACAGAACTTCATTTGAATTTCAAGTGATAATCTACAGATTTAACATCTTCTTACCAAAACGAGTGGAGCTCTTCCATTTGATTTTCACAAATTAGACTATGGATTGTGAAATCCACCTCTGTTCAAAGGGGTTTTTCATCGTTATGTTCTCTACCTCGGAATCCAAATATATCATCCGTAGGGAGGGAACATGGTTTTGGGGATCCACTGGGCTCTTCATCACACCTTGGTTCCCATATTTTGATGGAAACACCATGGAAGTGACTATAATTCCAGTCTGGGTCCTGATTTACAACCTGCCCCTTTATTTTTGGCATGAAAGTGTATTTTTTTGCATTGGAAATATACTTGGGAGATATATCAAAACATACACACAATGCTTCGAGGAGTGAGTCTACACATTTTCTTGAATATGTGTGGAATTTGACCTCAGTAAAGGGCTACCAAAATGCATACAAATGAAACACAAAAAATAGACATGGACATAACATATTGATTTCGAAAATACTGCATTCAAGGGCCGAATATGCAGAAATACTCGTCATTTTCAAAAATCATGTCCAGAAGAAAAAAGAGATAATATAAAAAAAAATTCACGGAAAACTCCCAAAGTGTGCCAATTTACCTCAGACAAACCAGAGCAGGAGGCAAAAGAGGAAGAGGATGTCCCCAATCCAAATGAACATCATCAGACAACCACTGAAACAGAGTCAAAAGAAGAGGAGATGCAAGATCCTTTCGACATTACCCCTAGGGTACAGTGGGAAAGGGACCTTGAGGCACCAGACTTGGCCCGGAACAAAAGATTCCACATCTCAAACAATTTAGATTCGGATAAGGAAAATGGAGCTAACACTTAAGATAATGAGCTCACCCTTATCTCAACCACACCAACACAAGGTGCTTGGCGGAAGGTCGAAAAGAAGAAAGGGAGGAAAACATAATTATTTTTCTCCCCATGTATTATTTTACTTGCAACCTCATAGTTTGTCTTGAATGACATTTACTAGCACAGGTAACATGTAATTTTTTTTTAATATAAAATTACAAAATTTTCCTTGGAAGCATAAACTAATATATATATATATATATATATATATATATATATATATATATATATATATATATATATATATATATATATATATATATATATAAGTTTATTTTTCCAAGAAAATTTTTTAATAAACCTGAACAGGAGGCAAAAGAGGAAGAGGATGTCCCCAATCCAAATGAACATCATCAGACAACCACTGAAACAGAGTCAAAATAAGAGGAGATGCAAGATCCTTTTGACATTACCCCTAGGGTGCAGTTGGAAAGGGACCTTGAGGCCCCAGACTTGGCCCGGAACAAAAGATTCCACATCTCAAACAATTTAGATTCAGATAAAGAAAATGGAGCTAACACTTAAGATAATGAGCTAACCCTTATCTCAACCACACCAACACAAGGTGCTTGGAAGGCCGAAAAGAAGAAAGGGAGGAAAACATAATTATTTTTCTCCCCATGTATTATTTTACTTGCAACCTCATAGTTTGTCTTGAATGACATTTACTAGCACAGGTAACATGTAATTTTGTTTTAATATAAAATTACAAAATTTTCCTTGGAAAAATAAACTAATACATACATACATACATACATACATACATACATACATACATACACACACACACACACACACACACACAGATATATATATATATATATATATATATATATATATATATAATTTTTTCAATGGTATTAGATTTAATAATAAAATGTGAGGACATTTTTACCATTTTCTAAATTTCAATTTTGTGAGAATGGTTTACCATGAAAGCTATGGTTTGAGGTAGTGGTGGGAAATATAGTTGTAGTTAGAGAGTTTATATTAATTTTCCCATGATGTACACACATAATTCTATCAAACCCATCCCGAGTGTTTCTTTTTAAATCTTAAAGGGTTTAGATGTAATGGTGTAGAGTGAGGGGTTTTTCCTATTGTGTAAGGCTTAATTCCCATGAAATCGTAACGGTGAAGCCATGATGCACCTTGATGTAGAGGTTCAATATGTGGTTGCAACAATAGAGCTTATATTAAAAATTTTAATGTCACTTCTGAACTCATAAGTGGATCAATATATCCCTCCATGTCCTTTAGCATCCCATTATATGTAGAACATTTTGTGACTAGATGTGTTATGTTCAGGAACTCCTTGTGGAAAGGTCATCCACTTGAAATCTTAAGGGTATAAAAAATCCAAAAATGTTCTAGATTGGTATGGACTAGACGAAGTGCAATCCTCAAGTGATTTTAAATGCTTACATACTCTTCAATTATGGTTTCTTAAGAAGAAAGCTAATTTTCCAAGATAAATAGATACTCTCAAGGATAAAAATATAAACTTTTATAAATTATCTAGAAATATTTAATATATATTTCATTAATAATTATATATAATTTGTTTTCACATTTTAATTGATAATAATATTTTAATTTTTAATTTTATTTTTACACTAATGATCCAATGACTAAGAAAGAGTAGAATTTTGTATTGACCATGGATGAAGTGAAAACTTGAGGGGGTTGCCTCAGCTTTGAGCATAATCAATACAAACTAAGGATGTCCTTTGAGGAAATATGACATGGGTTGTGAGGGAGTTAACAACCCTCCTCAACCACTCGGTGGTGAAAATTTTAATTCTTAACGATATAAATAATAATGATAATTTATTAGGCCCATGAGGCATTGAAAAGAGAGTGACAAGTTGTTATGTTAAGGAAATATATGGTGAAAATGTCACAAACGTCTTGGGAAAGAATCCACCATGCTATTGTGTCTGAAGTCCGGTGTGATTGTGAAATAATTTTGATACCATAGATGCCCTTGGATAGTGGTTACTCAAACCACAAGTTCTACATACTAGTCATCTCATAATTCACATTACCTAATAAGTAATCAAATAATAATAATAATAATAGTAATAATTGATTAGATTTTTAAATTTAAATTTTCTTTGAGAGTTTAAACTTATGTGATCCATATATATTTTTCAATCAAAAATATTCTTGAAATCACATCATAATTGTTCATCATGAGAAGAATGATGAACTATAATAAGTAGTTCAAAACATGTGGACTCTTTAAAATTATGATGTGATTTCTGTTAGTCAACCGTAATTTTTTCATTTTTATAGAGAAATAAGTGCTTATCCTAGATTTATAGAAACCAAATTCATGAATATTGTGAGTTCTAGAAATCTTACTACTTTCCTTATCCTTAGGATCAATTTTTCACAATTTTACTATCCTATCATATTAGGGATAGCCTATCAGTGAGAGAAGACCCATCATGGGCTCATGGCACTAATTTTCACTATATTCCCCCCCCCCGATCTTAGCACTCTGTTTTGGCTTGCCTATTTCCTCCATCACCAAAAAACCTACTCACTCTTGTGTTTCCTGGACACATCAAGGATTGATGGTCTCAAAACTATCTATTCAGGCTCTTTAGATAAATCAAGTACATTGGATTTTGGATCTTAAATACATCAAAATATCAAAAACTGTACTTTTTATACTTCAGGACACAAAGCCAAGTTTTTAGTCAAAGACAAGCCCAAAAGCCTCCCACTAGGTCATCTAGGGTTTCATAGGTTATAGGATTATTTTGGTATTCTGAAACACTGTTTTTCTTATACCAAGAAGATGAAATCAAATGTAAAGGGAGGTCATCATCTGTTGTTCCAAGATACATCACGAAAACCTTCAAAGAAGACCTCTTTAATCAAGCACAAATTCTACAAAGGACAACTTCCCATCTTGAAATTTCTGCAGGAATGTTAAGGTGGCCATTAGCAGAAAATTAGGTAAAGTAAGAGGCTTCTCCCTCATTGGAAGGATACCCACAACAAAGAAGAATAAGCATGCCTAATTTCAAAGAGAATCATGGTTTTTAGGAATAATTTTCTAAACAGTATTGTCAACCAAGAAGCCAATGCAGAAAACCACAAGGGCAGAGGTACATCAACACAACCAAGCATGAATTAAAGATTTGTTGAAACTAGAAATGAAAATGAGAAGCATCCATTATGACAACATGAAGATAGTTTTAATAGGCTCTTGAAGGTAATTTCTAGGGTTTTCCAAGGTAACCATGCTTCAGTGCATCAAAGGGAGGAGAATGCAAAGAGTATCAGTGTGATAGAGATTAAGTCTTCAAGAGTAGTCAATTGCCCTCAAATGGTCAAAGAAAGAAGGCATAGGGTTAAGTTTCAAAATGGAAAACAAAGATCATCATGAGTTTGTTGTTGAGTAACTAAATTTTCAAATTACAAGAATGACAAAGGAGACAAAAATAATTTGTGTCCTGGCACCTGTAGCAAAACAGAAGTGGCCAAGAGAAGACAGAGTGGACATGACTTACAGTCTTTGAAAAAATAGAGATATCACTGTCGAAATCAATGAGAGGGGAAGAAATTATATTTTTAGGTCACCCACAAAAAATATCATTTTTTTTGTGTTTTAAGTCACCTCCTGCAGAAGGAAAAAGGAATATCAGTGATAAAGTGACAAGATAAAAATCAAAACATTAGCAAAAGTGGGTATCTAGTTTTAATTTATTTTTCCAAGGCTATAAAATCATCTCATTTATCACTCAAGCTCATTTTTCATTTGCAAAAGAGAGTGAAAGGTTTTCAAAGAGATATTTTAGGATTTCTCACAAACCTCAAGTAGGAAAAACTTTGTGCTATGCTCCTGGAAAACCTCGTTACGTGCTTGTCTGCACCTTCCTATGAAAAATCAACAAAGCTTTGTGCTTGTGAATGAATGCTACTCATTTAACAACGTGCAAACCCAACAGAAGACCCATGCACAGAAACACGTTCAGCAGAGTCCCGACTGGCCCAGGCGCTACGTGCAGGGACGTTCAGAGCCGACCCGAAAACACATGCAGAGGCCCGACTGGACTGGGTGCTACGCGTAGGGAAGTTCAGAGCCAACCCGACAACACGTGCAAAGGCCCGACTGGCTCAGGCGCTATGCACAGGGACGTTCAGATCCGACCCGACAATGGTGCAGAGACGCGACTGCTACGCTTATGTGTTACGAGTTTAGCCACGAAGCCCTCCATGCCTATGCAAGCCTCCAAATGCCTCAAAACTATTCAAATTATATGCTTGGTACCTCATGAAGGTTTTTATAAGAGGTATTTAGATGCCTTGTTCCCTTTCATACTATTTAAAAGGTGAAGTTAGAGATAAATGTAAAAGAACCCTAAAGGAAGAGAAAAACCTAGTCTCCATGATAACAACACTGTTGTTTAAAAGGCACTCATCCATCTACATGCTAAAGGCACACTAAAACTATTTTGCTAAGAATTTTCTCATCTGCCAAAACAATTTCTCCATTTACAAAATTAGCCTCCACACTGCGAAGCCTTGACATTAATTTCTCCTCACTATCTCACTTGCCCCCTTCATATCATTTCACAATCATTTCAGGGTTTCAATTTTCAAGGCAACAATAAAAGGAAAAATGTCAAGAGAAGGTAGTAGTGGTAGTGGTGTGTAATGTTCCCAAATTTTAGCTTCAAGATAAATGGAACATTAGATTTAGTAGTGTCTTTTAGCCAGCGAATAAATGGGTAAGAAGGCCCATAAGTCTCCTAAGAAGGAATAAAAACACTTCAAGCGTGAAAGGAGACCCTCTTTGTAGCTCAATAAAACACCTCCATGTGTGAATAGGGCTAATATGATGTTGATTCAGTCTACTTTGACCAAGTCAACAATGCAGATGTGGAGGAGTAGGAATCAAGGATGGAATAATGCATTTTTGGAGGGAGATGAATCTCTTAATGGAAATGACCTAATCTAGTGGGGCCAAGGGCAAGAAAACTCACATTCTATTTAAGGAAGAGGATGGTAGCCATTGTTCCTTATGTTTTAGATTATTATTTTGGTCTGCTTAGAATTTTTCTTTGATGCAGGAGCATTAGGCTCAAGACAATATTTTGTATATAAATAAACATAAGGGGGGTCTAATGTTTTTGTTTCCCTTTGTAATTATTCATATTTGAGTGATTTTTAGTTAATTGTGGAGAAAATTGTAACTGCCCTCGAATGATTAGTGGGCATATGAAGAGATAGTTTGTTTCAGTTATCAGAGAGTTAGGCTAAATTTAGAATTGTAGGAATTTACAGAGTTTGTTGAGTCATCAAAGGATCTAAATCGATTCTTTAGCAGTTTTGTATAAAATAAGTCTCAAGGGCAGAGCCCTACAGACTTGCAAAGAGCTGCATAGAGATAGAGGGGCCATCAAATAGAAGACCTGTCCAACCAAAGAGTGTAAGTGATTGCACTGTATAATTGAAGGAATTTGTTTCAGTACTGCATGAGTATTATATAGTTTAATTCCTGTGTAATTGAGCTTCTGTATTTCAATTAAAATTTTTATAAGAATGTGGAGTATATACTCTGTTATCTGGGTTTAATGATGTTCTACATATAATAGGAGAAATTCCCTGCAAGGACAGAGTGGGGTTTCGAATTTATGTTCGGGGTAAATTGTGCTCTTTGTATTCTTATAGAAATTGACACTCATGACGATATTATGAATGAATGTGCCTAGTTTTGTGAATTGGAAGTCTGAGGAATGTATAGTGCGTAGAAAGGAATTGGGTTGTTCCATGTAAGCCATTTCATAGAGGAATTACGAATTGCACAATGAATGCACATTTCTGTGTAAGAGGGTTACTCTGTTAGTTTGGCATATGCACTATTGAACCATAGTCTGTTGGGTCGCAAATTCCAAAGAAAGTGCTTGTATTACAACCGATTATCTTGGACGCCACACAATTGAATACGCGGGTTTGTGTATGAATTGCTTCAATAGTGATCCTGTGAGAAAGGCTCGGTAGAAGCCAATGAGATCTTGGTCCCTTTTGGTGGAGAATGTAAGAGAGAATGTGTTAAATGGAACCCAAAGCGATGGAACAGTCAGAACCCTAAGGAACAGTGAAGGTGGTTTGGGAGGATGAAACCAGTGGGTTCGTGCAAGTTTTGAAATGGTAAGTGGTTTCACTTTTTCAAACACGATATCCCTTTCTGCCCGACACATGGCGAAGAGTGGTATTGGAATACCATTTACATCGTGGGATTTTGGGCGATTAAGTCCTCTGCATTTTCGTAACGCGATATCTGTCGGCGAATGTCCATCTGGATTTTGGAGCATGAAGTAGTGCGGATCGTTGGATCCATTCGAAAATTAGCGTGAAGGTATGTTATGTGGGCCCAAATGCTGTTCATTGTTAGTGCTTGATTTTTAATAGAAGTCAGAGCATTATATATAGGTTGGCGACTAACTAAGGCAAGACTCCTTATGATAAATGTTGATTTATATGCATTAGTATTAAATAAACCAATTCTAAAGTGAATGCCACATGAAGTAAATGTTATGGTAGGCATTGGTTTTAATATGTAAGGTAAGGTGATGAGTGTTTAACCAAGGGCTGTTGTAACCATTGGGGTTATTGTATAAAGTCTAATTTTATGCCGAGATTTATTTTAATCCAAAGGTTATGGTAGGGCTTGAAAAGGACAACTATGATTAATGAAGCGGGAACTTTGGATAAGGCAGAGACTATATTGTAGTTGTTGGAATATAAAATGAAAGGGCTTTAGAACCTGATAAGTGGTGAAGATTAAAGGACTTTCGCACCATTCTATTGAAATTTCCAGTTAAAGAGATTAGAACAATGAGATTTTGCCCAGACTGTTGAGATTGTTTGGGATTTAAGAAGGTGAAAATCTCGGATGAATTTATATAACACAAGAGAATGGGGACTGGGGGTTTTACCCGGCATCATGTGGTATTGGAGCTTGAATTGAAATAGCTCTTTGAAAGTTTATTTTGAAATGCACATGTACTGAAACAGGAATAAGTTTGGTTTTTAAATCTGTTTGATAGAAATTGCAGATTTGATTAGATATGCAGTGAAGGTCTCTAGATGTGCAGAATCTGGAGTTGAAGACAAAGAGTCTTGAATATTGCAGCAGATAGAGATGCGTGTGAAGGTGAAAGAAGAAGCAAGATCATTGAGGGATCTTCGGAGGTGAATTTGATGAGCCTTATTTGACTCTGGGTTGAAGTATTGTTTTCAGAGTGCAGAGTGTAAGAAATTTAGGAAGAAATATCAACAAAAGTAGATCACAGCTTTGAGAGCAGTGATGAAAGAGTCCAGCAAGGGATTCTGAGTGAAGAAGAAGTGTGGCAGAACCTGGAGGATTCCCAAATGAGGTTGGATGAAAGAAGAACATATGTGTTCTTGAAAATTTGTAGAGTGAATCCTAGAGAGAGCCGAAGAGAGTGCTCATAAGGTTCCAGCAGAAGGGGACCAATACTTGCCAAAAGCCGAATCCAGAGGAAGGGATTGGTGAGGTAAGTTGCAGCAAGAGAGCTTTTTGTTGCAGAGGCTTAGTGAATCTTGTGAGTGAAGAACTCATGGAGGAGAAAAATGGCTACTGATAGCCATATTAGATATTGCAGAGGTTCTGAGAGAGGCCATAACAGAAGAGTGAGGGAAGATGCCAAAGAAATTGGCATGAGGAAGAGACTCACTGATGAAGAATATTGGAAAGAGATAGCTGAGATCAGTAAGCAGTTTTATAAACTAGAGAGGATGATAGAGGAAAACTAGAGAGTTGGTTGGCTCATGAAGAAGAAGGTAAAGTGGCAGAGGCTACAGATGAAGAAAGAGCAGATGATAAATGCTCAGCAGAAAGAGAAAATACTCAGAATGATTGAGTATTTGGAGAAGGACTTGAAGGCTAAAACTTCAAGTGAGACCAAGGGGTCCAAGGGCCTTACATCTGAAAATTTTTATATGTTTGCAGGAAAATCAGGTGGGAGAGAAAAAACTGTTGATGTTGTCACTAAGGAAGAAAATGGAGCAACTAGATGTTTTGAAGATGTCCATACACAGTTAGAGAAGGGTTGTTCTTTCCAACATATTGGAAGCAGAGGATATTTAGCTTATGATGATGGCTAGAAGCTGGAAGTTGAACAGCTTGAGGAAATTGAAGAGAGCACCATTGAATAATCTCTAAAGTGTATAGGTGACATGGAATAGCAGGGAGATTTGATGATCAAATCATCAAATGAGACCATGAGGTCTTATGTTTTTACAACTGACAAGTTGTGTGTGAATGCAGGCATTGAAGAAGACAATTCATATGATGAAACTGTGTTCAATGAAGCTGAATGTTACCAAGTAAGGTATGATGAGTATCTTTCAGATGAAGATCAGATTGAATTATTGCAGTAGAATGAATTCATAAATTCCTTGTTTTATGAAAGAGATTGTTTCAATGAAGTTGTGTTTGATGATGATAAATTTGTTATTAATGTTGATAATGACAAATTACTTTTATTAAATGGCCAAATGAAAGGTGATGGATAGATAACTGAAGTTATTGCAGAGATGGAAGATTAGAATTCTATTCTAATCTAGGCTGAGGAGATAGTGACAGCAGGAAACTGGACTTGTGAATATTGTGAAAAAGTTTCCTCAGATGAGATGCTAGGATTGTGGCATGAATAGAGGATAGAAACACAGAGAGAAGGTGTTCAGATTGTAAGGGAAGAAATGGCTGAGGATGAGAAAGTTCATTTTTATGAACTAGAGCAGAGAGACATCCTTAAGAGGATGATGCAGAGGAGAGACTGACTGACAGTCTCGAGAATTGTTTGAAGGATTGGAACCAACATAATGAGATGCTGATAGAGAAGGAAAGAAATTTAGGACAACATACTGAAATGATGGAAGAGGAGAGAAAGGCACTGAGGCCTTGCGAATCTTTTTTTAGAACTGTTTCGTGAATGCAGATTCTATTGATGATGGAGATAAGTTGATAGCATTGGGAAATAAATTGAAAGAGGAGTGGAATTCTATGCAAGATTTTAATCCATGGAATGGATAATTTGAGTTGCTGAAGAGTATGTTGAATTAGCAAGATCCAAGGCAAGAGAGAGAACCTCAATTTCATAATTGGGGATTTCAAAAAGTGAAGATGCAGAGGAATGAAGATGGGGAAGATTTTCCGAGTCTCAGAAAAGACTTAGAATTGCAGGAAGGAAAATTGGTGACTGAATCATCAATTAAGACCATTGAGTCTTGTGATTTAAAGTTTGACAATTTGGCTATGTTGACAGGGACTGTAGAAGACAATCCATCACTTGTAGTTGTCTTGAATGAAGATGAGCAGCTGAAAGAAGATGAGATAGTCATGTCTCATGTGCAGAAATTTGTTGTTGCTGGTGGCAGAGAAGAATTTGCTTGTCTGAATAGCCAAGAGAAGACTGTAAGGTAGACTTTTGGGGCTTCTACAGCAATAGAGAATCATAATTTTACTCTGATAGAAGATGAGAATGTGGTACTTGAAGAGCTTGAAGTGATTCAAGAATAAGGAATGCAATTGTTCAAGATTGCCAAGGCAGAAGAAGAAGAACATGCTGAATTCAAATTACAGCATGCTGATGATGTGGGATAAGTGCAAAATGAATGGCTGAATTGTTTGCAGAAAACATTCAGAGAAGAGAATGAATTAGTAGAACAGCAGATTGAGGTGTTGTTGGAAGGAATGTTGGAGCAACAAATTGAAGTGTTGCCAGAATAGGAGGAAGAGACACAAGGATTTTGTCTTATGATTGCAGGTATTGATGGAAGGACTAAGGCATGTTTAGTCCAAAACAAGAAAAGAGATGATAACAGTGACTAGAAATTTAAATACCAGTCAAGAGAATTGTTGAGGTCAGAGGATGGAGAAATTTTCATGGATGACAATCAACAAGAATTTTACTGTTGCAGAGAACAAGAGGGTATGGATGATTGGGTGGCAGTTAGAGCAGGGGCTAGAGCAACTGCAAGAATTCATAAAGTAAGAGTAAGCATGGCAGTAAGAAGAGCTATAGATATAGCTGAAGAAGCAAGGACTAAGCAAGCTAGGGCTCAGTGATAAAAAGCAGCAGTAAGAGTTCAAAAAATAGGAACTCAACAGTCAGAAGACAGATTAGATAGAGAAATTGAATTTATAAGAAAGCCGACAGTGAAAGTTTCTGAGAAGAAGGAAGCAGCAGGGAAGCAGAGGAACAACAACAACAATAAGAAGACAGTCACAGAGTGTGAAGGCATAGCAAGTGGAAGGATGCAGCATAAAATATGGAAGCCTGGAGAATTACAGAAGAAGAGTGTTGTAGTAGACGATCAGCTACAAAACAAAGTGTGGGATCTAGGAAGACAAGGATGAGATAGTCTGTTTCAGTTATGAGAGGGTTAGGCTAAATTTAGAACTGTAGGAACTTACAGAGTTTGTTGAGTCATCAAAGGAGCTGAATCAATTCTTTAGTAGTTTTTTATAAAATAAGTCTCAAGGGTAGAGCCCTGCAGACTTGCAGAGAGCTGCATAGAGATAGAGGGGCCATCAAATAGAAGACCTGGCCAACCAAAGAGTGTAAGTGACTTCACTGTATAATTGAAGGAATCTATTTCAGTACTGCATGAGTATTATCTGGTTTAATTCATGTGTAATTGAGCTTCTGTATTTCAATTAACAATTGTATAAGAATGTGGAGTATATACTCTGTTATCTGGGTTTAATGATGTTCTACATATAATAGGAGAAATTCCCTGCAAGGAAATAGTGGGGTTTCGAATTTATGTTCGGGGTAAATTGTGCTCTGTGTATTCTCAGAGAAATCGACACTCATGACGATATTATGAATGAATGTGCTTGATTTTGTGATTGGAAGTCTGAGGAATGTATAGTGCGTAGAAAGGAATTAGGTTGTTCTGTGTAAGCCATTTCAAAGAGAAATTATGAATTTCACATTGAATGCAGATTTCTATGTAAGAGGGTTACTCTATTAGTCTGGCATATGCACTATTAAACCATAGTTTGTTGGGTTGTAAATGCCAAAGAAAGTGCTTGTATTACAACCGCTTATCATGGACTCCTAGCAATTGAATACACGGGTTTGTGTATGAACTGCTTTCATAGTGATCCTGTGAGAAAGGCTCAGTAGAAGCCAATGATATATTGGTTGATTTTGGTGGAGAACGTAAGGGAGAATGCATTAAATGGAACCCGGAGCGATGGAACAGTCGGAACCTTGAGGAAAAGTGAAGGTGGTTTGGGAGGATAAAACCAATGGGTTCGCACAAGTTTTGAAATGGTAAGTGGTTTCGCCTTTTCAAACGTGATATCCCTTTCTTCCCGACACGTGGCGAAGAGTGGAATTGGAATACCATTTACATCGCGTGATTTTGGGTGATTAATTCCCGTGTGTTTTCGTAACACAATATCTGTCGGTGAACATCCATATTGCCTTTGGAGCATGATGTAATGCGGATCGTTGGATCCATTCGACAATTAGTGCAAAGGTATGTTATGTGGGCCCAAATGCTGTTCATTGTCAGCGCTTTATTTTTAATTGAAGTCAGAGCATTATATATAGGTTGGCGACTAACTAATTCGAGACTCCTTATGATAGATGTTGGTTTATATGCATTAGTATTAAATAAACCAATTTGAAAGTGAATTCTGCATGAAGTAAATTTTATGGTAGGCCTTGGTTTTAATATGTAAGGTAGGGTGATGAGTGTTTAACTAAGGGCTGTTGTAACCATTGGGGTTAGTGTATAAAGTCTAATTTTATGCCGAGAGTTAGTTTAATACAAAGGTTATGGTAGGGCTTCAAAAGGCCATCTATGATTAATAAAGCGGGTACTTTGGATAAGGCAGAGACTATACTGTAGTTGTTGGAATATAAAATGAAAGGGCTTTAGAACCTGATAAGCGATGAAGATTAAAGGACTTCTGCACCATTCTATTTAAATTAACTGTTAAAGAGATTAGAACAATGAGAGTTTTCCCAGACTGTTGATATTTTTTGGGATTTAAGAGGGTGAAAATCTTGGATGCATTTATATAACACAAGAGAGTGTGGACTTGGGGTTTTACCTGGCATCATGCTTCCTCTTACTGTTTAGCAGGGTTTCTATGTTGTTTAGCACTGGGTCTTCCTGAGTGGGAATCAAACCTCTTTCCTTGAGGAGCTTCTTGGGAGAGTTTTTCATTCATTTCCACATCAATTTTTTAGGCTAAGCTTCAACTTACTTCATCAGTGCATTTTCTGCAGGTCATTGTGTTGTGTTGCAGGGTGCAGCAGTGGAGGGGATTGGAATCCCACTTTCTGAGCTAATTTTTCATTGGAGGGAGGTTTCCTTCCCTTGGGAGATCTATTTGGAGAGATCTTGAGCTCATTTCAGATCTGTGGTATCAGGCCACACATTTCCCAACATTCCCAGCATTGTTCTAACCAAAGAATGTATTATTTTTTGAGGCATCTTCAGTGGATGATCTAGTGGCTCCTTTGCAATGTTTCCTTGTGATTGAGAGGTTCATTCTTTCATGGGAGGAAGCCTTTGAGGGATCTAAATCATATCTAATATATTTCAGCCTTATACACTCTCATTCTTTAGTCTTGCAGTGATTTTTTAGTAATTTTCTGAAGATCACATTTGTATTCAGAGTGTATGACAAGAAACCCTTTCCAGGTTTTCTTGTAATTGTAATAAGGACACTAGATCTCAGTTTTTGAGAATGATTGTCTAATATATGAGCAGAGCTATTTTTCCTCCTAATTTCTGAGTTGAAACCCTCATAAGACTATGCATTCTCCTTTTTGTCTTATTTCTGAGTAGCAGTTTTTGGGGTTTCAATGAGTTTCAGCTACAGTAGGTGTGGGAGGTTTGTTTACCTCACCTAGTTTCCTTTATTTCTAATCTCCTCTTGGATTTAGATGCTAGATGGATATATGTAATATATCCAAGTGATGATTTAAATTTTTATGGCATATATTTCTGGAAATGTGTCTTTCTGTGAATGAATTCCTGAGGAGTCCATTTTTGGAATATTTTAAGATATTCCCATCACTGCTTATTTTCCCTATTTTGGGATATTACAGTGGTATCAAAGCTTCAATATTGGCTCAGCCTATGGATATTAGGCCATTATACTATAAGAAGAAGGAGAGATGGACAGAAAGGAAGACAGGCTTACAAAGCTTCTTCCAAGATCAATACAGAGCTTTCAAGAAGATCTAAAGAAAATAAGAATGGAGATGGAATCTCCAGAAGAGTTTGGATCTAGAGCTAGATCTATATTTCCACATGGTGAGTGTGAGCATGCAGCTACACTCCATGATGCATAGCATAGTCAAATGCCCAGAGCTATCATGAGATGGATGAAAGGAGGGAGAATGTCTAAGAGGAAAACTCTTAGTGATTTGTTGCAGGAGTATGAATCTCAAACTGACAGGTTTAGAGATCATACCACTTTCCAAAATTTTTGTAAGATCCAGGTGAAGAGGAGTAAGGAGAAGAACATGGATAGATTCTTTCTGTCTACCTTTGATGGTTCACCTACATGTTCAGCCAGGGCTTGGGTGGAAGAGCTAGACACCTTTTTGCAGCAGCATCAAATTTCTGAAAGTGAAGCCATCAGAATTGCAACATTTCATTTCAGATGTAAGGCTTATGCATGGTGGATTTTTGAAACTTTTTCTTTAAAAAATGAAAATAATTCCTCTTATGTAAGATTCATTAAAACATTGGTGGGAAGGTTTGATGGGAAACTTCCTAAGACACATGTATTGGAGCAAGAAAAACTTGAGAGGACAAAAACCTTGCATGTGATGGACGAAGCTATAAACTTCACTCCACTTCAGAAAACCATGGGAGAAGCTGACACCTTATGTCATACATTGTTAGAGGCGAGACCTATATCTCCTATTCATAAACAAGAGGGCATGGGGATCTCTTTTTCACAAGAGATTCCAATTATTGGAGGGTTTCCCATACACATTTATGAAGATGAGGGCAACAGGGCCTTCACATCTAGAGCACATCTAGAACCTCAAGCAGAGGAAGGAGGAGCACATGCTCCAATAGGAGGGATTCTTGTATCCTTGCAAGAATTTCCCCAAGATCTCATACATGGAGGTCAAAGCACAATCAGTGAGAAGCATGATTGTGAAGCATTGCAGATGGAAGGAGAAGGTAGGAAGGAAGGGAAGAATCACTTGATTAGAGGCACACACCCTTCTCTATTTCAGAGAGCTAACGCAAAGGGGAGGTAGACTGTTCTGCACTGTGAAGGCTAGGGAAAGGTTGCCCAACCATATGTACAGTCTACTCTTGACATTGATGTCTCACTACATGGAGGCATTCCACCTGGGAGGCCACCAGATCTATAATTGATGAAAGACATCTTGTCTTTGGATTCACCACTCTTGGATTTTGGAGAGGTGAACAGTTTGGAGGAAAAATTTGGCATGGGGGATGTCAAGGTAGCAGGCAACATCATGAGGATAGCTTCACATGCCAGATCACTAGCGCTATCTCTTGGGAGGATTGATCCATATTGGAGGTCTCAACTCTTGGTAGAGTACTCCAAGGATCTTGGTGCTTGCATGGTTCTTGATGACCCAGATGGAGATGATAGATACATGGTGGATGGTATGGTCATCTATTCTCATTGCAGAGTCTTCTTGACTAGAGCTTCTAAGCTCAAGGAGAAGCTGCTACATGCAGCACATGAGGACTTATTTTTCATGTATTATGATGCATATCTTTCTTTGACAGAGGAGTTCACTTGGGATGGCATCCGGCATGACATATTACAGCATATGAAGAGATACATAGGCCAAATGGTGATAGAGAGGAGGTCACGGCCACTTCCCTACTCATTGGAGATGAGGGAAAAATTCCAGTGGAGCCATTTCAGCTCAAGATCTGGAGTACATGATGGAGGAGGTATAATTTCACATTTTGTATTGTACTTATTTTCCTTGTTTGAGCAACATGATGTATTAAGAAGAATTATCCATTCTTTCATATTGTATGATGTACTTCTAGCTACTTGTAGCATTGATTTTGGCTACCTTATTGATGGTTTGTGGGGAAAGCCACATAATTCTTGGTGTGCACCATTGACACCAAATTGTATATTCATGATTCCATCTTATGGGATGACTGTGGAAGAAAAGAAGTGGCTGGGAAAGAACTTGTTATTTTTATTTTTTGATGCAGGCAAAGGATGCAGCTACTGCTGGTTCCATTGGTGGAATTATGAACCACTCTCTGGTTGTCATATGACGACTTGTTCTTATTGCATTTTGCTTCCATTTAATGCTGATATTTTTATATTCATGGGAAGAATTGCCTAGAGAGTACTAGAGGTGTTAGAGATGCCCATTGGGAGCATGATTCTCCCCACTTTACATGTTGTACATTTCAGGAGAAACCATGGGCAAACCATGATTTCCTCATCACAATTCTTCCCTTCTTGTGGGAGGAACCACTTGAAGAACTTGAGGAGGCACTTCATGGATGCATTGTTTGATGGGGGAACTTGGGCCATTCTTGGAGGCCATGTTATTTCAGCCCAAGGACAAAAAAAACCACATGTTTACCATAAATGGAGAGAGAAACCATTTGGATGGAAGAACCCAATCTCTCCATGCAGCCCGAATAAATTGTATAAACCCGGGGTTGATGATTCTTTTGATGAGCTACCTAGGATGGCTCATTTCATTTGGATGATAGCATGGGTGAGGGAGTCACTCATTGGGAATGAGATTCCTCATGTTTTGTCATCACTCCTACTTTGAGGATGCCATGGGATAGCAAGCAGGTTTCCATTCACACCTTCCACATTTGATTGATGTGGGCCATTTGGTTTTGCATACTTGGGAGGAAACATTGGATGGCAGTTTTATCGCAGATTATCTTGATGCAGTGATGGAGGCCATTGATGGGAGGCCACAAGAGGAGGAGGGGAGAGATTTTTCTCTCCCTATATATTTTCTTGAGGAAAAGCAAAGGTTTTGGAGGGGAGGACTGTAATGTTCCCAAATTTTAGTTTCAAGCTAAATGGAACATTAGAGTTAGCAATGTCTTTTAGCCGGTGAATAAATGGGTAGGAAGGCCCATAAGTCTCCTAAGAAGGAATAAAAACAATTCAAGTGTGAAAGGCGACCCTATTTGCAGCTCAATAAAACACCTCCATGTGTGAACAGGGCTAATATCATGTTGATTCAGTCTACTTTGACCAAGTCAACAACGTAGATGTGGAGGAGTAGGAATCAAGGAAGGAATAACACAATTTTGGAGGGAGATGAATCTCTTGATGGAAATGACCTAATTGAGTGTGGCCAAGGGCAATAAAACTCACATTATATTTAAGGAAGAGGATGGAAGCCATTTTTCCTTATGTTTTATATTATTATTTTTTTCTACTTAGACTTTTTGCTTCCTTTTGTTGTTTAGCGGGGTTGTCGTGTTGTTTAGCATCGGGTGTTCCCGAGCAAGAATCCCACCTATTTCCTTAAGGATCCTCTTGGGAGAGTTTTGCATGCATTTCCACATCAGGTTTTTTCAGGCCAAGCTTTCATACTACTTCATCGGTGTAGTTTCTGCAGGGTCATTGTGCTTGTGTTGCGGGGGTGCGGTAGTGGAGGGGATTGGAATCCCACTTTCCGAGCTAGTTTTTCATTGGAGGGAGGTTTCCTTCCCTTGGGAGATATTTTTGGAGAGATATTGAGCTCATTTCAGAACTGTGGCATCAGGGCACACATTTCCCAACATTCCCAGCAGTTGTTCTAGCCGGGGAATGCATTATTTTTTTGAGGCAGCTTCGGTGGATGATCTAGTGGCTTCTTTGCACTGTTTCCTTGTGATTGAGAGGTTCATCCTTTCATGGGAGGAAAATTTTTGAGGGATCTACATCAGATATGATATATTCCAACCTTATACACTCTCATTCTTTAGTTTTTGCGGTGATTATTCGAGTAATTTTTACGAAGATCACATTTGTATTCGTAGTGTATGACAAGAAACCCTTTTCCAAGTTTTCTTGTAATTGTAATAAGGAGACTAGATCTCATTTTTTTGAGCATGATTGTCTAATATATGAGAATATCTATTTTTCCTCCTAATTTTCTGAGTTGAAACCCTCATAAAAGCTGTGCATTCTCCTTTGTGCATTATTTTTTTGAGTAGCAGTGTTTGGGGTTTTAGTGATTTTTTAGCTACACTTGGTGTGGGAGGTCCGTTTACCTCAGCTAGTTTCTTTTGTTTCGATATCCTCCTGGATTTAGATGCTAGATGGATATATATAATGGATCCAAGTGATGATTTACATTTTTTATGGCATATATTTTTTGGAAATTCATTTTTTTGTGAATGCATTCTTTGAGCAGTCCATTTTTGGAATATTTTAAGATATTCCCATCACTGCTTATTTTCCCTATTTTGGGATATTACATGGTGAGGGAGGCCTAGGGCATAGAATACAATAGAAAAATGGTGGAAGGGTAAACAGATTTGAGCCACTGAATACCAAAGAACTGATGGCCTCTCCCATGACAGTTGCATATTTCCAAGAGGTGGGTTGTTTTGACTTCTGTGAGAGGGTACAATAGGTCCAGATTCATCTTGAGTTGACCAGGAATTTCATCCTTAACCTTCATGACCATCAAGTGAACTTAGCAGGAGTGAACTTTGAGCTATCCATCAATACCATCTCCATGGCCACCGGGATACCTATTATGGGAGAATAGTGGTTCAAACAGGGAAAATTTGGACCTAAGCCATTATCAACCCTTCTTGAAACCCGGATACCAAGCTGATCTGCAAATCCATTTTTTCCATTTTCACATCTACTGGAGAGATATGCGCCATTAATGAGAATCATCATTAAATACTTCACCCTGTGAGGGTATGTTTTCTAGACTTTATTCCTACCACATAAGACTTGCTCATGCACTTCACTAGGGCCAAGTCTGCTACATTTTCCCTATTATCTTTATATAAGTATTGATAATATGTCATACATTGTGAAAAAAGAGACGTCCTTCACAACAAAATGCAAAGTATTTTTTCACCATTCTCTTATCAAGATGATTGTGTTGCATCAATTAGAGAAACGGGGTATCCCATGGGCGGTGTTCATCACCCATGAAGTTTTCACAAACCAACGACCTCCTCATCGACCAAATCTACCATCATCATCTCATCCACCTCCCTCCACTCCTCCATCACCCCCCCCACTTACCATGACTCTTCATCCACACGTGAATCTTCTCCCCAAGATAACCTCCCTACCTCACCTTCTCCTCAAACATAAAATCAAGAAGAGATAAATGATGAAGAGGAAGAAAATGATGATGAGGAAGAAGAGACAAATTATGAAGAGGAAGAAAATGATGATGAGGAAGAAAGACAAATGATGAAGAGGAAGAAAATGAGGAAGAAGAAACAAAAAATGAAGAAGAGGAAGAGAATGATGAAGAGGAGGATAATGATGAAGATAAAGAGACAGAGGCAGATTATGAAGACAAAGGTAGTGAGAAAAACAATGAGGCAGATGTAGATGATGAGAAAGAGGAGGAATAAGGTAATGAACAAGGAAATTATGAAAAGGATAGTGACAAAGAGGCCAGCAATGAAGAAGAGGATGATAATGCAGAAGATATGGAAAATCATGACAATGATAAAGGTGATAAAAATGAGGAAATTGCAAAATATAAAGAGGCCAACATGGATAAAAATGAAAATAGTGAGGGACAAAGTACAGAGGACGAGTAAAGAGTTTGAGGAAAATGAAGACGAAAATGCACAAAACAATAATGAAGAAACCGATAACAACACCTTTAATAGTGACCACACGAGAAAATGATAATGGCCATGATAATGTTGCAAACACAAAGGACAGATGATGAAGAAGAAACCAATATGATTGATAGCCCTAATGATGAAAACAACGGTGACATTATGGACCAAAAAAGTAAGTGAAGAGGTTGATGACGAGTGGTGAAGATCATGACAATAATGTTAGCATGAAATAAGATGAAGGTAAGTCTCAAGAGGGAAGTCAAGAACACAGTGCAAAAGGCATCAATATAGATATCATTGATGTAAAGAAAGGAAGTCTTGAAATCAACCATAATGAGGGAATTCTAGTAGACAAATTTTGTTTCTTTCCTCTCACATATCAAAAGGGGTCAAGGCTTGTGTTTTCTACCTCCAAAAGGCAAGGGACCATGCCATCCACCTCATCTCAACCACTAGACAAAGGGAAACAAAAGGTAAGGGAAGAAGAAGAATATCATGAGGTTGAGAGGGACTTCGAAATCATTCAAGTGGATAGTGATGAGGAGAATGAAGCAAGAATCACAAACTTTCTCCTCCAGGACAGAAATGCACAAATCAAAGACCTCCAAGCACATTCGGATAGGGCCAAAGTGTGAATGATGCCCTTGACTTGGAGAACAGGCAAGTAGGAGCACAAATTGCAACTATGAAGCTAGAGCCATCAAGGCTCGGAAAGAAGCCCAAAAGGGCTAGGTGAAACTAGAAGAGTTCATGGGCACTTATGAAGAGAGTGAGGATGAGGAAGGACAATCTAGGAGGAGACCTAGAACCATGGGGTTGGAGAAGGCATTGGAAAAGAAAAGGGAACAAGAATCAACCCTATAAGAACAACTCCCTTTAGATGAGCTTTTGGCCATGGAGATAGCGCATGATCGAGAGCCTTGGTTGGAGAGAGCCATCATACACTTGGAGGCTTAATTGAAGAAAGCTAATCAAGACCTTGACCTATAAATAAGGATGACTAAACATTATGCCTGGAGAAACTAAATTGCAAGGGCTAAACTGAAAAAGGCCCAAACCAAGATCCAGGCACTAAAAGAGAAAAAGTCTAAGCTAACCTTGGAATATTGGCAAAAGCTTCTCTACAGGTCTCTCAAAACCCATGAGGCATACATCCACCAAATTTGGGAGAATTTTGACAAGTTTTGGTTTTTTTTCTAATTTTGAGGCCAAGGGGGTAGCACCCTTGTTTCTACGCCTTTTATCAGAGCATCTTCAGGAGGAAAGGATTACATTTTTGGAATGCTTAGCTTGAGTGTGACATGCTCACGAAGTTTCAGGTCAATTGGAGTTGTTTTGGTCCTCCAAAAGGGTCAAAAACACAATAATTTTCACCTTTCTACCTAGTTTTCAGGACAGGTGCTCCACCTTTACCAGCCTTGGAATTTTCCTTTTTGAATAGGTTTCATAGGTAAAATCAGAGAACCAAGGGTAGGTCTAGAAAGTAGACTCAAAATTATTTGCAGCGGTCCATCACAGAGCCTATTACGACATCGAGAAGGCCTTCAAAACATTGTTGCAAGTTGAACCAATTTTCTTGCTCCAGTGCTATGCCCTTGGCATGGAAATTCATCCTAAAACTCAATGTTGCACCCTTAATAGAGGAAAAATCAACAATGTATGCTTGGAAAGCTTTAGGAGGCTTGACAGAGCCCAAATTTCAATTTCTTTGCTAAAATTGACCGAAAAGATATGTTGTTTTAGATATTTTGTGCCTTGGGCTTTGCAAGGTCTCAAGGACAATAGTGACATATATGATTAGCCAATAGACTTCTAGAGACTCTATTAGGGTTTTCTCCTCCTTTCTTGCTAAATGGAGCATTGAGGATTCATTGTTGATGTTGGAATTTGATGAGTTTTGAGAGCAATACATGGTTGTATTAGGTTGAGGACCAATTTGGTGTTGTGGAGCTTGTGAATGATTTGCTTTGATTGATGATGATGAAGGCTTGCTTGCAAGATCCCTGATCTTGGTTAATGGTGATGTGTCTCTAATTTTTTCATGTTTTCTTTTTTATCATTGTGTCCATCCTTCTATTTTGCAGTAGATTAGAAAAGTATAGGTTAAGAAATGTTGTTTGAGGCACCTTGGTCCTTCCTGTTTACTATTGTCTTTATGTTTTCCTTTGTTGGGTTAGTTTAAGGAATTCTTAGCTTCTCCTTAGACCTACCTAAGCTTGTTTGTTTCATTAATGGTTTAAGAAAGTAGTTTTAAAATATGTTTTATGGTTAGCCATGCTTACTTGATGCTATCTAAACTATGTTTTTGGAATCTCTCTTTGATGCGTTACTTGCTAGGTTTAGCTAAAGAGTCCATGTTTTGATCATGCCCTTTGTCCATGCTTGAGAATTTTGCCTCAAAGTTCTTTGTAGATTGATAAAATGATGCTTAAGAGTTCCCTCTTCTTTGATTAAAGTTGTTTTGTCATCTTATATGTTTTCAAACCTTGAAGGTGAAATTACTAAAGTTAGATAAGTTTTCTTGCTTTCTTTGTTTCACTGAATTGTTCATCTTGAATGTCTACTTGTTTAAGTATTTTCATTGAGTTAATGGTTTTCCCTATCTCATGATTATTATATTTTTCTTATCAGTATTTGAGACCTTCTTTTTCACAAGTATTTGAAAAAGGATGCTTCACTTCCCTTTACCCTACTTTGTCCACCAACTTAATGTCTATTTCACTCCACACATAACCTTAAAGATCCATTGACCATACTAGATTTTCCCTATGATGCACTCTCGGTCATTTTTTAGATATCCATGACTTTCATAGACTCCATAGCCCAATGATTTTGATGACCTCTCACTCCACCTATCCTACTTGAACATCTTACCCAACCGAACAAACAAAAAAAACCCTACACTTAACAACTAGCCTAAAATCAAACCCTAGAAAGAAAAAAAGTACACATCCTTTGCATACAATAGAGAGAGCCCTCTACGAGTCTAGGAAGGCTAGGTTCTAAGACTCCAAATGCCGGTCCGATGTTACCCCTGTGCATTTGGTCTACCAATCGCTAAATCACGGGACACTCACATTACGAGTGATCACGGTGGGACCTCGAGTATATAGTTTGCCCTGAATACATCTTAAGACTCATTAGACCCTTATTTAGACTTAGAAAATCCATTGATTCATTGCCACCTCATCACCATCACTAACATAATCATGATCATGATGGGACCTTTGATTCAGTAACAATCTTAGTATCCCTATAGGAACTCAGAAAACCCCAAAACATCCCTAGATTGGTTTTTTGTCAGTTTTTGGTGGTGGAAAATAAACATACATCCTTAAAACAACTAAAAGAATCCACTTGGTGACTCCACTAGCCTCCAGTGGGCCTATTACTTTACTAGTATTCATAAATTTCCTTAGGATTGTGTCGAATCAACCCTGAGAATTTTAGAGGTCTAGTCACACACTATGTGAGTTTAGCAAACACTAAGAGAGGTCAGATGTCCAAAATCAGTCATAAACTTTCAACCTCTCTACATTTTGAGTTTGAAATCTAGCTTCACAAAGGATCAGTAACAAGTCTCATCCAGACCTGAACCCTCCTACTATAGTTGATGAACCAAAAAGGATATTGTGGCAAAATTCCAAAACTAAAGATTTAACTACTGTTAGGACCATTCATAGAGAAAGCTTTGTCCCTAAAAATCTTACAGCCTTGCAAGATCCCTAGTTTGACTTGCACCATACAAGAAACCTTTTTAGAATCAAGTCACAAAGTGGGATTGACCAGGCTGACCTTGAGCCCATATATTTGCAGCAGAGTCCTAGCAGAGAGGCTTCTCCTTCCACTCCGCTTGATTTCCAACTTCTCCACCACTTTGGCCTCGCAGACCCTCGATGTGCATGCCTAAGAGTCTCGATGACCTGCGCACCTACCTGCAAAATGCCACTAACTCCAAGTGAGGTCCCTCTCATTGGATAACCCTTTGGAAAACTCCATGAGGTAAAATTTGATTATCACAATGTAATGTTCCCAAATTGGGATTGCACAACAAGCTTGGAAAAATAATGCACTCCTTGGGAGATTGATGTATAGAAATGAGTTTACAGCCCTTGGATCCCTTATATCAGCATATCTGGGATCTAGATCTAGAATGGGAGCAAAAAAATAAATCAAACTAGGTGTGGTAAACAGGCCTCCCACAACCTAGTCTAGTCGGAAAAACACCCTACAAGAGGGGTTGCAGACTATGCACAACCGATAGACTTCGAGAATAACGCAGTCTTTGACCATTTAAATAGAAGGCCATCAAAATATAATTAATAAATGAATATACAACAACAAATCAAAAGTAAAGTGAAGATCTTTCAATATACAGTAAGTTACATGAGACAAGAAAGCAAGATAACTTCAGAAAAGAGAGCTGCAACATAGATATATCAACAGAAATGGCTCAACAACGTTATTTTCAGGAGTTGTAGCAGCTGCATATTAAAACTCAGACCTAAGACAGATCTATGGACAAAACATCAGATCTATAGCAGATCTGGAAACTAGATAGTTTTCTTTACAAGGTCCCCTTGGGGTTTTGACCAAATCATGCATAAATAAGAGTAGATTTGAGATACAAGTTGCATATCTGTAAAATGATGCAGTAATTTCTGAATATTACATTTCATTACAATAGATCAGATCTAAATATAACATGGATCAACAAGCTAATAAATGGATCACCTAAGCGTAAGGCAAAGCCGAGCACTAGAGATATCTAATCAAAACAGTGATCAAAACACTAGAAAGAACCTCATAACAAAATAACGCAGTCCATCAATGGGAACAACGCTGTAGCTCAAATGACATATATAGCCACTGCCAAATTTCAGATCTGAAGTATAAAGAGAAGAGACACTCTTCCAGGAGGTTAAAAGACACACTCCATGAGAATAAGCTCCCAAAACAAGCTAGATCTTTGCAGATCTAGAATCCCACTTGCGGAAGCTTGCAGAAGCAGCAAAACCCTCAATGGATCAGCGTTGCCAATGTAAGTAGAGCTTGGCCTCAAGCCTGATAGTGGATCAATTCAGAAAATACTCCTCCAAGAATCCTCAAAGGAAGAGGTGAAATCCCTGCATAGGAACTCCAAGCACAATCCTTCACTAAACAACAGAGAATTAGTATTTGTCTAAGCAAGAAAAATACTTAGAAATATGATCAATCAACAACCCTCTCTTGCTGCCTTCCCTCTCCTTTTATAAGATGAGAGCCTTTGCAAACCCTAAACCACCTTGATGAGTTAGCTCTTTTCACATGAGGGGCCTCCTTCTAAAATGGCGCTGTCCCTTTCGGAGATGCATTGAACCTAGACAACGCTGTAGATTTGGTCAAGGTTGACCCAGTCTCATAGCTCAAACCCCTTTCACACCTGCAAGTGATTATTTACATGGCCCTGATTTAACTGTGTTCACATGGGCATTGATTTATTTAGTCTTCTTAGGAGTTTTACATGTCCTCCTTTATTCATTTATTCATGCAAAAAAATGAATATTCTCGTTAGGTTAGGCTAAGTAGGAATATTACAATCCTCCCCTCCAAAATGTTGCTTGTCCTCAAGCAGCGATAGGGTAAGAGTCGTAGTAATTCTCCTCCTTCATTTTTGGCATCATCAGGGATCAAAATTTCATCATAACCCAAGTGCTCAGCAAGCCAAAGCATCATGAATTGCTCCTCCAAGGCCAACATAATATGTGCATAGTCCATCCCTTCAGAGGTGAAAAACTCAATAGAAATAAACATGGGTGGAGAAATGCTACATCTAAAACATGTATCATGAAGTACAAGTTGGAGTTCCAAACCATGTGGTACATACACACTGCCCATCCTCTACCCATACAATCCCATAAACAATAAAACTATATCATCAATGTATTGAAGCAAGACTACATAGATTCAAACTGAAATCTGAACTTGAGGAGGTGGGTCAAAATCCCACATGTGATGCCAGCGTAGTCCACCTCTTGTCTTCATTAGATCCTGGTGTGGTAGGTGGCATTCCCACCACACTTTTTCTACATAAGCCACCTTAACATGGCTGAAGGTGTTACATAAGTTTGGTGCCTTTGGGAAGCACCCATCATGAAAAGGAATCTCCCTTTGCACATCAAGGGAATGGCGAAGTTCAGAAATTTCATTGGCCCCCAACAAACTATGAGATCCATATGATCTCTCACTACCTTTAGGAGTCATATCCTGCAAAAACATGGCAAATTAATGTAATAGATCAGAAAATACAAATTTTTTATCATGATCAAACCATTTACCATCATAGTCCTTCACACTCATGGAGTTGTGCATGAGCATTCCCTTCCTCTCAAGCAAAGGAAGAGCTGGCTCAGATGACTCTTGCAAAGAGTCCATTGGCGGCCCCAGTCCTCCATAGCTATTGCACTCTTGAAAGCGCTGATGTAAGTCCTCTCTCATGCCTTCCCAATCAAAACTCTTAATGATCAGGGAATAGATCTTCATTGAATACATATGGCTAAGGAAGAATTCTTCATATGCTCCTTGTAGGATCTTCTTCTTGAGCTTGGGAGCTCTAGCCAAAAATACCTTACCATGATAATAGATGACCCCTCCTTGGACATAGTAGCCCTCTTCTTGATGCATGCCATCTAGTATCATACCTGTGTGGAGATATTTGAAATACTCTACAAGAAGTTGAGATTTCCAATAAATATCCACACTGCTCAACAATGACAGCATTTCTGATGCATCCGTGGAAGTTCTTGTCATGTTGCTAATTTCTCTTTTGACATTACACATGCCAAAATGGTTTTTTGGAAGGATGATCCTCCCGTTCCTCTCCTCCCACAGCGTAGATTCAGGAAATTAAGAGGGAGATAGGGAAGCAGGAAGAAGATCTGCCTCATTCTTGGGTGGTCCCAAGCCTCCCAACATTGTAACTTGGTCTCTCATTTCTCCAATCCTTCCTGGATCTAGACTTGGAGAAGAAATTTGTGGAACCTTTCCCACAAGATCTAAATATGATGGTATTCTAGGTGGCTTGCCATGAGATAAGAATGTCCCTTGAAGCATCCTCATGAACATGAGAGAAGGAACTATGAGATCCCTGCTTCCATTGTGAAAATCCATCTCCGTTGTTTGTGCTAGCCACCTATAAAAAAATTTCATATCAAATGGTGGCTAAATTTTTTTGTAGCATTCAAGAAACAATTTTATGGCCAAATTGTGAGTTCTCGAAGTCTTATGATGATCCTTATCCTTTAAAATAATCTTCACTCTCTGTTTCCCTCTTAAACTCTGAAAATTTGTTGTTTTCCCTGAAGAAAAAAGACTCCTAAAAAACCCATTTTTCCATTTCATTTTACCCCTCTTTTCACTCATTATTAACCTTCATTTTTATCCCCTTTTTTCCCTCATAAAATTCCTCTATTTTTTCCTCATTTCCCTTCTTCCCTTCATAAAAACCCTTTTGATAAGGTTTAAAACTCTTTTTTTTACCTTATCGGAAGCTTTCAAAATCCTTTGAAATCCTTGAAAAAATCATAAAAAAAGCAACCTTTTGTGCTAAGGTTTTAAGCCCCTTTGGCCTTAGTCCGGCTCCTTTTTTCGCATGGAACCAGAGTTGTGACCCACTCTTAAACCCCCATCCCACAATCGAAATCGAGGCATTCTATGTTCCTTTTCCCCTTTTGCATTCAAAAATTTCCGATGCGATTAGGCCTTAAGCCCTTTTGTGCTAAACCCCAAACCACTTCCCCACCATACTATCGATGTTAAGACCAAGCGCTCAGGCCCAATCGCGCAATCGCAATCGGGCATTCCATTGTGTTTTGTTACCTCTCGCTTTTTAAAAATCCCCCGATTTACCATCGAGCCTTTGTATATAAAACCCTCCCCCGATACAAACTTTCCTTTGTATTTTGTTAAAAAAACCCACTTTCCTATGTTTTTATAAGTCCCTGACGGTTCATTGGTTGGGCGAATGCCAATTGTTGATCTAAAACCAATCAAAAATCGACGGAATCTCGCATCACAAGTATTCATTGGGTGCATTTGAAAGGCCCTTTCCTTTTTCCGATTCCGATATGCCCCATTTGGTTAAAACCCCTCAACCACTTCCCCACCATATAACCCACGCCCAGTACCAAGCGATTAAGTCCCGAGTGCTAATTGCATCGGAGTTTTTTCATTGAACATATTTTAATAGTTATTGACCCCCTCCGATTGGCCACCTTGCGATGGTTTCCCAACCATATATCTTCCCCGCCAGACCCGGATCCGATGGTCCACATTTCTCTTTCCCAAAGCCTGTTTTTTCCGCCTTTGTCATTTACGAACTAATCTCCGCCGTTGATCTCTCCAAAGATCAACAATCCACATATAATCGCATCGCAAATTTCTTTTGCACCTTTCCTCTCTCCCCGCCGATTGGCGATCCCGCGATTAGATCTAGGCCATCTATTTCATACATCCGACGGTCCCAGATTGAAGCTTGACACCCTTTGTTTAATTGCATAAGACCCCGCTGTATAAAGTTTTTCGGTGAATACCCGCCGTTGATCTCTACAGATCAACGGCCCACAATGACCCATTCTCCACCCGACCCCCTACCTCATATCCCGTTTTCATTAAACCTAGGATTAAATCTCGAGCCGTTAATCTTTATGATCCTATGGTCCATATTCGACCAGATAGGCCCAACTCCTTTGGGACCCTACTTGCCCCCCATTGATCAATCCTAGCCGTTCATTCCCCGATTCAATGGTCAAGATTAAAACCGCCTTGACCCACCCGCCCCACCTCTTGTCACCGTGCATCTCATTTCCATCGCTCTCTCCTCACGATTGTTCGATCCGATGCCCCCGATTTGACGGCCGACGCGCGGTTTTGCGTGATTTTAAGCTTGAAGGTTAATTTTTAAAATCACGCGACATAGGTGGTTTTAAAAGGCCACGTGTCAATCATTAATGCATATCGCATTCAAAAAGGCAATACCACCTTCCCTCCTTTTCATCGCACGAAACCAGTGGTTTCTATGGCTGAAATCGCTTAGCCCCATTCACATTACATCCCCTAAGTTTTAATCTCCACCGTTGATCTCTGAGATCTAACAGTCCCAGTTTAATCTCGCCCTCAGTTCATCGTCCTCCCCATTGCTCCACAGAACTTCATCAATAAACCTCCACCGTTGATCTCTTGTGGACTAATCCAATCCAACAGCCCGGGATCATTTGGAAACCCCAAATATCATTTTACCCCATTTCACCTTTGATAAATTTTTTTCCCCCTATTTTTCTTATATTTTTCCGCCATTTCACTATGACATTTCCCTTCTTCCTTATAAGATCTTGGATTAATCTCAACCATTGATCCACATACATCGACGGCTCGGACTTAATTTTTCATTGACTTCCCCGACCGCCCTGTTCATTATCCTCGGCATTACATCCTCGCCATTGGATGCTTCCATCCAACGGCTAGCGATCTAACCTAAACCTCTGAAAGCGATCTAGAGCACCTCCCCTATAGGATTTTTCCTAATTTTTTTCTTTATTATGCAGGGTTTTAATGGTTTTTTCAAAAGTTTTAAAAAGAAAATTGAAGGTCGGGGATGATAATCCCCCACGCCTTTATTCATCAAAGAGATTGCTCCGTGAGGGTTCCAAATTATGCTTTATCGGTGCCTCATGAGCACCGACGCCATTATAAAACCTCTATAACACCTGCACATCAACAAGACACAGAAAAAACTTAATCAAGCGAAGAGTATCAATGTTAAAGGATCTAATCACAAGCAGAGATGAAGAATTGAAGATTGTTTACGCAGTTTTGAGGGATTATGGACTAAATCGACTATCTTAAGCCTAACACACGAAATTAAAACGAATTAATAGTGTTTAAAAGAAAAAACAATAATATCTATCGGTCCGAGAAGCCTCCATTTGCCACATCGAGAGGCTAATTGAATCCTCTCGGCTACCAAAATCCACTTGTAGCCTCAAAGCATTCAAAAGAGGCCATAGTTATTGCCAGAACGAGAAGATATTTGCATCAATACAGTCGAATAGTTAATTCAACGAAATGAACTTATTGTAAAGCTTGTCAATAGAGTTATTACAAGGATAACGAAGAGCCTTAAAGTCATCAAGATCTTCCCTAGCAAGCTTAATACTTAATGTAAACCAATTAATACAAAGGAAATATCGAGAAAGTTTCTCCATTGAGCCCCTCAAAGGCTCGAGAAGCATTAAAATGTATTAATTGAACCTAGAAGATCTTTTATCCCATCCCACCTCCTCATTTCTTCTATAAATACTTCGTAGAAGATGAGATAATGTTGGTCACTGCATATCTATTTGCCTGTAAATAGTTTACTGAAGTCTGTTGTAAGCTACGTTTTTAATTGAAGATACCTAAGTTGAGATGAAAAGTTTTGAAGCTGCTGAGAGACCCATTGGACTTGAAGATTGTAAGCTGGTTTGAAGCATCAAATACAAGGCTGATTTATGGGATCTTGGTCTATGTCAACGGTGATGTTTTTCTTATTGTAAATTGTTATTTTATTTCTATTTCCATTCTTTCCATCTTCTTTGATAAAGAACATAAATTATAGAGTTAGGATTTACTGTCAAAGGTACCCTGCTCTTACTGATAAGCTTTATCTACATGTTTTCTTCCAATTGTGTATTTAAGAATGATTTAATATAGTCCAAGCAGTTAGGAATGCTGGCGTTCCCTCGTCCTAATGTCCAAACTAAACATTGTTATTGAATGTTATTTTCAGTTTATGTTAAGTAGAGTTGAACTAGGGAAGTCTATGGTTAGCCCCTGTCCTCTAGTTTTATCTCCAAAAAATTGTCTGAAAGTTTCCCTAAGAGTATGCTTTGAAAAGTAGGATAGGTTCAAAGTCCTTACCCGATCTTAGACTATTCTTTGTTATCTTATGTGTTGTCTTGATAATTTTACCAAGTAAAGACAGAACTAGGGAAGTCTATGGTGAGCCCTATCCTCTAGTTTCTTCTCCAACAGTTGCTTTGAAAAGTTTCCCTTAGAATATGTTGAAAGCGAGGATAGGTTCAAAGTACTTACTTGATCTTAAGCTATTCTAAATGTTTTCTATTAGAAGTGCATCAAAAATCGAGGCTAGTTTCAAAGTACTTACACGATCTTATATTACTTTTATGTCTTTCTTAAGTGCATGCCAAAAGCAGGATAGTTTCAAAGTACTTACTTGATCTTAGGTCTGCTCTTTGTTCTTCATTTGTTTAAATTCCCCTTCTTATTGTTTTCATTTCATTACATAAAATCAACTTTAAAGAGATCCTTAGACATAGATGACTTGCCCCATGGACCACTCTTGAACCTTGCTATTTCAATTAAATCCTACTATGACTCCATAGCCCAATGGATTGAAGTCTGTTTCTTGCCTATCTTCTTAGCTGAATCAATTTTCACTTTCATTCACCTTCACCCTTCATTTAGACTTCCTTCACCTTCACATATCTTTGCCCAACCAAAACAAACAAAAAACCTTGTTATTCATAACTAGCCTAATATCACATTTCAAGCCTTAAAGATAAATCAATATTTTGCACTTATAGAGAGATCCCTCTCTGGATTCAGGAGGGCTAGATCCTAGAATCCCAAAGTGGTTCCAATGTCCTCCCTCCAGCTTTAGTCTCACCAATCTACTAGAATTACAGGGAGATAACAGTTTGTGTGGAAACATTAGGTGAAAGATAAGTATGCATACCTTGAATCATTTGTGGTTTCCCTCTCTTCAAGTCCACCCACTCCATTTGCAAATCTTTCCAATCAGTGGTAACCTTCCCCAAAGTAATCAACCATTGGACACCCAAGATGATGTTGGTGTCAGGTATGTCAACTGCAAAAAAGTGATCCACCAAAGTGTAGGATCCAATAGTGACAGAGAGTGATGGAACATATTGCATGCATTACATGGTCCTATCCCCCTGGAACCAAGACAGAAAATCCCTCAAAAGTATCGGTGGGGATCCCTCTCTTTTGCACAAGATGAGCATCAATAAAGTTGTGGGTTGCCCCACTCGTCAATCGATACAGATACTCTCTCATTCATAACCGAACCTTGTACCCTTAGGGTCAAGTACTTAGGCACTCCTCTCAAAGAAGAAAGAGTCCCCAATTTGGTTGGAGAAAAATGGTCCCTTCCCATCTATGGAGGGTGTTTGATCTTCCTCATCATCATCAGCACTGTGACCCCTCCTAGGTTCCTCATCATCATCTTCCTCCTCAAAATTAGAGAAGACTTCTATGTAGTATGCTCTTCCAAACGACACACCTATGTCCTGGGTACCCATGGCTCTTTGCAAGTGAGGCATAGCTTCTTCTTCCTCAATTCCCTCATGAGTTCAACATCAAGAGGCTTCTTCAAAGAGCTCTCCTTGGGAGGAGCAACTTTTCATTCCTTCCCCTTAGAAAAGTGAGGGGCCTTGCTTTGGAAAGTTGCCTTTGCTTTTGGCAAGGCATCTTGGAGATCTCTAGCTCTCTCAATGGCATCATGCAAAGTGATGGGCTTGGTAGATTTATCCAACCCATGCAAAGGTTCCTCCAGGCCATCAATGAACATGTAGACTCTCCTTGCCACAGATAGATCAAGAACCATGATTGATAATCTCGTAAACTCGGAGATATAAGTCTCTGCATCTCTGATTGCTTCAGATTTGCAAGGCTTATGAAGGGTGCTTCGGGATCCTTTCTATCAAACCTCTCCACCAGTCTCCTAGTGAACTCGGCATAGGTAGTCACATTGATGTGTCCCAATGTAGACAATCCATGGAACCACCAATTGTGTGCTTCACCTTCAAAGTGCAGAGCACCGCAATCTTGATGGCTTCAACTTCGGGTACTTTGTTCAATTGGAAATAGATATCAAGATTTTCTACCCATGCCTTGGCAGAACTGGAGGATGATCCATCAAAACTTGGGAAAAAATAATCCGCCCATAGTGTGGTGTCTACCATGGAAGAAACCACCATCTCTATACTGCTGCCCTGGTCTTCTTCTATCCTTGAGGTGACAAAAGCTTTGGAAACTCAAGCTATCCTTGAATCTCTGACTCTGAGAGTAATACTCCACAAATTAATCTTCAAGATAAGCTTTCTCATGTGGTCCTTCATTCTCCATAGCCAAGAAGGTGGGCATAGTGGAGTGTTGTGAAGCTTGTGGGGCTGGTGGCAGATTCATTGGTTGACCAGTCCCATGATGAGACATATCTGAGCTTTCTCCCAACTGAAATCTCCTAGGAGATTCCCTCATTCTATCCACCATCATCTCTTTGATCTCCTCAGAAATATCTTGCATGGTCTTCAAAAGAGTTTTTTCAAACTCCTCTGCTTCTTTATCATTCACAGCTTCAAGGGCTTTCCCCTTGTCTTGACCCTTGTCAGGATCATCAGTATTGTACTCATAATTTTTATGACTTCTATTCTTTTACCTCTTCTCCCTCTTAGTAAGAGGATCATCTTCTTATGAATGAAGCATGACTGGTGCTCCAAGGCAAGCACAGTTGTGCCAAGAAAAGGAGCTGCGATACCACTCGTAATGTTCCCAAATTGGGATTGCACGACAAGCTTGGAAAAAATAATGCACTCCTTCGGAGATTGATGTACACAAATGAGTTTGCAGCCCTTGTATCCCTTATATCAGTAGATGCGGGGTCTATATCTAGAAGGGGAGAAAAAACAAATCAAACTAGGTGTGGTAAATAGGGCCTCCCGCAACCTAGTCTAGCTAGAAAACACCCTACAAGAGGGGTCTGCAGCTATGCACAACAAGCGACTTCGGGAATAATGCAGTCTTTTGACCATTTAAATATGAGGCCATAAAATATAATTAATAAATGAATGTATAGCAGAAAATCAGAAGTAAAGTGAAGCTCTTTCAATATACGGTAAGTTACATGAGACAAGAGAGCAAGATAGCTTCGGAAAAGAGACTCGCAACATAGATATATCAGCAGAAATGGCTCAACAACATTATTTTCGGGAGCTGTAGTAGCTACGTATTACAACTAAGACCTAGGATAGATATCGTGGACAAAAAATCAGATCTATATCGGATACGGAAACTAGATAGTTTTTCTTTACAAGATCCCCTTGGGGTTTTGACCAAATCATGCATAAATAAGAGTAGATGCGAGATACAAGTTTTCAGATTTGTAAAATTATGCGGTAATTTCTGAATATTACATTTCATTACAATAGATCAGATCTAAATATAAAATGCATCAGCAAGCTAATCCATGGATCACCTAAGTGGAAGGCAAAGCCCAAAAACTAGAGATCTCTAATCGGAAACAGTGATCAAAACACCAGAAAGAACCTCATAACAAAATAACGTAGTCCATCAATGGGAACAACGTTGTAGCTCAAATGACATAGATAGCCATTTCCAAATTGCAGATTTGAAGCATAAAGAGAAGAGACACTCTCCCAGGAGGTTAAAAGACACACTCCATGAGAAGAGGCTCCCAAAACAAGCTAGATCTTTGTAGATCTAGAATCCCACTTATTGCAGCTTGCAGAAGCAGCAAAACCCTCAATGGATCGAGTCATTTGCCAATGTAAGTAGAGCTTGGCCTCGAGCCTGATAGTGGATCAATTCAGCAAATAATCCTCAAAGGAAGAGGTGAAATTCCTGCATAGGAACTCCAAGCACAATCCTCCACTAAACAACAGAGAATTAGTATTTGTCTAAGCAAGAAAAATACTTAGAAATATGATCAATAAACAACCCTCTCTTGTTTCCTTCCCTCTCATTTTATAATATGAGAGCCTTTGCAAACCCTAAATGACCTTGATGAGTTAGCTCTTTTCACATGAGGGGCCTCCTTCTCAAACTGCGTTGTCCCTTTAGGAGACGCATTGAACCTAGACAACATTATAGATTTGGTCAAGGTTGACCGAGGCGCACAGCTCAAACCTCTTTCACACCTCCAAGTGATTATTTACATGGCCCCGATTTACTTGTGTTCACATGGGAATTGATTTATTTAGTCTTCTTAGGAGTTTTACATGTCCTCCTTTATTCATTTATTCATGCAACAAGAAAAATAAAACAAGAATGAATATTCCTCTTAGCTTAGGCTAAGTAGGAATATTACACATGACCTAGCCAATTTGGAGGCCTTCCCCGAGGCGGCACCGAAGCTATACCTCGAAATGGTATTAGAAGACGATGGGTTGAAGATAGTCCCCATGCCATGGGAACGTGGGTTGGTTGGTTACGGGCTATTAAACCTGTTGTGGATGCATCACTTCGACCACTAAAATATCACTTTGATCGACTTGTGTGTCAACTGCTACTCGTGGTCCATGACGACAAGTTATGGATCCAAGACTACATCCCCATCGATGTTGCGCTTATTCACCGTTTCATTGGTCTCCCCATGGAGGGGCCAAAACCCTATGTAGCGTGTCGGCAAAAAATTTTGAACAAAATATCGCCGAAAACGTGCGCAAGGACTACCATGTGGATCAGAACACTTGGGGGTTCATGATCAGCACAATCGGCGACCTCGATACGTAGATGGGCACCTTGTTGATGGCATGCAAGATGATGCACAAATTCTAAGATGCCACCGTCCCTGTGTATGTCATTTAGCTAGCAGGATGCTACGAAAAGGGGTATGCTACAACTCGTCCGAGTTCCTTTGTATGAATTTTTTGGAGAATGTACGTGAAGCCCAAGATCATGGATGAGCATTCTTCTACTCCTAGCTGTTGCTTCTCATCGCATTGGTTGCATGGGAAGCCCCTGAAGAATTGATCCTCCATAATCTCATGGTAGATATGTGCAAGGGGGTACGATACACAAATTTGTGGGACTCTAAGGACGTGCAACGTATTGAGGAAAATAAAGTCTTACGGGTCCTATTTCAGAGTGAGCTCACGGCGACGAATCAACTCCTGGCCGCGTTTGTCGCCGGCAATATATGATAAGTACAAGAGCATCGCAACATTTCAAATAACCATGCATAATGTACGGATCGAGAGGAAAAAAGGATCCGAGCATGGGTGTCGCTCCCATACATGGTTGCTGATGAGGAGATTGACCGTCATGTTGCCAATTGTTCTCCACGAGTGGAAGCTCGGCTTTAGGTCGGGTACGAAGAACACTGCCGACATGAGCACCACGAAGGTCACCCCGCTAGACACCACTAAAGAGATCGAAGGACGAGGGTAAGGGTACTAGGAAGGAAGTGAACCCAGAATCGTAGAAGGGTTTGCAACAGGGGTAAGAGTATTGGGATGGGTGCACAGAAGGATTCGTAGAAGGATCCGGGCATAAAAGGTCCGGATCCGGGGAGGCGTTGACTCCCCTTGAGGTACAAAATGGAATTTTGACCCCCGTTAAAGGATCACGGAAGAAGTAGCGAGCTATATGGCCGGAACGAGGACACAGGAGTCACTCGATGGAAGACGACCCAGAGCAGATTGCGGATGCGGTCACCCTTACTACGAAAGATAAATGGCTGGCTTTGGAAGAGCGACAAAAGGCCACGGTTTGCTATGCTCGAGGCTAATCTCCAAGCTCTGCATCTAAAGACTAACACATCGCAAACAAGTATGATTCGGACACGACCGGCTTCAACAACTAGCGACGTAGTGAACATTACAATAGAAAGCGAGCCTCTATCCTCTGCGAGGCGCAACCCTCATAATGAGTCCACCCGACTTAAGAGCGCAAGTCCGGGCCTCTGCAGGGTACAATTGGATCTAGCCCAGACTACCACATGAATCATTGTAGGTCCTCCACGCCTCCGCTGTTCAAATAGATTCAACATAGAGACCGTCGCGTACACCAACAACTCAATATAGCTCGGTGAGATAATTGAGGAGAAAACAATTGAGGTGTCCCAGGCACAAGCTCCATGTACCCTCTCCGCTATGCATCGGACAAAGTTGGAATGCCTCATGAGTTGGCTCTGTGTAGACGTTACCGAAGATATCCCGGACTCGCCACACCCTGAGCCAATATTGAGGGGGCTTGTTGCAGCACTAAAGGCTTCGAGTATCGAGATCCAGGCGATCGGAACAGGACATGGAACAACAAATTGCGGCCTTGCAAGCCAAGTTGAATTCGGAAGCACCACCTGAGGTAAGAGCCCAACGAGTTGCATCGGTTATAGAGGCCACTAATGTCATTATAGGTCCAAGTTCTTAGGGTGCGAGAACTATTGGAGACAGCTATGCATCCGTGGACCAAAGTGCATCGTGACCCTCTTCTGCATGAAATCAATCAAGAATTGCGACGGAAAGGAAAGAACAGTTTGAGCAGATGGAAGCCACTGTGCCTACTCTGATCCCTGCTAAAAAACTAGCCCATCTGCATAACAGCCACACCCTAAGAGATGAAATTGAGGAGCTCTGCTAGAAAAATAAGACTCTCAGTGAAAACCTTATGTCTTGGTCTAATGAAGCCCTCAAGCTCTCTCAGGACTTCGATATCGCAGTGAAGCAGCTAAATGAGATGTTGGAAAATGTCACTTCTAGTAAAAAAGGCCCAACTTCGTAGAAGTTGGTGGATATTGCTCAGAACGCTGCTGCACAGAGTGAAGGAGTGCTGCTCGAGCTGGTTGATGCGATCAGGCTGCTGCAGGCAAAGGTGGAGAACCCACGACCACAGTGACTTGGGACGAGTCACAAGATTGTGTTGCGGGCCTATTGGAGCGGGGCTCCCTAAGCTACGAATTTTTTATACTTTGGTATTAATTAGTCATGTGTAGGGGTTTTGGGATGGGTCAAAGCCCCCAATGTTTTATAATGGGTCAAAGGGTAGAACTAGGGTTCGCAAACCACAGTTTACGGACCATAGGATAGCTAGGCCATGTTGATATAAATAAATGGATAATTGGAGTCAGAAAGTAGGCATGAATTAGAATTGACGCTACATGCGAACTGTTAGATCTGTTTTGGGTTGTTTTGGTTAAGGAATCCTGCTGGCTATGTGTATGAAGATCCTTAGTCCTGCTATGTGCGGACCCTGCTGGTTGTGTGCGCACGCTGTGTTTTGGGTAGTACTGGGTTTTTGGATACTAATGTATGCAGGGTATAGTTTAAGTATCTTTGTGTTATCTGGATCTATTTTGGTATTTCTGATGCAAATCTATGGTATTTGTTTAAGCTGCGAATATATCTGCATTATCTGTTTATGCTGCGAATGTGTCTGTAGTTTTTTTTATGATATTATGTGCTGGAAATTGATGATACACATGTGGATGCGACAGTACTGACTAGATCTATGAATGGTAATATGGTTAATATCTGATTATATTGTTAAAATCCTGCGAATAACCTTACTTTGTGTAGATATGATAGTTGCAACGCAAATCTTCCTTCATTACCTACTTGCTCCGAGGGTCTGAAAACCTCGTTGCAATAGCCTCTTATACTACTTCGGGTGAGACCTTAGCCTACAAAAGCAGGTCATTGCCAAAACATAAAGTAGTATAGGGGTTTGTTGGAAAACCTTAACCTTTGAACCTGGGTGAGGACCCCTCAAGCCAACATGAAAATAATTGCAGTGTGATAGGTCGATGTTTCTAAAAAATAGAAAAATGAACACATGTGCGTGTTAATTACTGTGCACCGATGCGTTTGTATGATACAACACACTGGTGTGTTTTTACAACCTATGGGCACTGCAAAAATACCAATATCAATTAGAATGCCCGCTGTGCTTTATGGACGACTACCACCCAGGCGCTTCGATAGGAATTTCATTCACTAGTACAATTTTCTTTTAACATGCCGGTCCATTTTTAGAACTTAATGACCCGGTGCATTTTAACACCTAAATTTCTTTGTGCGTTTTTACTCCTTAACGGTGTGGGTACATGCACCTTTCATCGGCCCAACGCATATTTTTGGGTGACATGCATTGGGACGTTGCTAAATGCCCTAGGGCATCTGGAATTTCTTTTCCATCCCGATGCTTGGTATGTTTATAGTACCGGTGCATACATGGTAAACCATACCAGTTCGTTCACAAATGATGTGCGCACCGATGAGAAAAACATCCACAAAAACCTTTGGCCTCCCAATTTTTTTTAGTTGTGTTAAAGTTCCATTAGAGCCTTCGCCAAAACCTTTGTTTTCAAAAATGGAAATTGTAGAAAATGCTTTTTTGACAATTTTGGCCAATTTTATAACACTAAAAACCTCCTTTATAGCCTCCCGTAGAGCTTATTTTCCTTATAGTGCCCTATTTCCATCACTTTTATCACTACAAAACAATGCATAAACTCATTTACAAAATCGAGAAATTTTATTTGTGATGATATGGCCTCGGGGAAAGAAGAAGATGGCAGCCACAACCTCCAGAAAGGGTTCCTCGGCATGACAACAATAGATGGAGAATGTCGTGGAGGAGTACGCTGACATATTCACCCCACCCATAGGGGTACCTCTGCATTGTCAGGTCAAGCACGACATCGATTTGGCCCCAATCACAGCGCTACCCAATCGATCAATTTATTGACGCTCTATTCTGGAGAACTACGAAATCAAGAGCCATATTCTATAGTTGTTGCAGAAAGGTCACATCCAGTAGATTTACTCACCCTATGGGAGCTCGATCGTGTCGGTGCCGAAGAAGGATGGGACTTGGAGACTCTATATTGACTATTGGGAATTGAACAAGATGACTATCCATAATAGGTATCCAATTCCGCGACATGATGACCTTTTATAGCAACTCAAGCAGGGAAAATATTTTAGCAATATTGACTTGAAGTCTCCTTAATTCCCTCAACTACATAATCATAATATTCCTTTTCTGACACCTAGATACTGCAAATTTCACAACCACAGTTTGTAGACCATATCTCTTGCCTCCTATAATTGAACATTGTGCAATATATGAGCCTTCTCCTTTGTGCTGCACTCAATCGTGAGTCTAATCAATGAATTACATAAAGAGAGTTAGACTATGATATTTCAAGAATGATGTCATATTTTGGAGTGTGAATTCCGTCTACAAGTACGGAATCTTTATATCAATGGATGTTGATTAAGGAGGATTCTAAGGATATCATTAAGAAAGAAACTTCTCATGTTGGAAACATGAAGAGATCATCAAGAAAGAAGAATAAGGGACACAAGATCACGATAGTATAATAAATATAAATACCATATAAATACTCGATATATCATTTTTCGAGTAGTTCTTGTAACTGCATCTTCAATTACAACAATTCTGGAATACTCATTCGTTAACACGCTTTAGAAATTGGCGTTGCTCCTCGTACTAGATAGATAGAGAAATATATATCTCTGCGAGGAGGTAAACCCAAAATATCGTATGCAAATACATCCTCGAATTCGCTTATATTTTGCAGGCCATCTAATGTTTTTTTTTCCTGTTTGTTGTTCATTTGTTTCAACATACATTGACAATAATTGACACCCTTTTCTAGCAATATTCTTAAGTTGTACAACTATTTTGTATTGAAATTATATTGTTTTTTCTATCCTTTTATTCATTGATTTTTTACGTCCTCACTTATACAACTTACTATTGTCTGTAAGAAATTTATGACAACTCCTTGTTTTTCCAACTAGGTCATGCATATTAACACATTGTATGACCCTAAGGGAAGTATATTGAAGTTTAATTCTGTAGGAAAATCATTTAATTCTTCTAATTGTACTAACCATGTAGTCTTAAACTTTTCAATTTTCATTTTTCATATTTCCACACTACGAGGACTAATTTTACTTTAGTTGGCCCCTAGATCAATTAAGATAGAAACAAAATGATTTGAAATTGTACCTTCAACCTTAGTCATACTATATTGGTGCTTCGCTTTCCTATCCTCCAGTGTTGGAATATTTCTGGCAATATTGGACATTTTTATTGCTTCATGAATAGCCTATATGTTTTGAATAGACCTCGAGTTTTGTGGGAAGTCACTCAAAATATGAGGTTCCCCACACCCCTAACATTTCAGTGGTTCTTTCTCTATGGCTCCACCCATCTTTTTATTATTCAAATCAATGGGATTGGATTCAATTTTAGATTCTCCTAGTTGATTTGAAGTTCCTTTGTTGAATTTCTTTTGATGATGGTCCTTTCCAAATTTTTAAGGTATGCAGGTTTCCATATTTTTGTCCCATTGCAGAATTAGTTTTTTCCTTACTTTGCCAAGGTTTAGGGCCTTATTCTCTATTCCTAATCTTTTTACAAAAAAAAATCATTATTTTCTTAAAGCTCCATCCATTGTTTTAGGATTTTTGAACTCAATCCTTTCTTTGTAAGGGAGTGGAAGACAATTCAAAAATATCTGCACTTTGGCTTGTTCTTCCTTAATATAAGAGACACGCAACAAATTTGTGATTTTAGTGAAAAAAACCATCCATGGTTAGTTGTCCTAGTATTATATCATGGAACCCTTTTAATCGATCATATTAATATATTTTATTCAGGTATCGGGACATAAACTATTTCTGGAAATCTTCCCAAGAAACTGTCTTTTTCTCTAATGTTTTCACATTTTTGAGCTCTTCCCACCGGAGGGAAGCCTTACCTTGTAACTAAGAAATTTCCAATATAGCCTTAAAACTACTCTCGTACTCATAAAATTAGAAATAATTGGTCATGTTGAGGAGACATGCTTCCACATCCTCCTCCTTTTCCCCGTCAAAGGTAGGGGTTTTTACTTTTCCGAACTCTCCTTACAACTCCACTTTCTTATTCCTTTTTTGTAATTTTAGAAATTTATTGTTGGAATCATCTCCACTTTCTGACTTTTCTGACTTTGCCTCAAATTTTTTATTTTTCATTTCCTCTGCTTCTATTGTCCTATGACTAGACGTTTTAGTTAAATGCCTTATCATGCTTTTGTGTTCTCCACTAGCATTTAACAATCACTCATTTTTTTTCGAGGTGAGCCAACTCTTGGTGTAATCCTATGATAATATCCATAAAATATGTTGTTCGTGGGGTATTTATCCTCCCAACTACACATATGTCCCTCTCCCTCTATCATCGATGGAGTAGGGTTATCAACCATGTTGGGTTATAACCTTGCTTCTCTTTACCACTTTATAATCAACAAAAACTAGTATTAAGAGAGGATTTCTTAAAGAAATTTATTACTTCTACACATAACTATGTTTTAGTGTTGTGATTTCTTGTAAACCCTAGTGTTAAAACTGGTGCTCTGATACCATATGTCATGAACCCAGTTTTCAAATTTTTATTTTTATTTTCTATTTTTAATTTGTATGCATTAGTTATCTACATATGACATTATTCTCTAATTAACATACGTAAGTTACATCATTAGTCCCAAGGCTTGTACCTCGCTAATTTAATGGTCACATGCGAGTTGTTCTAGTAGGCACATGAGATTGATTCATATATATATATATATATATATATATAGAGAGAGAGAGAGAGAGAGAGAGAGAGAGAGAGAGAGAGAACTTAAAATTCATACATATTAATAATATTATTCATTGATCTAGTGTTCATGGAAGGATCGTAACATATATGTATTATCATATGTGTTATGGCCTATTCAACCTCCATCTCACATATAGTTTGTAGGTGACTTTCCCTTCGAATTATCATTACCCATATTGTAATACTAGTAACATACTTTAATTTTAATTTAAGGGGGTTGGGTATGTGGGAGACTTCAAAATTCATGAGAAAATCATGAGAGGTCTCCTGCTTCAGACCCATATACTCCTCACATGGTAAAAAAAAACATAGTTCACATCAAAAGTGGAGATTTTTTTATACTGTCATCCAACATTAAAAAAGACTCCTCCAACGATAGCCTAAAGAATTAAGGTCTCTTACCTTTTCATTTGTGATCAAGGTGGATATTGGTGGCCACCCGCCTATTCCACTCGGATCCCCACCCTTGTTTCTTTTAGTTTCTGAGTTTCAACAGAGTTTACTATTTTTAGTAGTTTTTCGGGTCATGAATTTCGGGAGTATTTTGAGAAACAACCTTTCCATTTGTGATAAAGGTGGATATTGGTGGCCACCCCCCTATTCCACTTGGATCCCCACCCGTGTTTTTTTCAATTTTTGAGTTTCAACACAATTTACTATTTTTAGTAGTTTTTCAAGTCGTGAATTTCGGGAGTTTTTTGACACCCTAAACAATGTGGAGCAACATGGAAATTAATTCTATGTTTCTCACTCCAAAGTTGGAGTACTCATATAGATATTTCTAAAGAATTATTTAGCACCTCATACGAAGATCATATGTGAAATTTAAGTATCTCGGAAGTTGATGTACCAATTTACCCAAACGGGGCCCATAGTTTTTGTGCTTCATCTCCTAGGGTTATTTTTTTAGATGTGTAGGGCTTTTCATTGTTTTTAAATAATAAATATACCATCGATGCTCATCGTAACACAAGTAGCCACCGCATCTCTTGTCGGAGATAAACTAGGATCACCCTCACTATTTTATTTCTATTATGTTTGCAACCATAATTCAGTTATTTAATTTTAATGAAATAAAATTTTCTTTGTGATAGATATTTCTATTTATAATTATATGTGTATTCTCTTTGTTTTTTTAGATAAATTCAGATCAATTTGGAGGGCTTCTCACTAGTTACTGTGCCGAGTTCATGAAGCACCGCCATGAGTAAAATTGGCATACTAGCCATTGTGCTTTCTTTCCAGATTTAGTGGCCCCTCGAGATATACATGCTAGTTCCCAAATTCCATGGGTGGGTGCAAGTTATGGATATTTTTCTTTTTTTTCCTATTTAGTAGACCTTCAAAAATTGTACTTTGGATTGATTAAATGAATTGTTGGGTGCATTGCACCATGATACTCTCATATTCAATGTGGTGATGTCTATTTGCATTCCTACTCATATAGAAACCATAATTTTGATATCATACTCTCACAACTTCCTCAAGGTAACTATGGTTTAGTTTTTCCTTTTCTCAATGAATTATATTTGTTTGTGCTTTACTAGCGTCGATTTCTTCATGTGGTTTTTTCGCCTCTTTTCCAGGTTTGCTACATGAATTCCAAGGGGTCAATTTTCTATCATACAAGGTGGAATACACTCCTTTAGAGTACGGTGCTATGCAGACTTAAAAGCATGTAAAATCTTAAATTTTTCTACGATTAATATTTCCCTCTTAATGTTCTTTGAACACACTATTATTCCTACATCAGGGTATTCTTTCCTCCTTTAATGGGTATTTCCTAATTACTTTTTTTGTTAGCCTATTTGGAGGCATCTCCTAATTCCATAGAACTAATTTACGTAACATGTGCTGATTTAAGGTGCAAGGTCGCTCCAATTTTCGGTTGCCATTATAGGTAATGACTTGTCTCTATTCTCAATATAAATTTGCTAAATTTCTTTCTTTTCATTTGGTTAAAAATATCCGTTTCTCTCCTGCATCCCTCATATTTATGTTAGAGTACCAAGGAAAGGATACAAACTCCCCTTATTACTAGTAATTAAGTCAAGGGTTTTTCTAAATCATTTCCAATAGGGCCATAAGGTCATAGCCATTTCGATCTGAACTTCTATATTTGTGAGGTTTAAAAACCCTTGGAGAAGGTATTTTCAATCCCATTTTGAGTCCTTGTTTTTAATGTAGGTTATTACTCCTTTTATGGCACTTGTAGATGTAATTTATTTATATGTACCAATGGTGTAACGAGAATTGTGTTGGAAGAGGACAGTCAAGTGATTCAAAACATAGGTATGATCTTATTTTGTTACATGGGTTGTTTTAATATTTATTTGACTATATACTTCATTAAAGTCAAGTTTTTGTTTTACTTATTACCATATTCAGAGGTTTCTAAGGCTTAATTCCTTGCATGAATCCATGGCTACAAGTATATCATTGTCATGACTGATTGGATTCATCCTACAGGTTGGTTTCCCACATATTCCTAATGGATTCCTTGTTGCACAATTCTAGCATAGGGGTCAACTAAAATACAATTTCTCTTTTGGTTATTCAATCTTAATCTTAATCTTTGGTTATTTGGTTATTCTCTTAATCTTTTCACAATTCTACTATAGGGAGGGGATGCAATTTAATTCTGAGATACTTAATCCTTATGGAAACTTGATTGACATGTAACTTGGATTTTTTGGTGTACTTCCTACCCTTAAGAGGAAAACTCATCCAAGTTGGGTACCTTCAAGTGGTTACTACTCTATCAATAGCCCTATCCTCAATTTCTTGAACCTATACTCACTCTTTCGAATTTGGTTTTGGATTGTTACATTTATTATAGAAAATTGCAATGACTTATTTTAAAATAATTAGGGCATAACTCAGTATACTATATTTGAAAATCACATAGGTAAGGATAACCTTTGCTAAATCATCAGTATTTTTCCCTTCTTGTCTTTAGAAAGAGAAGTGAATATAACCAAATTTGTTTCAGTAATTTACCCCATGTATATATATATATATCACCATGTCTACCTTCCATGACCATATTTATCATAAGAATCTCTCACAAATTAGGATACTTTTCCATAAGCACACACACTGAGAGTCCACCATATATTTTTTTCTTTTCGAACTATAAATAATTGAGATATACACAAAAAATCTACATAAAATCTCTTCCACACTAGTAACGAAAGAGTATTCAAGTACGGCCTACATGTATTTACTTCAATATTTAATACTCACCATTTAATCAACTAAAAAATAGACATAAACATATTTCCTAATTGTATCTATTTCTAGAAATACACTTGGGAAGACAGGCTTTCCTCCCAACCTTGAAATGAGTCCACTAGTTCCCCTGGGGCCAAGATATTCTTGTCAAAGGAATGAACAACCTTTGGCAGGGAAATTTCCCTAAGGTAAGGGTTGAAAACCTCCAAAGAGTGAAAGAATATGATCAACTAGAACCATTCATACAATTATTCAAAACGTATAAACTACTAAAATTGGGTTCAGAGTAGTAGTGGAGGGTCCTAATTTTGATGTCAATCCCATAGGGTCCAAACCCCATGCCTCCTCACTGAGAATGAGCATCTACACAAGGAAAGAAGGGTTACCTATAAACTCGGAAGTGCAAGAGGCATAGGGAAAAATGAGACCTCTAGATCAAAATGACTATAATGTTGATATCTTATATCTCTATTTTCATTAGGCCTTCCCATGAGGTGTATAAATACCACCTTAAATTATTTAATTCAATTAGGCCACAAGCTATTGTAGGTGGGCTTTGGGTAAAACCCCTAAACTAGGCTCCAAAAATATAATATTTTTTTTCATATTTGTAAGAGTATAAGTAGGTTATTCTTAAGTGTGTGTATGTGTAGTGGCTTTTGTGTGGAGACAGTCACTTATGGAATTTGAAATATTGTTTTCTAACAAGTTTGCATGGGAAGATGGACCCCAAGGCCATACATGAGCATCCAAACTATAGGATTTTTGAATGATGCTATAACACAACCTCATTGATTCTAGACTAATATATTTTATAAGTCTTCTTCCCTAGAATATTTTAGCATCATGCCTCTTTTTGGGTCTCCCAAACTATTTTCCTAGGATTTTCTTCTCTTATGGAAGTTTTGAAAAAGTTAATTTTCCTTTTTGTTGAAGGCCTACTTATCTCTTGTACTTATTTATTCCACCCCTACTTGGTGTCTTTCTCCAACTAAGTGATTTAATATATCTTTTTCTCCCACCATATTAAATCTTGTCTATTTCCTCCTAGGTTTTTTAGGAGGTATTTAGGGGAATATTTATTTTAATTTCACCCACCAATTATGGTTTCCCTTCTTGCCAAGAACATTTTACTCTAGTGCTTCCTTCCCAAGTAATTTCCAAAATTTTATTGATTAATGAAATTTGTTATTTACATGAACATATTTTTATTATTCACATCAATCCACAAATATAACATGGCTTCATCAACCATCATCTAAAAAAATATTCCAAGTATAAAAATAGCAATTCAATAACATAAAGCACAAATATTTAGTGCAATTATGGAAAAAATCACAACATGTTATCATATGGAGAGTTTAATTAAACTTGAATAAGCCATATTATCCCTTGTATGGAAATAATCTTTTATGTGCTAAATTTAGTGGAATAATTATTAGAATATTAATTAAATATTATCATATTATATGTATAATTCAATAAGTAACATTGGCTAGGTTAGACATTGAGTTGAACCACAAATTTTACAGAAAAATTCTTACAATAAAATTTCAATTACATCCCATAAAATGAATCAAAAAGTTCATCAACTCTAGCTCAATTGCCACCCCAATTAAATAATTAATTGGATCCACTATTCATTTAAACTACTCCAAAAACTTTAATATATCAAAATTCCATTAGACACCTTGAGATAATTGTCAAATGAATCTCATGATCCATGCACATATAAGTGTATCAAAATCCACCCATTATTACTTTTAAATATTTAATATTTAATTTAAATGAAAAAGATTAAACTAAAATGTACTAAAACATTTATAATAACTTTAACATTAACTAAATATATTCCTATCATGTAAAGTTAATAATATTATATAAATAAAAATAAAATTAATAAGTAAAATTTTATCATCAAAGGATCTCCCTTCTTTCTGAACCAAAAACATAATTTATTTATTTTTATAATTATAATAAAATTTAATTGTTTAAATCTTTAAATTTCTTCTTTATTGCAAAAGAAAAATAATTAAATATTATTATATTATATGTATATTTAATTACATTTCATTTCATGAATTAGAATATTGATAAGTCAATTTTTATAACTAATTAATTACTTTGTTCCAATTTTATTTAACATTTCAACCTTTCTTTTTAGCATTTAGAAATATCAAATTAATAATAAATAAATAAAAGTTTTAAAAATTTAATTCAATAAAAAATAAAATCTTTAAAATAATCTCTCATATATATAGAGGGTTAGATTACATATAATCTCTCATATATAGAGGGTTCGATTACATATAGAATATATCAAATCTATTTAAATATTTTATGTCAAATCAATTTAAATCACTTATTGTAAAAGACATGTTGATTATGGTTAAATAAATTTAAATCATAATTTGATAAGTATATGATTGTTTGTAGTTAAATATTATCATATTGGTTTGTTTAAAAAAATTATTTATTTCCTCTAAATAATATATTTTTGGTTAAGTCAAAATTTTAAAAATATTATTACAATGTCAAGTTTTGGAATTTAGGATATTCTAGATATTTTTTTTATGATGTTAAAATCATTATTGAATTATTAAAAATTTAAAATTTTGCAATAATAAAATTACTAAATTCTAGTAAAAGAAATATATATTATGAAAAAATACAACAACTTATAAGAGTTTAATTACATTTAAATAAGTCATATTCTCCCTTGTTTGACATTAAATTTTTCTGTTTCAAATAAGTTAAACCACATATTTTAAATAAAAAAGTTAGTAAATTATTTATAATAACAATAATAATTAAATATTATCATATTATAAGCATATTTCAATAAGTCATATTAGAGAGTTAAAAAAAAAAATTAAACCCAAGCTCACCCAAATTTTAAAGCTAAAGTTTATTGTATTAATTATTAACAACACCATTTCTGTTGGAATTTTCATAATATTATATGTATTCAAGTGTTAAAAGAGGTATTTATTTTCAATTGAAATAAATAAGTAACTAATTTGGTTATATGTTTATATCCTCAAGAGTAATAAAATGACATTGTGTAATGAATCTTCAACAAATGCAATGGGACATTTTTACCTAATTTATTTAAATTATTGCATTATTGTGCTATATTTTTTTTAATTAATGTAAATATAGTCTTATAATTTCATGTAAATAATATTTTAAAATTAATTTATCATGTAAGATAATTTACTAAATTCTATCACCAAATAATTGATAAATAGATTATTCATTTAAATTATTTACCATCATTCAAAATTAAATATATATATATATATATATATATATATAATAAAACAATTAAAAAATTAACTCATGATAGAAAGAATTAAGCTAGTTAAATGTTATGGTATTAAAGTTGTAAAGGTCAAAATTTTGTTGAGACTCTAAGTGTTAAGAATATTCCTAATATTAGTTATTACCTCTAGAACAATAATTAAATAATATCGCATTATATATAATTAAATATTATGATATTACTTGTAAAGTTAATTGTTGGTTGAGTCAATTCCCATCACTAATTCCAACATTACTTGACATTTCAAAGTTTTCATTTTAGCATCTGAGAAATATTACATTAATAAAAAATAAAATAAATGTGTTGAAAAATTAATTTAATAACTAATAAAATCATTATAATTTTATTTAATATAAATTGAATTAAATTAATTTAAATTAATTATGAAATATATCAAATCAATTTAAATATGTTATTGTAAATCAATTTTTTATTGTAAATCACAAATTGATTGCATTGAAATAAAATTAAATAATATTTTTTTATTTAAATATTAAACTACATATTTAAATGTAAAATTTAATGAAACAACTATAATAATAGTAATTAAATATTATCTTGTTAAATTCAGTAAATGGAATTATCTAAGTCATTCACAAAGTTAAAACATAAATTTTAAAGGAAAATTCACTCAAGAGTGACTTCAATTACATAAAAGGAAATGAATCAAGAAATTGATCAACTCAAAGGCTATTACTACTCAATTAATTAATTGGGTAGATTATTTATTTTTATGATATATAAAATTTTATTTGATTTCAATATCAAAATACAAGTGAATAAATTAAGTAATTTAAAAATAAATATTTAAAAACAATAATATTTATTTTATTATAAGAATAAAAATATAAAAGGTATTATGTATTAATAAATAGCAATATTAAGTGGGTTGTTAAGGTATTTCAAGATATTAATTGAGTCTTTAAATTCTAGTCTATATTCAAGTGCTATTCTTTGAGCTCACCATGATGTAGCCTCACCAATGTAGAACTTCAAAAAAAAAAGGATGGATATTGGAACATCATTTTATCTCTAGTGGTTAAGCTAACAATTTATTTCCCCAACTATATGGGTGAGAGTGTTCTAGACATGTTGTACCCTATCACTAAGTAACACTTGTCATTAGTTGTATTAGTTGTAATAAGGACAACTTATCTATCAAAATTATGAATGAAGAATAATTAATTTTTACAACTTGAAAGTGTCTCATTCTTTTAAAGACTTAAAGAAAACTACCATCTATATTGGATCAAAATCAAGATATTTCATCCCTATAGACCATTTGGAGTTAGATAGCTCTAGGGTAGTTTAATTTCCCTTTTAAATAGGCTACATTCCATATGAATACCATTGGTCAATACCATATATTCTCAATACTATATCATTTTTATTTTAATTATTATTTTATTTTTACAAGATTATTTTTAATTGGTAATTTTTATTTTTATGTCTATTTTTTATTGTATTATATCATTGCACCTAGAAATATTATATTAATAATTTCATAATCCATAAACATATAAATAAAAATATTAATATATAACATTGCACCTAGTAATATTATATTAATAATTTGAATATTATAGAAAAATTAATATATATCATTGCACCAGATACTAGTTTGAACATATCATTGCACCTAGAAATATTATATTAATAATTTCATAATTCATAAACATATAAATGTATCAAAATTCACCTATTTTTTTTTTAATATTAATATTTTTTTTTAATCATAAATATTAAACTAAAATTCACTAAAAAAAAATTTATAATACAATAATATTAATTAAATAATCATATCTTGTAAAATTAATAAGATTTCATTAACAAAAAAAAGGGTCAATTGAATCAAATTCTATCACCAATTAACAAAGTGAATGCAACATTCATGTAAATAATTTTCTTTTCTAATTAGAAATATAGTTTATTTATTTTTATAATTCTTAATAATAATAAAATCATAGTTAAATGTTTATTATGGTTTATGTTGTTAATGTTTTGAAGGACTGAGATGTTTTGAGACTCTCATACATAAAGGGCTTTGATTGTATCACTTCAAAAATAATTACATTTTATCATAATATACATTGAGTTGATTATCTCATGAACCACAAAGTTGATTAAGTGAATTTCTATTATTAATGGCTCCAATATTATTTAACATTTTTATGTTAAAATTTACGAAATTTCAAATTAATAACCAATAAATCATATATTATTGTAAATTATATATTATTTATAGTTAAATAAATTTAAATAATAGTTTTTTAATCACATATTATTGGTAGTTAAATATATGATATTGTTTAGTTTAAAAGGTTTTTTTTGGCATATTTTTGTTAAATAGAGTTAGATTTAAAAAAAAATAAAGTTAGAGTTTCCAAGTTGTGGAATTTAGGTTATTATAAAAGTTTTTGATGATTCTCAAATTCTTTTTAATATTAAAACTGTGATTGAAATATTTAAAATATAAATTTTTGTGATAAAAAATTGAAGTTGTTTTTGTAGATTTAAATATTGTTGGAAAATTTTTATTTGTGTTATTTAAAAAAGTTTTTTAGATAATATACATGGATTTATTAGTCTAAAGAAACAATGGGGCATTTTGATTGTGTAGAGTTCATCCATGATACTTGGCAACTAGTCAAAAGAATTTCCACATTCCAATAAGAAAGCATACATTAGGTAATAATTTAGAACACCTTATCATATTGACAATTTAGTAACATTAAAATAAGTCATATTATCCGTGGTATGAATTTATTCTTTTTTCCCATAAAAAAGATAGTCAAATAACATATTTTAAAACAAATTTTAGTGAAGACCTTATAATAAAACTAATTAACTATTATCATATTATATGTAGAGTTCAACCAAGCAGATTAGGTAGGTCAAACATAAAGTTAAAGAACAAATTTTGAAGCTAAATTTAGGGAAACAGTTACAATAACATTTCTATTACATCCTATCAAATGAATCAAGAATTTGATCATTTCAAACACCATTATCATAGAACTAATTAATTGATTGGATTCACTATTCATTTAAATGTCTCTAATAAATGTGATATATAAAAAAAAATAGTATTGAAGTGTGAATATCAAAAAGTCTTTAGACACTTTGAACCTAATATGTTAATAGATTATTAATATGAAATAAATTAAGTACTTAATAATTTATTAGCATATTTGTAATTGATTTTTATTTAATTTATTTATTTATTTTTAACTAAACTATTTCGTGGAAATGATACATCTCCATTATGATACATCTCCATTATTTATTCATCTATTGATCAGTCTTACTCTCTCTCCACGAACCACATTAGTTAGTTCGAAACTTCATGTGATTAATCTGAAAGTTCTTCTATCTAAATTTTATATTATTGCTGGACAACCAAAAGTGATTTAAATATAGGTAAATTTTTTTAAGGAATTTGTGTTTGAATAATGTTTGATGGTCAACATGGATTTAGCACTATCAAAAAACTAAAGGAGACCCAGAACCTTGAAATTTGATACCTATAACCTAGATTTATAAAACTAATTTTATTAGAATCTCTCCCTGAATTTACTAAAATCTTACTATGATTTTCATAATTTTCAAGGCAAAAAAGCAAGTTGGTTAGACTAAGACCCTTAGTGAAGACTTTATAATTTTCAAGGGGAAAAAAGAAAGTTTTTTGATAGCATACATGGATTTATTAGTCTAAAGAAACAATGGGGCACTTTGATTGTGCAGAGTTCATCCATGAGACTTGGAAACTAGTCAAACTAATTTCCACGTTCCAATAAAAAAACATACATTAGGGAAAAAGTT